>JACCIE010000020.1:1200000-2400000 GCA_018906755.1 Sycophaga agraensis | reverse complement strand
CCTAAGCAAAGGTTTACTTTTTTTTAAATAGAAATAGTCTTGTGTGTCTCGAGTTTGAAAAACTTCGCGCAAGTTATTAATGATCCAGTTCCTCTGAAAAATTCTGGCTGATATGTCGTTGCTGCCGTCACGCTTAAAAAGAATTTATAAATCTCGCGCATGATCTCTTTAACGCATATAAAAATAGCATGCATATTTTCTCTTGATTTAAAGCGTTAGAATATACTGCTTTAAACCGCGCATTTTTGTGGGAATCGCAGCCACTGTAGTTATAGCTATTTATCTGCAGCCGGGTATGACATCGGTAATCGATCAGTAGATTTAACTAAAAATACCCAGTAAATACTGATTGACTATAATCAATAGGAACGGGCGTACATGCTTACCCGCCGAGATACAGCGGGGCAAAGTTTTCACTGATTCGAATAAAGAGAGTGTGCTCCAGATGCGGCAGTGCTTACGAAGCAGGGGACACGGGCACATGGAAAGGGCCGTTCCAATGGACCGTCGATCCTTAAATAAATTTAAATATCCCGGTGACCCGGGGATTGTCCGTCATATCGGCGGCCTTTGAGAAGGATCATCCGCGAATCCTTTTGCGCGCGCTGCGCTCGACCTCGCCGCCGAGGAAAAAGTCCGGCCAAAGGAACCCGCGGGGCCGTGAAGGTATGCGCGGAGCTTTGCGGGCCGTCGCCGGCCGCTGAGTGAATTATGAAAGCTCGTTAGTGCGCCGAGAGGCGCCAGTGTCGCTTATCGCGCGCCCTCTAATGACCGAAACGCGCCGGCGAGCCCGGCTGAATGCGGAGGTACGTTGCGCCGAGCTTTGTGGCGCCCCGGCGGTCGGGACTTCTTTTTTTTTTTTCTCTCGTGGCGTATCGATTGGCCGGCGTATCGCGCTTAGGGGCTTTATTTCGCCGGGGCTCCATAAACCAGCGGCCGGAGACGTGGGCCGTTTTGTAATGGCCGGCTAGCGCGATTGCCGGGCGGCCCTCTGCTCCTCCCCATCCGTCTTTTGTACGGGCCGCCGGGATTCCGCGGGCGCTTTTGTGCCCCCGTCGGCCCTTTTTACGCGGTTCCCGAAATCGGTCAAGCGCTCCCGATGCACCCAAAGGCCGCCCTTTTATCGCTTTTGCGCGCCGCCGGCCAACTCGCGAGCGTGATACTCACCTGTGGACGGGGATAGCGCCGCTCCGTCAATGCGCCCATCCGTTGGAGAGGAATAATTGAGGTCCTCTTGCAGAGTCGTTACGAAGCCGCTGCACTTGTAATCAAGCAATTTTTGCGGGAAATCCGGATTTTTATTCACCCAATGATTGAAATGTATATGGAAGGCACTTGAAAAATATCGAAACCCGATTCGTTGTCCCGCTTGCGATGCGACGACAAAAGAAAAATGTATTCGTTTAATGGATGCCAAGTGGATCTTTGGAATGGAACGGAATAGGGTAGTGCAAAAAAACAACAGGCCCTAGAAATGCTCTAATCCTTTATTGCTTATCTTCTATAAAATATGATCTTTGATATGTGGACTCAATTTATAAAATAACTTACGTACAAATATGGACTTACATTTGCCTAATCTTTCACATTTTGCGCTCTTTTTCGGATTCTTACGGGAAATCTCCGTGCGAGTCGTGAGACTGACTTGGCGCATCGATTTCGTCCTACTAATTTATTTCAAAAATTATCCATTTTCGTATTATTTCTTATTTAATATATTTTTTACAAATATTAATTGTTCTTGACAAATCACGTGCACGTGCAGCCTGAAAGGAAAGAATCCAACAAATTTCAACGTCGCCATATTCAATCGTCGTCTTCTATAAAATGATAAATAAGCATTCGACAGTGAGTCTAAAAATATAATATTAAAAATGTCGCTACAATGAACTAAATCGGTTCGCTGATTCCAATTTGTCTACTCGTGTGATTTGAATATTTGCGCCTAGCGGCTGGCAAGGGTCGGTCGTAGATTGACTTCTCCAATCAATTGACCTCGTTTGTAGATACATGTATTTGAATTGTAAATGAAATCGGGCTGGCTCGATGTAATCGCAGCATTACTTCTAGGAAGTGCGTTGGTCGTTGAAGGAGGAAAGACGTAAAGAGTTGCCCCTGCCACGCGGCTTCTCGCGCAAGTTATCATTTCGATCCGTACAAGCAAAAGCGCAATTTACCCGTACGCAGGGCAGACGGCGGGCGGCTCGTTAGGAGGCATCGACCGGGAAAACGTTCCTCTCAAAGACGTTGCGCCGGGTTTTTCCCCTGGTCGTTCGAGGAAAAGGCTCGAGGAAAGGCTCTCCCGTCCCCTTTATAAAGATGATCTTTGAAAAAATTAAAGCTCTGTGTAGGGGCACGGGCCCGTCAGCCCCTCTGAGCGCAAAGCAACGCTGATAGCTTTTCAATGCGAGCTCCGGCAATAAAGGTTTATTTCCATTCGCTTGGGATTCCGGGAGGGTAAACTGCGACATTTATCATGAATAACGGCCATAGCTCGCCATTCCGACGGCGCGGACGCAATCTTTCTCCAATATTGTCTTTAACTCGAAATGCGAGGCGGCAGTTATCTGCCGGTCTTTTACAGGCGCCCCGCTAGAAAGAAACATTTCCCCGGCGTCGCAGCTCGGAGCGAAAATTCCAATCGGCCGGTTAGCCCGCCTCGCAAGCGTCCGAGTAACGGCGCCCGTTAAAACATTCAGTAAATACAGATGGACAAATAAGTGGAGAAGTCGGGTCGATGGGCAGAAGAAGCGCGCGACTGGGAAAGGAGACCGCGCGACACTTATATCCGCAGGCTCGCGCTTACCGGCGTCGCGAGCGATTGCGCGCGGATGGGAAGAGGAAGCCAGTGGGCAGACAGGGGGGGGGAAAGTGGGTCGGGGCTACAGTTGGGTGGGGGGCTCCTCCGGCCGCCTCAGACGAAGATGAAGTGGGCCCGGGGCTGGCAGAGGCTGGCGTCGCACTCGGGGCCCGTCTTCCTCGTGCGCAGCCACTTGCCGTGGCAGTGGGCCGAGCTGAGCATACTCCACCTGGTGATCATGGCTTCGGTCCCGCCGTCGCCCTCGCACCGCCAGTCGAGGACGCGCCGCAGCGCCTGCATCTGGCAGCGCACGCACACCCGGGCGCCTGCAAGGAAGAGGAGGCCGGTCAGCGGCGCTAACGGGGGGGAAACAGCCCGCGCGGGATTCCAATTAAAAGGCGGACGGGGCTCTCCTGTCACTTGTTTCGCCGGCGCCGGTGTCGATCCCCGCCGATCGTCGTTTTCCGGCCGATCGGCAAATTAAGCGGTGCCGTTGCAATTGGGAGCCGCGCGTCGATCGCGTTGCCGGGTCTACTTCGGAAGGAAAATATCCGGGAAGGAAGCGTCCGAGGCGGCTGGGCCGCGCGGAGCCGAGCCCTCGTGTACCAACGAGCGAGTGTAACGCGCGGGCAATTACGAGCCCCGTGCAATTATTCGGGCTCGCGAGCACCGGCGGCTGGTTTTTCCACGGCTCATCGCCGAGCTTTTCTCCCGAGGTATAATAATGCAGACAGGTTGTGAATGGGGCGACTCGCGTCGGATCCCCTTGAACACGGATAATCGATGCCGGGGCGATCGGGGAAAAAGAAGCCGGGCGACGAGCGGCCGCTCGGCCGAGAGAGCAGCTCGATAATCGTTACGCGGCGTGTTGGAGCCGAGCCTCGGCGGTCGAATAATCGGCCGCGGGAAAAGCCCGGGCCCGAGGAGGAATTTTCCATCCGCTCGGTCTATCGCGCCGGGCGGATCACGGGATAATCGAGCGGAAGCCCGGCGGGATGAAAAGGGGCCAAATCAGCGGGGGCAGTCGCCCGACTCCGCGCCGCGGCCGCTTTTTCTCACGCCCGGAGATTTACGAGTCCGCCGGGGAGTAATTGATTCGGAATAATTGATTCGCGGCCGGGAGGCTGCCGCGAGGCGCCCCGGGGCTCCGCTCCCGTTCCTCGGGCCGGGACCGAGGGCCGCGCCTCTGGGGCCGTTGTTGAGCCACTCACCCTCGGCGAGCTCGGAGAGGCTGGCCTCCTTGTAGCAGGCCTTGGAGGCCTTTGTCACCGTGAACGTCACGCAGTACCTGGAACAAAAGACGCGGCCGTTCAATTTTTCATTCCTCCTCCCCCGCGGTCCGGGCGGCCCCCGGCCCCCTCGACCCGGAGTTTCCCAAGTAATTTTGATTATAGGTGCACGGCGTGCGGGGAGTCGCGTCAAGTTCCCGGCCGCCGAGACGAGCGTCTCCCGGGCCCGTGAAAGCAATGCCGCCGTGTCGTAAACTCAAGCTTTTAGTTACTCGGCAGTGTTGCGCAGTCTTTTCAACTTGTCAATCTCTCGTAAAACAGTCATCCTGCGAGCGCGACCGAGAACAACCGGGGAATAAAAAAGGGAACCATCTTTCTCCGTGGCTCCTGGCGAAGACTCGCGCCCACGGCTCGTAATATCCGCGCTTACAACCGACGGCTGTCACCGGTAGTGTTGTATAATTAATACAAGTTGCTCATTAGCTAGCCTATAGTTAATCTCGCTCGTTCCGCGGATGTGCGCTTATGCACTAATTAACGAGCTGCCTGACGTAATGTGGAAACAATATTTCCCCGCGACTACAGTCGGACAATTGATAAATCACCCCGGACAATGAAAACATTGTCGAGTTTATCAAAATGGATCGTAATGCCCCGGGAGGCCCGCGAGAATATTAAATTAGCGCGCTGGCGGAGTTATGCGCGCGTAACGCGGAAGACAGTAACCGGGCGTGCGGTCACTAAAGCCCCTTGCGAGAATTTTACACGGGCATTATCCCTTTTACATTTACGAGGTTTATCAGCTAGCGGCCGCGATAAGTCCCGGCGAGCCGCCGCTGACGAGCCATCGGCTGCCCGATGGGACGCCCACTAGCGCCCCGTAACGAACTCGCAGGCAAGTCATCAGAAAGCATCGATTAACATCCCGGGCAAGGGCGCGATCGGAATCTCGGAGGGCGCGCGTCGACGGGCGGGCCGCGCGCGGGGAGCGACTAACGAGCGCACTCGTTAGCCGGCAAAGGAGGCGCCCACCGGCAGAAAGGGTTGGAAAAGCGCCCGGGGCGCGTGAAAGGAAAGCGCGGCCGACGCGCCCGCCCCGCGGAAAAACAATCGGGGCCGCGCGACTGTTGCCCGGTGCCGGTTGAATTATTTATCAGCGGCCCCGATGAACTCGTGTCGCCGAGGCGCCGCACCGAGTTTTGGCACTTTGGCACCAGGCGAAATGGATCGGGCCGGACGTCGCCGACGATCCCCCCCCGCCCGGCCGGAGATATGATCGAGCGGGAAGACCGCGGGGCTAATGGGCAAAGCGGACTCTTACAGACCCGGGAAAGTTGCCCCGCCGAGATTGGCTGCCGCGGTCGGCCGGCTCGGCTATCAGCCGAGCGAATGGACCGGAGCCCCTCCGCCGATATATTGCTTCTTATTCTGAGCGGCGGGCGCCCCTTATGAATCCAACTCGCCGGCCCCGGCGCTTTGTCCTGCATTCCGATCGTTTATATTGCGCGCGCAGCCCGCGGCCCGTAAATCTCCCGGGGCGCCCGGCCGCCGACGGCCCGCGCGCCTGCTTATTTCGCCCCTCGGCCCCTGGCAATTAGGGGGCCGCATTGTGCCGGCCGGATGTCGATAGACGCGGCGACGCGGTCGATCGCCCTCGCGGGAGGATTCCGTTCGAGTCCGCGGGCCTCTCCACTCGATTTCCTCCCTTCCGCGCGCCGTTTCAGCGCAAGCCGCCCTCCCCCCCTGTTGTACAAATATACGCGGGCGGGAGGAGACCTCGAGCAGGGGGCGGCGGGCGCGCGCGCACACGAGTCCTCCTTCTTTCCAATTAGATTTCCTCGGGCTCTCGAGAGGAAAATTATGCGCTCGCGACGCGCCCGCGCCACTCGGACCTGCAAAGTGACTCCCTTTTTCTCAAAGCGCGCCGCGAATGCACCAAGTGACCCGGCCCAAGTGGCTCAAGCGCGAGAGCGATTCCGGTCGACGCGCAGCTCTAGAGGGGACCGCCGGCTCCGTATGTAGGATGCTGTGCGCCCCGGCGCTCGCAAAGATGCCCAGATTCCAATTGAACTACGAGCTTTTAATTGTGCGGCCGTGGACTCCGTATGCCGGCGTGGCTGGGCGCGTGTCGAGAGAAGGCTTTCAGATCCTCGGCGCCCTACATTGCCAGCATCGGGCCGACTGGGTCAACCGCAATACTGCAGTAACACCCGATTGGCCGCTTATGGAAGGAGGAAGTAAAACCGTTACGCTTTTCACGGACGCCTTCGCGCGCTCGCGAATACACCTCCCGCGAATTTTAAATCCAGAAAAAGAACGCGCACGTCAGAGTCCATCCGCGCGAGCCCCTTAAATATGCAGGGAGGGGAGGCCCACGCGCCGCCGATATCCAATAGACCATAAAGTCGAGGATGGCGCCCGAGGCGAATTACTACCCGCCCCAGAGATCGGATTGCGCGGCGCGCTTTTCGGGTGCAGCCACGCCCTATTGGCTCATCCGGCTCCCGGCCGTCTGATTAATACTCCGGGGCCGCGGCTTTCTTTCATTAGCGCCGAACCGACTGCGCCCGCGCATTCCCGGGGAAAAGCCGGGAGATGCCAGGTAGCCCGGCCGACGGCTGCTCCTATTGGCCCTAGACTGCCGCGGGATTATCAGCGGCCCATCGATTGCCAAGGGGCGGCGGCCCAGTTCTCGGCCGCGTCTCCGCGCTTCCGCGTCCTAGGGGACAAAATGCGCACTTGGTCCCCGGGCGAAGTTTACGAGGGCCGGCACTCGAGGGCGCCGGCCGCGAAAAGCCGCGCCGGCTACGTGGAAACGGCGAGGGAAAAGGGCTCCGGAGTGGCCGGTATCTATCTACGGGAGGAGCTCGCGGCGATCCCCGGGCCTTTCCCCGAGTCGATCGGGGGCGGGCCGGAGCTTTCATTTGGCCGGCGGATAACGGACGCCCCGCCGAGCTTGCACAATCCGCGGGAAATCTATTTCCGCGATAAAGCGGCCGCCGCCGCCCCGCGCGATTCCACGACTCCGGCCCTTTTTATCTCGATGACGGCCGCCCTCGGATAAACCTGGCCCAGGGGGCGCCGGAGAAAAATGGGACGCCAGGGCCGCGGAGATTTACCGCCCGGAGGGCTATTAGCATCTTTTTCCCCCGCGAGGACGCCGCGGCAGCCGGCCCCGGTCCTTTTAAGTATTGATGAGCTTTTGATTGCGCCCTCGATTACGGGCTCGGCCCTCGGGAACTAGGCCCCCGCTTCTGGATTCTCCTCAATAGCGTGGACGCACGCGAAAGGCGAGCCCCTTGCTCGAAGGCCCTCGCGCACCGAGACGGCCAGCCGGGAGCAATCGGCGCCCGCCGGCTTATCCGAGGAGATGATCGATTAAAAGTGGCAGGCGTCGGCCCCGGCTCCATTTCCTCCGGAGGACCGGGGAGCGCCGGCCCTGAGGAATCGCGCCCAATCGAGACGGCTGGGATCCTCCGGGAGCGCCGCGTCGCCGCCGGTGATTTGTGAGGGCGAACGCCCGGGACGACCCTCGCCCGGGCTCAAAAGAATCGCGGCTGTATCGGCGCCGCGGCCCTCGACCTCTGCACCCTCCGCCCCGGCAAATGGAATTAAAGGCAAACGGACCGGCGACGGCCCGCGGCGCGAGCGCCTACTTGCCCGCCGCGGGATCCTACAAAATTAATCGCGAATCAAGCAATCTCGTTAGACTGAATAGAAAGGGCCCGAGCGGCGGCTCGCGATCCCGGCCGAAACTTATAAATTATGGAGCGGCTCGAGCCCGCGAGCCGCTCCCCTGTTAACAAAGTCGGGCGCAAAACAGGAGATTAATTGAATCATAATGCAGCGGCATTATTACAATGTAAATGAAATTAGGCCGCAGCCGGCCTAAAGTTTTAAGCGATTTCCGAGGCCCAACTTGAGGCCCTTTTGAAGGCTCTCAATCAGCCGCCGGGACAAGATCTACAAGCAAGTTCAAGCCCCTAGAGATCCACGAACATCGGCCCTTAATTAACGCCGGGCATTTGCTTAGCCGGAAGTTGGCCGCAACAAGGGATCGGGCCGTTTGCCCCCCATAATTGTCCCCGGCGATGGCACGGCCTTTTCCCTCGCTGCGGATCCCGTGAGGTTGCGCCGTCCCCGGGCCGGTCCACCTGCACGCGGCCGCCGCTGGATCCGCGCATAAATTAATTGCAGCCGATCGCGGGCTCTTCCGCCCGGCGAGGCCTGTCCGGGAATGTAATATCGACCGCGCGCGCCCGGTTGAATAATCGCCGCGGGCCCATAAATCATTCGCGCGGACATCCAGCCACTCGCCTCCATTACTCTTCGCGCGCCCCCCGCGGAAGAGATTCGCGGGCTGGTGGGAGTAACTGCAAGGGCCGAGCTCCGAAATAGGGCCTCCGATAAGCTGCATCCGACTGCGAGTTGCCTGGCATTATTCTTCCGACCGTTAGGGGCCCCGGACGAATCTTCCCGAGTTTATTTGTCAGCCACGGCCCGAGCCTTGTTATTCGCATTCCATACGCTCATTTATTAACAACGACATGGGGAAAGAGTTCCTCGAAGAAGCATGTAGTTTGGATGCGAGGACCAAGCATAAATCGTCCTCTCCTTATATATATGAGGGAGCGTCTGACTACTCTTTGCCCCTTTCCACTTGTACTTTTTATACGTAAATAATAACAGACTGTTTTCAATTATTTATTCTGTCACTAAATTTTCTGATTATTTGAATTTAAACTAAAGCTGTTTGAAATAACAGTTTCGTTGGACAATCATTTGCAACCGTCGGCACTAGCATAGACTGTGTCGCAAATGAACGGAAAAGACTGAACTTTGTTTGAAAGTAAATTGTACCCACGTGGTATTTTGTTTGAGTCTGAGTTGGGATCGACTCGTGTCGAGATCCACCTGCTCTAAAGTAAACCAAGGCAAAGGCTAAACGACCGGAAAAGTCTTGCAACTGAACAACTGCGGTCAACGGACCACTACATTGGTCGGACATTTCAAACCGATGACCAATGTCCTCAATGCGCCTGTGTAGTTCAGAATGATCTTTGCAAATGACGAGTTGTTTGTTTTCTCTATTGATTTATGCCAGCGGTGACAAACGTCATTGTATCAACACAATCGATAACTGCACGATACAGTTGGCAGATGTGATCTAAGGCTAGCAAAAGTAGTTTTATGGGCGATGCAGATCACTGAGCGCGGAACACATTGAAAGTCATTCCAGCCCTCAATTCTATAATGAAGGAAATTTATAATCGAAAGACAAAATCACCAGAACAATTCAATAATCTGTTAAATTCGGCTTGATAGCCCTGAAATGTTGGAATTGCGAATAGTCTTACTGCAGCACCAATATGGTGTATCATTCGCCAAATATGTTAATAATAGTAGTTAATAACTCGGCGAACCAGGTAGGTAACTATAAATAACTGCAAAACACGTGATTCGACCTACATTACAAAATCAGGGAAGATAAATAAACATTATCGTATACTATATATACATATTGTATTGTAATCTAATCATCTGAATCAATCAAAAACCGTAACAAAATTACAGACACGACATGCTTGGTCTATTAGTCATTTGCCAGTACATTTTATTATTCAAAGCACCCCAACTAATCAACCAGGTAGAATTTTTAAGCATAAAATGTCATGGTATTTATTGAGAGTTGAAAAATATTCAACCGTCTCGGACGAACAATCGACGCAATGAGACTATACTAAGAGTACAGCGCCTATCGGGCCCAACCTACCAAGTCAAAGCACACATACATGACACACACGAGCGCGGGATATCACAGCAGCACTCCGGCAGTGCCGCAACGGTCATTGTACATGCTACAATTTTAACAGTAATTATACTAAATTTTATACTGCATAAGCACTATACGGGTGGTTATACTTATAATTTCCGCAACTTGGCGAAATAATTATGACATAATTATGAGCAGAAAAGCCATCTATTTTATACCCAACTTTATTCTGAAGCAGAGAATATAGAACGTTCTAATTTTGTATATAGTGTTCTATCTATAACAAACACATGTTTTGGATTTGTTTTCATTTATTTACATTGCTTCAGATATTACTTAATACTGTTAAGTTATTTTTAATTTTTAGTTATTTTGCAGAAAATAAATAAAACAAAAAAATACATTATAAATTTACTTATAGAGATTTTAGGGTTATGTTAGGCGTGTGACTAATACCTAATTAATGTTCAGCATAATATCGGTTTAATTACGATCCCTTTTCTGCTTATGATTATGCCCAAGATCTCAGTCATAAGTAGAAACATTCGCCATCATTTTATGAAATTGAGCTTAGTAAGTCGCAGCGTTCTCAGATTAGCTGCATGGCGTCAAAAAATTTTAAAAGGAACATCCATTTACGATGAAAAAATCTATAACATCAAACACAAACTCTTGTTTCTAACGGATATCTTTTAAAAACATTCCAAACTTGAATAACACATGCCACATAGTATAGCAGCTCAATTAATATGAGTCTAACATACCGTCTGGAAGGTTAGAGTGCCTATTCGTAACGACAGTAGACTATCGAAAATGTACACAAATAAATAATTGATGGATTCTGCATTACAAGTATCCGAATAGATTAAGGTAAACTTTATGAATTCTCTCTTTTTCTCTCTTGAAAGCAATGAATCAGAAAAGACTGTTTACTAAATAGATAGACGTGGAGAGATTAAAATAATAATAAATACTGATATTTAGCTTAAAAGATATAAATACCGATAAATCACTATTATAAAGTTTTCATGAAAATTGGGTCTTTGGGATGTGAATAAATGAGCTACAAAGTTTTGATAGCCATGTACATAATGCATATATAGTAAAACGAACTGCTTATCAAGGAGCATGACGTTTGAACACAGTTTAGACAAAATTAAACAAGTTAAAAAAATAATAAAATAAATAAAAAAACTAAACTAATACAAGTAAATCAATAAAAAACGCGAGAAAAAGTTGCATCATAGAGCAATGTTGTTAGTTATTTTGTTAATAAATTAATAAAGCAAAGCCATTTTGGATGCTAGTATTCGAGTCTGAATTTCAGTCCAAAACATGCATTATACGAAACTGCAGGTACATGCATGACATTGCTGTATAAATCTAATAAATGTGCAATCAGTGAATGTACTTGAATAACGCTTATATACGAGGCAAGCAGTTTCACTTATATGTTCACTTATATCCCTGTTAAAAATGATTTCCCCTTGATCTGCAAATGACGCTTAAACGAATGCTCGCGTATTCAATATTATAATGCAGAAAAAAGCTCGTACACGTTTTAATGGACTTATCAAATATTCCTTTTAATTATTGGCTGGATTAAAGCGTAATAAAAACAAATTGAATGATGAAACATTAAAGAAAATTTGGTAAATGCCGCGGATGTCCGTTTGGGCGTGCGTACATGAAATAATTTAAATAAATTTGGCAGTTGTTTAATTTGGTCTACTGCGCTGTAGTTGATTCGAGGCACGATCCGAGCAGTCGCCCAATAATGCAATATTGAAAAAGAAGAAGAGTCGCGGGCGAAGCGCGCGAGGCAGGGGAGAAAAACAGGATTGATGGACGCGCGGGTCGAGCGCCTCCGCGTGTAATGGCCGCGCGCGCGGCATTTGTTTGCCGCGGGAGGCGCGGTCGCGTGACGGCCGGCACGCGACGCCCGCAGCTCGCGTGTACCCAATAATTTTAATGCAAGTGAATTCGGAGATAGAGCCGCGGCGGGATTGAAAAAGGCCGCGCGGTGGAAGCTCCCCTGTCGGTATATATCGAGGAGCGGCGGCGAGGCGGCGCCTCTTGGCCGCCCGCCAAACGTATGCGAGAGATTAAAGGGTATCGCTGGCGGGGCTCCGCCGGGGAATAAATAAAGACGGGCCTCTTCCGCGGCGGCTGGTTTTCCTCCCCCCTTATCTATCCCCTTTTTCGGTTCCGGGCGGTAGACGGCCGGATCGCGGATTAGTCGGTGCAGGGCGCGCGGGTCGCGGGGCCGCCGCGCAGCTTTCTCCGCGCTTCCGGATCGGAAGGTAAGTCCGAGGGGGCGAATCAATTTCCTCCGGGGCGGCCGGCGAGCTCCGGCTCGGGCTAATGGGGGCGCGGCGGGCGCGTCAATTTTACCCGCGAAACGGCCCGGGCAGCTGCGCGCCCCCGTAAATTGCTCGCGGGAACCGTATAATCTCTGTCGGGAGCAACGCGTCCCCGGCGTCCGCGGCAGACTTCCTTCCGCGGGGCCGCGGGGGCGGACTCACTCCTTGGAGGCGTCGTGCTCCGGGTCGTCGGGGTACTGGAGCCGCAGGTTCGTCCGGATGTCGTTGCTCTCGTTGATGTGCCGCACGTCGCTCAGCTCGGCGGGCAGGAGCAGCGCCACCTCTGCAACGAAACGAGGCCCATTAGAGGTTGACGGGGTCCGGGAGCGCGTTCGCGAGTCCGCGTATGCCGGGCAGAGGGCCGGGCCCGGGTAATCGAGCTAACGACTGGAGTCATCGACTAGGCTCGGGGCGGCGCGGGCGGCCGGCAGTAAAGCCACGCAGCCGAGCGGCGATGGGGCCGCCGAGGGCGCCGGCGCCGGCAGTCAAACTGTCGTCCGGGTGCCGGGACCGCCGGTCGATTGACTCGTAACGAGGGCATCGGCCGCGGCAGGTGGCCAGGTGCCCGGGCGTAAACGCCGCGCGACAAACAATCGTCCGGGGGAAGGCGCGCGGGGCGCCGCGCTCGTAATCCCCGGGCCGGCGTCCGGCGAATAAGGGACTAATCCGGCCCCTAATGAAACCTATTAAAAATTTAATCAAGCGAGACTTACCCTTGAGGGCGGACTTGGGATTGCGCCGGTGGCACTTGGTCCCCTGGCAGCCGCGCTGCTGCACCAGCTGGGGGCAGTGCTTGCCGCCGTTCTCCGGGGCGCGCTCGACGAGCCGGGACCTCGTCTGGGCGCCCGGGCCGCACTCGCTGTCGCAGCCGGTCCACGGGCCCCAGGCCGACACCACGCAGTCCAGCACTGCAACAGGAAGCCTCGTCGTCAGCGGGCCTCTTCCCCTGGCGGCGCTCGCCACTTTCCCGCGGCCCTCAACGACATTGTTTTTCCCCGGGATAATTGCGGCCGGGCGCCAGTCGCCCCAAGCGTTACGGCCTCATCATTTTTACAGGGGGGCGCCAGGCTCGTTAACTCCTTTGGAATTCGCCTATTTTTCGCTCGGCCGCGCGGCCCCGGCCCGCCCTCGTAAACTCGGCCGCGCTTCCGGGAGCCGCCGAGCCGTTTAAAACCTCGGCCGCCGGCGACTTCCGCCTCGCGCTCCGCGTGTTTTCCCAGCGCATTTGACAAAACTTAATAACGAGTTCTGCCTCCAATTACCCTTACTTTGACGCATTCGAGGGGCGGCTCGGAGGGAAAGTTGGCCCGCGACGCTCCCTCAAAGCGAGTGTCAAAACGGCCCGGAAGTTGCCCGCGGGCAAAGACCCCGGAGCCGACGGGGCAGCTCCCCGCGTGCGCATCCCACTCGAGTACCCCGGCCCCCGAAGCCGTCCCGCGCGCTTTGCATTTCAAATCCGAAGGCGCCCGGGGCGCGCGTCAGCCCGCCGGGATCGCGGCCCCATCGCGGTCCGCCAAGGCCAACCGTCGACCTTCCGGGGCGCGTCCCTTGGCCCGCGTAAGCCGCCGAGGGGAAAGACCTCGCGGCTTCTTTGCCCCCGGTTTTCATTAGCGCGGCTTGGCGCGTCGCAGCCGGGATTGGGGCCCCCGTCGCGCCTCCCTCTTATCATCTCCCGGCGGATTCGCGATGTAATATTCCGCGGAGGAAGCGAGCTCCGAGGCGATTCGAGGGGCAACCTCTGCCGAGGGCAGGCTTGAGGGTATACAGTCGAGTCGGCGGCTGAGTTTCTCGCGGGTGAGGACGTACACGGCGGACGGATGAGCCTTGAAAGTAGCCGAAGGCGCGGCGCCGCGGGGAAACAAAGGAGGACCGAGGCCTCGGAGGCGGCCGCGCGCAGTTGGACTCGGCGACGCGAGCCCCCTCAAATTCCAAGTCGGACCCGCGGCTTTGGGGCAGAAAAATGAAGCCGTTAGAGAGGGCTTTTGTGTGAACGTCGCGCGAGCCTCCGACCATAAATTCTCAGTGATCCGAGACGGACGGGCGGCCGAGGAAGCCAAGGCGCCGAGGATGCCGCCCAACCACCACGTCAACCCGCCGCGGCAGAAGCCCGCCCGCGCCAAAGGTACCCTGACCCCGAGGCCGCGCTCGATAGCTCTGCCCGGCGTCACGCGGGGGGGAGGGGAGTTGTTTCCCAAGGAGTCTGACCGGGGCTTGTGCTCGCAGTGAACGGCCGGTACATCATGTCGTCGCGGGCCCAGGCCGTCCTCACCTGGGTCCTCGAAGAGATAATCGACAACACCCTGGAAACGGCGCGGCAGATGGCCGAGTCGACGGGGAAGAACCGCGTGGAGCTCGCGGAGATCGAGAGCGCCCTCAAGCAGATCTGCGACCGCTACCACACGCGCTGGACCGGCCGGGGCGAGGCGATCAAGGGGCGCGAGGGCGCGCCGAAGCCCGAGCCCCCGGGGCCCAAGGACGGCGAGGCGCCCCGCAAGCGCTGACCGACTGGCTCCGCACCCCTCAACCACTGTCCTAGTCTAACCCCGTCTAAATAAAGTGTTGCCCTCCTCAAAGAACAGCCGCCTACCTTTCTTACGGCTCCTGCCGCCCACGTGAATCGAGGCAATCGGAGCGGAACGCGGCGTGGGCCCGACCGGAGGCAGATCGTCCGCGACGGGATAAAGCGGGCCGAGTGGCCCGGGCGGACCAGTCGGCCGAGGCGCCGCGGGGGAAAAACTTGTCTCCGGCGGGGCTCTCGCGAGGGATCAATGGCCGGAAGTTGGGCCTAATGGCCGCGGGAGGTTAGGCCGGGCCCCGGAATGCCGCTCTCCGGGCTCGGCGATCAATCTGCCGGCGGCGGCGCGCGTTTCGCGAGAACCGGACCGGGCCCGGGCCGCCGGCGCGCGAACTCCGGCTAACGATCCGGGCTTTTACGCGGCGCAGCCCTCGAGGCGCCCGCCGCTAAGGAGGGAGCCCGCGCGGTCGTTAGGGCCCTCGATCGCTAACGAATTCGACCGCGCCGCTAACTCGCCCCCGCTAATTGCTCCCGGGCACCGAGCGGCCCGGGGCGAGGCTTCGTTAGCCGTCCCCGGGAGCCGGGGAGCCGGGCCGCCGCGCAAAAAAAAGCCCATCGGCCCCCGGGCCCGCGGGGACTCGGCGCGCCCGCGGAAGGAATTTCGAGGGCGGCCGTAAAGGACTTTTCCCGGGAATTCCTCCTGGGCGGCTCCCGGCCTCCGAGTCATTAGCTTTGATGCGCCGTCCGGGCAGCTTTGCCCCGGGGAGCCGCTTGGCTAATTAACGCGCGCCGATTTTTGATTGGATTAGTCGGGCGGCCGGCCGGCAATTAGCCCTGCGCCCGCCGCCATCAACCGGGCCAATTGCCGGCCCCGCCCTTTTTACGGCAAGAGCGCGGAGTGCCCGCGGCGCTCGCGGGCCCATGACCCCGCCGGCACCCGGCGATATCGCGCCCTTTCTCCCCCGTGCCGGGGGCACGTGCTCCCGATGGCCCCCATTAAAATTTACGGGCCGTCTCTCTTTTCTTTTTTTTTTTTTTAATAAAGGGGCCGCGCGTCCGCCTGCGACGCATAAATAAGCGGGGGGCTTTTTCCGCGCGCGGCGCCTCTTGCATCGGGGCCGCGGCCCGTCGCTGCGCGAAGCACAAATTGAAGAGGCTTCCCGGGGCCTTCGGATATTAAAGTTCCGCGCGCTTCGGCTGTCACTGGATCCAGGACTATTCTGGCCCCTCCCCGCCCAGGATTACCTGCTTTTTTTTTTCCTCTCCCCCGCTCTGATTTATAAGAGTGACGGATTCCGAATAATTTCGCTTTAAAATCGTCCGAGAGTTAATACCTCGCACGTACCGTCTGCTCATATAATATTAAATGAAAACTCCTAAAGTGCCAATTTCAAATGGAGGAGGTTATTATACCGTTAACAATTCAGAAAAAATTATTATTCTCCACTTGGCTCGGCAATGGCACGTGTTTAAAGATCAATTGAACTCCGTTGATTTTCCGGGGAATCCGGTATCCAGGTTATTGACGAGACTATCGTCTTGGAGCGTTATTCGACGCAACACCTCGGGATACGTCGAATATAACCGTTTGGATAGCAACTGCTACAATCTTGACCTAATTAAAGGCATTTCCATAGCGAGCGGTATTTAGGGGCACCTCGGTCGGACGACCGTCTAAAATTGGCCGTTCGATTAATCTCGATATATATTGAATAATCAAGGGGGAGACGCGCGTCGAATTAGCCGGGAAACCGTACACTGGCGCGCGCCGTGGCTTATCGGCGGCCTGTGCAGGGCCATCGCCAAGGGCTCGCCCGGCCCTCCTGTCTCGGCGCGGTTTTTTTTTGTCCTCCCCCCCCCGGCGACCGCGGCTGGCTCGCCGACTGACAAATGCGCTTGGCCCGGGGCTTCTCCGAAAGGGCCGCGGAAGCCGAAAGCAACTTTGGCAATTAGGCGCGGGAGGTCGATGCGCCGCGGGCGGATCCGCCGGATCTACAGGTGCGAGTGAAAAGTCGCGCGGCGAACAATGAGCCCCGGCCTCCGCGGCGGCCATTAATCACGGGCCGGGTGGCCCGTCTGCGAGGCGTCGCGGCGTCCCGGCGGCCTTTCCGAATTTCGACCTCTCGCCTTGGGAAGCCCGTGCGGCCGCGCGCACCGAGGGATCGACCGCCGCCGCCGGTCCCGGGGAAAAAAAAAAAAGAAAGAGAGAAAGCCATCGCTCCTTTTCCTTTTTGTCGCCTCGCGAGTGCCCTCGTTAATTCCCCCCGGCTTCGCATTTCCGACGCGTACTCTCTTGGCAAAGTATGGCCGGTGGATTAAATGAAAGTTTTTCTTCGGCCGTTGAGTGTATAAGCTAATTCTTTTAGGAATCTAAGAGCGCCTATTGATATTCTGCGTGCGCACCTCATGTAAAAGTTGTTAAATTATCTCTGCCGAGCTTTCCTCGTAAAAATCTTTATTGCCTTATCTGTGGAAAAGAAACGGTGGGGATTTATCTTTTAAAGCGCGATTGCTTGTTAGGGCATTAAATCATCTATACGTGCGTGAAATGCGAGAAAAAAAAAAGTTGATCTTGCGGAACGCGCGAGGGTACGGAATAAGGTCGTTGCGCAATTGTCATTATTGCATACAATGTTACGGAATATCCAGTGGATCCAGCAAGGGGACATTTAGATGTAGCGCATCTGCGGCGCCGTTCGCAAATAGCGCAATTTGCGGAGAAAAAAAAGGCTCGAAGACGAGCGTAAAAGTCAAGTGAGGATGCGCGCGCGCGCGCGCGTATAAATAAACGGCGGCGTCAATGCTCGAGCAGGGAGCCGGTAATTTAAGTATAATTGCGCGAGTCGAGGGGTCATCGAGAAAAGTCGTTAAAATGCATTCGCTCGGCCCGCCAGTGTTTAATTGCCCCGCGCATTATATATACAGCGGCGGGCTCGCAGTCTTTATTTATGCAAATAGAGAGGCCCCTTTACATATCGATTGCCGGGAGTCGGCCTTATTTGTCCGCGGGCCGGCCGCCTCCTCTTTTGTCCCGCGCGACGTCCAGGCGAGGAAAAGCCGGTGGGCAGCCGGTGCCCGCGTCTTTCGCGAATTCGGAGGCGCCGCCCCGAGGACCGGGGCTTTTCCGCGGAGGCGCGGCGATAAATATGTATGGGCCCCGGCGTCGCGGGAGACGTTGATGGGACGTCCCGTCACGAGCGAGGCTAAAAGAAGAGGAGGGAAAGGCGCTCGGCAGAGACCGCGACGCATATTAATCGAAGCCATTAAGAGCCCGGCCCTTGATGAAAATAGCGAAAGGGTCCCGGGCTGGGGGGGGGGGAGATCGCGGGCGCGGCGGGCGCGGCCCCTCGGACGGGGAGGCGCATACCTGGCCGCCGGGATCCGGTTATGCTAATCGGCCCCCGAATCGCCCGGCACTCCGGCGCCGGCGACTTTCTCGGCCCGGGCGCTCGCGGGGGCGGCCGATGACGCGGGCGCCTCGCGGCCCCCCGATACGTGCGCCGGGGGCTCAATTAGAGGGCCCTCGTTACGTCCCGCGGGGAGAAAAGCCGGGGGCTCGTTAGACTAATGCGAGATTGGGCGGCGGCGCGGCTCGCGGCCCTCCGGCCCTTTTGGCCCGCCCGCGCGATCCTAGCGGGTATATCGCTCCGGCGCGTTAATTGAGGCGGAGTCCGCGAGGCGAGCGGGGCCGACTGCCTCCGCGACCCACAATCCCCGGCAACGAGCCGAGGCGGCTTTCACGCCTCCTGGGGCGCGTCTGGCTCCCTCCCCTCGGATTTTTCCCCGTCGCCGAGCTTTTCCAGTGGGGCTCCCGGCGCCCTCGAGCCGTCGCGGACGGATCTCATTACGCTCCGAACGCCCCCCGCCGCGGCCGTCTGCTCGACGCACCGGCTAACGAGTCGAATGTTTGCCTTTGCGGTAGCTCCGCCGGGGAAAAATACACCGCCGGCAATCGAGTCCTCTTTTGCTTTGTGCGTCCCCGTACCGGCGGATCATTAGCTAAAAGTCCCGCTGGCGAGGGCCGCCGAGTGCGGCTCTTTTTGTACCCGCGTCTCAATGGCCAGTTCAATGAAGAACGGTTTGGCCGGACCGAAATATTAGGCGGCGAGTTTTTCATTGGACAAGCCGCAACTTTGTCGCACCGAGCCGTAATTGAGCAAGTGAAAACGGCAGGTCTCGTTAGGAGAGCGAGTCAGCCGAGGCAGCCGGGGCGAGAGCCGCGCATCGCATATCGTTAAGTCAATCCCGAGCCTGTAAAAGGTCCTCGGGCCGAAGCGAAGCTTTCGCAAGCCACCGCGAAAGAGGAAAAGTTAAACGATTGGCAATAAAGCCGGGACGCCTCGGGCGCGAGGGCCGCGTCGCGCGAATAAATAACAAAGTCCGACGGCCGGCGCGGGATATCAATTGGCCTAACGAGCTCGGCCCTCGCCTGGGCGTAAATCGCGACACGCGACGCCCGGGCAGACTCGGATCGGCAAGGCGGCCGGGGGGGGAGGGCTCGGGCCGCGCCGCCCGGACAATTAGTCCGCTCGGCCCGGGTCCATCCGTCCTCCGCGGCCCATCCATCATCCACGGGCTGCCGGCGCGCCGCCCCCTCATTAATCCAATCGATTATTAGCCGGCGAATCATTTAGGAGGGCCGGCCGATCAATCACCATTAGCCGGGCGGCCGGCGCGCACGCGAGACGTCCGGCCCAAGGGCCTCGGGTTACGCCGCGGCGCCCCCGAAGCGCAGGGCTTTTTACCGGGGGGGGGCAGCGATCGCCCGCGCGGCCCAAGAGTCGGAAGCCGGGCCGCGGGGGCGCGTGCGGCTAACGGCCGGCCGCTCGCGCGCTTTGTGTCGCCGGCGGGCCTTTGTTTGCCGGCCGCGAGGACCATCGATCGCCGTAAGTAATGGAGCCCGGCTCGCCGATGATTGCCCAGCTGACTCCTGGCCGGCCGGGGCTATATATGGCCGCGGCGAGGCGCGGCTTCGACTCGAGCCGGGAGGTCGATCGTCGATCGATTACCGAGTCAGCGATCGACTCGGCGCTACCCCGGGATCTCCGGGGGATCTCCCGGTCAAAGAGACCTCGAGGCGCGCCCCCGCCAAGTTTTAATCACGGATCGCGCTAATACGATTTACTCCCGGAGCGTCTCGGTCCCCGCAGAAATTTTAATAAGCCGGCCCACCTAGAGGCTATAGCCGCACCAACGACTTATATTAAACGGTAAACTATTACAATATCCCGGAGGTGGCGCACTCCTCGGCCGAAGGCGCGCGCCGGATTAATAAAAAAGGGCCCAGTTTACATCCTATAAAGCTTATAATCTTTTCCTTAATGAAATGAATAAATTTGCCGGGAGGCGGGAGCTGCGCGGGGCATCGGCTAAAAAAGGACTATAAACGCCGGGCTACCGCCGGCTCCCGGGCCGATGAATAAATTGGCGCGGGCGCACAAAGGGGGGCCGGGCCCCGGTTCCCGGGGGTGCGGAGGGGGAGGGCAGGACTCACCGCCGCAGGCCTCCTTGAAGTCGGCGCAGCAGTCGCCGAGCTTGAGGCACGCGTGGTCGCAGTAGCAGGGCTTGTCCGTCGCGCTCTGGAGGATGGCGTTCGGCGAGGTCTTCTGGACGACGCAGGCCGAGTCGCGCCCCGGGCAGCAGAGCTTCGCCTCGGCGCAGCTGCCCGCGGAGGCGGCCGCGAGGCCGCCGAGCAGGAGCCCGAGGGCGAGCCAGGCCATCGCCACGTGCCGTCCGCACCGGCCCGCTCGCCGGAGATGAGTGCCGCGCCGCGGGCGCGCGCCTCCCAGCGCCACCCACCCCCTCCAGTCGCCCCAAGCCGCGCCCGCCCCTCCTCCCGGCTGCCCCTCCCTTCCCCCCGCCCCCGACTCACGACTCCCGAGCAAGGCCCTCCTCCCCCCGGCTCCCTCCGCTCCCTCGGGATGACAAACTTGCCCTCGCGATCCGCCGAAACTCACCTGGCAATTTCCGGCCCTCGGTCCGAAGGCGCCGGAGCACGGGGGACGAATTCCTCGAGGCCCCGGCCCGGGCTCTCTTCATCCGCCAAGGGAAACCGGCTCCGAGCGCCTCGCTCCCGCCTCGACAATCGCGCCCGCCTAATTGTTTACACCCGCCCGACTCCCATCTACGCGCTCGCACCGCTGCCCCGGGACTAATCCCGGAGGATGAATGCTCGCAGGCAGGGCGCAGCCCGAGGCGCAGCCGGCCCAAATCCCCGACAATGCACGCGCTCTCGTCCCGGACGCCAGTTCAGCGTCACCCGCGCGTTGCCGTTTTTTTTTTTTTTTTGTTGCAAGGGCCTCGCTCGTTCCGGCTCCCGATGGGAATACGATTGCCGGCTGGATTCTTCCGGAAAGAAATCCTTCCGTCCATCGGCCCTGCGAATCTATAAGGCGCTCGGTTTTTCCCCGGGTTATCTCGAGAGAATGGCAAACTGGCCTCGGACTCGAAAGACGCTGCGGCGACACTCAAAGTCCGGGAGGGATGAGCAACCGAGGCCGTAAAAGGAGAGATAATCGCCTTTGAGAAAAGTTCCTCCGTATTTCGCGAGGCGGCAGCGGCCGTTGCTCGCTGCTGTGCTGTTGCCGCAGCTCGCCGGGACTCGGGAGCCCGGAAGGAAATTCCCTGAAGGCGCCAAGGCTCGTCCGTCCGCCTGCCTGTCTGCTCGCGGCGCAGCCAGTCCTCCGCTCCGTCGGCTCTAATAGACTGCCGACTCGAAATTAAGTTACCCGTTAACAGCCCGGCGAAATTACCTGGTAAATATTCTAATTAACGGAGAAATAATCATATTGCTAGCGCTCGCCAAGCCGCTTCTAGACGGGGCCTGCAATTCAATATGCCTGTGCTTCGATTACCTGTACAGGCAAATGTCAATCTCCAACTTGACGACAATTTTCCTCGTTTCGCTACAAACTTTTTTTTTCTCTTGTCTATCAATCTGATCTTTTCGATCAATCCTCTCAGGTACACTGCAGTCTTTTACTTTCCAATAATGGCTATTCTATACTTAGTTTTTTTGTACGAGAGAAAAATGCTTCTTATGCTTTGTTTATAATAACTTTTTTATTAGTAATATTATTTACAGTTTTTCGATAGAGTTATTCTATGAGCTATTAAAATTTATCTAGAATACACAGATGAAACTATTGTACAATATACTTTAAATTACACATGTCTCAAAATTCATGTTGTCATTTCAATTAAAGAAAAATGCAGATGTGTGCAAACAAATATTACGTTACACATAAAATGTCGCTGCATAAAAAATTTATCAAAACAATTAACTCTGTTTATCATTGAATAAGATCAATTTTATTATTAATGATATTGAACAAAACTCCATTAGTTTATTCATACACGTTGTAACTGATGTTTAATACAGAAGAATACTTTTTTTATATTTGGCTCAATAAAGCTACCAAATCATTTCCATAATTGATGAAGTTACTATTTGTTTCTTTAATTATATATTAACAAATTATGCAATTAAAGCACTAACAAAGGAATCAATAAAAGAGTGCCTACTCCATCGATTCTGTACATTTATATAATCATAATACTGTGTATGCATTACAAACGTGCTTACAATATTTATTATACTCAATGTTCTCAAAAAAAGATTAAAAAATCCATTTGCATATTTATAAACGAATCAGCCTTTCCTTTCTTCCATTCAAAGTAATTTGTAAAGAATGATAGTTTTTTGACTAGGGTACTGGAAGAGAAGTGGTATCTTTTAAATTTGTACCAGGAGTTACACTCGACTGAGGATGATCTGGTATAGTTGATGGTACGTGGAAGAAATACAGCATGAATCCAGTTGCAAGCATCAAGTGCATTCCCATTACAATAGCCATGTATATTGGTTTGGGCTTTCCTACAATAACAAATGACATTTTCAAATAATTTTAAACGTACTTGTCTAACTACTTAACATTGAGGATTATTTATATACTTGGAATAACCGGTAGCAATGACCAAACAAGAACACCACCGGATAAAACTGTGGCAACTATTACTAAAAACCATTGTAATAAACTTATTTGTATCGTCCATAAAAATGCCACTGGAATATAAATTGTAAGAGAATAACCATATAGACAAATTATCTGTAGAAGACCAATTGTTGTATTCGACTGTAAAATAAAATAGAATATTATATCAGTTAATATGACTAATTACAGTTTTTAGAGAGTTATTAGATCTACCTGAATTAGTTCATCATCTGTAGATTGCTCTTGAGCTTTCGACCATTTCAATGCTCCCCAAAGTATCAAAGGTAATAACCAAGCATATAAAAATATGCAGGTAGCAGCAGAAGATACAATGTGAAATTCATATTTCCAATGATAACTGCCACTTCTTGCTGATTGTAAGTAATTTGTAAGATTTCCACTTATGGCTATTGAGAATATAAGAGTCACACAAACCCAAAAAGGACCATAAAGATCTGGATTTGGCATTATATGCGATACTAAATAATTCTCAACTCCATAAGGTATCATTGATCTCTTTAACCTTTCTAACACATCCTTTGTACTCACATTAAAAAATTTCTGATAATATTCTATACTCCAGAAATTACGTTCAGCATTCTCTGAAATTATTTAAATCAGATAAACTCAAGATTTGAAACTAGAAACACAAGACTTAACCTCAAATGAAAGTCAAAAAAAACAATATATAAAATTTAAAATAACTCACTATTTGCCTCTCTGGGAAAGCCTTGTAAATCCTCCACCATACCAGACCCATCACTTTGCAAGTGTCCAAAAAGCTGTTGATTAGGAGTTCCTAGATCAACATGTACCTGTGAAGTACTTTCTGTATTTATTTCCGGAAAATCCTGAAAGGATATAAATTGTTGATCACCGGGATTCATTCTGCTACCATCCATAAGTCTTGTTCGGTATTTTGATATCTAGACATCCAAAATTTGTTTTCTACCAAACACTTGCTTGATGGGCAGAAAATGACAGCACGTATACCTATGAGCAGCTAGCTGACCTTGCTACGACGATACATCTGCAATGTATACCACGTAGGCGCGATTTCAAATTACAGATTCCTACTTTGACATCAATAGTCAACCATAAAACATTCTAATTGCTACTTTATTGGTGAATGATAACTAATTGTAATAGATACTATAATGTATAATAGGTATTCACCAATATTTATTATAAGTATATTGTGATCTGTATACATGATAGAAATTCAAGTAATAAAAAACAAAAATAACAAAAATAATATATATTTATACTTTCTTTACCAAGTAAAATTGAATAATTTTAAAATCAATTTGAATTGGCTGTTACTGAAAGATTGGATTTTTAAAACATAGATTAAATTATTTATTTAATCAATAATCAATTCCAAATTAAAAAAAATTATAAAACAAGTTTATTGGTATATTTAATTGCTTCGTTAAATTCGCTTACTGTGATTTTCAAGTTATGTTCATACAAAAATGAAAAGACGTAAATATCAATACTTAATATGTATTTCCAAGCTTTACAGTTCAGACTTTTGTTCTACATTATAATTTGTATATCTTTCATTTACATATGCATGGGCTTTTTAATGATCAAATTATCTTTCTTTATGTTATCCGATCACAAAGGGTGAATAAACATTAAGACTCTTGTTGTAAATATATTATATACCACTCATTTTTGTACTAGAAAATAGATAATATTATTATTGAAACAGGCAAACTTGAAAGTTTCGTACGCGTTTATGATAAAGAGAATATGAATTTCATAAACATCGCACGTATGAAGTGCTCCACAACTGTCTTAGACTTAATAATATACTCTATATATCGTTATTGGTTACTTTTAATTACAGGTTGTTTATATAAAAAGATTGGGTTATATTGTGCTCATTCGAATTTCGAAAATTACAAAGTCGTTCGGATAACATGTTACTATAACATAATTTACAATATTTAATCTACAGTCTTAGACTCATTTCTCTTGTTACTATCGGAAATTCGATAAAATGTAGGAGAAATAATTTTTTGTCATGTTTTTGTTACATTTTTTTCGGGTGAACACTTTATTAGTTATTTTTCCTAGTTAGAAAAAACTATTATGATCACAGAAAATAATCTTTCAATTATTATACACGCTTGCTTCAATCCTTTTCTTTATTACAAACACTACATTTTTGACTCTTTGTTTGTAACTTGAAGGAAAAAGATATTTTCACTTTGAATTCATAATTATCTCGAGAGTCGCAGATTGCAATAGCAATAATACAGATATACATTATTATTAATTACTTATAATATAATATATTGGTTAAATTTTCACTTTTTGCATGATTCTACAAAATGTACAGGAGTATTTTAATATTTTTTGTAATGTCTTTGGTTCTCGGCAATACTTTTGCAGCCATTTGCTCGCCATCATGAATTTACTGTATGGCAGTCTTATATGGTCGAATTAAATTGTTAATTTAGAAAATTGTTATGACATAATGTTTCTTAATTGTTGGAAAGACTTTTTTACATTGTTTTTGTTAAATCGAAGCTCTATTTTCCTTTGCTAATAAATTTAATGGACTGCGAGTATAAACTGTTTTTTCACTTTTATTTACTGCCAATTGAAATTGCAGTTATTGCAAGTAATTAAATCTTTTGTGTATAAGCTAAATAACAAAAAAATATTGGCTAAAAATCTGCGAGTTGCATTGATCATAGTATTTAAAAACTTTTTAACAACTTTTATAACGATGTTTATTTATCTACCATCGCAATGTCACAGATTTTTAATAAATAATACAAACTAATAATGCGCACATTCGACACAATAGTCACGTTTCGTTGGACCTTCTTATTAAAAATTTCTTATGTCAATAGAAACTTTTAGAATAATACAACCAATTGCGTATACTTGTCGAAATTATGTAAAACTGTTTACGTAAAATTCCTAACGGATTTTAAAAGAAAACCCCAATTAATTCATATTTATTTTTAACACCCAATGGGAAGACTTTAAAAATATTTATAAAAAAGTTAAAAAATATAAATTTGCACATAGGTTTGTAAATTCACACTAACGAGTATAGAGTATTTTTAATTTACAAAAATCTACTTTCATTGTTTTGTCATGACTGTCGTCATTCGTAGATAATATATATATACGAGAGACCTTTTTTAAATTTTAGTCCGACGATGTTATGTATCTAATAAAACGAATGCTAGAAATTTGACTACATTCCATGCGCCGAAACCTCAATTTTAAGGAAATAAACAAACATTTCATTGAAAACCGATAAGTTGTAAAAACGTCTCTGTTATTTAAAGCTTATAATATGAAATATTGAAGTGCGATCAGTATAATAAAAATCATTATATCTAGAAGTTATTCGATTTTTAAGAAAGGTAACGACGTTTACATATGTAACTATAGACTCGAACTTTAATTAATAAACAATTTACGAATTCAAGTATTTGTTACTAATAGTCGAATTCTTCTTTGTTTAATATATCGTAATATTCGGTAATAAGATAATAATATTATGTGCTACAACGATAATAATGATAATGTGTCCTATCGATGTCCTACTCGAGGAGCGTCCTCGATGCAAATGCATACGGGAAAAACGCGCGTGTGCTCCAATTCCTCGATAGTCTTTTATATATAGGTTAGATTATCCTCTTTCTGTCGCTCGTATAGTCTTGTATAGAAGCCGTTCAAAGGTCATAACGTTCTAAAATCCATTTTTTCAGTTGGCTGCTTTTTAATTAGTAAGTGATCGATTCAAATATGCATATGAACATACTGTGTACCGTACCAGTTTTGGTTCGCTTTTGCAAGTTTCAATTATCAGATTGACGTCAGTTTAATCGTTTTTCAAATACATCGATTGAGTAGTGCGTACGTGATCGATTACTTACAAAAAAATAATGATAATCAATGAGCAGACTTTTATTTCTTAGAGGCTTAACGGCAAATAAAGCTACCGTATCTTCATTAGCGGATCTTAAAAAAATGTTATACAGTGGATCGCGTTTTCCACATTACTTCAATATCATCAATATAAAAATGTAAATAAACCGTATCGATCCAATATTCAATAAATGTAGGAAATTTTAAAAAATTTACTTTTTTAAAAGTTTTGCACGAATTACAAAGAGAGGATTGGTTTTATAAGATCGCAGTTGCCTCTAAGCATTAATCACAATTCACGAATAAAATCACGGAAGTGTGCCGGTCTCACGTACGGCATTCAGTATTAAGAGAAGAATTGACATTACTCGAATAGCGTCTTGGTACAAGGAGATGATGACGGTTGTCCAGCCCTTCGAGCGCACGTAAATTGGCTTTTACAATCGATAAGAACTGTCGTGGAGCGCGGGATCGATTCAGCTTCGAATGCAGCAGCCACGTGGCTTGGACAATCATGCCGCCAAGAGGTTCTTTATGTTCTTTGGGGTGTTCTCCTCGTTGAGGTGCTTAGTCGTGTAGCGCAGGGCGTTAAGGAGGCCTTCGCTCTTGCAAGGCGGCTGGTCCTTGAGCAGCTTCACGCAGCCCTTGACCTGTCGGCGCAGAACGCCAGGTGGGATTCGATTAATTCCGAGACGACAATTGACTCTATACAGTTTCTAAAGAGCACACAACTTACATCAACGTTCGAGCCCTTGACAAATGCTCCCTGAGGGTGCACATGGTCATACAGGATGACGAGTCCGACCATCACCCTAAGCACGAAGAGCTGCGTCTCCTCTCGCTGGAACTGCGCCAGCAGATTCCTAGGGGAGCAAGAAACACATATAGGCATTGTCTAGAAGTTTGCAGGAGAATTATGAGAGAGGGATGTTGTTCGCTTACGGGTTTTCCAGCATCCTCAGGCAGACCTTAGCCATCGTTCCGAGAGTCTCGGTAATGTTCACCCTCGGTATGTCCTCGTTCTGCGAGATCAATATATAAGTTTAATACTGCACCATGCCAAAGATATATTAAAAAAAGAGAAGGATGGAAAAAAACGTACGTCCATGAGGAAAGTAATGGTGGCATTGCTGAGAACGCGCAGCATAGGGGTGGCGTGAGCATAAAAGAGGGACATGCGGTTGGCCAGCTCGTTGCCGACGATGAGGTCGCGCTCCGCGGCATTGTCCTGGCGGGCGAGGGAGGCCCTCGTGAGGGTGCGCCGGTAGTAGCTGAAGTCGTTCTGGATCGCAGGCGTCTTCATCTTGAACTCGTCGAATTTAAGAACAAACTCGAGAATCTCAGCCAGCTGCTTGACCAGTGCCTGCTGAGTTTCCAGGTGTTGCGTCGGGGACAGGTTCCCCGAGCACAGTTGCCCTAGGATCTTCGGAACGACTCGCTCTGCAATTTCGGAGGCGTTTTTTATCCGTGATCTCGTACCAAGATACGTGGCTTGCGCGCCGTGGGAAAAGCAAGGGTTATGTAGAATTCATGGGGGCTATACGTCACTCACCGAGTTCCAGGGAAAACTCGTAAAAACGCTTGAGCTTGACGACTAATGGGGCGACGGTGAGATAAGCCTTGCGCTGGTACTCCTCCGTCGGCGCGGAGATAGCCTCGCGGATCTCCTTACCGGCTCCCTTGTAGCACTGGATCTCCTGGAGGATCGACTCGGAATTCTTGAGGACCCGCTGCACAGCCTCGAACGTCTCGCGCTCAATCTCCGACGGCTGTGCATCTGCAATCATAATAGCAGCCCATCTTTACTTCCCGCTTGTACTTTCCGCGAAAAGCATGAATGTACCATTTGATTAGTTTCCTCGATATGAATTTAATATTCAACTTGCAGAATCCTTATAGGGAGGATTTTTTTTAACCTAAAAGAACATCTGCCTTTTGTCGTTTTATGATAGGTAAAATCTCATATCCTTCAATTACTATAAATCAATCTCACATGAATTGATTCAATGCACTTAAAACCTTCAATACATGCTTTTGTATAGTCTGTTATTCCGCTTACGGCTTTTGTTGTAAAGTTTCATTATAAAGTTTTACGAGTTGATTTTAAAGTCGCGTGATAAAATGTCACCATATATTGGTTGAATTTATTTCTATTAAAGGAAAATTTTTACCGTCTACTTATATGTAAAGGGTTAAAAGATACCGCCTTAAAACGACTTACTTTCAAAATCGAGGAAGACATCATATTTTTGGGGGGTACAACACGTCGACTCGTCTCGAGCCAGAAGGCTTAGGAGCTTTCCCATGGTGAATCACAGTATTTGTCTCAAACAGTAAAACCTGTCAAACCTCATTGATCATCTGAAACATAAAGAAGCAACATTCCTCAATATATAGCGTTATAGTGTGGAGTATACATCAAATTTACAATCTTACATTAAATTTTATAAGTAATTTAGTTTATGTAAAACTATACAGAAGGGCGTTATCGCTTACACTTAATGTAATCTCAATTTATGTTTTGAGCACACAAGCCTGCAACCGTGAAGGGATCCCTAATGAATTTTTCATTTAAAAGTAAAAGTGTAGTGTATATATAAGTGTAATTCTTAACGAGGTCTCATAATTGTAATTAGTCGGCGAGAGCGGTACCGCTCACTAACACCCCGAGCGAGCATATGATTAAACATGATAAATTCATTAGGAGGCCCCGCGAATGATAGCGCATGCTCATGAAAAATTAATGGGACCGCAAGCGAGGCAGTTTTCACGCAGAATCCGCTGCGCAGATGTAACTCCTCGTCAAAGGCCCTCGGGGAAAAAGGGGAAAATCTATATGGCGCGGGCGGCGACAGTCGAAGGCGATAGGCGACTCGGGCAGCGCGTGCAGCTCGAGCTCGCGAGTAAATATACGGAGAGGCGCGCGGAATACGAAGATGCTGTCGGCAGGTGCATCCCTCGCGCGCGCCACGCGATACTTGGACGATAAATCCGGGGTCGGCGCCGTCCGAATTCTAGGAATAGCTGGCGCCGCTACCCCCGGTCGCCCGGGCTACTTTTAGATAAGTCGGCATACCGAATATTTCCTGGATAATCTATCCGCTGGGCCGGGCTCGGCGGGCGTTTTGCAGGTTGGTTTTGCGACACTTTCGCCGGCTCTATAACGTCCCGAGGGATTCGGCGTAAGGGCACCGGCCCGAAATAGTCGGTTCGTTAGAGCGCATTAGCCGTAACTCAATCTCGAAACTCGTCCATTAACATGGCACGGGGAAAGAATGCGGAGGAAACTGCCGGGCGAATCTCGCTGCACGCACACGGCCCGGAATAATTACGCCCCAAAGATAAAGTAAACAAAGGAGGGAGGGAATGCGGGCAAAGTTGGACGTCTCCGCGCCCTCTCTCTCTCTCTCTCTCTCGCAATTAAGACGCGGGCTGATAGGGTGCACGCGAGCCGAGCCGAGCGTGCGTGCCCCGCGAGACATTGCCGTGCCGGGGGGTGACTGCGGGGCGCCCAGGTAGAAAGTGTGCGCGCGGGCTTGAATGCGCGGGCCGCGCCTCTAGTACCTGCGAGGTTGTACGCGGGCCTTAAGAGGCCTCGCGACCGAACCGCCAAATGAATGGATTCCCCGAAGCGAGCTGACGCCGCGTAAGAAAAACGTCAGCGGCACGCAGAGCCGGTGGGCTCGAGCCAACGCGGGCCAACTCGCCTGTGAACCTTATATTCCAGCCGAGTTTACGCAACTGATTAAGCGGCTGCACGATGTAACTGGAATATTTTCTCGGATTTCGTTTGAGCCGTTCAACTGGGGCGGAAGGAGGCTTCCGCGGGACATGCCCGGGACGAATCGAGCGCGGGCTATCGAATCAAGTTAAAAGAAAAGTTGAGCCCCGCGCGTGCTCTATCTGCGGGCGATCTTTTTAATGAGCTTGATTTTAACCGCGCCATTTTCCTCGCGTTTGCACAATTTGTTTGCTGCAAAGCGCCGCGATTGGAGTTATTTTTGTAGTTAAAGCGCGAGTAAGTGGTGCGCAGGCTATAATGGGCTTATGAAAGGAAACAAAGCGCAGCTGTCGATGAATCGAAGGACGAGACGGGCGACGCGACGATGCACCGCTCGCGTAATTAGCACTTGGGAGCGCGCGAGCTTTGTCCGCGCTTCGGTAGCGCTGCAAAAGTTCAAATTGCAGGTGCGCCGGCTGCTGGTAATTGTTTCGCTATTTTCAAATTAAACTGGAAGGAGTAATTGAGACGCTTATGCCGATTATGCTTTGTTTGAGGTTATAACAGCGCGTCGAGGTTTTTATTTCTTTCTAAGAGCGGCTGCGTGCGCTCGAGTATTTCTCCGCGATTGGTCGGAGGAAAATCGAGCGTTACTTTGGCTAAACAGTCGGAAGGGGCACGGAAAGTTAGCGCAAAGGTTAAGTCGCGCGGAGAGAGAAAGAAGCCGCGCGTGAAAAGTACGAGAGCAGACACTCGGCCGAGGAGGGTTTTAATCGAAAAACCGGGAGGGGAGTAAGAGTCGGGCGGCGCGAGCGAGCGAGAGCCCGAGTGTCCGAGAGGAGCGAAAGAAGCAAGGGGGGGCGAGTAGCACTCTGTCGGCATAACAGCTGTGAGGTGAGCGAGTGTGCACGAGCCGTCGGGCGTCGACGACTCTTGATCGGGCCGTCTCTTTGAGCCCTTGAAAGCCAGCGGACCGGGTGCACAATGAGCAGAGGGGCGCGCAGGGGGCGCGGAGAGAAAAAAGCGCGAGGGGGGCCGGGGTACCTGAGGGCCGGGAGGCCGCGGGATCCTCGGCGGGCCGTCTGCTGCAGCGGAAGGTCCATGGCCGCGGGCGGCCCGGGGCAGGACTGCGCGCGGGCCACATGCGCCCCCCGCTCGGCAAGGGCGCGGAGCCGCCGGCGCCGTCGCCGCCGCCGCCGGAAAATCAATGCTGGCCGCGGCGGCGGCCGCGCACAGATGGCGCTCGGCCCCGGCGCGGCAGTTTCCAACGGTGCTCGGGGGGGCCGGGTAACGATCGGGCCCGCGGGAGCCGCTCAAGCCCGGGGAGCCACGGGGCCGAGGGCCGCCGCTGACTCAGCGCCGCGGGCCCGCGATCGGTCTCCTAATCGAGCGCCGGTGACGCGCGGCCGGCGCTCGGTCCCCCGGCCGCCCGATCGCGGCACCTTCCGCCCGGTGAATCGGCAAGGCGATCGGCGCGGGCGAGCCGGAGGCCCTGGGAGTTGGGCGGAGGCGCGCGGCCCTCGCAATTGATTTGCTGGAATGGCCGGCTCAAAGGAGCTTTAATAGGCCTCCATTATATTCTCGCCCACAGTTTCCGACGATTATCCAATCGGCGCACTTTCTATATGCTGCCGGCGGGGGCCGCGCGCCCGCTCCCTCCCAGGCTCCTCCGGGCGTCTTTTATGCATTCATCGGGGCTGGGCGCAGCCGGCCGACAAAAATCCCGGCGTCGCTTGCCCGCGCACGTAGGTGCACCCGCCTCGCCCTCCGCGGCGGTCCGGTTAACCTGGTTATTCCTGCCCCCGGGGATCGGCTCCTACCGGGGGGCATTGTTTTCGCGCGCGGGAGAGAGGAAAAAATGTGCCAGGGCCACCAGTCGGCCTGCACGCACTCGCCGCTCCGGGGAAGTGGAGCGCCGCGCGGGAATACTAATCGCGGGCCAGCCGGCTTTTTTCGCCCGGGCTAACGGTGCCGCGGCGTCTGGGCGCGCACTCCGAATCAGTCGGGCCGGCGCTGCTTTCCCTCCTAGGCGCGCGAGTCCCCGGAGCGGGGCCCGGGACTTTTTGTCCAGGCTCCCGGAACCCGGTGGGATGATATCTGCATGCTCGGCTCGGCCGGCCGCTGAATAATTGCGCGGCTCGATGCCGGTCGATGCGGCTCCCCGGACGCGCCGCCGCTTTTAGCAGGAGCGCTCGGGTCATTACGCCAATTATCCGAAGGCGGGGCGCGTGCGGCGCGCGCGCGCGGGCCCTAATTGAGCAGTAAACCGCCGGGTGCATGGCACTTTTTTCTCCTCCCCCTCCCCCCCCGCGAGCAGGTGCGCGGCTTTGTTCTTGCCGAGGGTCCACCCGGCAATTACGAGTCAATATTGGCAGAGGAAAGTATAGGGGCCGAGGTGGCCGCCCGGCTGATTGGCCCACCTTGGACAATTTGGCAGGGGCGCACCGGCCGAGGGCGCCAGGGCGCTCGGCGGCCGGAGAAAGCGCACGCGTCGCCGGGGGAGGGGGGGCAATCGATAGACAAGGTCAGCCGCGCGGGACGGTCCAGCCTCCGGGCGGACACGTGTGCCCGTGGGCGCCGCGGGGGCCAGCGCCGGGGCTCTCCGTGTCACTCGGCCACCGCGGCACCTCGGCCTCCTTACGCCCGAGCGCCGCCCGCGCCCACTGACTAATGCCCGCGGCGGAGGTCCTCTCTCGTCCGGCCCCGCGGAGGCCGCGGGATGATCCGCCCCCGCGGGCGGGCGGGGCGACCTACTTCCGATTCTCCGATGCGCCCGCGCCAATACGCCTACGTGTAGAGCAAGGGCCGCTGGGACCCGCGCCGCGCGCCCGAGGGGGAAGGGTTGGATGGATTCGACGGGCCGAGGCACTTGGGCGTCGCTCCGAGCGACAGCCGCCCACTCGGCTGCAGCGCCCTCCGCGGGCCCCGGGCTCTGTGCGCGGCGCTCCGTCGGCCCCCTTGCACGTACCGCTGCCCCGGGAATATTTTTTCACGTTCTTGCCCAACATAACGCGTCGTCGCACAATGCCGCCGGGGAAACTGCATCCTCGCGCCGCTTGCGCAACGGCGGCGGCACTACGACTATTGTGCAAGAGGAGGATGCGGGGCCCGCGGGCGCTCGCACGCGATTCTCGTGCGTTGCGAGGGGCGCGCGCGGCATTTAAATGCAGCTTTCATAAGGCCCGTCTCGCAAGGAATCACGGGCGGCGGCTTTTGTCGCAACGGCCGTCGGCCGTCGTCCCGCTAACGAGCGATTGCGCAGGCCGATATGGGCGGCCGTGCCGCGTAGGCGCCGCCGCCGAGGGATTATTTCCCAACGGCCGCGGGCCGAATTGGACTCGGGCGAAAGAGCCGCGCGCCTTTGGAAGTCGCAAAAAGCCGGGCTCGTTATCGGCTTCCGTTTCCGCGGCCGGCGACGGCGTCGTCCGGCTGCGCGCGGCCGAGTCGCCCGCGGCCCGCCGAACCCCACGACGCCGCGCGTCTATTTCCGCGCCGAGGAATCTTTCCTTCCCCGGGATGGAAGGGCCGGCCCGCCGGGCTATAAATGGCGAGGCGCGAGACCCGCGGGCCCACGGCTCCCCGGCCAAAAGCGGGGGCCGCGCGCGCCCCGCCCCCGACGGCCCTCCGCGGAGGCTCCCACAGGTGGGCCCCTGGTCGACCTGCGCGCTCCGCGATTCCGCGTGTCGCTCGGGGACGCGAGCCCGGGAGCCAAACTCGAGCGTAGACGTCCGCTTAGCTCGATTTCCGCTCAAGGTGCCTTGGCTCTGTAGCTCAAAGCGCCTGCGGACGTAACCTAGCCGCGCGCGCGCGTTGCAACAGCCGAATCCCACCAAGGACCTTCCCGTATGCTAATGAGAAGCGAGCAAATAAGCCATAAACATCGTGCAGCTTTAAACGCACCGATCTATTTTTGCCGAGCGCCTACCAGTCGGACTTTGGAGGTTATACGTTATGCGTTTCTAGTTCGGAACGATTACCGACTACCGTTCAGAGGCTGAATAATTTATTCGCAAATCGGAAGCGCGCACGTAACCTCCGTAATTCAGTGTGCGCGCGTCCGCGGCGAGGCTGCATGTAAGAGCGCGAGTTGCGCGCGCCCAAGGCTAAATCACTGGGGTGCATATAAAAATAGGCGCGCTGGAGGTAACGATCGAGGCGTAACGAGTTCCTTTCTCCCCGCGGCCCGCGATCCCTTCCTCCCTTCCTGGCCCTCGCCTTGGCCCCGCGAGCCGGCCGGGCCCCTATACGAGTAATTCGCGAGGTTTTTTCTGCGCGTGCACACGCGCGGGAGACGCGTGCGCGCGGGCCGTGACGGTCAGGGAAACATTAGCCGAGCGGCGCAGCGGAGCCGACCACCGCGGCTTCTGCATCCGCTCCGGGGCCGGGCGATTCCTCCCCTTTCTGCGGTCGTCGCGCCTCCCTTCTTTCGGCCCCCGGCCTCCCTTCCTCCGCTCGAGTTTCCTCCTCCTCGCGCGTCCGCCGATGTATCGGGGGAGCCGGAGGAGGGGAGGAGGAGCCAGCGAGCCGCCGCTGACAACGACGGAGGCCCGCGCGCCGATTTTCGAATTGACCCGGAGCCGAGCGCAACTAGCCGCTAATAACGAGAGCGCGTCCGCTCGCCGGATGCCGATGGTATTTCAATATGCGCCGATACGCCCGCGGGAGGCCGGGTGGAGGTGCGCCCATCGGAGGCTCCCCGATGCATCATCCACGACAAAGGTCTATGAACCGGGGCTTATTAGCCTCGTCGCCGGCTTATGTGCCTTGGATCCGAGGCTGCCTCGGTTATTGAATCCTAGCGCCTAATTCGGCAAGCTGAGCCGGCTGACCCACTTGCCAGTGTACCAACCTCGTAAAAACCGATAGGGCCGTGCTCTGATTGCGGCGGTAACTAACTACATAACCCTTCCTCCCGCGAGCTCTTTTTATTCGGGAATAAATTGCTTGGTAATTAAAAATAATGGCACGGTGGATCGGCGAGCGCGGAGGCGGGTTCACCGACCGCCGACCAATTGAAAGATTAAATAGAAAGGCTCTATGGAGGGTAAGCGCGTCGCGTGATTCGGCTAAATTTATAATGCATCCTAAAAGTGGAAAGTCGCGTGTACACAACCTTCTACGTCTAGTGCACTGGGATATTGACTCGTCGATAAACTCTAATCGGTCGGCATTCGGGGAAACGGCTCGGCCGGTACAGACCGACCGTAGCGCTTCTCCGCTCGAATCAAAATATTTATCTCCGCATCTGCGAGGGTCTCGCGAGGGCACACGCTGGCAAGTGGCCCGAGAGCTTGGATGGGGGATCCGGCGGCGCAGGTGCTCGTATCGGCACCTGCCACGCGTCCACGTGCTCCCGCGGCCGGGGCTCTCGCGCGGGGCCCACCCACCGGCAGCCGCGTAAATCACGGAGGCGCGCGCACCGGCCTCGAACGGCGCATCCTCTCCGCGAGCGCGCGCTCTTTATTCATGCCGCGCCGCCGGGCATTTTATTAACTGTTAACGCGCCCCTCGTACTTTCCAGAGCCGGCCGCTTTATTCGCGGCAATTCCCTTGGCGGACGAGGGCCGCGCGCGGCCTAAGCGCTGCGACGACTATGTCTCCGCTTCTCGCAATCTCTATTGCTCCATAATGCGTACGCGCCTCGTTACGCGCTCAAACTACTTTTATTTCGCTCTATCGACTTCAGATATCTTCCTGCCCACCTTTTCGCTGTATTGACTAAATGCGCCGAGGAGCGGTTTTATTAAGGTGTACCATTATCGTCACGGCAATAGGCTTTCCTGCTTTTACCAAGGCTTCGCCTGGGTAAAACTAAATGTACGGTATGAATTGTTAATAAGTAAAAACTATTTTAGCATTTCCCTTATTTCTCGTCAAACTCAATCATTTTTTTCTACAACTTTAAATTGTCTGCAGATATTTTACTCGATGTTTAAATACTGTCACCGACAAGTTTCTTTTATAAATCTATTATGTACTATGAATTCACAGAGGAATACAATAACTATAGATTTATTTCACTTCGTTAATACGGAAACTGTATTAATTTTGCATAACAAAAGTCCAACCTCTTTAGACGATGGCTACGTTTCAAGCCTTGTTTAATAAATACGCATTCATGTTATTTAAAAAGTAACATTTGCAAGATAAACTTAAGATTACAATGTTTTAACTATTGAATTGAGGTCAGGTCGCTTATACATGAAACTATATACCATAAGTTATATATCTTCTACGTTATTATTCAACATTAGAAAAGTCTTTGATGTTTCATCATAACATCCGTTTTCCATAATAATAATTTTAAGCTTTAACGTAGCTTTTAAGTATTCAAATATGAGTTTGCATAAAGAATCCTTTTTTGGATTTGCTACTTAAAATTTAGTATCTTGAACAAACTATACTGGTAAGTTTTTTGCCTACTTTTAGAAGATAAAAATATAGAATTAATCTTATCATTTATTACGTTTTCCTCGATATATATTTCTTATCTTTGATCAATTATGCTCTTGTTAAAAGATCAGAAATCTCCTTTGAAAGAGACCATTAAAATTATTATGATTTTTTTAAAATTATAAATTATCTTTTACCTTCGTATGTACATTTGCAAATAAAATAAACTGTTAAAACGACGTAAAATGGATAAAAAAATTCATTCGTATAAAATAATAAACACGTATATAACCTCGTTATATCTTTCTCGAAATTACTCACTTGCAAACTATGTCTTTTAAAGACGTAGCGGTATACTCAAGGTAAAAACATGATTCATTCAAGAATCAAAAATTCAGTAGATAATGGAAAAAATATCGTAATTCACAGATTTTTATTTAAAATTCTCATTGTATTTTACTTTGTTTAACTAAATGTTTACTTTATTCAATTAAAAAATATTATTTTTTTATTAAATTTTTGTACATTAAATTACAGTTAATTTATTATTTATTACATTTAACTACATCTATATTAAAATAAGTGATAGTTTTTTCTTTTTACTTGTTAGATATAACTTCTATTGTAAATAACTGAGGAAACAGAGATTGTTTCCACACTGCACTAAAACGTTTATTAAAAAGGTTAGAAAAGTTTTTATGTTTGAAAATAGAGTAAAATTACGACAAACCGCGACAAAGAGAAGAATGCCATATATTCTTGTAAAAAATTGTACTACACGCGGTAAAATAACTTTATCATAATCTATGCAATGAGAAAATAATTCGTTTTTTTCGTTCACGTAATTTATTTTGCTGTCGTACTTTGCTCATCCAAAAACTGAAAGAACTGATAAAATTCTTCAAAAAGTCCAGCAAGATAAGTGTATCAATATAACGTTAAGATTGATATGGAGTTATAAACATTAGCTATAAAATTACTTTATATCCTTTACACATATTCTGCCTTTAATAAAAGTTTCATGTAAAAGTTCGTTATAAATTGTTCGCGAAAAATATGATAGGCTGAACGAACATATGGGATGCACTGCTGAAATCTAATGATTTCATAACCGCATAATGATAAAAAAAAAGTGACGGATAACAACCAGCTGCGTAAAAGTTTGTGAGCCAGACCATAAGCATTTACAAGAACAAGATTGATGACGAAAATGTGATGGAATCATCGACTACTTAAACCACTTCCAGTTGGTCAAGTGATTGATTCTATAAACTGTACGAGAAAGATTATCTCATAAAATAGAAAAAACAGATTGAAAAGACTCAAACACACATTTCCGAGTCGCCAAACATTGCTGTTCGAACGTTTTGATGCATTACAGATCAGATGCTCGATCAGACGTATAACAACTTGGTCCAATTTCTATAGAACTCTATAGTACAATAAAATTAATATAATATAGTCCAATAATAATTATAATTCTACTCAAAACATTGTGAAAAATTTGATCTAAATCATATTTTTATCTAATTTTAAAAAGGTATTTTATAGTAGCAAAAAAGTTTGAATCATTTAAAATCGTACAAATCTGTACAAAAGTTAATTGATAGCACAAGAATCTAGCGAATTTGAATTTAAAATTTACTCATACACTCTCACATACATTGCGCCAATGTACATAGAATGTGAAATATCAATCACAATTAAATTTTTTGATTTATGAAAATGCTTTATTATATTATTTATCGCAGTTCCATTGCATATATAATACAAGGTTATTTTGAATAAATGATCGGGATGCGTCCAAGGCCCACAGGCTACCAAAGAAAGTCAGAGAAATGAAGAGTCGCGGAAACACGAGTTTGTATTGTTTAGGAGTAGAATGATAGCGTTATCAGGCACGTACGAGCTCCCCGAGAGTAAATCGCAAACACTAGCAGCCTGTGTTTATGGTGTCTCGTACTTATACGCTACGTTGCCAGCCGTTGAACACTACGGAACGCTTTGCATTGATAATTAAGAGGAGCGTGCGGGTGAAATTTTTTTCCGTGCGTGCGCACTTGCGCGTTAATTATTTTCTTACCTTCTAAAGAGAGAAAGAGGCGTAGAAAATAAGACTGACCATTTCTGTGGATCAATTTACCGTTCTCCGTTATATTTCTTTTTGCAACTATTATAATGTTTTGCGTGTCTGGATTATTATTTAGCCGGTTTAACAGATTGTAAAGAAACTAAATTAGAATTTAATTCTCTGTTTGAAATTAGTTTAACTTGCGATTATTCCGATAATTACTCTTATCATTAACATATGCAGCAATGTAAGAAAATACAAGTACAGATAAGCGTGTTTCACAAGTTTTTTGTTAGAATATTATTTAATTGCTTGGTAGCTGGTTTAGCAATTTTATTGAAACGAAAAGCATTTTTCTTATACATTGAAAGTAAGAAACTCTACTGTTAATTCCTTTGGAAAATAACAATACACCGTTTAGTACAGTAACGGTCTGCGAAAAGCTGCGTTGCGCCTTAGGTTGCGTCATTTTTCTGAAAGTGTTATAACTTTTCATAATAATGTACCAGAACCTAGTTTTTCTTTTACCATCAATGCTATATTCATAAAATAGAAAAAAGTTACAGTTACACGAATTTATTATGAACTATAAATATTGCGCTTATGACGATTAATGCTTTCATAAACTTCGGTATAAGAAAAGAGAAATTGAGAAAAATTTAATGAGACTTTCAATGTTTACCACGGTGAAATAGGAGTAGAAATACGGTATTAGAATGATGTTTCTTATCAATGGTATACTAATATTTTTCTTCTTCGATTGATATACACGTATAATCGCAGTACCATGACAGTAAATTAATAAATTGTTGCAATATTCAATTAAGATGATGAATGACGAAAATAGACCGACATTAGCATACTCTAACAAGTACATGTCTCATCTAATCAGGCAAGAACTCACAGCTTCCACGACCGTATTTAAAGAAATACTTTCGATACGATCTTAATCACTAGGTAAAACAAATAAAATACGCTGTGTAACTCACGATTATAAGAAAGACACGTTAGTAATGCTTTGCAAAATTAGTCAGAACGCTAGAGCACGAGTAGAGAAATGGAAAATAACAGAGAAGCTGGACAGGCCGTAGCGAGACTCGTGAAATCAGCACTATCAGGTGTAATTCCTTTCGCGGAAAAATTTGAGAATCTAGTGCACTTGCGCTTTAACGGGCTTGATGAGCGGCGGTCGGCTGAAACGTCACGTGTTCGAGCAGTCGGCGAACCTGACCATCACCGGCAGGCGGACAACCGAGCCGACGACAATTGCTCGGCAAAGCGCAGTATATTGAAAAAAGAGCGAGAAAAAAAGTAGACGTACTGTGGATCGAAAGCGCAGGCAGGCGGGTCCCCGGTCGGGAGTCGGGGCCGGGGGAGGGCCAGGGGCACTCGGCGGCTCTCCTGCGTCGCCGCTGTCAAACAGTCACTCTCGCGTTCTTCTGGGGCGCGTGGGCGCGCGCGCGAGAGAGAGAGAGAGAGAGCGAGAGGGACGGGCGAGGAGGGGCCCGCGCACAGGCGCGCCGCCGACGGTGTTATGCACTGCGCGCCGAGTGATACTCGCCCGAGGTCTGCCCGCGGCGGGAGCCAGCGGGAGCCGCGACCCCTCGTCGGCCCTCGGATCGGTCAGCTGATCCCCCCCGTCCGACGCGCCGAGCGCGGCAGGCAGATGGTACTGCCGCCGCGCCGCCGCGAGCGAGATGGAGAGCGCCGCGGGGGCCGCCGCGCGCTCCCGCTCCCCGGTCCCGCCGGCTACTCCGTCCGCCTCGGGGGCCCGCGCCGCCCGGGGAACCCTCCTCCGGCACGCCCTCCGCTGCGCTATCGCCCCGGCCAATTGGGCTAGGTGCCCTGGGGCCGAGCGCGCGGACATCTCATCCCCTGGCGGAGACGAGCGGACGCCCGTGGTTGCGCCCCCCGACCCTCTCGTGTCGCGGCGATTCATCGCGCTTCAAAGAGACGCTCCACTCTCCCTTTCTTTTGAGCTCGCGCGGGCGTACAGTGTATAGCGTCTACGCCCTCGGTGCCGTGGCCCTCCTTGGGACAATGCTCCTCGGTAATTGATCGAGCGCGGGGCCTCTAACGCTCTCGTGCAAGCTCGGCTGCCTCCAGCCGGGGAAGTCCACGGGCAGCTTCAAACGACCTATGCGGGCGTCTCTCCTTTCTAATCACTCTCGCTTGCTTATTTGCATTAGCTCCAGAGGTTAACGGATCGGGCGTGACCAAGTGCGCCCAACGAGGAGGTACTGCGAGCCGGCTTAGCCCACAGCCCAATTTACCGAACAAAAGAAAAAAGACCCCTTGACTTTAAAACAGAAAGAGAAAAAGTTATAAGCCTGTAACTTATTTCGAAAGGCTCGGTCGGATTACATGCGGGCCGAAAGATTGCCAGAAAGCGACGATCGATCGAACGGTCAACGCGCGTGCCTCGACTGGCAATTTGAATGGTAATCGTTTGGGCTCGGATCGACCCTCGGATGGGCTCCTCGATCAATACGCGCGTCGAAGCTCGACGCTCGCCTCCTATCTCGCCGTCAGAGCATTACGTCTCCCCCCTTCCAAAGAAAAATTGATAAGGCTTACCGGGGAATGGACCGTGAAATGACCCGTGGACAGCTGTAGCCTGAGTACCCAAGACGATCGTCAACGCGATTACCTCTCCCAGGCCGCTGACAGACTATTTGTTTTGAAGAAAATTTACGTGTCGGCTTACTAAATTTTAAATATCACGATATCTTGACCCATAAATTTACTAAGATTATGCAATGCGATACGCCGGAGCAGTAATGAACTGAATCTTTATATCAACAGATATTTCGTCTACTCTATTACATTCAACATTGACACGATTATATATCTAAATATTTCAGTATTGATTTAGAATAAAGATCCACATCTTTATCTGTAATCTTCAAATGGTAAGTCTGTGTCAGATAATAACAAAGATTTCAGTAGCTATAAAGTTGTCAGTATATCGAAAATAGGTGGTTTTAAACCAAATCTGTCTTACCCATACGATATGTTGCCGGTACATGATAACCAGTACCCTATGCAGATAAAGAAGATTTCACTTATACCTTAATAAATGATGTTTCCTACTTTATCTACATTCTTACATTGAATATTCTTGAGATTAAGGCACCATATTGAATATGAATTCTAATATCATTTTTAGAAATAGATGTCAGTACTGTTATCAATTTTCGATTATTTTATTTAAAAAAATTCTAAACAAAAATATAAAGTATTAAGTTAAACCGTTGAAAATAAACAACAAACAAAATTGAATGTGTGCTTTTGCCTCGATTTAACAATTTAAATTCATTGTAGGCGTAATTACTAGACATTCTTATCTCCAAATAATATATATAAATGTATCAAAAAATGTAATTGGAAAGTCTACGTATTGTAATTCATTATAAATATTTATTAACAAAGCTAAAGTTACGCAACTGTAATATCAAATTTTTTACATTTATAAGTAGTCTGTTACGTTAAAAGAACCATTGTAAATCAATACTCATCCCGTAATAAAAAAAATTAGTATATATCTGTATGTATATTATAATCATAATATTACACTATATTAATTAAATTTTAATAGCAGACTTTACTTAGAGTATTTAAATCTATTTCAATAAAATGATTTTTAACTGTACTCGTTATTTTTGTTTAAAAATTGAAATTATTTTGTGGATCAAAACTAATAAGACATTCATTAATAAATATAAAACGTTAAAAAATAGTGGTTCTCTAGTTTTAAGTTAATGCTGTGTTTTGACAATTGTTTTCAATATTTACATTTTCTTATTACTTTTATTGTAGAGTAATTGTCAGTAGTGAAAATATAAGTCATCTGCGCACGCACGTTGTATATTTTTGTCAATATATTGCACCTGAATCAAGTTGAACTAGTTTGAGGCATAAAAAATGAAGTTATTTAATAGTGGCAAAAATGGTGAAAAGGGCATTTGTATAGCTTTGACAATTTGCTGCAGTCAATGAAGATAAAATACTCGTATTACGTGGCCCACTCGTAAATGATTGTTATCAGTACACGAAATCTTAAATACTGTTTTATAGCTCGTACGATTCTATAGATAAAACCTTTCCGCGAAGATTACACACTGTTTTTAACGGCAATATGATTATCTGCTGAATACCGTCTAAATAATTTATTGATGATATAACATTAACTTGTGTACAGTTCAAGTGTTTGATAAACTGTAAAACCTAAGAATTTAGTTGATAGATAAAAATGTTTAATCTTAAAATTAATTGTTTTGGCGGAGATCTCATCTCATCATTGTTAACCTACTCTATGTTAATTAAATTGATATCTCATTTCAGAGAGTAGATATTATAAACTAGAAAAGCGACGATAAATTATCCTGAGAAATATGAACACGGGGAAATGTTATTTTTGCAGTACATGGAATTTGTGATTTCTTATGCAAATGCAACGACTTCTAAGACCAATAATTTCCGTGCAGTCGGCTAAAATGAACGCTTCAAGGCATGCATTATAAAAATATAGTCTGTATATTGTAGGGCTCTTTTTTGTGCTTGAACCTGAATTTGGAGTGGGAGTGAAAAGTGAGCAATAGCGAACAGAAGGCGAGTATAATAACGAGGTGCAGACCTAAAGAGTTTACAGTATATTATTAAAGTTAACGTCTCTCTTTCTATAATCACTTTGTTCACTCCTTTTGATTAATTGATCTTTTACATGGTAACACAGATATTTACAACATATCGGCGTATATAAATAATATTCTTCGCGAATGGAGTAAAGTGATATTGGAGGAATAAATAAATTAGTGATAAAATAGATAAAACTAAAAATGAACTTGATTATCGTAGAAGTCGAAAGTTGGTCGAGAAGTTGGTTCTTTATCGGAAATAGGGGCACCGGACTTATCTCCTTGGGATAAGAGTGGTGGATAAGGTTTTTGGCAAAATGAAACTGCCGGTGAAATCCGGGTCGAGTAACGACAGACTTCCTGCGAGCGGGCGCAATTGGGCAATAATTGGTACAGATCGAGGTAGTTAGCAACAAGCACTTGATATACATCAATCTTGGAGGCGGCTGGAATTCCTAGAGAGCGTCGCCGCGGTGAGATCGGGCCTCGTCGGCTCGGCCGGGCGATAACCGAAAGTGAATTCCTGCATATAAAAAGAGCGTTATCGGCGGAGAAAAAAGCAAGAGATTCGGGGGAGGGGCGAGATAGTGGGAGTCGGGCGTCGGGGGGAGGCTTGGCGATGGGCCCGGGCGAGGGCCGGGGGGTACCGGTCGGCGCAGCGGGCGCAGATAGCCGGCGGAGCTGTCCGCGTGCGCCGGGAATTATGTCAGCGGTGCTCGGGCGCCTCGGGCGGCCGAGGCTGCGCCGATAAGCCGCGCGCGAGGCTGCATCGGCCCTATCGGTCGTTGCACCTGGGCGCAGCGGGTAATCGGGCGGCGCGGGCTTGGCGCGGGCCGAGTGGGTCAGCCGGCGGCTAATGATCGCGCGGGCCCGGCTCCCGCGCTAATCGCCGGCTCGGGGCGCGGCCGCGGAGAAAAAGCGCCGGGCGCTGCCGAGGCCGCAGGTGCCGTCCGCGCCGGCCGCGCAAAAACGGGCGGCGCGCGCGGGGCGCGTGCGCCCCGGCAGGTGCGCCGCTTTTTGCGCCCGCGGCTTTCCCGAGGGCCGCCGCCCGCGTAAATCTCCGCGGCCCGGGAGCGGCTAATTAGCCGGCCGGGCTAATTGGGCCGGGCGCGGGAGGCGGCCTCGGCGGCAAATTGGAAAAAGCCGGGGGACAATTAGGCCGCGCGCGGGCGCCCCGGCAATTATGCTAATGCGCGGCGGGCGCGGGGAATCGGAGTCGCGCGGGGGAGCCTTGGGGAGCCAGTGGGACCGGGTGACCTCGCGCCGCCGACTCGCACCTCCGCGGCTAATTAAACGCTCGATCCGGAGGGGCCGGCGGCACACCTGCGCGCCGGCGCAACCTCGGCTTTGTGCCGCGGAGCCCGGGCGGAGGAGGCGCAAAGCGGCGCAAAGTGGGCGCACGTGCCCGAGCGGCCGGCTCCCCCGGGAGGTTCCCCCGAGGCCCCGGCGGCTCCGAGGGCGCCTCTCGAGTGCGCTCCGGAGTCTGGCCGCTGCGCCCGGCCGCGAGACAACAAAGCCCCGGGAAAGCCCGGGCAGCGGGCCATTGTGGGATGCGCAGTGGGCCGCCGCCGTCGATCCCATTTACCGGGGGAAAATCAATCCGCGAAGAAAAAGGGCGCGTGCCGGAGCCGCGCACAATGCCGCCGGCATCTGGGCGCAATCCTCGGGGCAGCGAGGCTAGATGGGGCAGGTGACCGGCCGGCGGCGGCTCCGAGCAGCCGGCCGGCTTTTGTGCGCGGCGCCCCGTATCACCGGAGGCGCGTGCGGAGGAGACGTCCAGGTGCGCGGGCCCGGGGCTCCTCGGGGCGGCACGCGCCGATCGATCGGCCCGGGGCTAATCCCCCGGCGGGCTCGACGGCCCGCGGCCCGCGGCGCCAAGGTAAACAGAGCGCCCGGGCCGCTCGCGGGAACTTTTGCTCGGCGGCGGGGCGCAACAGTTGGCCGGCGCGCACGCGATTCGCCCGAAACCGCGCGACCGGTAATTGCCGGGGCGGCCCGCCGGCGGAAACCATGTATGCAGGGCCTTCCGCCCGCGCGGCCTCTTGTTTGTAAACACGGGGATCGGCGGGGATCGGCGGGGATCGGCGCGCGAGCCTCGGCCCTCGGGCGGCCAGGGCGGGCGCGATCGGCCGTCGGGGATTGCCCGCCGGGTCGAGTTGCCGGCTCGGTTCCCGGCTCGGTTCCCGGCTCGGTGCCCGGCTCCGTTCCCGGGCGGCCGCGAGCGCCGGATGAATTTGTCAGGCGGCGGGATTCGGGCCCGGCCCTCGAGCCCCTGCTAATGGCCACTCGTTTCTCAGGCGGCGCGCGGGCAATCGATCGGGCCGAGGGGCCGGCCCCTCGTTGCCCGTGCTTTATTGCGGCCCGGCGCAATTGCGCGCACCTAGTCATTGTGCACGCGGCGCGAAAGCTCGAGGCGGCGGCGGCGGCGGCGGCGGCGGCGGCGGCTCCCGTCCTCGGAGTGCAGGTCGCGCGCGCCGCTCCCGCTCGTAAATTAACCATTGAGCGCGTCGCGCTTCTCCTCGTCCCTCGCGCCTTTCTTCTCCTCGTCCCCGCGCACGCGCGCGTCTCTTTCATTTTTTCCTCCTTTCTTCCCCTTCCTTTCTTCTGGGCCGGGCGGCGGCGCGCACGAGGAGACGATTTCTCCATTTCCCATTGTCCGCGGCGATCGGGCCGAGGGGAGCCACCGGGAGCCACCGGCGCCGCCGCTTCCGAGACAATGCCGCCTTTTAATTTTTAATCGCTTTCTATCATTCTTCCGCGCGGATAAAAGCTTTTTCTCTAGGGCGCGCATTGACACGAGGGGCCGAGTCCCGAGTCGGCGGCCGATCCGATCCGCGGATATTCGCCCTTTGTCCCCGGGCCGCCTCTTCTTTATTCGGATTAACGCGGGCTTATTTATTTCCTGCGGCGCGACTAAATAATGTCGCCGGGCCTCGGGGGGAATCTGGAGCGATAACCCGGTGACCTGGACTCGGCCCGGTATCGTCCCATGGAGAATGCTCCCAAATCAATTTGCCGCACGCGGGCCCGAGTGAGGCCCCCGCGCGCTCGCCTCGCTCCTCCTCGTACTCGTAAGTAGCGGCGCACCGGCAGCTGTGCGCGCGACACCATCCACGCATGCGCGCGCGCGCGCGCGAGCGGGCAAAAAGCCTTGGAAAAAGCCGAGGGGGCCTCGCTTACAAAATTCCCCGGAATTCCCTAGCGCGCGGAAGGCCCGGGCATCTAATCGAGCCGCCTCGGCGCCCGAGATTCCTCCCTATCAATATTGAGAAAGATTAACCGGATGATGGTTTGTGGGGCGATAGTCGGGAAGAGTCCGTTTGGACAGGCTTTCACGCGGCTTTGGGCGAATCGCGAGGCGAATCGGCTCGGATCGGCGGTGCGAGCGCGAGGAATAATCCCGCGGGAGCGAAGGAAGCAAACAAGCACAGCGCAGGCAGTGTGACTAAACTGAACAAACGGCGCATAGAAAACAAAGAGCGGTGGGGAGAGGAGCGGAGGGCTTTTGGTGATGCGAGTGCACCCGCGGCGGCGGAGGAGCGCGCGGAATACGAAAGCGCGGCCAATAAAGCGGACCGTCCGAGCGAGCGAGCGGCCGCGGGGAGGAAATCGGCCGGTCGGGTGGGGAATCGGCCGGGGAATCGGCCGGGGAATCGGCCGGGGAATCGCGCGGGACGCCGGGTAGGAAATGGGGCATAAACCGAGGAGGACAAACGGGACGGCGGAGGCGCGCGCCCGGACGCGCGGCCCTCGATACGGCCTTAATCGGCCAAGGCGGCGGCATTAGCGGGGCCTGGGCCGGGAGCCGCGGGGGGAGGGAAGGGTTCGCGCGGAGCAGCTGCGGCCCGGTCCGCGCACCTGCCCGCCCGGCCGGCCCCCTCCCCGCCGCGCGCCCACCGCCTCGCGATCAATCCCGGCGTGCGCGCGGCCCGAGCCTCGAGGTGCACCCGCCGCCAGCCGGCCATTACCCGCGCGCAAGACGCCGCCTGCCCGGCGGCGGCCTCCTGCGGGCCGCTCGGACGGGCCACCCGGGACCGGCCGGGCGCCCGGCGACCGGCTGCTTGTCGATTCCCGCCGCGGGCCGGACGCGCCCCGGCAAAAGGACCGGGAGGAGCGCGCGGCCGCCCCCGCCGGGAGCCGGTGGCCCTCCGCTTCGGGGAAGCCCCGGCCCGCGCGCAATCACAACACGGCTGCCGCGCAGGTGCAGGCGACTCGGGGAAAAAGCGGCGAAAAAGTGCCGCGGCCGCGCGGCAGGTGGCGGGCGCTGGGAGCCGGGACAAAGCCGCTCGCGGGGAAGCCGAATCGAGAGGCCGATTCGAGGTGGGTGCAGCACGTGATCGGCGGGGCGCGGGGCGCGTGCCAGCTGCCGGGGCCCGGCCCCCACCCCCCGGCGGATAAGGAGCGCCCGGGCAATCTCGGGCAGATGCTCGCGCGAGCGGCCCGTCCTCACCCCGCCCCGGATGGATCGCCGGGCGGCCGAGGGCCGAGAAAAAGCGCGATCGCCCGGCGCACCCGATATTTACTCTGCCGGCCCCGGCCGGCGCTCCCCTCCTCCGTTTACTGCCATTTTACAGCTTTCCCACTTAGTTGGCATAATTCCGCGGTGCGAGGAGGACCTGCCTGCCCCCGGCCGCGCCGCCATCCTAATGTCTCTCTCGGATCCTGCCTCCTTTTTACGGCTCGGGCGGCGCGAGGCCGGGGGAGCCGCGCCCCGGGCCAGCCGAGCGCCCGCGCCGCTCCCACCGAATTGAAACGAAATACCGGGGGCGCGAACAAAGCGCCCGGGGCCTAACGAGCCGCCGGCTCCTCGGAGGCGTCGCGCGGGATCCACAATGGCTAATCCGCCGCGGCGGCGGCGGCCCTTGCGGCTCTTGCGGCTCTTATATGCGCCCGGTGCGCGGCTAGGACCCTTTCAACGACCCTTTCCCCGAGGAGCCGGGCCCTCGCGCGATCGCCCCCGGATTTTGCGCAATTAGCGCAGCGGGCCGATAAGCGCGGGGAGTCCTTATCGCGGGCCCGGGACAATTAGCAGGGCGCGAGCGGCGGGCCGCGCGGCAGGTGGGCGCAAATTGCCGGGGGGCCGGAGGAGCGGGGAACCGGGCGGGCAGCCGCCGCCTCGGCCCCCCGAGTAGGAGGGCAGCGCGCCCGCGCGCCAATCGGCCCCTGGCATCTTCTTCTTCCTTTGGCCGAGTGCTCGCAGCCACTTGTGGCCCGCTCGGCCCGGCGCAGCGTCCCTCCGCCTGCCCATGTGTGCAGCCGGCAGCGCGGCTATCGGCCCCCCCACCCCCCTCCCAATCCTTCCTCGCTGCTGCTTTGCTTCTGCCCAAGGTCTTCCCTTATACTTAGAGCTAATTGTCGTTTAACGAGCGGCCCGCTCCGCTAGTCCGCCGACAATGGCCCACTGGATCAAGCGCTTCGAGCGCATTGTTGCTACCCTTTAATCTAGTGATTACTGCCCTAATGCCCTCTGCCGACTGCCCACTGGCCGCCGCTAGTACTCCTAGCTTAATTGCACTTTGCCCCGCTCCCGTCGAGTCCCGCAGCCTGCGCGACCTGCCGGCCTCCCCTCGCATGGCCTTCTCGGGAATTCCTGTAAGCGGGCTGTACTCGGCGACCTCGTCCCGCCCGGCCCAAGCCGTTCTATGGCTTATCAATCGAAGAGCGCTCGGAAAGTTTTTCCTCTGCATGTGTAGCGAGCGGAGCGAGAGGAAAGATCAGTCGAGCGTTTGTAAGGCGAGCTGCTTATCAAATCCGGTCTCGCGGCCCTCGTCTCGCTCTCGGAATACTAGAGGAACGACAATGCACACCTCCCGCGAGATTACCTATCTGCCTATTGTAAATACCGGGCACATTCCTCCGCAGGCCGTCCGCAGGCCGTCCGCAGACCCCCGTCGAAATGTCGGCTTTCGTGTATCGGCTTTCCCGGGCGCATCCAATCTCTTTGCTTCACTTGTCGGGCCAAAGGATAGCAGTGGGTATTTTTCACCGCGACCGCGGTATCGGGCGTCTCCGAGCTCCCCAGCGAGCCCCACACGTGCTAGGTATCAGATCCTAAGGCAGATTAATGAGGGGGCAAAGCGGCGCTGCGGCAGATGAAGTCGTCGGTGCGCGCGGGTCAGGCTGCGCGGGTCAGGATGCGCTGCTCGCCGGCAGGTCTCCCGCAGTCGCTCGTGTGTACAATTAGAGAGCCGGGCACTTAGGGGCATTGGGAGAAAAAACGAGGGTCGGGGAGGAAGCGTGGGGGTGGGGTCCGCTAGTCGCAGCTGGGAGGGAAGCGGGCCGAAAGGAGATATCGGGCGGGTGCGTAGCGATCCGACCGGGGGTCGCGGCGACGGCGGCGGCGGCGGCGGCGGCACTCGAAGGAAGTCGTCGGAGAGCTAATGGGGACGCGGCTGGACATCGCGCCGCTCCCCCTGCGGGGCCCCTTCCACGAAAGCCCGCACAGATTTATCGGGCGACATCTGGAGGGCCGCTCGCAGCCTCGCCGGCTCGGCCGCTCCCCGAGAGGACTCCTTTAGGGGCCGGGCGGCGGGGGCGGGGCGGGGCCGGGGCCCCGCAGAGGCTGCACACGTGCGCGACCCACCGGCCCGTCTATTTCGGAGTTTAAAAGGCCCGGGGCTCGGGAGGAGCCGAGGGGGCCGCGGCCGATAAGCGGCCGCTTTTCCAACCGGTTATCGGCGGAGGCTCGGGCCGAGGAGCCGGGCGCCGCGGCCCCGGCAGGTGCAGGTGGGTCGCGTGCGCCGGCCCCGGCGTAATCACCGGCGGCGGCCCTCGGGCTGCAGTTCCGCACGGGGCCGGTGGTTAGCCCCGAGGTTTGCGCCGACGCCCGCTAATTCGGCGCTAATTGCGCGGGGCGATGGGCCGCAGGTGGCGAGGGGCCCGGCCAGGTGCCGGGAAAGCCGCGCGGGGCCAAGGCCAGGCCCGCGGACGTGGGCGCCGCCCGAGATGTAATTTCCGTCACGCGTGCGCGGGGGGCAGGGCCGGAAGCGCCCGCCTGGGAATGGCAAGTGGCCAAGAAGCCGCGGCGCGCGATCGATATCCCGGGCGGGCGGCCTTCCGCCTTCGGCCGCCGCCCGCCCGCCCAATCTCCCGCCGGCTCTTTCATCCGCCCGCGGCTTCCACGAAGCCATGATTGAACCCTCGCGCGGGACAAAACGCCGCTTAACTCGCCAATTGTCGGCGGGCTCTATGCGGCTTATTGTCGCGGGCGCCCGCGGCCTTGGCCGGGCCGCCGCTGCCCCGCGCGCGCGACACACTGCCGTCCGTTGTGCCCGCGCCCTGGACCCGCATCATCCCCGGCGGCGGCGGGTGCGCCGCGCGCGCATGATTGATCGCGCCGGCCGGGGACCGATGCGCCGGATAAGCTCGCCCCGCCCCCGGGGACCCGGCCAATTATCAGGGCCGCTGACAGGCCCGGGGGGCCGCTCGCGCCTCCCTCCCTCGCGGCCCCCAAACCGATAGACCCGGGGAGGCAAAGGAGGAGCGGCCCTCGGAGCCGAGGCGAGCGCCGCCGGCGGAGGCGCACGCGAGATCCCCGATAAGCGGGACACGCGAGAGGACCGCCGCGACCGGCTCGCCGGCTCTCTCCTCCGCGCGGGGAGCCGATCGATTCGTCCGCCGGCAGCCGGCAGCCGCCAGCCGCCAGCCCCCGACCTCTACGCTCACGGAAGCGCTCGGAGGAAAAACCCCGCTGCCAGTTGGGAGATAGGCCTAATCTCCGGCGCGGCGTCCATTAGGCTCCTCGGTAGGCCCGGCCGCGAGCCTCGCAGCGGGGCGCCGGATCCTCGGCTCAATGGGGCCCTTGTGCGCCCGCGATCGGCGCGAGCCGCGCCTAGCAACACGGCTCGCCGATCGCCCGCAGCCCGCTCTCGCCCGCACGGCTTTCCCGCCCCGGGAAATTCACCGGGATTATCATGACACTGGGCCATGTCCGCGTATTGTCCGCCGCGCGCTCCTCCGTCATGGGGGAAAGGGCTTTGGGGCCCTCGCGCCCACTCGGCCTCGAGGACATTGTGCGCGCGCATGAAAATCGAGTGGCTCCGCGGGTGGCCGGCTTTCAGCGCCGGGCGTGTTGCACAGGTGGGCACGCGATTGTCCCCCGCGCAACCGCAATTAGCAGGCTGAATGCGACCCTCCGCCCGGCCGGGGCTTACCGATCCAATATTCATAAGCCCGAGAAAGCCCTTCGCGAGAGCGCCTGCGGTCCAGCGGCAACCGGTACCCGGGCCGGACAATGGCCGCGGGATTCGCAGGGGGCGGCGATCGGCGGCGATCGGCAGGCAGCGCCGGGGGGCCCACGCCCCGGGCAGATGGCCCGCCGCGGGGAAACTCGAGACGGCCCAGGCCCCCGGTCACGCCGACTTTCCCGAGGCTTTTTCCTCCCGTGGGAAGCCCTGCCAGGAGGCCCTGGCCGATGGCATCTACCCGGCCGACAGGTCCCTCCGCTGGCAGCCCGCGCGACAATCGCCCGAGGAATTCGGCCCGGCAAGTGCCTCTCTCCCGAGGTCAGGTGGGGCCCGCTTCCCGGCGTCCCCGGCTCCCGGGCCACTTTGATAGGCCGCCGCCCGCCGAGGATCTGACGTGGCGGCGGCGGCGGCGCCGGGAGACAGACCGAATGGGAGCCGCGGGCGCCGCGCCCAATGCACCGGGCGCCCGCGGACCCGCCGACGGCGACGCCGCCGCGCCGAGACTCGGCAAATTGAGCTTTGTCTCTCCTCCCCTCGGTGGCAGTCATCCCGCGGGGGCGGCGGCCGCCGCGCGTCTGTCTCCATGGAGACGGGCCTCGCCGCGGAAAACGCCCTCTCGCGCCCCCGCGCGTCCCCGCCAAAAACCCCGAGCCACTCTCAATCTGGCCCGGGCGTTTTCCCGCGCGGACTCCCTTGGCCCTCGGCCCTCGGCGGGCCGCGCCCGATCGGCCCACGCGCACCTCCGCCCTCTAAATCAAACGCGAGGCATTCACCTGCGCCCCCGATCCTGGCGGCACATAAATCCGGGGCCACGCATTAAATCTTCCGCTGGCGAATAGCTAAAAGCCCCCGCCGGCCGATTTTCCCTTTAATCCTCGCTGGCTCCTCGGCCCCGCTGCCGTCCGGCTTTCCAGCGGCGAGATTTATATCGGCCGAGGGAGGGGAGGGAAGGACCGGAAAGTCGACGTGGCCCTCCTCCTACGAGTCCTCGGCGGCGACGCCGCTCCTCCGGGAGGAGGCCGCTCCTCGCCTCGGACAGATCGGAGCCGGAGATTGTTGCCCTCGGGGAGGCTCGATTTCCCACAGATTTCCCGCCGACCGTCACGCCCCTAGGCCTTCTTGCGCTCCGATCGACTTTTCAGGAATCCCACAGCACCCTCCCGTCCCGCGGCCTCGAGCTTTTCCAAGGTCCCCGCACCCCTCCCCCCCCCGGGCCCCCACCTCCCTTGCATGAAAGCGCCCCACCTCGCTTTTATTTTCCGCGACGAATCCGCCGAGCGAGTCGAGCGAGCCGGGGAGCGGGCGCAACCTGCGCAGGACGATTCGGACGACCCCGCAGACGGCTTCGCCCGGCCGCGGCGGCGCCGTTTATAGTCCGCCAAGTGCACCTATAACGGACCTCGGCAAAAGAAGAAATTAGATTTAACCGCTGCCCGAGCGACTGACCGGATTAGTGTCTACTAAAGGCCTCTGCACGGGCTCAACATCTTGTGTATCGTGACGGGAGCAGGGCATCCCTCTCCAAAGTCACCGGTGAAAAAGCCGTAAACTCGTCAGCAGACAAGAATTATCTTCTGTCTAGCCCCAGCCTAGCGTCCTCGAGAGCCCTTTGTAATCTTTTTTCCTATATATAACTTTTCCTCCTCACCCTTTTTGTTTATACAAATAAATCTCCGTGTTTGTCTAACGTTCTAATTTGCATAGCACGCATGTGGCTAGGGAACAAAGCTCGCCGTGTCTCCTTCCCTCCTCCTGCCATTAACCTTTGATCCGAGCGCTCGTCTTTACAAATAAATTACCAACCAGCTAGATTTTTTTACCACCATTTTACCAGAGTACTTAAAAACATTAAACTTGGTCGTTTAGGTCAGCTTTTATAGATTTATTTACATAATGCCTCGATACATTACTCCCTATTAGCATAAGTATATTGTAAATCGACGGCCCAAGTATTGTATTTTTACTTTAAAAGCAGATATATATTAATCTATGAAACGAGGTAAAAAGGTTGATTCGATTCAAACTCGTTAATTAAAAATTAAATTAAATGTTTGATCATTGGGCTCTCTCCGCTTGCTTTACGGCGTGTAAAACTTTAACAGTTATGTAAAGAGTCAGTGAGTTTTTTATCAAATTTCGTAAACCTTTGAAAATAATTAGTAAACGTTTTATTCGGAGATTATTTCCAAATCCTCTGGGCATTAATTAAGTGTCATAAATTTCTGAAAAGATGGAATAGAAAAGTTATAAAATAGTGGGGCCTGCCTAATAACAGAGAGCTAGGTGACGGTAAGCCTGAAACATGAATATGTTTTTTTTCACGTTAACCTCCGGCGTGTGTGTACAAAGTAGAAGTAGTAACATAAAACTACACCGAAAACTTTGTGGTATTTGACCCCAAACCTTTAAATGAGACGATCGCTCCGACCTCTCGTATCAGTTAAGATACGCTCGCGCCCATTCAAATCGATAAGAACGAGGAAAAGTTGTATAAAACTGATATATACATATACATTATAACGCAAGTTTAGACGAAATAGATATAAAGTCCGTAAGCAGCTCTCATCACGACCAAGATTAACAAGTCTTTAAACGAACTCGCTCTTTTGTACATAGGAGGAAAAAAAGTTATTACACGGCATAATACGGCGTTGGCACCTGTTACACTTTTGTATGCGCCTGGTAGTTCCGAATGAATAACATTAGTGTAATCAAACGTAGGCCTAATAGGGCTTTATCAATTCGTTTCACGTTGACCCGGGGCCCGCTGGGGTCTCGACGACGCGCCTCGGCCTGTCACGAGTGCGACGCCCAGGAAACATAAAATTCAAATTCCCGCGCGCTCTCGTTCAAATAATCGTCGTCGTCGTCGGCGGCGGCGGCGGCGGCGGCGGCGGTCCGTGCAATTAATATTTATGTCCTAATTGTAGTTTTGGTATTAACATCGAGGGGAAAACCCATTCGCCTTGGAGCGCCAGCTGTTTTGGCGAGTGGCAGGCGGACGGACGGGCGGGCGGGCTCGATACAGCGTAGGACGGGCTTGGTACAATGTACGTAGGGCCTAGCACTCGGCCCCGCCGAGATTTAATCCTGCGCGGGCTCATACGTCTCGGCTCGTCTCCGGGCGGCGTTCCCGATTAGCCGGGGCCGGGGGAACAAAGGAAGCGCTCGCAGGCACTTTTACAGGAAACGGAGGGGGCGGGCGCGGGAGCGGCGGGGCTCGATTAGGCGCGGGGGGCGCTCCGGGCGCTCCGGGCCCTCGTACAGCAATATCGGGAGTGGCGGGCGGCCGTCTGGGCGCGCGAGCGAGCGCGCGACCTACGCTCGGGCCTCGTTTTTGGCGGCCGGTAACACAGTGAAGCTCTTAATTCGGAGGCCGGCGAGCGGCGAGCGGCGAGGCGCGCCGAGGCCATTGCCGGCGGAGGGCCGCGGGCCCGATAATCGGCCGAGATAGCCGGGAGTGGCCGCCTCGAATCGCGAGAAAGTCCGGGCGGCGCTTGTACGGCTGCGGCCCGGGACGTAATATAAGTGCATTTGTACCGGTAACGAGATTAGGCGGCGGTGTCGGCTTACGCCTCGCGCTTTGTACGCGGGCGCGCGCGACTCGTGCGTCCCCGGGAATCTCATTAGGGCCGCGCCGGGGGGGTCGGCCCCGTCGGCCCGCCCCGGACCGAGTTGGGAGCGAGTTCGGCCCGAGCCCCCGGCGCGGCGGGCACCTGTCGCCCGGCCCGGCCCCCGCCCGGCCCCCGCCCGGCCCCCGGAGAAAGGCCCTTTTCCGAAAAGCCGTCGCCGATCCCGGGAAAGCGATAAATCTCGCGGCGCCTCGATCGCGCCTTACGTAAGCTCGAGCTTTCTTCTCCTCGGAATGTCCAGGCCGTTGCAAGCTGGCCGGCTCGAGGGGCCGCGGAGGAGGAGGAGGAGGAGGCGGAGGAGGAGGCGCGGGAGGGGGGCCCCGAGAGCAAAAAATCCTTTTCAATTCAAATTCTTTGTCCCTGGCGCGAGCCGCCGGCGCCCCGCTAGACCCACGAGCCACGGGCTTTGTGCCCTCGCCTTGGCCCGCCGATTCCCCTCGATCCCGCCGGGCCGGTGATGACATCGGCCGATCGGCCGATGGTTGGCCAACGGCCGCGGGGCCCGCGAGATCACGCGCGCCCGCCACCTCGGAGATGAGGCGGCTCCGGTCCGGCGCCGTGACCGGAATCCCTTTCCGCAATTAGGGCCCTCCGAGGGCCGGATATCGCCTTCGCCTCGATCGCCGCCTCGATCGCCGCCTCGGGCCCGGCCGATCCGCACGTGCGCCACGCGTCGCCGCGCCGCCGCCCGGCCCAGATAGGCCCACGTGTGCGCCGCGGTCTCCGCCCTCGGAGGAAGTGACGCCCGGGCCGATCGCCATCCTCCGGCTCCCCGATCGGGCCGCTTTGTATTTTAATCGCTCGCTCGGGCCCTCGGCTTTTCCTCGTACGCGCCGCCCCCCCCTCCCCCGACTCCCAGACGCTGTGGGAAAATGTCCCGTTGCCGCCGGCCGGGGAGATATCGCCCGGGCCCACCCTTCGCGCCGCCCTCCTCCTATTTATCCATCGATAAGAGCGATAAAGCCGCGCGGCGATAAATCCCTTAGACTTTACGAGGGCAGCGTCCGGCCTGTTTGCCGAAGACGCCGGCTTTATCGGGGTCAGCGCGACCGGTGCGCCGGTGGCGACTCGCCGCGGCACGGCCGTGTAGACACACGCGGAAAAGGAAAATCCGGGATTCCCTGGATCAACAGGCCCGGGAGGTTGGCTCTGTTTACAAACAGCCGCCCGGGAAATTGCACGTTCCCACGGGGACGGGCGGGCCGAGCTACAGCCGCGCTGCGCTTTCCCGGCGCGTAGGAGACTCCCGCGCCGAGCGATCGGCCGGAGCAAAAGGGCGCGGGCGATCGAGCGAGGCAGGAGGTCGCGGGCCGGGGCGCCGGTGGCCCGGATCGGCCGGGGAATCGGGCGCGCGGCGCGATTCGAGTCGCGCACCGGGCGGCCCGCCCGTCACAACAATGCCTGCACAACAATGCGCGTAATTGTAGATTGCGCCACAAAGCGGCTGGTGCGATGCTCGTAACGCGGCCCATAAAACGGGGCTCGGGCCTGTATCCCCGAGCGCCCCCCGAGTGATTGATCGGCTGCGGGCGAATCGAGGCTGCTGGCCTGGGCGCCGTCACTTCCCACGTGAAGCAGCGCCCGCGCGAACAGAGACAAAGGGGCCCGCGGCTAATCAGCGGGCCGGGCGGGATCGGCAGGGATCGGGCGGTATCGGCCGGCGTATCGGTCCCCGGCGGCCTCTGCCGAGGCCTCGGAACGAGGCTGCTGCCCGGGGCTGCCGGGCAGGTATACGCAGGTATACGCCTCGGCCCCTCGCGGCATTCATGACTCGGGTGGGGGCCGGCCGCGCGACCCCGCCTCCTTTTTCGCCTATTTCGGGGCCGCGGCGGCGGCGGCGGCGGCGGCGGCAGGAAGCGCTCGGGGGGCTCCCGAGCGCGATTCGCCCGTCCCGGCCTATCTCCGAGACGGCCAGCCCGGGGGGAGCTGGGCACACAGAGAGCGGCCGAAGGTTATCTACCGTTTATTATCTCGCGGCGTCGTCGCGCCCGATCAAACAGCCTCGACTCGCTGGGCCTAATCTCCCTCTCTGACGGGATGTAGTCGAGGATGTGGCGCTCTCCCGAGCCCCTTATCGCCGGCGCGCCGCCCCGACCCTCCGCTCCCGCTCGCCAGCGCCTACCTCAAATCTCCGCTTTCGTGGATTTTTTTTATTGCCCGTTATGGGCTCGATGCGCTGCGAGCGGTCCCGCGCGGTACTTTGTTGCACGAGGGGCTGCGCAATCCGGGGACCCGGGGACCCGGGGCCCCGGGCCCGGCCGGGGGCCCTTTTTTGCCCGCGGGCTTCCCTAAGCCGAGGGGCGCGCGCCGCTCGCCGCTCGCCGCTCGAGAGGACGCCCGAGCGCAGCGCCGCCCGTGAGAAACAATGCCCGGACAAAGCCTATAAATTATCCGCCTGGATCTACGGTTTTTCCGGAAAATAAGGGGCGCGCCATGGGTCCCGCACTCCGCACTCGGTCCCGCATCTCCCCCCGCAATCCACTGTACGGTTTATTTTCCACTCGCGTCGCAGCCTCCTCCCCTCGGCTCTTGCTTCTCCCGCGCTCGACAATTATATCCCAGACTCAAGGTTACTGGGTAGACGGATCAACAGTCGAGCCGGAAGTTTGATTGACCTTCCAAGAGAAAGAGAAACATAGTCCCCCAGAGGCTCCCCGAGGCTCCCCGACACCCGCTAACACCGACCCGGATAACAGGAAAACTTTAGCTCTTTTCCATGACGTCTCTCTTTGACCGCTCGACACCTTTCTCCCATGAGCAATCAAAACTTGCAGAATCATCGACCTACGTGAGCGTTCAGCCTCACGCGGCACCATAGTGAATCATCTGGGTGTAAACCCTTAACTAGACTCATTTACGGGTTTACCAGAATTATTAATCATCGCAGGGTCGAGGTCTATTGTGCAAGACCAGTTTCAGTTTTTGAATATTTTTGAACTAGGTAGCCGAATTTGTGGCCGATGGTCGTCGTCGCCAAAATCTATGTTGCTTACGTCAGCAAAAATTAATTCTCTAGGGATAACTAATGCACTGGATAATACACGAATCCTACAATACTAGAGTACTTCTACCAATATCGATGTTAAACTCTTTTGAAAACTACACTGAAGTAAATGCACCGGCTTCGTTGTTGTTTTTTATATTATTTAAAAAAAAAAGTGTTGTATAAATACTAAAGTATACACATCCGCCCTTTTGATAGTGCGCGAGGGTGAATCAATCCAACAGCTGGCTATCATTCCAAGTTTATCTTACATAGTATACGCTGGTAAGTGTTTCGAGAAGTGTTTTAACAAACTTACAATATTGATCCGATGACTAGGCTGGTATATAAGCCACGTAGCTTACGCGATAGGTCCGATAAAAGAAAACGATTCGATTATAATTGCAAAAATGCTTGCGTACGAAGCTCGCGGTTCATAGATCGATTCCATGCAATACGCGACATCTGAATGCTTACCGGGAAAATGCTTATCTACCTTCACCTATATTGACGGGCGGAGATATTGGAAGAGACATTGCGCGCAGGGTCAAATTACCTCGTCCTCGCAGCGTCTCGACAAAGCCGGACAGCGCGGACCGTTGACCTTCCGCGTCTTAATCCTAGATACTGGCAACTTGCGTAGACGATACGTTATAAATATGAAAGTGGCGATCGATGGAAAAGCAAAAAAGAGGGAGACCGGGTGAGGGATTATGTCGGCCTGATGTAACCGGGTAAAGTGATTTCGAGTGTCGGGGGACAAGTCTTGCGCTATACACGGGTATATTTTAATATACACAAATCGTATACATAATCATCATTTATAGGAGTAAGAGAAAAACTTTGAAAAGTCTTGGCTTTAAGATTACTGACCGGTCTTGAATAATCAAGTCTATGCTCTGGATTATCGGCGGGAAACCGAGGCGTGACGCGTTCACGTGGAGAACTGGCTTCGTATTAACATATTATCCGACATTTACGACGAAAAGTGATTTAGTTCTCGTCTTTTGTCCTTTTTTTAATATCGAAACTTTGTTTTAAGACCTAAAATGAAAGTTGCATAGAGAGCCGGGCGTACAGCGTCTCGGATCGATATAAATAAAATGTATAATTGAGTATGCGGGATATATCTCGGGCTATAAAAGCGGGACGCTTTTAATAAAACTTTTGGACAATCAATTACAAATGGTAATTATAAGTTGGCAGCGCCGGAGAAAAAGCGACGGTGAGAATTTTCACAATTTTTATGTCCAATTAAAAGTTTCCATCTTGGCGGACGTACGCCGGGAGAATAAATCGAAGGCGGTGCTTTGGCTCGGTCGCGCCGGCGGCTCTGAAGAAATTGATTGTAATTGATGCGCTACACGGTGTTATAGAACATCCTTTGACAGAGCCTCGGTACGCGGGGCTCGGGAGGAAGGGACCTCGGGCCTCGGGCCGGCTCCAAGTCCTTGGAAGGCAAACTTTGTACGGTGATCCTTGCAGCGGTGCACCGGGGGACTCATTGTCGTCTAACAGGGGCCAAAGAAACGCCGAATACAATGTTTGTCGCAAAGAAGAGAAACACAGGGCAGAATAGGTGCATGTCCCGAATTGGGTCAACCGAGGCGGGGCGGCAGCCGCGCGAGCGAGGACAGAAGCGGGCCAGGGGGACAATGGGCCGGGGGGCCCCTCGGCGTCCCCCGAGGCTAACAGGCGGCGCGGCGGCGCACAGACAACGAGCGAATTTTCATAGAGGAAAATAAGGAAAAGTCGGGGGCCGGCCCCGGCGGCGAGTCACGGGCGGAGACGCGGAGCCGGAGCGCCCGCGGCCGTCCCCCGGGCACGGAAGAAAAGAGCGGTGAAAAGCGGAGAGGTGGGCCGGTGCGCCAAGGGGGCAGAGAAAGGAGAGCCGTGCAATTGGAGCGCGAGATCGGCGCGCACGCAACGGCGGATCGCTCGCTCCCGGTGGAGGGGCGCGGATTAATTTCGGCCGGCGAAGAAACTCTAGATCGGAGAGCCGTTTCGCCGGGGGGCCAGGTGCGCCCGCAGAAAAGAAGACAGATAAGGGGGGAGCCGAGCCGGCTCGCAGGCTTTCTCGCCGCTCCCGCCGAGGGCCGCCCCTCCCCTCCGCTACGCGCTTTCCTCCGCCTACCGCGCGCCCGCCGACTTCTTTTCCCGCTCGCGCCGGATGCAGCCGGGAGCGCGCCGCCCCGGGACAATCGGAAGATGGCTCCCTCGAGCGCGCGCGCGCGCGCCCCCATTCAATGGTCCCTCTCCCCGAGGCGGCCCACCGCGCAAAAAGGGAATCTTTGGCCTCGCGGGCCTCGAGCGCAGGAGCCATTGCAACTAGGCGGGCAAGTGGGCAAGTGACGGAAGCGCGGGCCCGGCGATAGGGATCGGGGGGATCGGGGGGATCGGCCGGCGGCCCTGCTGCACTTATCGGGCATCGGAGGGGCTCCCATGGGAGGTGTCCTTGGCCGCCCGGCCCGGAGATTCGGAGATCGTTTATCGAGCCGCGGGCCGGCCGGGCTTTTTTTACCTCTGCCGCGCGCAGGCGATCGGCCGGGTAGGAAAGAAATTGGCCGAGCGGCCCCAAATGAACATATACACGGATGAATTATTCGGCGGGGGGCGGGAGCCGTGATTAAGCGCGCGGTCCCCCGGCATTGACAATTCAATTAATTGGCCGGCGTTGATCGGGCCGGCCGAGGAGCCGTGGGACTGCGCCCGCCGCCCGCTCGCCGTTGACAGGGGCGCCGCGGCGGCGCATCGGCACCACACCGGCCCACCATCCGAGCCGGCATCCGAGCCGCCGGCGTAATGAGCCGCCGGGAGCCGCCCGGCCCACAATGGCCCGCAAGTCCCGGGGCCTTAATCCCCGCGGCGCGCAGGTGAAAAATGATCCCGGGAAATGGAGCGGCGAGCGGCGAGCGGCGGCTCGGCACGCGCCGCCCGGACGCCCGACCGCCGCGCCCGATAGCCGCCCGCGCGCGCTTAACGACGCCCCGGCGAACGCGGCCCGCATTGTCCCGGGCAAGAAAGAGTCATTGTCAAGGGCAGCCCGGCCGTTGCATAAGCCCGGGCCCGCTTCCCATGCAAATCCGCGGCGCGGCTTATGAAAATTCACCGAGGGCCGCCAAGTGCCGCCGACGCCGCCTCGGCCCTCCGGACGGGGCCAATAAACGCCCCGGCCCCCCGACCTCGCACGCAGACGCGCGCGCGTTTGCGTCCTTTCAGAAAAGCGCCTTCGCCAGCGGGATCGGGCGCCGCCTAGCCGCCTCGCGCCCCCTTTTCGCCGCGGGTAGCCTGTGTTCCCGGGCCTAGATAGGCACTCTAATAAGGCCTCTAAGTGGATGGAGGACGGGGGCATTTGTCGGAATCCTCTTTGGATGCAAATGCCCGGGCCCTTTCCCAAATCTACATGTCTGCCTGCACTCTCATTCAAATGCCGGGCGTTGCATAATCGGGCGCCTGCCGCCGCGCGGACCCGCTCCTTCGCCAGATAATAAAAGTTGCATTACAAGAGAATGCTATTTTGAAGGCGGCCGGGGGTCGGGGGAGAAGAGCCTCGGTCCCATTGTGCCCCGGCTTTACACCCGCTCCTCCCGAGCGGCGCGCGCTCGCTCGTTTGCGCTCGCGTTCGCGCGGCCTGCGAGCGGGACCCGGGAGTGGGGAGCGCAGGCCGCGGCCATGGAAGCCTAGATCCCCGCATCCTCGAGAAGAGCGGCATCGGGCGCCGGCCGCCCGGAGAAAAAAAGGGCTAATGACCGGGCCCGGGCGGCGCTTTTGCCGCCCGGGCCTGCGGGCGATAGGCATCTGCGCGGAGATAAGGGGCCGCCGGGGAGTCGCGGGCCGGGGCAGGTGGGAGCGCGCGCGCGGCCCCGGGAGCCGCCCGCACCGCCCGGCAGATGCAGGAGCCCGCGCGCCGGGCAATAAAAAGCCGCGCATCTCCGGACACAATGGGGTCGCGGCCGGAGGCTGCGCCTCGGGTTCCAGCGCGGGACTTTTGTGCCCAGGGGCAGGATGTGACCTCGGCTGCAAAAACGCCCTTTTTCCGCGGCGGGGCCGCTCGCGCTCCTTTCTTCCCCCGGGCCCGGCGGGCTTTCATGCGTCAGGGGCCCGGCGTCGCGCCGCCGCCGCCGCCGCCGCCGCCGTCTTCCTCCCTTTTTCACGCACGCAAATCCCTTATCCTTTATCCTGCCCGCGTCCCTTTATGCGCGCGGCTCCCGCTCCTCCGGATTCTTTATCCTCGGGCGGGCGCAGGGCCGCGAGCTAGGAGGGGGGCGGCCGCGAGGCGCAACGGGTTCCTAAGCCGGCGCGCCGCCCCCCTTAGCGCAGGCGCTCCTCCTCGGCGGCTTGGCGTGGGCCCCTCCCCACCCCGCCGGGGCCGCCGCCTCCGCCCCCCGGACCGAGGCTGGCCCGCTCCTGGCCCGCTCCTGCCCCGGCCCTGGCCCATTCCCCGGCGGCGTAAGCTCGTAAAACCTACATATACAGTTGAGATAAAAAGTATGGGCCGCGCTGGGGCAGCGTCCGAGCGTCGCGTGCAGGGACGCGCGCCCGCGCACAGCCTCCCCGGGCGCTCCTGCCAATTTCGCCGCTCGCATTCTTGGCGGACGGGCGATCGGCCCCCGCCGGGCCCCGCCGGGCCGGCCGGCCCCCACCTGGCCTGTTAGCGCCCCACCCACCCCCTCCCCCTCCCCCTCCCCCTCGCGCCGCTCCCTCACTGCCCCGCGCTCCGCCATTAATTAGCGCGCGTGCGCACGACGCCGCCGCCGCCGCCGCGCCGGCTATCTCCGATCGAGAAAAATGATGCGCCGGGCGAATCTAAGCCGGGCGCCGCTGCCCGCTCGCCGCTCGCCGCTCGCCGCTCGCCCAGGGACCAAAGGGACCAAGGGCGTAGCCAGGCCCCCGAAAAAAATCAGGCCTTGGATCCTCGGCGCGTATATACTTTTTACACTCACTGTATATAGCACATCTGCGGATCCGGCGCTCATTGAGATGCTGGGCGCGGGGCGGCCACCGCTCGCGGCTCTCCCCCTCATTCTTCCTCTCTTCCTCTCTGCCTCTCTTCCTCTCTTCGTCTCTTCTTCTCTTCCTCTCTGGCTGTGGGCCTCCCTGCCCCCCCTCTCTCTCTCTCTCTCTCTCTCTCTCCTCCGCTGCATCCTATAAAAGAGTCTAGACCGGCACCTGTTCGAGCCTGCAGCGACGGCGGCGGTGGCGGCAGTGGCGGCGGTCGCCGCTTGGGACCGCGTCGCTTCTTTTTTCGCACCAGGCAGCGGGCAGCGGGCAGCGGGCAGCGGGCAGCGGGCAGCGGCCGGCGCGCGCCGCGGCTGCAGCGACCGGTTCTCCCGGGCGGCTGCCTCCCCGCGCCCCCCGCGTCCCCCCGCGCCCCCCCGCGCTCCCGGCCCCCGGCTCGTGCGACCGCCGAGCGTTAATTCGCCAATAGATGACATACTCCTGCGCCGGCTCGGCTCGCATTCCGGCCCCGGCCGGCTCCTCTCGTTATCTGCCCGGGCGGCGGCCAGTTCCGCCGGTCGGCGCGAGGACGAGTCCGCTCGGCCGGCGCCCCTCGGATTTCGCTCTCGGTGCAATTAAAAGGCACTTGGGGCCGGGCGGCGATCGCGCGGCTATCGGGGCACCTAAGCGCGGACGAGTAAATCTAGCCCATTAGCGGGGATGGTCGCGGGCCGGTGGGCCCCGAGGGGAGCGAGGCTCGCGGAGGCACCGGGGCGCAGCCAGGCGCGGCCGGCCGCGGGTGACAGGGCAAGTGCGCGCGGCCGTTCCGGCTGCGCCGCGAGGCTAATTGCGCGCTTTGCGGGGCTTACGCGATCGGAAACAATTTGAGGGCGGCGTTGCACCTGACCCCGGCCGGGCCGCCACATCCTTCCGTCGCGGCGGCGGGCGCACCGCACCGCGTCCGGATCCCCGGCGCCCGGCCTCGCTAATTGCCTCGTTAATAAGGACCGCCTAATTGCCCGCGGCTCGCGTGTCCGCGCGCCTCCCTTCCGCGCTCGCCCCTTCCCCGAAGGAGGCGCCCGCGGTTCCCCGATCCCGCGCGCCCGACTTCGCCGCGACCCGCGGCGCCGAGTCGCTCTGCCGCGCGGGATTAGTCCCCGGGCGGAGGAGGGACGCGGTGCGCCGCCGACTCGGAATGCCGCTTATGAAAGGAGTCAGGCGAGCGCAGCTCCTCGCGGGGACGTAATCGGTAACCTTCAATTACGCGTCTTTCGACGCAGAGTTCGGCATGAATTATTCATCCGCGGCTCTCGACTCGGGCGGCTAGTCGCGAGCGGCCACCATAAATCACGGATAATTTACTGTAAACCTATGTCATTGGCGGGGCCGCCCAACCGCTTCTCTCCTTTTTGCCTCGCTCGGGCTTTTCGTAGACCCTCATACATTATTGAGCCCCTTTCAGAAATTCAGTACCCACAGCGGCCCGCGCCGCGCGACATACTTTAGCAGTTAGCAATCTAATTGTGAATTTGGGCCGGGCCCCTCGCCCCCGGACGGGCGGGCGTCGGGCCCGGCCGCGCCGAGCCGGAGATCCCGCCCGCCCGATACCGGCTTATCGCGCCTAGAGCCGCGCGCCTTCGATCGCCGCCCGCTCGGAGGCCCGCGCAAATAAACCCGAGGGCCAGATGCCCGGATAGGGCCGCCGAGGAATCCTTAGCGCAATTTCATTAGTCTAATTGAGCCGGCTATCTAATCGGCCATCGGATCGCCCGGGCGCCCGCATTCAAATTGGCGCCGCGCCGCCCGGTAATACCCGGGGCCGGCCCTCGCGACTAATTGCGCAAGACCGGCCACCGGCGCCCGGGATTCCCAGGGCGCCGGAAAGGCGCTTCCGCGCCGGCCGCCGCCCGCCGCGGGACGGCCCAGCCTCCGCGCGGCGGCCAAGAGCCCCGGCGCCCCTGGCGGCCCGATGCCGCTCGAGTGGCGCACTCGAGCCGCGAGCGCACTCGTGCGACGGGAAGAGGCGCGAGCCGCCGAGCCCCCTTCTGTGCACCCGGTTGCGCCTTTGCACCGCGCTCCTCTCCCGCCCGTCACGGCAATTACGCGGCAAATGCCACCGCGGTTATTAAAGAGCCGCCCGTATGCGCGCGCATCCCGTAAATAATTTTTCGAAGGCGCCGATATTGCCCCCGCGCGCCCACCTGCGCCCCGAGCCCGCGCCGCCGAGGCCGCCCGCTTTCCGCGCGCGGCTCCTGGAAATCGAGAGTGCGCGCGGCCCTCCCGACCTCGGGGCCGACGCCCAGGATTTATCGGCGGCGCGCGTCCGGTGATAGGCCGCGCGCGGCCCACGGCTAATTGCCGTGACCGCAAGCTTTTCGCCAGCCGCCCCCTCGCCGGCTCCCACCGCAGCGCCGCCGAGCCGCTCCCGTAACCGATTTTTCGCGGGCTCTCTCCCACGGGCCGGGGGGAGCCTTCCCCGAAAGCCGGGGGGGAGTGGGGGAGAGGCCCGCGGCCGCCGGTGAGCACCGCGCGGAAAGTGCACGAGCCGTTGTGTCGGCCGGCGATAAAAAATGGAGCCCGTATGCCCGGGGATATTGGGCCGGGCGGCGGTCACGTGCGCGCGACGCGCATAATGCATAATCTCGCCCCGGCCCCGGTGCGCCGGCCCGCACGCGCATAATTTTATTCCATCAATTATATCAAGTTTATCGGAATCCGAGGGGCCCGCATTACCTGCAAACTCACTGCCGTTCGGGTAATTCCTCCTTTCTTTTTGGGCGCGACCGGGCCGACTGGCTAGCCCCGGCGCAGATCCTAATCGCGCGCCCGCCGCCGACTCGATTAACGTTTTAAACACCCGGATGAAATTTCTTATTGTGCTATGTATTATTAGCGAGCAAAGTAATTTCCTGCCGGGCGAGTCGCAGGCTGCAATTGTGCCGGGGCGACCGGGCGCTCGCGGGGCCCAGGTATATCTCGCGCGCCCCGGGGCGGCGGGGGGCGGGCGGGGGCGCCGACAGCCCGGCGGAACGTGCGCGACACGTGTGCCGCAGCGCGCCGCCAGAGATCGCGCGCGCGCGGGCAAAACAGTCCCCGGGCGCATTGTGTCCCCCGGGCCACCTGGCCGCGCGCCTCCACCTCCGGCCTTCCGGGATCCTCCCACCCCCGCGCAGGTACGCCGGCTTTGTCGGCCCCCAGCCCTACCCGCCCGGTGCCCCGCCCGGGCCGGCAAGGCCGCTTTTCCCGTGTTTATGGCCCGAGGAAAAGCCCGGCGGGCGGACTCGCTCCCCTCGAGGGCGCGAACCGGCCCGCGGAGCGCCCGGCCGCCCGGGATTCCCCCGGATTCCCGGGGACGTTAAGCGGATCGCGGGGGCTGCCGGCGAGCCCCGGGCCCAAGGCAGCTCCGCCGCCGTCGAGGTGGCCTGACCTCTTATGCGCGAGCGCCGCGCGCTCCCGAACGCCCCGAGCTCTTTATAGCCAGTCATTCGCGGATCGGCGACTGGGAGCGCGGCGGCCCCTCCCACTGCGGGCCGGCGCCGAGGCTCGGGCGCTTCCACCCGAGTGGCGCGCCGACCATATGCCCTAGGCAGGACGCGGGCCGATCTACAGTTGCCCCCGCTCGCGCGGCCCGAGTTGTCCCTCGGCGCTGCCGATCCCACGCATTAGCATCGGCCGCCGCCCCGAGCCGCAATTAAGAAACATTAAACCGAGTGCCACGCGGCCCGACAATGAGCGAAAAAACCGGGCCGGGGGAAAAAGCGCGGGAAGATAATTCGGGCGGGCCGAGCGGCCGGCGCCCGGCTAAAAATAGCTCGGCCGGCCCGCTTGATAAGCGCGCCCCGGAGCCGCCTCGGGCTGGCCCCGCCAAGGCTCCCCGCGCCAATTTCTTTATTATCTGTGCGTCTTCGCCGGGCCGACATGCCTCCGAGCGCTCTCCGAACTTTTCCATAAAGCGCGCTTGTGTCAACGCGCCGGGGCCGCCGCGCTCTACTATAATCGCGGCCGGCGATATGCACAGTTGCCAAATTGCCGAGGCCGGGGCCGGGGGGCCTGCCCTCGGCCCGGCAGCCTCGCCGCCGCTAGGCCGAACCTCCAGCAGACCTCCGCCGAGCTTATCCGCCCGACGCCGGCCTCCCCGTTACCTGTCCGCTTGCGCCCGACTTGCGCCTCTCCCTCGGCGCCCGAATAATTAATCCGGCTTCGATTAGAATAGTCTTTAATGCCAATTTCGCCTCCACGCGGTGAAATATCATAGCCCACTTTATTTGCATTGATAACGACCGAATTATCGTGTAATATTTATATACCGTGTAAAAGACTTGCTTTCTTGCAAACTTTTTTTCACGCGCGTATTCTTACCAAGGTTGACGTAATAACGTATTCCTCTTACTAAATCGTAAAACGCCTTATCTAATTAAATAACACTGAGAAAAATCAAATTCTGATCAAACTAGAAATTAAACGAGCCAATGCCGGATTCATCAGGGAAAACGAAAAAAACTTTTATGTTGCGTACATTTTCTATAGAATAAAACTCCAATTTATATTCATGAAATGGTATATATTACACTGTAGCTCTATCTTTACACATACAACTCTTATTCATATGAAAATATTCAACTAGTGCAGATAAGAAGATAGAAAATGTAACGATAACCGAAGTAAATATACAATTATAGCGCAACCAACCAAGTACAATATTAATAAAGCAAAATATAGATTGTTTTTAAATGTTCTATGCCGGCGCGATAATTGTAGTTGCTTTTCTTTCGTAAATAAATGCTGCTAGTTGGGCTTTTAAATTAAACATAAATATTACTTCGAATAGGAATATTTACATTTACGGTCGCAATTATAAATCTAATGACGCGTGTCGATGCCTGTACATGAAGTCTAAAAATATATGACGTGTTCGCAATGGTAATTTCAATACGAATTTGTTTAAAAACAATTTTCCTAAATCTGTTATACTCAACAGACGTCGATAAGAATGTTCACGCTTAATATTTTGAACGCCATTCTCATTATTATTTTGTAAAAGCCGTACTATTTGGTTATGAATTCTAAAAAAGTCACGTTTTCTCGATCCCCGGACTTGACTCCTACTCACATTAGAACTTCCTTTGACTTCATCTTCCCTTCTCCAGTATCGTCTTGTAAAAATAACTATAAAATTTTTATTTCTAAAATAGAAGCCGCAGCAGAGCGAACCGTAATGTTTTGAACACAGTCGTTCCTTAGCAATTATCACGAGAAAAAAAAGGCAAGCGCAGCGAATTCCATTTTCAGAATCAGATAGCGATGAAAAGTGCAAGTAGTAGGATAACCCAATTTTTGAAAGAGATCTCCCATCGTTTTCCATCGCGTGTCAAACACATGGCTAACGATGCCCTCATAATTTCAATTGGCCTTATCAGCTGATTACTACATTGCGAGCAGACAGACGAAACAATTCTAGCTGACAGTATCTAAGCAAACAATGTGGAAGAAAGTCTCGGTATTTGTGCTTGTCCCACAAGCCTACTATATAGGATTACGTTTAAATGACTTTCAAAATTCAAACTCTGTCCCCGCAGTCGCAGGGTCGAAAGTTTTTAAAAGCCCAGTCACGAGGGCGATTTAAACGCCGGCTTTTACAGCTCGGCTCGGTTATTTATTTTTATAGAGTCGACGGCCTGCAACCTCTGCCGAGAAGCAAAGAGTGCAGTAAATAGGGGGGCGGAGAACTGTCCTCCCTCCCTCGCTCTCCACCTTCCCCCTGTCGCCACAGACTCTCCTCTCTCTCTCTCACTCCCTCTCGCTCTCTCGGCTCGGGTGTCTCTCCCTCGGTGTCCCTCCCCCTCTCGCCCCCTCTCTCTCCTCTTTCCAACGACTCGACACTTGAGCGACTGTCACACTCCCGCCGAGGCTCTTCACACTTTCGAACGCGCCCACCCCAAAAATATATCGACGGGCCCAAACGAGCCCTGCATAGCGGGCGATCGCTCGCAGGCGGTCCCCCGCTGCCCCTATATGTACACGTGCGGCCCCGGGGAGGGACGTTGCGGCGACGACGGGACAGAAACTGCTCGGGCTGTATCGCCCGGCTTTGCTCTCGGCTTGTTTGTGTTTGCTGCTTGGCGATAGCGACATTTTTTTTTTCCTCCTCCGATACTCCAAGTGACTGTGCCTATTAGGGAAGCAATTGTTCTACAAGTTAATCTATAATGAAGCACTTGCTGCCTCCGCTCATTTTATTAACCGAAACTTTTTCTCGATAAATTCATGCCTACCGAAGATAATGTCCTTTTCCGACTTATTTATCAATAAGTTATCGTACAAGCATTATCGGCCACTATGCGAGAATCGGCTTCCCTCCAATTTTGTAGACTATAATCGTTGCGCTCGTAGATAAGCGCTGTATTCAATTAATCTGCTTTATTATTCATCGGGTAAGGAGTCGCAGAGGTTTGGGCGCCTAGTGCCATAGGGCAGAGCCGAGCCGCGCACATCGGGCGCATTAAAAATTCGGAATCGAAGCCCGACAGGCGACTTGTGCTCCGGGGCAGAAATCGAAGCAACGACAGCTCGATGTTAGCATCTCATTAGCAGAGGCCAGTTGACTACAACTTCAAACTGGAGCAAGATGTACGTAATCCGAATAAATTACGTATATTAATCGGTAAAAGAAAATAATAGCGCACGATAAAGGTCTTGTGATTATCGCGGGCACGTGTGGGCAATCAACTCGGTAGTAAATTTACAGAGAGCCGAGCGATCGGTCTTCCACAAAGGCACTTATTGCCGCGCTCCCGGGGCATCTTGCGCACACGCGCGCGAATACATTAACCGATGACGATAATCATAATAATAATAATAATGCCGAAAAAGGTGCACGGGCACTTGGGGTGGGTCCCTCGGTGCGCGCCCGGCAGATGGACGACCTCGCGGTATTTCAGGTTCCGCGGCTCCTTCCCTCGGCCGCCTTGTCCTACAATGCGGCGCTGCAGCCTTGCGAGTCCGCGAGTCGAATGCCCCTAAGCAGGCCCGCGCCTCCCCTCGGCCCCCACCCCACTCCATCCTTCTTTTCTCCCTGTATTCCTCCCTTTTGCTCTCGTTTATTGTCGTGTAGATGCGAGACGCGACACATTTCCGGGGGGAGGCACCGCCGCGCCGGCTTGCGAGACTCATTGTGCCCGAGTATCGCCTCTATGTAGTACGACTCGGTGCGATTCTGCTGCAGCCGAGTTCAAAGTACTCTATTTGCAATTTCATGCGACAATGCAAAGATTGCCGGTCTGTGCTTTCAGAACGATGAGCTTTCGATATTGGCGAGGTGAAGCAAGTAACGGTCTTGGAGAAAAGTTGAAACCTGGGTTTTTTGACATGTACACCTACCTTGCAGTCATTATACTTGTACTAGTTTGTAAATTACTAGAAAACATGTTCAAATAGATAGATAGATTGATAACAGTTTTGCAGTTAACTTGTATATATTTGCAATTAACTAGTCCAAGTTAATTTAGCTTTATCACTTTTTAACTATATAATCAGAATATTAATTTGCATCATCATGTTAACGGAAAATTTTTAACCTCCTATAGTCTCTTCATTTCTGATAAAATGTTAATTTTCTCATTTTTTTTATGAAAATTGTTAATTAACTTTCAAGATTCCAAATGTTTATGTATCTTCAATCGATGTATTATCAGTGATTCTGAAATTGACGAGGGCGATTGAATATCAATAAAAATCAAAATCACGTCAAAATCTTATCGAATAATAATAACGATAATCTGTCCAGGATAGACTTGCGTCGAGACATACGTTCAAACTAATCAAATATTAAACATGAATTTTTCTTTTTTTCTCCACTCGACTGAATACAGCTATTTTTCGTTAATAAATACTAATAATTCATTGGGTACACTGTCATCTTACGGAATCATTATACTCGACATTTGAGCCACTAAATTTAAATGTTTCAAGTTATATTCAAATAGCGCACAAAAACCCGGCATTAGATCTTTAAGAAAAACGACTGTAATTTATTCCCTTTAGGTAATATTAGTTAATTATGATCAAACTGTTATACAGGGTACAATATAGTGTCTGTAGAATTATATATCTATACTATGTAATAATCATGATAACTGGGAATTAATCATTCGTTCTCAAGAAGAATATCGTTCATTTAATTAATTTTGTAGTGGAATTAGCGTAAAATGTAGAGAAAATGTTTGAAAATGTTTCTACGGACTAAAATGGTAAAAAGAGGTATTCCTTGGACAGAGCTCGCAATATAGATTAATGTTATTCCGCTGCGAACGTGATATGACATTGGTTCACTTTATATGAACGTGTATGAAAAGCCAACGTATGACATATATTAACTAGTTGGGTCCATTGGAAAGAAGTCGAGGAAGTAGTTTATTAGATTTTATTGTCGACCAGTATTTACGACCTAGATTAGTGCTAGTCTTCTTGCCAATTTACCGATTAATTTAGTATAGAAAATATTTTCGGAGCCAATTACTCGTCTGAGGTGGAAGAAGGTCTGGAAAAGAAAAACTCGAAGGGGAAAGATGTATAGAAGAGGCGCAGACTTCCTTCCTAGGCCCGTCCGGTTTTTGCGAGCGCGCGCAGCTCTTGGAACGAGTGGAAGCATCGTTTTCTATTCTATCCTGTTGGCCGCCGTGGGGGGAGGAGCCGGGTGCCGGGGACTCTGGGGGACTAGCGGGGAGCGGTGGGCTCGGCGTCCCTTTCCTATGCTTGCGACCTCTCAGCATTTCTTAATCCGTGGCCCGCTTTCTTTCCCTCGGAGGGCCAGGCTCACGCCGAGGCTCACGCCGAGGCTCACGCGTACAAACTGACTAATAAGTGGACCGGGGTCCCGAATGCCGCCGGTCTTCCTTGGCCGAGAGCGACTCGGCCGACTATCAACTTCCGAATGGCTCGTCGCCCTCTTTTCCTGTCTGGCCCGGGATAGTTGAGATTCGCGGTGCGTGAGCGGGGGGGGGGGGGTGCGGGCTGCCAGCTCGGCGATCGAGGCCACCGGCCGATCGATAGTTCAAGGACAGGCGCGAGGGTGGGCCCGGGGAGGAGCCGCGAGGCGAAAAGCGGCGCGTCCAAGTGGGCCAGCCGGGCGGCGGCTCCCCGGGCGGCTCCCACGAGCGCGAATCGTTTTCCCTCGAGGGCCGCGAGGCGGGGGCATATTGAAATTCCGGGAAGGTTAGGAGCGGCCGCTTGGGATTTTGGAGGAGTCGTTAAAGCTCGCGCGCGCGTAATGATAATACGCCGTGGCCGGGACAAAGGATTTTTATGGATTTATCGGGCGAGCGGCGGCTGGCGGCCGATTTATTGGGAAATCCCTGCGGCGGGCGCGACCTCGATGCAGCTGGCGGCGGTAAGCCGAGACGCGGGATCGGCCGGGGAGCGGGCGAAGGCTGGCCGGGAGCCCGGCCGGGAGCGCTCGGGCCGCGTCTACCTGCTCGGGCCCGGCTCCTCGGCCGGCTCCTCGGCCGGCTCCTCGGCCGGCTCCTCGAGGGCCGCGAGCCGCAAGACAAAGGCGCTCTTTCGGCCCCGGTTGCGTGTGCGGCGCGGGCGACGCGCGATCGGCCCGCGCCGCGGCGAGGACCAAAGGAGAAAGGTTTGGCATTCGCGCCTTTTCTAGGAATGGGTTTCGCGCGGCCCCGGGCCGCCCGCCGCCGACTGCTTCCCGGAAAAGCCGTTTATACGGCGATCGGCCACGAAAAACCGGCGCGCCCGACCCGGGCCCAAGGGGTTTTATAGCGCGCCGTCGTAAATTAGAAATTCGTTAGCGATCGGCGGCCGCGCGCCACTTTGCGACCCGGCCGCGCTAATAACCGGATCGAGCCCCGGGGGATTTATGCTCGCGCTCGGCCGCCCCCGGCCTCGACCCGGGCGCCCCGAGGAAATCGCCCGACGTCAACCGCCATTGTGCCCCCCGGCTGCCCGCCGTCTTTCCCATCCGACATAACATTGCGTGGGCCCCGGCTCGCAAGCCCTCCGAAGCTGGGCCAACCGATTTTCCGGAAATTACCGAGCCCTAAAGTTTTATTGCGCTTTTCTGGCGGACCGGGTGCTGGCTCCGCCGGCCCCGCCGCCTGGACCGCGCGCTCCCACCAAAGTCACAATAGCCCACGCTCCGGCCCGACATTGCCCGAGGAATCATCTGGCTCATTCAGCGAGCGCCCGCCAATTATCCGTGGAGTAAACAAAAAAACTGTTTAGCTTTCGCGTAGCGCCGTATAAGTATTAATACTCGGTATTTTGATGAACCGAAACGGAAAATAGGCGGAATTGCGGCCGGAGCAAACGGTTCGCTTTCTTGCTAAATTGAATTCCGCGGTGGTTCAAGGAAAGGCCATCCTACCCGATTAAAAAACATTTCGCATATTCAAATTTCACGACTACGCGTCTCCGTTGGCCCGGTGAAAAAATGCCTTGTACAAGCACGGATTACGAGTGAAATTTTCCACCAGTGGCCGGTTTTCACACGTATGGAAGAATGCGACGCCTTTGGTCTTAAAATCAGCACCTCTTGACTCGGCGAAACCGGGCGGAGCGGCGCCGAGCCGCGCCTGCCGCGATGCACGGCCCGCGCACCGACGATCGCACTCGTGCACTCGGAGGACAGACCGAGCGGCTGCGCTCACGGGGCCCACAGTCCCGAAAGGAGCCAGGACTGCCTCGGGATCGCATTGGCTAGCCAGGGAGCGTGAGGCCGACGACGGGCGGCGACAATTAGACAAGGGACGCCACGGTACGGGTGCATCCGATCGGTATCACTCGGCCTCCTTTGGGCTTTCTCCGACAAGTGCAGGGCGCGTGAATGCCCGATGATAAATGGCATACAGAGGCAAAGATGGGTTTATTGCGGTCTTTGGACCGAGCCCGGAGGCCGCGCATTCAGCCGAGCCCTGCGGGAGATCGCGAGACCGGCGGCCAAAGATCGGTGCGGCTACATGCGCGAGGAGCCGAAGGGGAGTCGGCTTTCTCCCCGGCTTTTCACCGGGAAAAGGTCGGCCTTGGCCGAACAATCCTACGCAAATTAGGCGCGGAGGTGTCGCGCCGGAAGTGTCCCGCCCTGGGTCCGAGCGGCAAACCCGCAGGGAGGAGGCCCGGCCACCCGCCGCTCCGGCCGAGTCGCGAGGAGGCTTTTCCGCAAGAGATAAAACGACCAGTCGGCGCGCGGCAATCTCGAGGCATCCGAGCGCCTATCTAATCGGCCGGGGCTGGCGGGGCGCCCGGCGAGTCGCTCGCGAGGAGCGCCGGTCGGCCCGTAAAGCCCGGGCTTTTACGGCCGATTTTTCCCAGGGGCTTTCCGAGGGCGCGCTTTCGGGGCTTCCGGCGCGCGGGCCGTCACGTCGCGTCGCGGGAAAGCCGCGGCGGCGCACGTCCGCGGCGGCGGCGGCGGCGGCGGCGGCCGCGTCACTACCGGCCCCGCGGACGTCCGCGCGCCGTCTGCTGACCTTCGCGCGCGCTCATCAGCGATGCAGCGCCAAGCCTCCGGCGCGGCCCGCGCTTTTCGCGCCCGCCAATTCCGCAGCGGCCGACGCCCCGCGGACCCGCGCGCCCGCGCCGCCCAGGGGACATTCCTCCCGCGGCGCGGGCCCGCCCCAGGAATCCGAGAGCGCGCCGCGCAGCGCCTGGTAGCCGCGCGCGGCCGCGCACGCACTGCCGATCCCGGCCGATCCGCCGCTCGCTATCGGCTCTCATTAATCTCCTTCCTTTTCGAATATTACGCCGGGGGCCGGCGGACCGGCCGGCTTATCTCCCGGCGCATCTCGCCGCCGCCTCGAGGTCGCCCCGGGGAGCGCCGATCGCCGCGAATCGACACCTACGTGTACGCGCCGAGCGAGCGTTGCGTGGACCGCGAGCGATGCCTCGTGCGCGGCAGAATGTGGAGCGCGGGGCCGGCCGCCAGGCTTTCGGCCAGAGCCCCAACTATGCCGCCTCTTGTCTACTGTGAGAACGGGACGAGCCAAGCGCCGAGGAGCCTCCGCCGCCGCTATTTAGTCCAAATCGGAGGAAAACGGAACGAGTTGCGCGATAGGCCGGCCGCTGCCGCGTAATTTTATGGCCTCGCGCGTAAATCACTTCCAATTCCCGGTCGATTATAATTATCGGGCTTTGGAAGACACTTTGCTGCTTGACGATTTTATTACGGAAACTTAGTCTACCGGGTGTGGAAACACGCCGACGGCTCGGCTTCTTTTCGCCGGCGCGACTTTGTAACCTCTCCGGACGTAAGGGGATTTCTGAAGAATCCAAAGACATTTGGACCCTCGACAATCGCTGCGACGACTCGTAAAACGAGCGATAAATATTGCTGTCGCGCGCGAGCGGGCGGGGAGGGGCTTGGGCTCGGGCACGGGCGCAGGGGGCAGGGGGCAGGGGGCAGGGGAGGCAGGGGGGCAGAGGGGGGCAGGGGGGCGCGGACGCGGGCTACCTTGGGGCCCACGAGGAAAAAGGAAAAAGTACAAATACCGAGAAATTAAATTAAGAATTTTCAAATAGAATCCTCACGTGCGTTTTCACGCGCGGCGGGCCGGCTTTCGCCGAGGCTCGTTACACGCCCATTTGATATTCCGTCTCGCCCGCACTTGCCCGCCCGTCTCTCTTTCTCGTTCTCGCGGCCACACGCACTGGCAGGCCGAACGGCCTGTATGTGCCCGCGAGAGCGCGAGAGGGAGAAAAAAGTCGACAACAAAACGCCTCGGTTTCGCGAGGAACATAACAAACGAGTGAGCGTGAGAGGGCGAGAGCGGGAGCAATGACGAATCGAGTTACTGGGGGCCGTGAGGCGAGAAATGTTCTCTCCCGCGAAGGTAAGAAAGAGAAAGAGAAAGCGAAATAGGAATTACGGAGGAGGAAGAGGGAGGCAAAAGTTTACATAGAGGCTGTGGAATGTCGTTACGGTACTGTCACAAACGCGCGCGGAATAATCCATCAAGCCGGGGGGCCCCGATCGACATTTTTCTTCCTTCCATTTTCTTTGCTCCTGCCGCGCCTCGGCCCTTTAGGGCTAATAAACCTCACCTTCGCCTCTCGGCTCGCCTTGTTATCGCTTCATTTCGCTCCTCGTTCGATTCTCCCTCGCGCGCGCCGATCTTGCTGCCGATCGACCGGCTCTCTTCAATTATTTCAATGCTCCGCACCGCTGCACCGCGGCTAACTCCCGGCCCGCAACTACTGGAATCCCAACGAGCCTCTCGTTTGCTCGTTTGATCGCCTTCCCAAATACACCTACCTCCAACAGATATTTTATTTATGACCATTACTAGTTTACATCCGTCATGACACTTTGATCGTCTCGTCTAAGCCAACTATCGTCCTAATAGATCGTCAAACTAGGATTTTGCTCGTATAAAACATTGGGCTCGATACTAATCTAGCATTGTACAATTGTGAGACATTAAAGTTGTTGAAAGGAATCGAAAAACCATTTACTTACAGAGGGGTGCGTTGACAAAATTTTACTGCCCCGTAGCTCCGATGAGGCGAGCGGCGCTGTTTCGGCGTCTTTGTACCTGCCAGGGCGCATTTGTCGGCTGCCGGTGAAGCCTCGCGCTCGAGATCCGATGGCCAGATACAGGGTTCGAAGCTTCTCCCCCCGTGTGCTGAGTACACTCCGTATACTGGTTTTAAAGAGGAGCGATATCTCTTCCAGAGGGATTTGTCTTTGCCGCGGGTGCACGTACAGGCTACGGGGGAATCGGTCTGGAGCCGAAGAGCTCGTAAAATCTCGCCACACACAGCTTTTCAATTTATAAGAGGGAAAACGCTCGGCACTTTACCTATATAGGTGCTATACACTGGGATAAACCGCACGCCTAGTGTCTATATAGATTTACTTGCGGTGTGCGGCTGCACCTGCACCGACAGTTGTATACCATAATTGCTGTATCGCCGGAGCTATTTTTATACCCTAGAATTTGGGAACACCGCCTATTAACGACTCTTGATGGTTTTTTTATATTCCGACAAGCACACTTACGCACAATGCAGAAAGGTGCAATCATTGGCGATTACCGAATTATGCGATTCCTTACGGATTACTTGAAATCGCTAATGAGACCGAATTCAAAACAAATTTGCACTTGCTTTCTTTTAATTGGCCAAGATTATCCCGCGTGTCTGGAGCTAAAAAATGTCGCATCCTCCGCACGCAAAGGCAGTTTCTTTTTCGGATCATTTATTTTTAGTTTAATGCGTAAACGAAAGGCGAGGTTTTTTCATCTGTCGCTTTTGGCGTTGACTGAAGCTACGTCCCGGTGAGTAAAGTGCCTACTCGTCGGCCCCCGCGTGCATCGCAGTCGCGGTCGCCCCGAGTGTACCCTACGACTTTGCAATGATTTTTCACTTTCACACTCCATCCCGTTTTTTCCGCACTTCCTTTTCCTGTCTTCAAAGGTAATTATGCGAGAGATGTATAGTAAACACTGGAGAAACCATTAACTCCTCGAAACCCGTTCTCTTCAGTTATATTTCGAAGAACTAATCATCATTTTTATATAGAGACTGTACAAACAAACAACAGACCTTTTTATAGGGGATCGCTTGGCAATCGGTACTTTGTGATCTATTTCGAAATATGAGCATAAATACCTACTTATTATCTTCTTTTCATTCCAAGAAATTTTATACTTTGTATAGAAGGCATTGTTAGAAACTTCGAATGTGTATTGTTACACAAAGGGAAAGGAAGTTTTGAGGGAAGTTTCAAAGGAACTGTAAGATACAAGACACTACAAGATGCATCATTTGATGTTAGTCTTTCTTCGATCGCTTATAATTTTTTCCTTACATTACCCAAAGAAATTGAATCAAAAAATTTAGGGAAAAAATGGTGCAAGAAAATCTGCTAGAGGCGGGCATAAAAATATTTACAAAGCTTATAGGTTTATAATGATAATGTAGTGTTGTAAATCCGTGTTGCCCTGCATTGGGGGTTAGTTTGGGAAGACAGTCTCTTCTCTCTATTTGAAGTAATGCTTAGTCCGAGGCTTATATATATATAATACCCATTAGTACGTGTCAACGCATTTTCATTATCCGAATAAGGTTGCTTCATAGACTGTTGCGGAGCGAAATCTCGAGCGAAACATCGATCGTTTTAGTTTTGTTTAGTATTTAAGTACTTTTTCGAGACAAAAGTACCGATCTCGGTATCGATAATTTGGTCAAAATTATTTGCGTGTAGGATTGTAAGTATTAATGATCCAAAGTAGCGTCTGCGTATAAGCTGGGTACTCACGTCGATCAAGCGAATGGTCTGCACACACCTGGAAGATATAGTAAGCCGAAGATGAAGCGATTCGAGTAGCTCAGGACAAAACTTCAGAAGTGAAGATGCCCCCGTGCGGGGGCGGAGTATCGGCAAAGAGGCAAGGGCCAAAAGAGTGGCTCCGATGTTGTCAGGGCTATATCGGATTTCGCACTCTTCAACACAATACCCTCGAACTTGCTACCGAGGGATAAAGAGTCAGCCGAGCGTGACCTGCCAAAAATGATCTACTCTTCCCAGTGGTTTCTAAGCTATTTCATTCAAAGTTTTGCCGTGTCATCCTCGGCTTTTTCACCCATTTGCCGGATTTCCCGGTGGCTCCGTTGCGTGCGTTTAGAGTGACTCAAGCCAAACACCAAGAGTAGGGGGAGGGGCGAATAATCCGCCGTTGAACTGCTATAACCTCGCGTGTAACCCAGTAATTGCAGGGAATGAATTATCTTCGAATCATGGCAAAAGAGAGTTTCCCCTAGATGAAAAGGTTACCCCAAACGAGTGAACGTAAACACGTGTTTCCATAAATTATTACAATCTTGATTACAATTTGTTCGAAGGTTTGATCTTAAAACATTGTATTTAATTAATAGGTAGATTTAACGTGCTTCACGTATACGAGCCATCATAGTATTTTTATTGCGCTGTTATCCGCTTTAGAAAAGCTTAAAGTCTTCTCAAAATGAAAAATGGTTTGGGAGGCTAATTTGTCATTTTTATGTTCGGCGAGCGGAGCTCAATGCGGGTATGAAAATAAAAACTGCTGCAGATGGCAGAAATACATGTTTATATAATATTGTTTATCGGCGGCGTGTGTAAATAAAACGGCGCGGTTGAAAGGCAACTTGTTAGCATTTATTGTTAAAGTGTATAGAGGCATTTGAATAGTGCATAAACGGAAAATGAAAACAAGGATTGTTATATCGTAATGTTGGACATGCTCGGCGGTGAAGTTTCTTTCACAAGATTATTTCCCCAATAGCTTTATCCCACCATAATTGATTTTGACCATGAATTCTTGAATTATGTATACAAATTTACGTTTAGACGGTATTATCTCGTTTGACCGCCGCTTACGACAATATTTAGCATTAAAATGCAGTCGCATCAACATTTATGTAAATGGAGAGAGTCGGGGTTACGTAATAGCATCCCCGGCAAATGGCGGGATTCAAGTTGACTAATAAGCAGCTGCTATGTGAGCGAGCTGAAAATTGTCTCGGCGGCCTCCTCATTATCATCTAAAAACAGGCGCAAGCGCCACCGGCGGCATTAGCATTCGGGGAAACGGAGAAAAGCGAGGCGGAGGATCGGGCGAGGCAGCGGGTCTCCGCGAGACGCCGGCGGCGGCGGCGTTCCCAGGGCGGAGGGGGCGGGAGGCGCGCTTGTCAAGCCGCGTCGGCGAGGCTAGCACGTGCGCGGCGGCCCGGGAGGGGGTCGGCCGAGTCGCGCGCGGCTCGCGCTCGCCGGGCGCGGCGCCGCCGTCGCCGCTGCCGCCGCGCGCCTTCCTACGCGCCGCCGGCAAGTAGTCCCTCGGCGCGGCTCCCGGCGCGGCCCCCGGCCGAAGTACGCGGGGTCAGGGCGCGGGCCCCGGGCCGCCCGGGCGCCTGCCCGCGCCCTCGGGCCCCGGGCCCGCCCGGGCCCCCCCCGACGCGTAAATACCGAGGGGCCCGCGACATTATGGGACGGGCCGCACGCGAGAGAGCCGAGGCGCGGCACCGGAGGCGCGCGCAGCGCCCCGCCAGCGCCGCCGCCCAGGGCCGGCGCGCGGCCCCCGGGGCCCCGGCCCCGCCCCCCAATCTCACGGACCCGCCGCGCCGAGCGATTCGCAACCTCGAGGCGCCCGAGCCTTTGGACGCCGGCGAGGAAACAAAGCTCCCGAATTATCGGTGCCGGCCGGGGCCCCGACTTTCCTCGAGCATTGTTTTAGGAAAACCTAGCGGCGGCGGCGGCGGCGGCGGCGGCGCTCGGGCGGCGAGCCGATAGCCGGTTATAGAAACGCTCGATAAGGGGGGGCTTTAGAGAAACTTTTAGCGGCGGCTTATAAAGGCCCCTGTGTTCTAGGCCACAAAGGCTTATTCCGAGTGATTTGACTGGTAGCGGCGTCGAGCGGGCGACGTGGAGCAACGCGCCGCCGAGGCTCGATCCCCCGGGAAGAAAATTCCTCGAGTTAATTGATACGCGGCCGATAGAGTAGGAGGCGAGGCTAATAGAAAATCCGTCTGGGCGCGTAAGTTATACCGTCTGGAGCTCTGTCTGGAGGCAATAAAAGCCGAAGGTAACGAGTTCGACGGCGGTTTCAGTGTCAAGCGGCGCGTAAATCGAGGGCCGCGCGCTCGCCGCGCGCCGTGGCGTCTGCCCCGTAATTCGGCTGGATCGGTCGCGCGTGTCCACCTGTAAGCCGCGGCCGGCGGACGTAAGTTAGTGGCGTGCGCGGGCCGAGGACGCAAGCGGCGGGACGCGGTCCCCCGGCACGCGCGCGCCGAGCGAGCTTCTTTGAAAATACCTACGTGGACAAAGATGCGCATCGGCCTGCCGGCGACGGGGACGCTTGCGTAACTCAGTGTGTCAAGGGCTCGGCGGCGGGCACCCGCGCCGCGGCTCGTTATCCGGTGGCGCGCGGGCACGAAAACTGAGCGGCCGGAAAATTGATAAGCTAATTGATTGTTTGAGGAACGCCGGCGCGGTTCCGAGTACTCCGGGCGCTCGGGGGCGGCTAACCGTGAACGAGCCGGCGGGTCATTGCCGGGCGCCGCGTGCCACCCGCGAGCGCGCGACCGGGACGCCTTGTATCTCGCTCGTTGCGAGATCGCCGCCGCGGGCTTTTCCCCCGCCCGCCCGCCGATTGTTCGCCTCCGACAAAGAGAAAGCGGCTTTTATCGCGCACGCAGGACACACCTCGTGAGAAATCATTTCGCCGAATCGCCTATCTCTATCAGGGATCGCTCCGGGCCGTAGCGGTTTCGCGCGGTGCGCTCGTACCGATCGAAGCGCCGATTCCTCCGCGATCCGGGGCAGCGCCCGAGAGAAAGAATCGGCCCCGGTTCCCGGGGAGCGGCCCGCGCCGGATCCGATCCCAATAATGGGCCGAGGAGGTGCAGGGCGCGACAGCTGCAGCGGCCCCCGGGCCATCCCCGCAGGTTCCAACAGGTTGCAGCGCAGCTTCCCCGGGGCCGGCGCGCACAAAAAATCGATGGGGGCCGCGCACAATGCGTTTATCCGCTCATCAAATGGGCTTTTCACCGGAACCTCGGCTTTCCCCGCGCGGGCGCGCGACCGCGTCACCGCGCCACTCGACGCCCCGGCATTGTCGTCTGGCTCGCTCCGGACGGGCCGAGGCGGCTTTTGTGCCCCTGCAAACTCACCCCCTGCCCCCCGTCTGGACCGCGACAAAGGCCCGCGCCGCTTGCGCCCGCTCCCGAGATCGCAGGGCCCGGCCGATCGCCCCTGATTATGACTTGTTTAACATTTTCCCCGTGGTTTTAGATCGGGCCGGGTCCGGGGCCCGGGCGGCCGGCAGGTAGAATGGAAGCGGGGATCGGGCCGGGCGAGCCGAGGGGCCTCGCGAGGGGCCCAGCTGCCAATCGCTCATTCACACTTGGCCACTTTCCGATCCGCGCGCCCGGCTTTCTCATGGGTCGCGCGAAGCGGGCCGATCGGGGCGCCCGGCCCGGCCTGCCTTCGCCGCGCGATGAAAATATTACCGGCCCGTGTGCCGATGCGGGCGCTCGAGATTTTCGTCAGTCCCTCTGACATAATGGCGGCATTGGGGTTCCATTTATTATAAACCTGTAAACGCCCCGCGCTCATTTTCCAATGATTTATTGCGCAACAGGTTCGGCCACGGCCGGGCGCCGCGCCTGCACCGGCCTGCACCTTCTAATTAGCCGGCGCGGACTCCTTTTTCGACTCGCTAGTTTTTCTCCGCGGCCGGCGCGCGTACGTGTACGCACATACATTGTGCCGGGCGCGTTTACTCTCCTTTTGCTAATTTAATGCGCGTTTTATAGCAAATTAACGATACGCGTAACGTTTGTAAAATTATTTTTAAGTGCAATGAATCAAGGCTAATGCTCGGGCGCATAATGCGCATAAAGTAGAGGCGCGAGTATTTAGCGGGCTCGCAGCGGGCCGAGCGGCCGTAGGCCCCGGGCCGGTCCGCTTGGCCGCCCGGCGCAATGTTGATACCGAGCGCACCGCCGCGTCGCGGGAGAAAGTGAATAAAAAGCCCGGCAAAATATAAGGGAGAAGCGCGGCGCGGACTCGGCGGGCCGACGGGGTAAAAAGGAGACTAGAGGGGAAAAAACAGGAAATGGAACCACATTGTGCGCGGAATCAATGTATCCATCTTTCTCGCGCGGTTTCTTCCTCGGCGCGTTTTTGCGGTAATGAGGCTTCCGTTCCCCGTTATGCACCGGCTAAGAGCTCGACAAATCTGCCTGCGCGAGACGGCCCGCTCGAAATGGACATCGGCCGGGGGGGGGCCGAAGCGGCGAAAAGGGGCGAAAGGAGCGAAAAGCCGGTGGGCGGGCCGCCAGCGATACGGGCTCTCGATTTTGGCGCTCCCGCGGCTGATCGATCGGCCAGGATCTGCCCCGGGATCTGCGGCCGCGGATGCGGGCTTCATTAGCCGGGCGGCGGGCCAAGAGCGGGCGGCGTCAAGGGCTCGGGGCCCGCGCCGGCCGCCAGGGTCCCCGGGGGTTGGTCGGGCGCGGGGTTCGGCGCGGGGCCGGCGGGCGGAAGGAGGAGCGGCGGGCGCGGGGCCTCGGGGCGCCGCGCGGTACGGGCCTGCGCGGCGTCCTCCGTCTCTCTCGGCGCCGACTGGGGAGCGGCGGCGGCTCGGCTGCGGCGGCGGCGGCGGCGGCGGCGGCGGCTAGGCGCCCGAGCGGCCGAGCGGTGGAAGAAGATGGAAGCGCTCTCGGGCGAGCGGTTCAGTCGCCTGTAATCGGCCCTAAAGCGCGCCACGGCAGCTCAGGCTCCAGTCCGCCTCGCCCAGCGCAGACGCCGCGGTCCTCGCCGCGCCGAGCCCCCCGTCTGCCCCGCTTGGAGACCGCTCCCCCCGGGGGAGATGCCCGCCGGAGCCTCCGCCGCGCAGCCGCCGACGCCGCCGACGCCGGCGAGATAAGCCGGCCGGCCGGAGCGCCGCGAGGAGACGCGGCAGCCGCCCACAGCCGCCGCCGCCGCCGCCGCCGCCGCCGCCGCCGAGACAAAAGAAGGACACGCGAGCCGCGTGTGCCGCCGGTGCAGCCGGTGCAGCCGCCCCCCAGTGCCCGGACCCTCCCCCCGCACGTGATAAACTAAGAGTGCGCGGTGCCGAGTGAGCAGTGAGAGGCGCCGGGAGCCAGGGCAGCCGCAGCCCGCCGGCCCACCGCTCCACCCGCGGCGCTCCTTGATGTTTTCGAGGTAAGCCCCGGCCCGGGCCCCACCCTGGGCCCGCGGCCCGCAACAAGTACCGGGAGGCTGGGGCGCGGGCGGCCGACGCCCCTGGACCGGCGTCTCGCCGGCCGGCGCCGCCGCGCCCCCGCCCGCCGCCCGCCGCCCACCGACGCCGCCACTTGCCCGGCACCGGCTATCGATCGCCGGGCCGGCGCCCGCCGAGCCCGCCGAGCCCGCCGTGCCCGCCAACGCCGCCCGAGGTGACAGCGCGCGCGGCACGTGACCCGGCGCCGGCTCCCGACAGTCCCTTGTTTTCTGTTTGTTTTCCCCCCGGTTCGCGGAACGGCCCGAGCCTCGGCGCCTCCCTCGCGGCCTATTTTTATTTACCGCCGGGCCCATGGCCGCTTTTCACGCTTTATCGCCCGCGGCTAATTAGCCTCCTTTTTGACGCGCTCTCGGCGCCGCCGAGGCGCTCTAGCCTCCAGCCCCCCTCGCCCCCGGCCTTTGTCCAAACTCTCGTCCTTCCGCGTTGTTTATGTTTTTCCCCTCCGAGGCTCGCGCTCGCCTCGCTCTTGTGAATGACATTCGGCCCGGCAGGCCCGCTAAGCAAATCCCGAGCGAGGGCCCGACAAAAACTCGCGCATCCGATCGCTCTTGGAAAAACACTTTGCAATGTTTACGCCGGCCGCGCTCGCCTCCTCGACGTCTAATGCCCTGCCCGGGCTTTCTTTTTAAGAGCGGCCAGAGTGGCCGCGTCCCCCGGCACCTCGCCTGACATTTGCCCGGAGAGCGGTGCTTTTGTTTCGCACGGGGGCTTTTAACCGGCTGACAGGAAGCGGAGCGCGAATTAAGGGCAGCCGATCATTGGGCCCGGCGCTCGCGCGCGCGCCCACCTCGGCCTGCTCTCTTTGCCTTTTCTCCTCGGGAAAATTAGCTTTCGCGGCCGAATGCAAATGCGCGCGGATTTTGCGAGGGGCGCCGCGCGCGGAGAAACTCGCGCGCTCGCCGCCAATGTATTCAATGCGTTTCTTCCCGCGAGTTGACGAATAAAAGCCGATCGCGGCGGGCACTTGCCCGTCAGAGGCAAAGAGCCCCCGGGGCAGAGTCGCGCGCGCCGCGGTACCAACGGCCCCGGATGAAAATGGCAGAAGGGGGCGCCGGGGATTGGGCGGCCGCGGGCGTTTCCAGCGAGTGCGCGCGCACCGCCCCGCGGGCCCCTAAAAAACGGGAGCCGCTCTGCCGCCGGCCTCGCGGGGGGAAAATTCGCGCAGGCGCAGCATTCGAAAAGACCCGGGTTTCATCTGGCACTTTCACTCTAGGCGTCCGATACTCGCTCATTTTTCCCGGGCAACGTAAATATTCAGGGTACTCGGAGGAAGCCAATTAAACTTTTTACTCGGGCGCAGCTTATATAATTATTTGCCCGGGCCCCGAGTTAAATAAAAATGTTAATTTCCATGTGGAAAGATCCGTTGGAAAAGGTCGGAGGAATGCGCGCCGCGAGCTCTGATAGAATTCGGAGGGCTTTTTCCCGGCGAGCGCCGAGGCGGCCGAGGCGGCCGAGGGGGGCAAAAGCGCTCCGGGGATGGCCGATATTGAAATTGGTCGGCGAGGAATTTTCTGGGGCCGGCAGCCGGCCCTCGCCGTCGGCTCATATGAGCGCCTTCTATTTACATTCCGCATTTTCGACTCGTATTCGACCTCGAATTAGCTTTTGCATCTCCTCTGTAAATAAAGCGCCCGAGGACGGCGCCGGCGGCTCCTACCCCTTAATCGTCGCTCCTCGGCTGCCGGTCGCTCTCGCGCGCCGGCGGCGGCTCGGCTATCCGCGGGGAATAATCGGCCTGTCCGCGCGGCCCTCGGGCGCCCGTCAACGCCCGGCCCCATCGGAAGCGCCCGGGCTTGGCGGGGGACTCGCGGCGGAGGCCGCCTCGCGAGCGCCTAATTAATAGAGGCATTTGTTTCGATCGGGCGAGTGGGGCGGCGCACTAGCTGGGCCTTTTGGCGGCGAGCCACGGGCTCGTTAGGGGGACGGGGGGCGCCGGGCGGGGAAGGATAACGCGTCCGGGCGGCGGCGCGTTCAATTTAGAGGCGATCGCCTTCCAGTGGAAGTGACACCTCTCCATCGGCCGATGGCGTCACGCGGGCCGGCGACAGGCCGCCGCGCGCTCGCTCGCGCCTCCTTCCCTCCGCTCTTTTCTTGGCCATCTAATTCGCTATTATGAGCACAATTGATTGATGGGGACGAGGAGCGCCGAGGAGCGCCGAGCCGGCCGCCGTTCTCACGCCTCCCGGCCCCCGCCCCCGCCCCCGAGGCCGGACCCCCCCGACCACCGGCCCTCCTCGCGGGAGGTGCTGAACTTGATTCGGTCGGTGCAGAGGCGTTGCGCAACCGGGAAGTGCAGGGGCCTATCGGCGCTCTTGGCACGGAAACAAAAACGGCGCGCTCGCTGGCCGGGCCGCCGAGGCGCCGACCCGCCGCGGGAAGAATGCCGTAATAATCCGCGGCGCGCGCTTCCCCGGCCGCGCGCCGCTGTGCCGTTACGGCTCTGTCGCGTTGCGAGTATGGTCTCCGGCCGCCCACTTATCTGCCCGGCTCGCGGCCCCCACCACTCGCCCGGCCGGCCCCGGCCTTTTCCGCTTTCCTCTCGCGCCAAGTGCAGGCCCCCGCGCGCGCGGAATGTCGCCCCTAGCGGCCCGGCCCTCGCTTTCACTGGGCCTATGGGATTTTAATTGAATACATTACTGTCCAATGTCCCGGAGATGCTCAAAGGCCCGATCCCGCCTCGCCGTAGAAAGTCTCCCGGACCCGGATAATGCTAATATTTATAACGAGCCTTTATTTACGGGGCTTTGGAGCGCCGCCGCCGCCGCCGCCGCCGCCGCTAATCCCTCGGATAATGGGCTCGCGCGCCGTTATGCCGCGGCCCTGTCACCCCATAAAGCAAAAAGCCACTGGCCGCTTGCCATGCCCACCCCCCCTTGGCCCCGGGATTCAACGATCCTCACTAAAGCCTCGTCCGTCTTCTCTTTGACAGAATGCCTGTTCCCGTATGGGACTCGGACATGGTCTTCCTGGAGGAGCCGCTCGACACGGCCACGGTCGTGTCGGACGACATCTGGAAGAAGTTCGACCTGGACCTGCCCTTGGACAACTACCACCAACGCTACCAGAATGACCTGCACGGCGAGGCGGCCCCGACGACGGGTCTCTCCAGCCTCCCGGTCCAATGCGAGATGCCGATGATGATGTACTTTGACAAGCTCAACTGCCAGGCCTCGCGCGAGATCCGGCACCACGACTGCATGTGGGCCGGACTCTGCATCAGCAAGGAGCACAATCGCACCCACCCGGCCAAGAAAGACAGCCCCGTCCAACGGCGGATACCCGCGGGCCGCAGCCTCCTCATCCGGCGCAACCCCCAGCCGGACCAGCTGCAGCAGGCCCACACGACCTCGACGGGCGCCTCGGGCACCCCGGGCGCCAGCAGCCAGGCCCAGCAACAGCAGACGCACCATCAGCAAGGCCTACTGCTCAGACAGACGGGCGGCTGCAGCAGGTCCAGCGCCAAAGGCCTAGACAGCGATGGAGACTCGACGCGGCCCGAGACGCCCCAGAGCAGCGAGAGCGAGACGGAAAGCGAAGAGGAGGAAGAGGAGGAGGAGGAGGAGGAGGCGCCCGTCTTCAGGCACGAGCAGATCAACATTGACGATATCGTCTCGATGCCTGTGAGCGAGGTGACCGGCCAGCAGATCCAGAGGCGGCCCGGCTTCTACGACAGGAGGAAAGAGGAGGAGGAATCGCAGCAGCAGCAGCAACAGCAGCAGCAACAACAGCAGCAGCAACAGCACCAGATGCAGCAGCAGCAGCACAACCGGTTCTCGAGCCCCGCGCACGAACAGCAGCCCAGCAAGGAGACGGTGATCAGAAACACCCTGATGAGCGACCACTGCTACCACCTGAACCAGCAGCCCATCAGCAGCAAGAAGCTCGAGCACCTGGGGGTCCAGACGCCCTCCGACTCTGGTGAGTAGCATCTTGGTTCAGGTAGCCTAGCAGGCAGGAGGAGGCCGTGTCCCGATCTTGGGCGCGGGCAGGCTCTAATTGGGGAGGCCGCCGCCGGCGCTCGGGCTTAATTGGTCTGCGCGCCCCGCCGAATAATGAGGTCCCCGCCATATTCGGCGGCGGTCGCGCGCGGCCGCTAATCTCTGAGCTTAGCCGCCTCAATCGTCGCGGCGCTCGGGAAATCCGAGCCGGGCGGCGCGGGCGCGTCCGCTAATTGCGAAAATAAGCGCGCCGAGCAAATCGCGCGCAGAGCCGGGTCAAGGAGGGAAAGGGCGAGTTTGGAATGTCGGACCGTTTGGAGGCGTCCTTTTGACTCGGTGGCGGCGCGCGTCCGAACGCCGGCGTCTCGGCAAGCGGTTTAGGCGGGAAACCGCCGGCGACAGCGGCTGGCCGGGGCAACGGCGACTCGGCCGCCGGTGGGTGGGGCGCGTATGTGGGCCGGCAGTCGGGAGTCGGGAGTCGGGCGCGTTCCTCGCGCGACTTTTCCAAACGGCTAATAATATTCAACGAGGAGATAATAAGAGGCGCGCGGGCAAAAAGGCCGTCGGGAGCCGCGGAGAGCGGGTAAGCGGGATGGCGTCCGGGAGGTAGGGGGCAGGGCAGGGCAGGAAAAGCCGCGGGGGAGGGCGGGAAAAAGGCCGCGGGCGGAGGTTAACGGTACCGCGGCGCGGAAAAATCGGAGCGCATTCCGGGCGGCGGGCGCGCGTCAAGTGGGCCGCTTCCTGGATGCGCGAGGCCGGGCGTTGCGTAACGCGCGCCGGGGGCATTGTTCCAGTGGCCGAGTTGGGCCGCGCGGCGATCGGCCCGCGGCTGATCGATAAGGCCCCGGGCGGGCCCGGGGCCCGGGCGCAGCGGCGGCCCGGCGGCGTTGCGTAAGCCGCGGCGCCGGGGCCTCGATAAGCTCGGCGCGCGCACGCGCACTCGGCAGCGCGGGCTAGCGAAGGTCACGCGGCGCCGGCTGCGGCGGGGGGCTACCGGTGACGTCAGCGGCGCCCCTCCCGCGGCGAGCCGCGGCCGTGGGACCGCGGGCTTAAACGCTCGCCGGAATGCGGTTGGCCCTTTTTGCCCCGCGGCCCCCCGCCGACAGGCCGGCGGCGGGCGCGCGCGCCACCGCCGCGACGCACCTGCGCGACTTATCGCGCCCGCGCACCTACGCGGCCCAACTGGGCCCCGGCGATCCGGGCCGCGCGTCCCAATTTTTGACCTCGGCGCTCGAATTCCGGGGCTCGGCGGGCCCGGGCGAGCGCGCGCCAAAGAACGTCCATCGGATCTTTTTGCAGCGGCGTCACCGGGCCCCGAGGAGGTCGTCTCCTTTATTTGTTCTCGAGTCGCTAGGAGGCACAACCTTGCGGCTTGTTTGATTACTCTTATCGGGGCACTCGAGTATTTTTTCAACGAGAAAAATGGCCAGCGCGTCTCGTTCGGGACTTCCTGCTGCACTTGAAAAGTGGCCGATGCCGGTGGCGAGCGGCCGGCTATCTCGGCCCGGGCTTCCGCTTATCAGCGGCCGGGAAAAAGGCGCGAGGCGGGCGGGTGGCCCGCGAGGCCTCGCGGGAGGTGTTTAGAGGGGCGATCGGCGGGGTTTTTGCGCGATCGGGCCGTATCGGCCGGCGGCGCGCGGTTCGCCGAAGGAATCCCGGGCTCGGTGGCGACGGCGCGGCCGGCGGCCGGCGGCCGACATTCGCCGAGTAAGCGGCCGCGCTGACGCACCTGCCGCGATTCCCGGTAGGCCCGCCGCCACCGCCCGGGTAAATAGCGCGCCGGGAGCGGAATTCCAGCGGGGTCCGTGTCACAAGAGAAGAGCCGCGTTTCGTCGACTCGTCGAAAGTGGCCCGGTTTTCCGCCCGGGCCTCGATCTCGGCTTACGCGCCGCGCCCCTATCCCCCGAGTGTCTTATTTTCGCGGCGTGTGCACCTCGCGGCGCGCATGCAAATTCCGCGCGGCGCTTCTCGGAAGAGCGGCCGCGGCGAGGTGCAGGCCGGCCTCGGGCCGGATGCGTGGCCGCCCGGGCCCGGGGCTCCGGCCGCTGTTTGTTTTGAAATCGGATTAGCGCCCTAGCCGCCCCCGATAAGGTTTATCCGGCCGGCGAATCGAAGCCGATAAGATAGTTGGGCCGGGGGGCGCAGATAGCGGCCTCGGCACGTGCGCCCGCGGGCGAGCGGCGGGGTCGCCGCGGAGCCCTGGCCCCGGGAGGCAGAGCCGACGCCTGGGAACGCGCGGGCTTTGTGGGCCGGGCGGACTCGCGGCCGCGACCTTGGGCCGGAGCCGGCTGCGGGCTTTGTCCCCCGGGGCGGAGGGTCGGCGGGCCTCCTTTCTTTGGGCCGCGCACCCCTCGGCCCGCGCCCCATGAAAGCCGGCGAAAGCCGGCGCGCTTTCTTCCCGGGGCCGCGACCTGATTCGCCGTACAATGTCTCGCGGGGGGAAGAAAGCCGCCCTGTGCCCGTCCCGGCTCTGCTTACCGAGTCCTCTTTCATTCCTTTTTTCTATTCCTCCCCCCGCGGCCGCCGCCGCCGCCGCCGGCGCCGCGACGCGCACTTTGTCCTAGATCGCCGGGCTTAATTCGCGGGGCGCGGGAGTAGCCAAGACGGCCTCTCCGCCCGCGGACGTATCAGTTATCGGAGGCGCTGCCGGTTCCCACAGGGCCCCGGGGACCCGGCCCCCGGCCCCCGGCCATTGTCTGGGCCCGGCCCCGGCTCTCCCGGCCGCGATCGCCCCGGATTCGCCGGCCCTGTGGGAAAAGGTGGCCAAATCGATTTTGGCCTTTGCCCCGCAGCCGCCGCCTCGCTGGAGCGCCTCGGCGCCGCGACAGATATTGGGAGGAGACAAGGCCGCCGGCGGCGCGCGTATAATTCACCTCGCAGACGAGCCGCGCGCTCGTAAAGCCGCAGCGCGAGTGTGAGAAACTTTTTCATCCGCCCGGGGGACGAGGAGCCGTTTACATTCCCATCGGAGGACCGGCCCTGCCCTCGATTGCCGTTTCAGTAGAATGGGCCTTTGTCGGTCGAACGGGCCAACCCGTTATCAGCGGCGGCCCGCCTCGCCGCCCCAAAAATAGGTGCGCGGGGGAGCCGCGGGGGCGTCGCGACGGGGGCCGCGGGAAAGCGGCTTAATAGGCTTTATTTAAAAAGCCGGGACGGGCTTGGAAAAACAAGCCCGGCTTTTCTCTGTGTATGCAATAAATCTGCCGCGGTCTATTCTCGGCGGCGCACGGAAATACGCCGCGGCGATTGTCAGGCGGGCGCGCATAAAAATCGGCCGCGGGCGCGGGTGCGCTCGGGTAAAAATAGCGCCCGCCGCGGGGAGGGCCGATTATTTAATCCGGCGCGGGCAGATCGGCCGCTTCCTGCCTCGTAAATCGCGGGCCGCTGCGCCGGGCCCACGCGGTTCGCGGCCCCGAGGCGTGGGCGCGCGCGCCTAGATAGATGCGCGCCGCTCGTAAACCCACTTGGCTCCGCCAGGAGAAAGTGGCGCTCCTTTCGCGCGCTCCCGGGGACACCTACGCCCAGGCGGAGCGCTATATTCGTCCGCGGCTATTCCCGACTGTGCCGGGCAGCCGCGCCTCGGATCCGGAAGCCCCGGACCGCCGCGCGTCCCTCGGACGCTGCCTGGCCCCGGGGCCCTGGCCGCCCGGGAAATCCGCCGAGCGTGGGAAGGGACCCGCCGAATCCCGCGCCCGGTTTTCTGATTAGCCCGCGGACGTGAGCCTCCTTTTTATTGGGCCCGGCGAGCCGCTCGAGTTTCCCGACACAACGGCCTCGCCGGCGGCGGCGGCGGCTCGAATTTTCCGACTGGATAGGCCCGGCCGGGATCCGCTTCCCGGAATCGCCGCCGGCTTTATTAGTAGTCGAGTGCCCCGGAGGCTCGAGTTACGGGCTTTCACTTTCCAAAGAGCGCCTGGGCGGCGTAGAATTAAGACGAGCCCCCCGGATCAGCAGTCCCGGGAAATGCACGGGCGCCCGATAAATCTCGGGGCGCGACTTGAAAATAGACGCGGGGTGCGCGGGCGGCGGGAAAGGGCGCGGCTCGGCCGGGGCGCTGCCAAGTTCAATGTCGGGCGCGGGGGGTGGGCCGCCGGGGGTGTCTGGCGACCTCGTCCGAGTGCCTTGCCCCGGGGCGGGGCGGCAGGGCGAGCGGGCCGCTCGATACGGGTCGACGGCCGCGCCGGCGCAGCAGCGGCCCCGAGAGCCCAAGGTCGCGCGGCGCGCACGTGCCGCCGGCCGCGGGGGATGCTCCGGGCGTCGGCTGAGTCAGCGCCCGGCCTGGCGGGAAGGCGCGATTTCCCGCGGCGGCGCGCGTCGCAGCAGCGCCTCCTTTGTTGTCTGGCCCGAGGCCTCCTGCCCCCTGCCCCCACCCGCGCAGCCCGCGCAGCTCTTTGTGCGCGCGCGGCGCCCTTTTCCCGGGCCGCGCCCGCCTGCCGCCCGCGCACACAAAGCCTCGCCCCCGGACCTCGCCGGCTCCTCGGCAAAGCCCTCCGGACGCCCCGCGGTAATTGCGTTTGCGCCCGGCTAATTCGATCACAATTCATTACTGCGCACGCGCGCGCCCGCCGCACTTAAGCAGCGCCCTCAAGTGCACCGTCACCCGCGGCCGCCACCGGCTAATTCGATGATGCGCTGCCCCCGGCCGCCCACCGACCCCCGACCCCCTTGCTCGGCGAATTCGTCCGGCCCAGGCCAATCCGGCTTAAGTGACGACCGGGCGGCGGGTGCACTCGCCGGACCCGCGGCACGAGTGCCTCACGGCCTGCGTCACCGCGTGCGTCCACTTAGCTCGAGAGCTGCCCAACTGCGCTCGCCCGGCCCCGGATTACCCGCCGGCGCCTCCGACTGGCCCCCCGCCCCGGCTATGTTTAGACAACTTTGGCGCCTTTTCCGCGCGCGGAGGCGTTGCTGCCCGCGGCCCTGGCCCCGCGCCAACGCAGCCAACGCACTCGCGGCGCTCCGGCCCTAGCCCCGGAGCCGCTTCCTCCTCCTTCCACTCGCCCCTCGCTCGCCCTCCCACTTCCGCTTCCTTTTAAGCCGATTTCATAACCTGAGAGGAGGAGAGAGAGAGAGAGAGAGAGGAGGAGCGCAGCCGCTGGATGACCTAGCGCGGGGGCCCCGTCTCCGATTTCTGCTCTTCCTCCCGCTCCTCCCCCTCCTCGCGCGCCAGCCGTCCCCTTGGCCTCCCCGGAACTCGGCGCAGCTCTCCTCCGGCAAGCGGTAAAAGGCCCAGAAGCACCGGCGCCGCCGCCGTCGTTTCCTTCCGTTTTTTCCCGGCGCAGTGTTTACGTTACGGCCGCGCGAGGCCAACGCTCCGCGGCGGCGTGGCATCTCTCAAGGTCGTCGACGCCACTGCCGAGGGGCGAGATCCGCCGGGTTCCGCCGGGATCGGCCGAGGGGCGCGGCTAATGTACTGCGCGGGGACAATAAAAAGCGCGCGTGACTCATCGTCATCGCGTCCATCGGATCGGCGCAGCACTGCCGGCTTTCTCCCGCCGGCGCTGGCACCGCCGTTGGCACCGACGCTGCCACCGACGCTGCCACCGCCGAGCGCCAAAGTAATCCGATACACGGAGCTAGTCCGGACTAAATAAAGCGGCTCCTAGAGGAGCCCCGCGCTCTGCTCGCGGGAAAGCGCCGCGGACGCGGGAACCACGTGGCCCCGCATGCTCGCGTCCCCCCTCGGACCCCTCAACGCGCCGGCCGAAGAAAGAAAGCCGCGCAGAGAAGGGCGCCTCAAGGTCGCGCGAGTTTCCCCCCCGGCCCCGGGCGCACGTGCGTCCCGCGGAAAAGCCGGGCGCGCGTGCGCCGCGCCGCTAACCTCCCGCCCTTTGTACCTTTGTCTGCCCGCGGCCCCCGCGACCCTGCGACCTCGCTGACCCCCGTAACCCCCGTAACCCCCGTAACCCCCAAAACCCGTGACAAGGGCCTATATCTCCATCGCCTGCTCGCTCGAGTCCGAATGCCTAATCCAATGGCCCTCGTGGCTTTTGATGTGTTACAGAGGAGGAAATCGACGTCGTCTCGTACGAGAAGCCCACGAGGCTCGTCAGCGCGGCCATCGCCTCCTCGCTGCCGACGTACCCGAGCCCCGCGGAGCAGCAGCACTTCCAACTGACCGTGAAGACGGCCTTCAAGGAACGGCAGCAGGCCGCCGGCCTCGCTGCGGCCCCCGTCCAGGTGACGGCGCCCCGGCCGCGCGGCAGGCCCCGCACCAACCCCGTGGGCGCGCCCCCCAGGAAGCGCGCCAGCCAGGTCGCCGAGGCGGGCAAGCCCGCGGCCAAGCGGCCAAGGCACCATCGGCCCTACCAGCGCCGCATATCGCCCCAGAAGCCCGCCAAGGCCCTCGCGACGCCCGGCAGCTCGGGCAGCGTCCACTCCTCGCCCAGTAAGTCGGCCAGCTTCGGCCTGTCCTCGCGGACGAGCTCCTCCGACGAGGAGCCCGACACGGAGAAGCGCAGCCTCCACAACAACATGGAGCGCCAGAGGCGGATAGAGCTGAGGAACGCCTTCGAGGACCTGCGCGTCCTCGTGCCCGAGGTCGAGGCCAAGGAGAAGGCCCCCAAGGTGGCCATCCTCCGCCAGGCGGCCTCCTACTGTGATAGGCTCACCGACGCCGAGCAGCTCCACCTCGCCAAGCTCCTCGAGCTCAAGAGGAAGCAGGAGAGGCTGCGCGCCCAGTTGAGCCAGCTGCGCCGCAGCCTCGCGATGCAGCGCTGATGGCGGGCCCGCAGCCGCCCGCCCCTAGGGACCTGACCACAAGGACGCGCGACGCGCGGCTGGACCGACCGCGTCCTGGACGCGCCCCGGAATCGTCCTCCCCGTGGCCCGGGCCCCGAGTCCGGGGAGGGCCGCCGACGCCGGACCTCCGCGTCGCTCGTAAAACGCGCCCAGCGACCCCAAGCCCAGCCGCCCACGAACTCTTACGACGCGGGGCTCACCCCCGAGTGCAGACCCCACCCACCCTATGAACCCCACGACCCCCATGAACCCACGAGCCCCACGAGCCCCAGATCCATATATTTTTCTTATTACGCCAGCGACAGGGAGAGACAGAGTGGCGAGTCTCGCGCGCGCGAGGTACGCTTGTATGAAAAGTGATATATTATATTAATAAAGAGCATAATTACAACAACGTCGATGATTATCTTTAGTCGTAGTAGGATTTATCATTGCTACATATAAACAAGTTTCTTACTTTTAGCGAGTATGACGATGCTAGGACCCCCGGAGATCGTGCGTTCTCTTCTTTATTTTCTTTTTTTTTTCGTCAGCGCCATTGTGTGAAAAATAAAATAAACTGCAGCGCGCCTCGCGAATATATTTATATACATATGCATATATATATATACATATATATGCAGCAGCGGGGCGTCACTACACACACACATTCATGTTTGTGTATCTAGACGCGAGTCGAATGTACATAATTTACAAAGCATGAGAATGTGTGAATATGTATACATATGCGTGTATATACATATTATATACATATGCGTAGAGAGAGAGAGATGACATGGTTTTTATGTCCGTTGGTTTCTTTTTTTTCAACCTTTTTTATTTAATTAAATTTCAAAGGAATTATAAACACGTACAAATGCAGCAGGGCTGCATCATTCTGCGTGTACTCCTATTCACACTCGGTTTTTTACGTCGTTTAGTAAAAAAGAAATGTTCAAAGTGCTAACTTTTCCAGCCAGAGACTACAAGCTCTCTCTCTCTCTCTCTCTCACTCTCTGTTTATTTGGGAGCGAAAAGTATGTGAAACGTTTTTTAATGCTCTGATTCCTATTAAGCGGGCGATCTAAGTTTTCGGCTCTTCCAATTTTTTTTCAGCGAAGGCACTTTCTTTTTTCTTTTGCTCGTTTCGGAAAAAGAATAGCATACTGGTACTTTAGTTACTGGTAAGTAATTTTGCATTTTTGGCTTGCAAAAGTAATTTTTTCTCCCTTTCTTGTGTTAATGAACACATTGTACATAAATATGGATTCAATGTATATAGTGGTTTATACATGAATATACAACTATAAATTATATATAACAGAATCTACAAAGAAGTAGATTAGATAGTGAGTATAAGAAAAAAGAAAATGATTATAGTGAGAGTGACATAGAATATGATGCTAGATGAATGCTATAATATCTATTAAATTTATATCATTATGATTATTATTATTATTAATAATATTATTATTATTAATTATTATTATTAATTATTATTATTATTATTATCATTATAATATTGTTAACGTTGTAGTTGATTTCACGCCCGGCTGCATAGGCGTTTTTTTCTTATACGGGAACTTTTTATTACAAAAAAAAGATAATCAATATCGTATTGTAATTTACGAAAAGCTACGGATAAAGTAAAACAACCGTAATGATGGCAATTCAAACGCTTGTAATTAGAGGGTTTAGATTATTTCACACCCGCGGTCACTCGTGACTCTCGATAGATGTAATGCAGTAAAATATTGTAATCAAGCAAGAAGAAATGGCGCCTCGTATTGCGCTCTTAAATTATATAGAAGAAATGAAGTAAATTATGATTAAACAATATAACAGTGTTCGCGAGCGAATATATTTGTAAACACAATGAAAAACCCCTTCGAATAACCGCGCGAGAAAGAGAAGAATGCGTGTAGTTTTTGTTTTTCGTGAGTGTGCATTTATTATCATTATTATTATTACTATTATTACTATTATTATTATTATTATTATCATTATTATCATTAACACTAACTTAGAGACTAAAAATGCAGAATGAGAGAATGCGAGAAAAGTGTGTCATTGAGCGAGTGTGTAAAGTAGTGCGTGCTGGAGAATGAAGCAAAAGGGCGCATAGCAAGTGACAGAGGAAAACAATGTGTTCATTACGTTTCTAGGTACAGTATTCGTTTTAACGGAATTTTTTACGGGCAGCCGAGGGCTAGGAATTATCGGGGAAACTATCGTATCGATATGAACATCAAGTAGTTATCAACATAGGAAATCCAACAATATTTGCAAAACCAAGGGTCTTACTCTCTTTTGTCAAAGAGATTAGCAAGACTAGTTCGAAAAGGTCTGCCGAGAAGGAAATAAAATGCGAAAAGAATAATGAACGGAATTTTGGACGGAAGTTTAAATGAATCAAGGGACACGTAAACGACATCCAAAGCCTCGCGTACGTGCGTATATGGCTGATCCGGGAAGAAAGGAAACGATCGTAAGAGGCAGGCATAAAAAGTATGTATAGAGCGCAAAGTTCCTTCTTTTTTACTATACTTTTTTACCAAATCTCCGCAACGTACACAGACACACAACCAAGACGTGCTTGATAGGACCGTGTGGATTAGTAAAATATTTTGAACAACGAAATCATTATTCGGCTTTTTTCCTTTGCACATGAGCTGCGCTACAGTAAATAACTAGTTGTAAGGGGATAAAACTATGCATTTCTTCCAATTTCCGTTAATAGTTTATTCAATAACGCCTTATTAAAAGTATATTTTTTCAAAGTTTTCCAAATGACTAATATAGTAATTTTATAAAATGAGTAATAAAAATCAAAGTGGAAAGCAAAAAATGAATAGTGCTATCAGTTTTATCATAACGCAAAATGATTCTTTGATAGTCGCTAGGTTAAAAGAAGCCATGACAACGAATAATAAACAAAACATAGACATATAAAAAAGCACAAAATCAGCAAATCCTTACCGTGTTAACTGTTAGGGTACCCTACGATAGGGTTTTGTAGAATGCTACACGACGGCTAAGTGGAACACATGATGCTCGCCTGATGCTTTATCATATACATAGCATGTTTAAACGTTTTAAAATGATTCGCAAATATAACAGATTGTTCAATAGTTGACTTTCCATATTCACTGCCTTTTTCTAGTCTGCGTCCACTGTTGAATTCAACAGAGTTGACCAAGGGATTTTTATCAGAACCCTTGTAAAGAATTATTTACTATCACCATTTCTGTGATAGCACTCAGCATCACCCTCTTAGCTGTGGCATCCTGATTCTGGAATGTCTTATTCGTTATGGCCCATTTAATGGAATTGGTATGAATCTGCTGAGAAAAGTCAAGTGCCTTGAGCGCAGCTCTTCCTTTATTCTTGAGAAAAAAGATTCAACAAAATTAATACGGTGACTAAAAAAAGGTTATCGATGTTTACAAAAGCAGAATATTAAATGATTTTCCTTAACCTCATCTCGTATTCAACGGTAGTTTCCCGTTTTTAATGTGCGGAAATGAACGAAGGACGGTGGGAAGAAACGAGTATAGTTAAATTTTTTCCGTCGATTATATATACACTGGCACTCTTACGCGCGTTCATACATCTACAATTTATATGCACATAGCCACGTATGGTCTTTACTATTTTTTTAAGAGACTCTGCAGTAGCCAGTTTTCGGTTTTAATCCGCGAGCGGTCGTTGTTTTATGCGGTTTTTAAAGAGAGCGCTAGATAGATATTCATTTGTTTTGTAAAAATACAAAAATTTAATGTCCATCCGCATGGCCAGCTTTATTATGCTGGGCTAAAACAATATCCTATTCATCTGGCAAAACGATTCTAGTATTTTCTGGAATTTGGGGAACTCGAGTAAAAGTGAATGGCATATAAGACGATACAGAACCTAACTTTGCGCCGACGATGGCGACCACGATGTAATAATTTATTAGTGGACCAAAAACATTGACGTTCTACAAAAACCAAGAAATACCTAGAAAGATATTGTCCACCCCTTTAGGGCTCTCTACTTCTAATCATAATATGGTAAAATTTCAAAAGCCGCGGTATAACTACGTCGGATATGGTTGCCATTCTGTTCTCAGAGAGGGAGAGGGAGAACGAGTCAGCGAGAAAGAGAGAATGAATGCTAAAATAATCGGGGAGGGTGTAAACGGTGAGTCTGTCTTCTCACGAAATTTTTAGCCCTTGCGACGAAAGACGAGTCGAAGCTATTAAGATGAAAAAATACGAGTTCGGTGATTTGCCGCTTTTAGTCGCCTCTACTTCGAGAGTGCAAAATGTACCTGTTATAAAAAAATAAATAATGAAGATAGACATTGAAATTGATAAGTAGCACAATGCTGAAACGAAAAGTAATCTAAGAAAAAATGAAGGAAGAAAATTAATACGAAACAATGCACCGAGATAAAGATTTGTAGAAAAATATATGACCCTATAGAGACCGATATATTTAGCAATAGTGTTTCGTATATGAAGCTCATATTGCTTTTTAAACGTTTTTCTCTCAGTGCAAACATATAGCGCAGAAACATTAAAAATAATAAGTAGTATAAATTATACTAGGGTGAATCATGCGCAATCCAATTTTACGCCTTCCACTTATGTGCTTCCTTTTTCATATATAGTGTATAGTTTTTTTAATACGATTTAGACAAGTTTTCTTATAATCGCTTAGTTTTTCCTCGATTATTCTCCCCCGCGAGAGAAGACCAAAAACGAAAATCGTGTTTTTCTTTAAGTTTAACTATTACTGCCGATTTGCATTTTTTGTTCCATAGTAGCAGAAACTCGGTTTTATTTTCTTTTAAGTTTTGAAAAAAAGAATCGTATGGAACAAAACAAGCACAAAATTGACAAATTTTTTTGTTGATTCCTAAATCGCAGTGTCCCTCGCAGTTTTGAGCTTTTTTTAAAAATAATCAAAACTAAGGGCACGGAACTTTTCCTTCGCGAACTATAACGGAGCCTCGTTTTTTCGTTTCGTTCCAACTTTCGATAGACTGCAGTTTGTAAATAGGACTAATATGCGATTAATCGAACGGAAAAATATAAGACAATTTAAAAATGATGAAAATCGTGACGCCTCGCAGACTAGCTCAATAATTTTTATTTTGAGAATTAATGACTTAGACACAAAATAGAAACTACAGTGCACGTGGTTGTAGATTTTTGCAAACTCTTATACCGACATATATAAGCCGATTTGAAATAAAAAATAAAAAAAACTAAAAAAAATACTACAAAGCATTTCGCGGACTGATTTTTACCAAGATATAGTTTTCTAATTTAAACAGAAATGTAATGTGTACAAAACTAAAGTAAAAAATATTTCTTAAACACGATATAACGAAACAAAAAATAATGATGCTCGTCAAAAATAATATGAGAGCGGGAGTTTAGTACGAGCTGCGTGTGAGACTAAAAGAAAAGTAATTGTGAAAAAGTTTACATAATTATAATGTTAGGTTTTTTTATCGAGAGCAGAACGATATTTTTATTTATCCTTTTATTTTTATACGTTATAAGCTATGAAAGAAATTGTTAAAAAAGAAATGAAAATTGCTAAAAAAATTAATAAAAACAATTATGAAAACAATGTTAACGGTCGACGATAATTAAATTGTGAAATGAAAGGTATAAATTGAGAGAATGGTTAAGTGTGTGTCTTATACCAAACAGAATCTCGTTATTTTTTCAGGGAATAGATATCGCAATTTACTTAAAATTATACAAATGATGCTGTATACAATTTGTACAATGACAAGAATGAAATAAACAAAGAAGTATAGATATGCACGTGGGTAAAATGATGGAAAGCGAGCAGCAAGAGCTCGTACTGTAGTTTGGAAACCGAAGCCAATATACGCTACATTAGGAATAACTTTTATACCTCTATTTGCGATTGAATTAAAATATAATAAATATGTGGGACTTTTCCTACGAGGCGCAAGGCAAGATGGAATGTTTGATTTTAATGCTTGATGAGGACGAGTGTAAATGTGAATAATGCTTGCTGAAGAGTGATAGAGGCTGCGTAGTGAGAAAATGGCTAGCGTGTAGAGCATGCGAAAAAAAATATGTAGAGAGTAAAGAAAAAAATGTAAAATGCTAAGCACTCACGCTAAAACAGAAGCGAAATGTATTTTTGTTGTACTTAAGCTTTACCGTTGTTATCGCCTCGATGCTACTGCCAACGAACTTTCGATATTCGGAAATGACTTCGGGTACGCATGATTTTTATAAAAGATTCGAGGGGTGGCAAAATTTTCATCGAGTAGCGCAAGTTCGTTGACGGTTCCTTTGATTTGCGAGATCGGCACATCAGTTTGTTTTTTTTTCTTACGTCGAGTCGCTCCGACACTTTGTTAACGAAAAAAATAGCTAAAATTTTCCGACGTATGAGGAAAAGTAAAATAAAAGTCTATAACGACGTTTCTTTTTAATAGGAGAATAAGTCATACAGTTCCTTAATGACGTTTATATTTCAAATCAACTTATTATATCAATAAAACAATGTATCATTTACTTGACTCATTATTATTTTTAACCTTCAATCCTTCCCTACAAGTATACTAGAACCGATTATTCAATCTTACAACTTTGAATTATATTTGGCATATTCTTAATAGATTAAGATAATAAATTAATTTAAAATAAATTTAAAAATTTTCAATCTCTGTTTAAAAAGTAACCAAGTAAATCCGAGCAGTTTAACTTTTAATATGAATAATTAAATAAAAAGAGGAAGAAGGCAAGTCGGGCGGTACGCGGCTTCCTGTGTATCGTCGTTTAGGTTCATCGATTGATCGCTTGTGCTTGTTAAAGATCAAATTATGGTAAGCAGTGGCGTAGTGACACGAATCAAATTCCACGTTGTTACTTTATATTGACTGATAATCCTTATTATGTCTTCAAGTAATTTACATTATCTTAAAAAATTTAATTATTAGAAAAAAATTTGGAGTTTAATACAGTTAGATTAAAAGTATAATTTCTTTTACGTATAAATAAAATTTTAAACAGCATAGTTAAAATTTAAGAATTGAAACGCTTTCAAGGTTACGATAATCTGGTAAAAATGATTTCTTCTGTATCATCTTCATTAGTCTTCGCTAAGACTTTATTTGCTGATAATCTACTTTGCGCGATAACCTCTAAAGCTTTCTATCGGTATATACATAAAAAAACAGGCTGGTTGAAATTGTATCTTGATTGGTATAGTCCCTTTGGTAGATTGTACATATACTTGTTTAAATGTCATAATGAATTCAATGTATGCTAATGAATTATTATTAGCAGTTATTCTTACGCAATAAACGCCAGTATATTAAATAAAGCCTCTGGTTTTGATAAGAATTGATAAGAATGATTACTGAGACTACTACAGAAGTTTGTAGTACTATTATCTCCGTAAAATCATCTAACTAATTTTTATACTGTCAAGTAATAAAAACTGTTAAAATGGTGTATATAATAAAATGAAAATCTGAAGTTTTTTTACGAATTCGTTTACAAGAGTTTGTATAAAGATTATTTTATACTCACTCATGCCACGTGAAATTTTACAGTATAGTGGTAAAAATGTATATTTAGCTCAGTTGACATAAGTTACACTACATATCGATTAAATTAAGAATTAATTAAATTTCGATATAACTTATTATCTTGAACATTCTAAAAGTTTTAGAAACGCAGAGACCGTGCTAAGAGGTACTTTATTTTATTAGCTTAAAAAGTGCACAACATTACCGTGAACGCTTTCATATCAATTATCAAATAGACACAGACATTAATTAATAGATATAATTAATAATTAGTGGCTAAAAAATAAAAAATAAATTCATGAGATTGAAAAAGGTGCTAGTGGCTCAGTAATTAATAATTTTGTCTTGTACCGCCAAATATATAAATTTGTTCGATTGATTTAAAAAGGAAGTTTTGTATTAGTATCATAAAAATTTGCTCTTGAATTCTCGTCTCGTTTGATAATTGTTACATACAGAGCCAAGTTCCATATAACAGAATAGTTTAACGACGACATTTTTAGAGAGTCTTTTATTTGTTTTATTGTCATTGCTTGAAAAGAGCCGAGTAGTGATTCAAAGTAGCACGTTCGCTATTTAACGCGGATTTCGAATTTTGGCAAAACAAGATAGGTATATTGCTCAATGGAAAAAGATTGACACGTGGAAAAAAAGGGAAGAGCCATCTAGAGTTGATAAGCGCATCTGCCGGGATACCGATATAGACTGCGAGGCTGCCACACGTAATAAGTTGGGGTGATACCTCGTGTCCGCAGATACTGTAACGCACGTTACATAGTCGAAATCAAAGGAGGAAAAATGAATTTGACCGCGCTCGATTCCGGAATGCTGAACGAGCGGGAGATACACGAGTGCTTATGGATTGTATAACCCCCGAGGATTGCGGTCAAATTCGTTTCACCGACCTTATCGGCCGCCTCGCGCGTAAGCCACTTGTCTAACTCGAGCTCACTGAGAAAGCTCGACTTGGATCGAGAGACGCTCTCCAACGCTAGAAGCTTCGACTGCTCTCAAATCGCAATGGCATTTCAAGCGAACTGCCATCGTCTATTACACTCGGGTACCTTTAACTTGACATAAAAGTGTCTATGCATCATCGGGCGGAAATCGAGGCTCTATGATTAAAAATATACAGGCAAATGAATTATCCAAAGAGGCCCAGCAGCAGAAGCAAAAATCACATCGGCCAATATTCCCCTGTGCACGTGCGCGCTTAAGAATACGTATATTAATAGTGACACGTTCTTCTTCTAGGCATTTTGAACGTAAAACTATTTTATTGTAACTGGTGGGTAAGTTCGATGAACTTGACACTTTTAACTGAAACTCATTAATACGATAACAAAAATTGTCGCGTGTACAGCTGATAAAACTTGCGTCAAAAACCGAGCTACACATCGGGTATATAATATATAATAATATTTTCCAATGCTGCTACGATTGTAAATTAAATTGTATAACACGGCGGTAGAATAATTGTACGAGGACAAAGTCCCATTTACTATAAGAATATATTTTTTACGAGAAAATAAAGATAAAAAATGTTATATTCGTTGGGTATGAATATAGCTTAATCGGAGGAGAAGTGGAACAATAGAGCGCGGCCGACCTGTATCGGCACGGCTCGGCAGTTAGTGAATCAAAGGTCACTTCCTGCGTGGCTTTTCTCGGCGAATCCGAAGCCGACTTAGACTTGACCCCTCGACTTAGATCGGGCCGAGCGGCGGGCCGGGCTGCGGGTCGTTTGGAGGTCAGGTCCGAGCCGAGCCGAGGGGGACTCATGTTAATTGGGCGGGCGCCTCGGCGAGCGGTGCACTAGGACGCGGCGCACGCGGCCCGGGGCGCAGTCAATCAATCGGGCGGATGAAAAGCCCCGATCGGGCGGCGCTCGGGGCCCGCGGCGCGGATTTGCATGCGAAAGCAAGGCGGGACGTAAAATTAGCAATCGAATCGAGGGGCTCGCTATTTATACACGCACCGGGCCGATCGCCGCGCGCGCGCATACATTACAATATCTAATCGGGCGGCGGGCGGGAAAAAAGCCCAACCGGGGAAGGTTTCGCCAGCTCCTCGGAAGCCGCGATATAATCCGGCGGCGGCGGCGGCGGCGGCGGCGGCTCGCGGATCGCACGGCCGGGGCTTACGTAAGCGCCGCTGCGGATACGCCGATGTCATAATACCCGGGCGATGGGCGGCGCGCGCTTAATTACGCGGCCGCGCCGATAAGCCGCGCGAGGGGCGCGCGTATCGCCGGCTGCTGCGAGGCGGGGGAGTCGCGCGCGCCCGCCGGCGCCCCCCCCGATAAGGAGCATTGTGCTCGGCCGCGGGGCCGATTAGGCGCGTGCTTGCGCAACCGCATGAGCCTCTGACTCAGGGCCCGCCATCCCCGCGTGCACCGGCCCGCCGCGGAGATGCATTATCAATAGGCGCGCCGGGCGGTGATAGCGCGCGGGCTTCCCCGAACCTCCCGCGCGGCCCCGGCATTTTTCCAGACGGCCGCCCCGCCCGCGCGGCTAATTGCCGGCCGCCCTGGCTCCTTTGACCTGGGGCCTCGGCCCCGGGCAGGGACCCTTCCCCCCGCGTTTTCGCCCGCGCACAAAGCCGCTCTTTCATATTTTCATGTACCTGCGTGTCGCCGCTGAATAAATCTCATCAAAAATTCCGCCGTAATTCAGCCCAACAAAAGATTTATTTTCCTGCTTTTTCTCCTCGCTCGGCTCCGGATCCTTTTTTACGCGCACGGAATTGCCTCCGCTGCACTTCCTGGCGCTTTGATCCGATGAAAAGGTACATAACGATTATTACCGACAAAACTTTTACAGCCTTGCTAAACTTTAAGTGCATAATCGTGTAATTACAATTATATCATAAAAATTACAACCGCCGAATAGACAATTCAAAACAAAAAGAATACAAGGGTATCCGCGGCCCCCGTTTTTTCCCCGGTTTCCTTTCAGCTGTAACGGATACCGAATTTAACAGTCCAGGCGGCGCCCGCGTGAAAGCCAGGCTCCGTCGGGGGCTCGGCCCGGCCCTCGCCCGGGGGCACCTCGGGCCCGCCCGCGATTTTATGACGGTGCAACCCAGTCGATCCCCGAGTCGATCCCCGGCCGGCACCAACGATACGCGGTGGCGCTTTCCAAGGCTTCCGATTTATGGCTTTACGAGGGCACCTGCATTTCCCTTTGGCGACGGCCCTCGAGGGCCTCGTCTCCTCGTTATCCCGGCCGATAGCTCGTCCCCGAAGCGAGCCCGAAGGCGGCCACGGCGCAGGGAAAAAAAGCGAAAACCTCGCTGGCCGCCGAGAGAGCCCGAGGCGAGGCCCGAGGACTCGAGGACTCTCTCCCGGGGCGGGGCGCCGGAGGCCGACCGGTCGCGCCGCCCGCCAGATAAGCCCGCCGCGGAATCAAGGAAGCGGCCGCGGCGGCCGCCGCGAGGCCTTGAGCCGGCGAGCGGGCCGAGGCGGCCGGGCAGGCTGGCGCGCGCCGCTCGCCCGCCCGAGGCGCATGCGCACCAGTCAGTGATGGCGGAGCAGCTCGCTGAGGAGCCGATGTCGACGCGCCTGCCTCTCCTCGTCATCCTGGGGGCCACGGGCTCCGGGAAGTCGCGCCTGGGCATCGAGCTCGCGCGCGCCTTCGCCGGGGAGGTCGTCTCCGCGGACAGCATGCAGGTAAGCGAGGGGCCGGGCCGCCCGGGCGCCGCGACGCCCGCCCCGCGGCTTTGAGGTTAACCCGCGCCGCGCGACACGCGCTCGCCGCCCGGGCTCCGGAGTGCGGGCCGGTGGGGGCGCCTCGGCCGCCTCGGCCGCCGCCGTCGCCGCCGCAGCCGCCGCCGCCGCCGCGCCCCACGTCCTCGCGGGCCCGCCGACCGCGTCGCGACCCGCGGCCTGCTCGCCGCCGCACGTGCTCCTCGCCGCCCAGCCGCTGCGGGCCCGCTACGTGCACGCACACAAGCGCGCGCGCAGCCGCTCCCGGCGCGCCCAAACAAAAGAACCTGTTAGCCCGCGCACTGGCGGGGCCCTCGGCGGCGCCCCGGTGCGCCCTTTGCTCCCTCGAGCCCCGCTGCTCTGTCCAGCTCCGCCGCCAGCTCGGCCTTTCATGGAAACGTGATCGAATTCAAGGCCATCGTTCCGATAGCTCGGCTCATCCATTACGCTCCCTGCATTCGAGGCGCTTGTTTGTTTTACTAATTAGCCCGATGATCGATCGATTATTTATTGTTGTATGGCGATGCGAGGATGACGATGCTAGCATGCTGCACTCACATACCTCACCCCTCTCTAACGGAGCTTTTATTGCATTTCCCAAAGCGTCCTTTGGTTATCCTCCTCTGTTGGTTTTATCGATTGGGCGGCCAATCGCGAAAAACCATCTGTTGTACAAAGTATTTTCTTGCTCTATACTCGTATCTTGTCGTGCTTATAATCGAGCTTACGATTCTCCCTCTCTTCCTGCCAAACAATGCCAGTTGTCTTTCCAATTAACGTCAAATTAAATTAAATTACTTTATGCATTAAATGTATAAAGTTGTATGGTGGCAAATAATTGTAATTTCAGATGCGAGCCAATCACGAACTTGTTAAAATTGCTTGCTGAATATTTAAATTACATTATGCTCAAATTCATCTGTGCCCGGACGATTACAAATTTAAAACAGTATATGATTAAACATGAAAGAATTTAATGGGACATGTTTTTATATATACTGATTGAAAATCATTAATATTGAACGCGTCGGTACCAATATTAATAAGAATCTAAATTGAATCTGCGCATCGCATGCTTAGAAAGAATGCTTTTATTAAAATTATCAAAACTTTGAAATCAATCGCTTTGTAAGTATTAATGTTTTACAAATTGTTACTTTTAGCTCCCAGCTGCAGTTAACTATTAGGCCTATGTCTCAATGTTTGTATAAAATAACACAACATAAAAATAGGCTACTGGGTCGGAGCGAAGTCAAGCTTCAATATATATTTTCCTGTATAACAGTGCAGAAGATTGTTACATGATAAATTTAATAAAAAAACAACGTAACCACCTGTGCAGTTATGGTTTTTGCACACTTTGATCGATTCGTCCTTCGACAAGGGCTCTTTTTGGTGTGATTAATTGTGCACAAATGGGAACGAATGACGATGATTCGAATTAGCCGTTCATTTGACCCAAAGCCCAAGTGAATCATGACACACGCACACCAGTCTCTTATAAACCATGAATGTTTTGTGTATTGAAATGAAATTATGCATTAAAGTACAATTTACACAGTTTATAATTATTATTTTCCACCAACAGCACTATTAAATACAGAAGAGCGAAAGCGCGAGCGCGCGACATTACGTAAGGATGTTCCTGCGGGGACACTCGGGCCGATTAATTTTTTTCAACGGCACTTTGTCTGGGACTGGCAAAATTTTTTGTTGTAGTGTCCAGCCGAGCTAAGAATAAGACGAGAAAGCCTTGAGGACCCGAGCGTCGGTCCAGTATGTAGGTGCTTTGCAAACCAAAGCAGAGAGGTGGCGATTCCGTGAAGCGAGCTGCGAGGCGAGCGCGTAGCCGGAGAGCCGGGGAGCTCACCGAGTTTTTCCAGGCAGGCACCTATCTTATCGAGGGCGATTCGAGAAAGGTCGAGTGCGTGAACGCGAGCCGCGCGCGCTTTTTACGTCACTGCAATAAACGAAAAAATAAAGGGGGAGCCGCGGGCGGTCGGGCGGGGGTGGGGGCTCCGCCCGTAAATTAGTCTCGAGAGTTTTCCCGTGTACACGGACGGCAGCTGTCGGAATGGTTATCGCTCGTATATGAGCGCGCGCACGCGCGCAAGGGCCCCTGGGCAATGAACCTTTGCGTCATTTGTCCTTCAATCGGGCGCGCGCCGAGCGCGACACAGCGCCGCCGCCATCTAGTTTTTACTAGGCGCGAGCGCCCGGAGCCGCCTCGTCCGGTGCGGCTTCTCCTTAGAAGGACCGCAGGACCGCGTAATCCGATCGCGCCGCCGCCGCCGCCGCCGCCGCGACGACGACACTTGCGCTGAAAAATTCCTCGGCCGCTTCCTTCCGCCCTTATCACGCCTCCAACCGTCCGAGTGTTTACGCCTCTCCCCTCCCCCCGAGATACAGTCCAGTGGCGCTCGCTTCCCCGAAAGTCTCGCCTCCGCTCCTCGCCACTCGGCCCGGAGCTTTTTAGGGTGAATTAGGCCGAGGCGGCGGCGGCGGCGGCTAATTGCAGTTGCTTTATTTTGACCGTTTGAACTTTTCAATTGAATCGCAGCTTTTTTGTTTGGCCCTAAGTCCATCAGGTTCCCAGCGGGCCCCGCCCGCATTTACGTATCGGCATGATTCACTCGCATTCCCAGACGAAGCGGGCTCGGCGAAGGCTCGACGCAGGCTATTAAAAAAAACATTCTTACGAGCCTCCGAAAAAGCCGTGTAGAACAAACAAATGTCCCCACGAGTACTAACCTACTTCATAAGGGCGGCCTCGAGCGCCGAGGCGCCTATTTCGAGGAACATCCCGTTCCGCGGCCGCGGCTCTGGGCTCCGGCAGCAGAGTTCGACGGGAATCAAATGTAATTAGGCGATTCGTACAATGTGTCTCATTATTCGAAGCCGAGGCTGCTCCCCACGGATGATGGCACACCGACTCTCTCTCTACTGTCTCTCCTCGCGCGTGGGCTTGCACGCCGTATTCGTATTTATAGACTGGGGCTCGGGACGACTATATCGGCCAAAGAGAGGAGACGCTCGTACGCAAAAAAGCCGCGCGAGCACATAAATTGACAAAATGCGAGAGGCTCAATGGCTCGGAGGCTCGTATCCTCTCGCTTTCTTTTTCCTCCCTGGCTTGTTACGACCAGAAGAGGAAACTCATCGTCGCATATTTCTTTTCATTAACGACGGAAGTCGAGACTCGACGCAGACTAGAGCGTGTTAATTTATTCTTGGATCGTGAGGGCGGGTAAGTAGTTCAAGACCAATTATCGTTATTAAATGTCGTCTTATTACCTTTTTTGTTAGAGAATCATCTTTGATCTAGTCACTTCTACTGATTAACATACTCGTGGATTTCCAGGAGCAGCGTCTGCTTCTTTCAACATTACCAAAATCTATTGACAGTATTCTCGGCAATACGTCATTGCATTTTATTGGCTTTGGAAACAATATATAACGACGCGTATTACGGAGCTCTAATAGAAAACTGGAGGAGGATCCTTATAGCCCGAGGGGCAATTTTATCCGACTATTTTAAAATCTGGCTTAGACGGAAACATTTAAACAAAAGTTTATTTCAAACTCTTTCATCTTTTGGAGATTAGTAGCCTTTGGACTTGCAGGTGTCAGCAATATAAATAGGAAAATTCCACAGTGATATAGAGCACGGACTACATAATGGAATAAAGAGTAAAATAGCAAAAACCTAGAGATTAGCTTCGAGTCGATCTTAGGCAAATTTATAAAGGCGAAATGAAAAGGAATTTCAATACCTTGGAGTGGGTAAAAACATACATAATTTAACATAATTACGTATGTATAAGGTATTTCTAAATAGAAGTCTGACTATGCCGAATCTGGTTCTACTTTTCTAATGTACGCAGAGCAATTTAACATTTAGACCGCTGTCACGGAGCGATCGAGTCTAGGTAAAACTCGAAAGCCTTTGCGAATTATGTAGATTACATATGAGCACACGTAGGGATATTTAAGGGAAAAAAACAGTCGGAGTTTCCAATAAGCGAGCCGCGAGAAACTACCTCCGAATGTAGTCGCTCGTGGATTCGGAGCGGTGAATCAGCTGTCGGGTTGACGTGCAGAGCGCTATAAGACTACTCGCTCTCTTTCCCATTCAATTAAAATCCGAGTATCATCTCGCGCGAGGGCAAGCAAAGCCGGTAATTATGTAACCCCAAAGGATTACGATATCCGTGTCCAGGGGGGGGGGGAGCCTCATCGATTCGGCGGCATGATGAATGAGAGCGGCCGGTAATTATTATCAACGTATTCCCAATCTACGCCGTAGGAGTGCCGTCTGAAAAAGTCGAAGGGGGCTCGCTCGGGCGGCCGTCGCGGCCGCCGACACATAAATTGGTATACGTATGTGAATTCGAATAAGATTTCACGGAAATCCGAGAATTCGCGCTTTGAATAAATAAATAATTCATATGGGTGTCCCGAAGCCTGGACATTAGAGTAAAGAAATCCGTTTGGAGAAGTCGGACACACACGCGACACGCGCGCATGTGCGTGTATACAGAGAGGAGCGGGCGGGAGCCGGAGGGAGTAGTCGGCGGGAGCAGCCGCGCATCGCTCGGCCGCCGCGGTGCAGGTGACAGAAGAGTGGTTTTCCTCATCAATAGTCCGCCGCTATCGTGCCTCCAGGAGCACCTGGCGGGTCCTTGAGTTTTCGAATAAGTTGCTTTGCCCGCTCAAGGTCGGCCGGGCGCGTCTCTTTAAATTAAATTACGCCGCGGCGCGGGCGCTCGGGCGCTTTTCTGCGCCGAGGCGGATTACAGCCTCGGCCCGCCGCGACACACCGACTCTTTCTCACGTGTCTCGCGTGAAAACATTTATTTCCCCGCTGTGTGAAGAGGGCCCGAAAATCTGGCCGCTTAGACGGCGAATCTTGAATCATCTCTACCCATCAGGCTGTCACCTCGGCTGTCACGGATGTTCCGTTGGTTTTTTCATCGCGCAAATTGTCTGCCAACTTTTCGCATCAACGTGACTTGGATTCTCTAATTGCATTGGAAAGGAATACGGCGAGCATTTACAGCAAGAAACATTGACATCGGACGAGGTTGACTTTGCGCAGGAGTACTGGGTCATAGAGCGCGTGGTGGCACTCTGCGAGTGAATAAAATACTAATGAAAGTACAAAAGCCGAGTTAAAGCGCCGAAAAGTGAAAAGTTTCCGATGATTCAAGCTTTGGATCGTCGAGCGAGCAGTTGAACGCAACGCGGAGGAGGTTCGCCAGCGGCGCTGCTATAGGTTAACTCGATATTATTCAAGAGATTAGGCCGTCTTTGTTTCAATCCAACGAGTCCATTGTTTTAGAAAAAAGCGGTAGGGCTACTTGACAAATTATTATCCATTATAATCAAAATGAGATGGACAATGGGTAAGAGGAGGAGGAGGAGGAGGAGGAGGAGGAGGTGGTAATAGCTCTTGGAAGAAGGTTGCATCATCGTAGCGAGTAAAGATGACGCATTTCCTAAAAGTATAGCAAATTTAAAGGCTCGAGGAAAAGACTTAAAAATAGTGGTGCGTGTGGTTTGACGTATCCGGGAACGATCGACCTTGAGGCGAGAGCGCCATGGGACAAAGGTGAAGGCACTTCCTATAGACGCATAGGCGGACGATCGGGCGTAAACTCGAGAGTGGTCTCTTTATTTTCTTTTGTCTAGGGGCGCCCAGTGGGTCTCTTGGCTGCCCGAATGTTTACTTGCACAATCGAGCGTCTTTGCAGGTTGTGCCGAGCCGTGAAAAAGCCGGCTCGAATAAACTTTAGGAATAACCTCAAATATTTTCCAAGCCAAGGTTCAAGGTTGGCGGGCCGGCCGGAGGAGGAAGCGGCCGCGGGAGGGCGGAAGGAGCAACAAACAGGCTTTGGGGGCTTTTCTCCTTTGGAATGCGCGGGCTCGCGATCGCAAGGGGGCGGGTCGGGCGCGCGTGCGCGCAAGCGGCCGGATCGGAATCAGCGGGGGCCGGGCGGGCGGGCGGGTAAAAATCGATGCCGCGCCGGCCGGGAAAGCCTCTGGTTTTCCGGGGCTGGCGCGCGTGGCGGCGCGGGCGCGAGAGGCGCACCTAGAGCGGGCAGGAGCGGCTCGGGCGGGCCTCGAGGCGGGCCATCGACCCGCCGCGCGACCAAGGCTCTCGGCGAGTACCGGGCGCGTAATGCCGGCGGCGCGCGGCGCCGCGTGCGTCTCGCGTGCGCGACCCTGACTCGCCGGTTATCGCTCTCGGCGGCGGCGGCGGCGGCCCCTCCCCCCGCCGGTGCCCCGGCGTCCCCCTCCCGGCCCCCTCCCGGCCCCCCGGCGGCTTTTCCTCGTGCGGGCGCGTGCGCGGGGGCCGCCCGCGCCAGATAGCGGGCCGCCGGCGCGCTTTTCCGCTCCGAGGCCGCGGCTCTTTAACTCCTCTCGCTTTTGGGCGCGCGGCCTTGAGCGGGCCGCCGGCCTATTTGCGCTCGGGCGCCTCGGCAGATAAGGTCGCCCGGTCGCGAGCCGCCGCCCGGTGGCCGCGGATCCAGCTTGTGTGTCGGCGGGTCAAACGGCCCGCGGAGGTCGCGCCGGGACGCGGTAATTTACGGCGCGGCCCTCCGCCCGCCTCGGCCAATACGCGCGGATGCCCGCGCGTTGCCCAATATATTCATAGCTGTCGAAGATAATTACACGGGCGGATGACAAAGGGGTCCGTCGCCTCGCGCCTCCGCTTTTCCCACGCGCGCGCCTTTGGGAACCGGAGCCGGCGGAGGAGGAGCCCGGGGAGGAGTCGGGGCCGCTGGCGCGAAGCCCCTTTTTATTTTTTTCGAGCCCGCGCCCGGCCCGCCCGCGGCTTTGTCCCGTCGCCCAGAAGCCGGCGGCTCGTTAATTCCGTGTGCGCGCATCGAGCGATCGCCCGGGCCCCGCCGGCTTCCAAGAGGAGGCCGCCGCGGAACCGGTCGGCGCTCCCGGCGCCCGGTGTCAAGGTCGGCCCCCGGGGATGCGCCGCCCGCCGCCCGCCGCCCGCCGCCCGGCGCCTCGCCGGCTAATTGCCCGCTGATTGGGCCAGTGTAGGCCGCGGGAGGCCCCGGGGCCCATTTGAAATGTAAATACGCCGGGAGCGGCCGGGCGCACTCGGGCCGAGCCAACTGCCGCGCTCGGCCGCCTCTCGCCGCGGCCGATCCGTCAAAGCCCGGCGATAACTCGCTCTTTAAACCGCCGCGGCGTGTCTAATTGCGGGCTCGCGCCACCGCCCCCGCGCCGCCGCCCAAGGTCAGGGCAAGAGCGGAGCGCGGGCCCCCCGTCGCCGGGGGACTAGCGGGCCTTGCGTCAATTTTGAGATCCGTTAGGCTCGTGACCTCGGCGCAGCCTCGCCGCGGCGATCGATGCCTCGGATGCTCTCCGGCGGCGGAACGGCGCTCGCGGGCCCCGATACCCATCGCGTTGCATCACGCGATTAACGGCCGCCGCGGCCGCTTCCTCTTTGGGAAAAAATTCGCGGGAGGCCGATGATAATTATCGTGATTATGCGCCGCGCGGCCCCGGCGAGCCCCGTACGCCGGCGCATGTCGCCGCGTCCCGCCGGCGCGTGCAGATCCTCCGCCGACAAGGATGCGATCGTCCCGCACAATAAACCTTTTCCGCGGCGTTACGCGACGCGCCGAGCGCGCGGCCATAGCCTGCCCGAGCCCTCCGCCCGATTACAAGCCGGATCGAATTTTTCTCCCGAGCCGGCGTTATATACTTATTTATTAGCACCGGCGGGAGAAGCGGCTTCGTGGGCACTCGCCGTCATTCATTAGCAGATAAGCGAGGCAAATTTAAATACGCCGCGCTGTGGACGCGAGCGCGCCTATTTTCCCCGCGCTGTTATTTGTAGTCTCGGATCGGGCGCCTCGGCCGTCTTATGTCCTTTCCCCCGCGCGCCACCCGAGGCTTTCCCGCTGGCCCCCTCGGACCTGCTGATTATTAATTTGTCAATGGCCAATGGGGATTCACGGACGACCTGAGAGGCGGCCCGACTTATCGAGCGAGGTCGAATCCTCAGGTAGCTTTCCCGGCGGCGCGTCAAAGCGAGCTCCGGGTTCCGGCCGAGGGGTAGCCGAGTGGTTAGCGCCCGGGCGGCGCGCCGGCCACTTAGCGGCCCGCGGCCAATTCGAAGGAATCCGCGGGTTGACGGCCGCCGGAGCCCGCCGAGATTAGCGCTTCCCTTCCCTCCAGCGGCCCTTCCGCTCGGCCCCGAGTCACCCGGGGGGCAGCACAGCATCCTCCGGAGCAGGGACGACGATCCCGACACCGGCAGGGCTCTGGGCACTTGCGCTTTCCTTGGCAGCTGGTGACCTCGGGGTCTCGCGGCCTAATGACCGGCACGAGCGGGCTCGCGGCCCAGGAGACGACGTCTCCCCGGGCGCCGAGGCCGGCTAGAAAGTCGCTCCTGCCTCGGGCCCCCGACCGTTACCACGCGCCAACTGAAATTTCAGCCGCACACGGCCAATGGGGCCAGTCGGCTTTCAGAAGTAACAATGGAACCCACAGCCACCCGCCGCCACCCGCAGCTTCGAAAGCCATTTTTCAATAATGCCAACTAGGTTACCGCGGCCAATCGCACCTAATCGTTTATTTACCAATCGCTCTGTCGGCCTGCCATTCCAATGCCTCGAATACGCCATACACAGATCGACATCGCGCGAGGTACATCTATCTCATCAGTTACGTAATGTGGCCCAACTAATTGAGACCGGAGCGACCAAAGGAAAAAGCAGCCCGATAGATGTTCCGACCTCCCAAATGATATTCCATTTCTATCTTTGCTTCTTTTATTCTCGCTTCCTCTTCCCTCTTCCCACTCGAGCATTTCTATTTACATCTACTCTCCAGAATTTCCGCCTTCTTCGCCGCCATCTCTGACCCCCTCTGCCCGCCCGATTCCTCGTGTAATCTAATCCACGGTATTGTACAACTTTTCTACGCCTGATTATTTGGAGTATAAGGAAAACTTTTCGTCTCGCTTTTCTGTTCCATTCAATTGATACTCTTATCGGGCATAATCAGCATAGCCGATTGCCAGCCCGCCGCCGGTCATCGATCCATTTCAAGGAAGTTTTATTATTTTTTGCTTCACAAGTATTCGTAACTCGTCGGGAGAAAAAACCAGTCGATTAATAATAGGATCAGATAGTGGCAGCTGAATATCGAAAATAACGCTCCATTAATCTCCTTACTAAGTATCGCCGGCGCTGCGGCGTATCCGAGCAATCCAAATCGGATATTTTCCCCCGAAATATACTGTTTCGTGTGGAGGCTGCGCGGTGCGAGCCGCGCTATCAGCGGCTCCCGGCACGAGCATCCCGTGATTCGAGCAATCCGTTTGGGCTTTCGAAAGAGAAAAAACGACGAGCGGCCGGGGACCGAGCCGGCGACCTCAGCTCACACGGACGCATACAAGCGGCCAGCGCCTAGGCTACATTCCGAGAGCTCCTAATTGATCGGTACACAAATCGGGCCGGCCGGAGCCTGGAAGCTGCTCGCGAGCCGACCGAGTTTTCGCGCGGCTCCCGCGGGTGGGAGCCGGTGCGCCGGTGCGCCGGTGCAAATGCGGGGCAGGGGGCCGCGGGAGCGGGGGCCGGGAGGGGGGGGGGAGGCGAGGTCGACTTCCGGCGGGGCCCGGGAGCGCGCGCCGCGGATCGCCAAGTTAGCGCGCGCAGAAGAAAAGCCCGCTCGCGGCGTACGGTGAATGGAGCGGAACGCGCGGCCGCGACGCCGGCGGCTAGAGCCCGGCCATTCAGCTCCCTCCCCATCCCGCTCCCGCGGCCCGGCCGGCCTCTCTCGCCGAGCTGCATCCACCGCATTTCCTCCTCTCCCTCTCTCTTGACTTTAAAACCTGTTTTCACAACAGGAGATATATCCCCGCGGCCTGGAACGCGCGACACCGCCATATTTTATACCCCCTCCCGCGCGCCCCCCCGGCCGCTCGGGTGTTCTCCTGCGCGGGGAAAGAAAGTACTCCGATTGAGTTGCGATGACCGGCCGCGCATCCATACCCGTCTATCGGGCAAATTAGGAGCCCCCGGGCAGCGGCGCGCGACTAACTGCCCTTTCTTCCCCCTCGCGGACCCGCGGCAAACTCGTCGCCCGCCGCTCGCCGATCGCCGCTCGCCGCTCGAGCCTCGGGCCTCGAGGGGAAAACTCCCGGCTTTTCCCGACCGGATTTCTAATTTTCCACCTGGACGTCTTAATTGCCCGCTACCCCGCCTGCCTCGATTGCCGGCCGGAGCCTCTCTCCGAGCATAATCACTCCGATCGGGGACTTTATATCGAAAGGCGGTCGCGCCTGCGATCGATTGCCGATTTTTCCTCCGGGTAATTGCGGATCGCGTCGCTCGGGGCCCGTGTCGCAGCCGAGGTTCTATCGCTCTCGGAAGGCATCCGAGCGCCGGACGCTCAGCTCCCACAGGGATAGGACGCGCGATGGATTTTCCATACGGGACGTGGAAATTAGCTCCCCGGGTATGAACCTGGACAAATCTGAGGATAGCTGGAGCGGCGAGCCGCAGGGGATTAGATCTTAACTGGCTACACCTGCCGCTCGCGCACGAGCCTCGAGCGGTGAGCCCGTAGTAATGCCGGCGCCGTGGCCGCCGACCTCCGCTGCAGTCGAAGAAACAAACGGCGCCCGTAGATAAAATCCATCATGCGCGGACTTGTGTCCTTTCTATCGTTCCTTTTATGTTTTCCCATTTTTCCTCGGCTCGCCGCTTATTTACGAGGCGATGGACGCCGCGCGCACAGCTCCTCGGACCTTTAGACGCAAGTCGAAAGTATATGAGCCTATCGCCTCCGTAATTTTAACTCTGCCTCGGTATTTCGATTGATTGGTGACCTAATCCAATATGCGCCTCTCGTGAAAGTCTGGACAAGCTTTATTGATTTTAGAATTTAGAAATGTTAATTGCATAAATGCAGCTGTTCCGCTCGGCAAACGTTATCACTTGACGCGCGACCATTCAAAGTTTCTATATTCACATAACTCATCAGATATACGCGTTTCACCTATATTATTGCCTAGCCCCAAATTGACTTTTATCCCATGGAAAACACGATGCGCGTACAAAGTATAAACATTTGCGGCTGCGTGCATCGCCAGATGTGGGAAGATTGTGTGGGCCGATAGGGGAAAGCTGTTTAACTGGCACTATGGGACCTCACCTTCCCCACTTCCCACCGATCCCCTACTGCGAGTACATACGCGATTATGCACTTACTTGCGGTTGTGATACCTACGTTAGATGACGTGTATCGACTAGGGTGAAATTGGCTTCCTAACTTTTATCGACTTGATGAATGCATGCTCATGATTACAAATAATTGTACTCGTACGTATATGCGTGTGATTCATACTTTATCCCAGATGGAGAGTTGATTAATTTCTAATCTTGGGTAAGATTAAAATTTCAAAAATTTTTATTATAACAAACTTTAAGCGAGTATTTTTATTTAAATTTATTCAAACGAAATCAATGATTTATATTTACCTTCACTATTTATGCATTCATATATAAACACGATACATTTCGGAAAAATTCATAGCCAACAAATGTAGACCTACTTTCGTTGGAAATTCCCCAGGATAAGCCTGACCAAAACACCATGTACTTAATTTTGTGTGCTACGACAGATAACATATAACTCTAATATTATCATTATTTATAATAAGTATTATCAGCTGGAGTATTATTCATTAATATCAACTAATTCGTTCGTTTGTTGCTGGTCGTTGGTCCACTTGCAGGTTTACAAGGGCCTAGACATTATCACGGCGAAAGTGACGAAAGAGGAACAGGCGCTGGCTCAGCATCACATGCTCGATGTCGTCGACCCACTCAACGAGTTCACGGTAGTCGACTTCAGAAATAAGGCTCTAAAAATCGTATCCTTTGACTAGTTCTTTTTACAGTTTTCTAGATAAGGCTCCGGCATCACTGTATATAACTGTTATTTGAGCTATCTCGCGCTTGAAAGAGTCAGAGTCGCTTGCAATCGCCAGATCAAAAAATAAAATTTTTTATTACCATAATAATGAATCGGATAGCTTAATTTTTTATAGCTTCTTTGGAATCGTATTAAAATTTTTCTGCTATGATTGGCCTTAACGAGCTCAGATAATGAATATTAAAAAAAGAGAAAAAGTTCCAATTATCGTGGGCGGTACAAACTACTATATAGAGTCGCTGATATGGAAAACACTCGTCGATGACCCGAAGCAATTGAATACCGAATTCGACAGTGACGAAGAGTCGCCGATAAAAGTTCGACGAGAGGAAGGCTTTAGTAACGAGGAGTTGCACAAGAAATTAATGCAGATCGATCCAGAAATGGCGTCGCGGCTTCATCCAAATAACAGGCGGAAAGTCATCAGGTGAGCTTCAGCTTCTTTGCTTTTGCACGTTAATTAAGCGGCTGCAATGTAATGATAAGGTCGAAGAAAGTGCGTCGTCTTCTCAAATTCGCGTAATATTCGAGTTATTTTGTTTTTGCATACGCTACACTTGTGAATTAAAATGGTTTTTAGTGTAATTTTTTTATTTAAAAACTTCAATTACATCGTAATAACAATTTGTGCGATTTCGAGGAATCAGACGGAGGGAATAATTTTGGGATGTTAATTACAAAAGTAGATGTTTGGCGGAGGTAAGAAGCTTCGAGAGCTGAACTCGTGTACTTGTTACGAGCAAACTTTACAGAATGTACAGGATCCATGTACTCTATATGCTAAGAACCTAGAAAATTTTAATAAGGTCAGAGTCGGTGGGTAAAATTTCATCCTAATAATGGGGTAGATTTCATTAGTATGCAGATATTTCCGCTTATGAATTAATTTTTTCTCCGGTATAATAGCGAATCGGTAAAATGTTACGCCTCTAATTTTGATTTACAATGCAGGTTTTAGGGTACAAGCGTCGTTAAATTACCGGGAGGTAAAAAGGTAGACTACCTGCTTTAAGATTTAGTGCAGTGTTTAAAAAGGCGTTGAGAACGCTAAAACATATATTTGGCTCGCGCGCCGGTCCATTCGTCGGCCGGCTAGAAAATCTATCGTTATGCTCGCACGGCAAATGGATTATAGCCTGGCGCACGAAAAAGAGGCGACTTTGTTTTGCGGCGTTGAATCCAATCTCGTCCGAGTATCGAGAGCGAGCCAGGGATCGGCGAGGGATCGGCGAGGGATCGGCGAGGGATCAGCCAGGGATCGGCCGGGGTGGAAAGTAGATTAGCGCGCGCGGGCGTCGGCCACCGGGATCGATTTTCCAAGGGTTGGCGTCTGCGAACTTTTCCCCCTCGAGGTGGGACCGGGTGCGCCGCCGCCGGCACTCTTGAAAACTTCCCGGGCGGATTCCGCGGCGGAGCGGAGCTTTGGCCCTGTTCCTCACCCGAGTTTCGGCTCGCGGGAGAGCGGCAAAAAGCGACCGGGTCACTTCTCTCTCTCTCCCCCCGGGCGTCGCTTAAAGCATCGTTCACACGACGCGTCAAATAAATTCGCCGGGCGGGAGGGGCCGGAGGAGGAGGCGGTGGCGGCCGAGGAGGCGGGGGAGGACGGGGGAGGAGGAGGAGGAGGCGGCGGCGGCGGCGGCGGCGGTCGGCCCGCCGAAACTGCCCACGTGCCTTCACCTGTCCGAGGTATGTGGCGGCGCGGACGTCTCGGCTCTTCCCGGAATTCATCAGGATCACAGGCCCCGTCCACATCGGCGCGCTCGGGCGAGCGCGGCGCGCGATCCGCGGGTCGTTAGGGAGCGCCCGCCGAGGCTAATGAATTCCCCGATGCGCGCGCCCGCGTCCCTTTCGGCTAGACTACCTGCCAAGTACTAACTGGAACTCATGAAAATTCATGGGACTTTGCCCGTGGATTCTTTATGGTCGCGCGCGCGGGTCAGGGCGGAGGAGTCGGCCGGTGTGGCCGACTCTGCGGCAGCGCCGCGAGCCAGGGCTGCACTCGCCCGGTTTTTCCGGGCCGGGCCCAGTTTTCCGCGCGGGTCGCGGGGAGCAGGTGGGGGTGGGGGAGTGGGCCGAGCAGCTGTCCGCGGGCGATAGCGCCGATGCGGGCGGCTTCCGCCGCCTCCCGCACTTTCCCATGCGCCCTCTTGTCACAGCCGCTGCTGGTGGTCGGGAGGCTCTTTCCCGCGGCGGTCGCCTCGGCGGCGTTTCCGCGCGCTCGCGCCTTATGGGCTCGCGATTAGAAATAGAACCCGAGAACAATAAAGTCGGGCACAGCGGGTATTATTTGCCGATGACGCTGCTTTTTGTACTATGAATCCGATCAATCAGGGAGATTTAATGCCGATTGAACAAGGAAATACAAAAGAATTCGTTAACATCTGTTGAATTCTCAATAAATATTATGAAAACGAATTCGGCCGGCCAACGTATGATGGAGTTATTGTAGACAAACGCGTTTGCGCGCATAAATGTCTCGAATAAATTCTAATGTGTACATCTTAACCTATAAGATATAATAGTATTCCGAAATTAACAATAAAGCCTCCGGCCACAAGCGCCGAGGGAATGGAATGCCTCCTCTAAAAGCGTATCGCCGAGAAAAGTCGCTTGTGGGACACCCTGCGCATCCGATATTCCACCATGGAGCGAAATATTTTTAATCTATCCCCGCCGGCGTTCTATTCTGGATGGGCGCAAAATTTTCGAGGGAACGCGTCCGGCCCATCAGTTTGCGGTGTAGCAGCGGGGAGAAAAAGTTTCGAGGCACTCGTCATTGCTCTCTCTTCACTTAGGGCAATTGACTCCCGCGAAACATCGCTTTGGCAGCTCATTACTCAAAGCTTTGGCTATTTCCACGCATCTATCATTAAAGAAATTGGATCCAAGCTGCCTTCAAACTTTCACATTGAAGTATTTTCTGAATACGAGCCGAGCTGGCTCCTTTGCCAGAAGTATTTGAAGTCTCCTTCTCGGAAGCACACCTTGGTCGATTTCATTGTTTTCTCGATATATCGGCACTTTGGAGCGGGGCCGGGGTTTTTGCCGGGCGCGGGCAGCGCGGGTGGGGGGCCCAGTGCAAATCGACCCGGGCATTAGGCGCGAACGGACACCGTTATTAGTTTCTTCGCGCGCGTATATATATATCAATTAGCAATGCGAATAATCGATTAATTGGCAGATAAATAAAAGAGGCGCAAAAAGCTGTTGGATAAGCGGCGGGGCGGTCGCGTTATGGCGCGGCTTATGAATAACGATTGGCGGGTAAAAAGGCGCCGGCACACGGCGATTCGATTAAATGAGTTTCTTGCGCGCGGCGCGATCGAGCGGGCAGATTAGAAAGTGCCGAGAGCTTACGAGGGCAGCCGCCCGCCGGGAGAGAGCTTGGGACAGGGGCTCGCCGAGGGGTTCGCGGGCGCATCGGGCCAGTCGGGCCCGCGGGGGGAAAGAAAAGGAGAGCTTGCGCGGGCCGTGCAGTAATCGGGACGGGCGGTCAGCGCGTGCGCGGCCGTGGGTGAGCCACGTGGACGCCCGGGGAGTCATTGCCCCGGCTCACTCTAATTCGTACATCTGTATGCGTAAGTGCGCCGCGGGCTATTTGAAGCTCGATTTGAAGGTCTCGCGCGGGCTTCTCCGGCCTTTTTGGCACCGCCCGTACACACTTACGCCCAGTGGCTAATCATTCTTCCTTCCATTACCTATGCGTGATCTGTAGCTCATACGGCTCATCTCCCCACACGACTTTATTTCCCCTCGGCGGCTTTGTGCGTGACTCTGTCTATGGGTCTAACCGAGGCCAGAGGTTATATTACCGCTCCGAGTGTGCTTTCGTATTTCCCACCTCCGGGCGGTCATTATTCTTTTTGTCCCGCGCGAGCCGTGACCGGGACGCCGAGGGCTCCCTTCGCCGAATCAAATCTTTCAATTAGCCCTCGGCCGCGTTTTCCGGCTTCCGTCCCGCCTAATGTCTTCCAATCAAAATATCAAATGCACCACACATCTTTGGGTGCCCGGCAAGGTTAATGCTTCCTCCCCGTCGATAGTGCGCGGCTTTAATCTCTTACGTGCCGCGCGCTTTCCGCTTTCGGTGATTAACGAGGGCTTTAAATGGATCGCGCGACGTCCTCCTCGTCGTCTTTGCACTTACACTCGTTAAATAATCCCGCGCAGTCTGCAATTTCGACTTTCGGCGCCGTAAGCTGCATTCGTTCGGTAAACCCGCAGGTGTTGACTCGGCGACAGCCAAGCTCGTTCGCTTGGCTCCTGCCGAGGATACTATCGACCACCTCTTAACGAATCGACGAGGGAGCCGTCATTTTTTTTTTAACGATTTCATAAACGTAGCCGCCAGTATAAAAGAGCATAGATTCCACTAGTCTCGATTACTTAACCATTTTATCATCTTATAAGTAGGCGATTCACGGGGATTTCACGCAGTCGTTGAAACGTTGGGAAAACTTTTAATAACACGTTGCCCCCGAGATGTTGCCGTCCGAAGAATTTTAACCGCGCTTGATAGCGCGCTCACGGCAGAGGTCCGGAAAGGCGCACGTTACAAAATGCTTGAACAATTACGGGCGATGGGACGGAGGAGAGCTGGGCGCGGTAGCCAGCGTCATTGGACAAATGGAAATCGAACGGGGACGCGGATTCCCCTTGAAAGTTCGAATGGGAAGGAGCCTCGGCCGAGGGGGCGGGATCGATCGGCGCAAGGGCGCTCTTGGCTGCTCCCTCCGGGCGGGCGGGGCGCAATCAGCGCGGGCGGCCCTTCCCGGGGGCTTCCCCGCGGCCCCCCGGCGGGCGGGCTAATTGCCCGGGCGCGGATCGATGGGCCGCGGGCAGAAAGGGCGGGCCGAGGAGCTGGGCGCCGGGGGCCCGCCGCCGAAAGTGTGTCGGCGACTTGTTGACACGCGCCCGGCGGACTCGGTGCGCGCGGAATCGGAATTAGCGGGCGCCCGGGCTTCCTGGGGCGTACGTGGACGGAAGGGGCTCTCCCGGGCTTGGCGCACGTACGCCTGGGATCCGGGTCGCGGCGGGCCGGTCCCGCTGTTTGCAAACAGCGCGGGCCGCCCCGCCGGAATTAGAGCCGCCCCGGGGGATCAATCGGCGCCCGGGGCCGAGGTTAAAGATCCCGCGACGTCGACAGCGGCGTATATATTTTTATCGGCCCCTCGGCGAGCGGGCGCGCCGGCGACTGGGCTATTCGGCCGAGTGCGCGTAGGTGCCCCCGGGGCGCTCCCCGTGCAGCTATAAACTGCGCGGCGGCCCCCACCGCGCCGGCCCAGCTATTCTGGCGCGCGACCGCTTGATAACCCGCAGGAGGTCACTGACAGCCGCGCGGCTCCTCGGCGACAGGTGCACGGGCCGCGGCCCGCGGACCGGCCCCGCCCGCCGCGAATATAACCGACGGACCGCCGATCGCCCGACTTTTAGTCTAAACAACCCAAATATTTATATCTTTTTCCCGCGGGCTAAAAATACACCCCCGCGAATTTGTCTCTGTCACATGATTGACCGGCGGCCGGCTATAAATACTGGAAAAGCCCCGAGACTTTTTCGCTTTTTGCCCGAGAGCCCGGTACGCTCTCTCGGCGGCGGGCGCCGCGGCTAGACTTTCTATTCCAGGGCGAGGCGCCCGGGGGGATCCCCGGCGAGATCCCCGGCGCGGCGCGCGTCCAAGCCCGCGGCGGCCCGGCCCTCCCGATTCCGCGGCCCGGTTCGCTTTCCAACGGGCCGGAACGCCCACGGCAAAGGGCGCCCGTTACGCAAGCGCCGGACCGGCTGGCTAACGAGCCGGCTCCCGATAATTAAGCATTACCCCGGGATCCCGGGCGGCCGGCGGCTTCATTAGCCGGGCGTCGCGGGGCCGGCTCCTCCGGCTCAAAGCGGCTGCAACGATCGTTATTATGATTACTCGATTATTCGATTATTGGATTATTCGAGGGTCCGGCGGGCGCGCGGGCCCCTTTGGCGGCCCGCCGGCCCGCCGGCCCGCTGCACTCCTCCGCTCGATTAATTCCGAGCTTATCCGCGCCCGCCCGAATTACCATAATTGCGGCCATTCCTAAGCCCCGGGAGAGATTGCAGTGCAGTTCATAAAGCCGGGGGACACTAGCTCGCGGGTATATTCATTTCGGAAGGTCGACTCGTAAAAGTCAAGAAATTTAAGGCCTTGACGTTTACATTTATATATACAGGACTTTTGCTTCTTTCTTAATCCCCGGAATGATTTAATATTTAGCCTCGCAAGGGCATCGCTCGGACTTTACGGACGCATCAAGTTACACGAGCGGCGGGCCGCGAGGCCGCGAGGCACGACCTGCCCCCCGAGCTTTATCTCCCTCCCGGAGGCCCCGTCTCTATAAATTAGCCATTCTGGCGTCGCGCGGCGAGCTAACGAGCCGCCCTTATCGACTATCGCCCCAGGATCCTTCGGAGAAAGAAACAATTTCCCGGCGATAGGCCGCGGGCCCGCGGCGGAATCGGCCCGCAAGCTCGGCGCGCAAGCCTCGGGGCCAGCTGGCCTGGGCGGGGGCCGCTGTGGGAGCGCCCGGGCGATCCGTCACCGCGGCGGCTCGTCGCCCCCCGAGCAGATGGCGAGGACTCGCGGTATCGCGCGGGAACCGCCGTAAACCGCCCGCGCGCTATCTCCGCGGCCCGATAGATCGCGCGCTTCCGCCGATCATCCGCCGGGCGTCTCGCGCGCGCACCGGAAAGCTTAAAAAAGGAAAAAATGCCGCGCGCCGGCTTTATCGCGCCGGGTCAGCACGAGCGGCCTTTTTAAGCCCATGGGAACGCGCTTCGGGGCGCTTTTACGCGCGCCAAATCTCGCTGCCGCTCGCGGCCGAGCAGATATCCTCCTTAACGACCGAAAAAATCCAATGTTACGGCCCGCTCGTGGATGCGCCGCCCCGCCCCCTCGCCCGACTACACGTCCCCGGCGTCGTCCCCGGCGTCCTCGCTTCGCCCGCAGATTTCTCTACGTTGCCGCGCGTGCGCGCGCGCGCCCGGCTATCTACGCGCGCGCGCTCGACGTGGCGAAACGCGCCCGCCCAACGCCCCTTCTCGCCTTTTTTTTTTCTCCTCCCTTGTGCAGCCCTTTCCCGCCGAACGGGGCCTTTTCCAGCCGGGACTGTCCCACCGCGCCAACCGGAACAGTCCCCATTCCCGCGGGCTACAAATACAGCTGGGATGATAACTGCGCTTTAAGTAGGCTTCCGGCTGCGGGGCTTTCTGAAAAAAGCTCCGTTTTCGAGGCGCGCACCGGCTCTTGCCCAAGCCGATAAATATAGGGAGGGAGGGGGCCGCGTCGCCGCTGCGATCCCCGCTTTTTCACGCGGCCAATGTCATCCCGCGAGCCGAGGGAAAAACTTTGAATTCTTCTTGTGGGATGTTGCGACAGCTCGGCTACTTTATGGCGCCTCGCGCGACGGAACATATGGCAAAGAAAACTTGTCGCATTTTTACCGGGTAATTGATCGAGTCCCCAGCTTACGCCTCGTTTACGTACGTCGCCATATCTTTATAGGTTAAGCAATGAGAAGTTACAAGCGCCTCGAGAGGTGCGATCTCTCAATCGACGCATATTTTCTCGTTGAAAATATGGTTATTCAATCCTCTATTTCACCTAAACTTTCGATTGCTTACTTTCCATTGCAGGAATTACTGTAATCTTGACTAAAACGCTGTTTTTGTTATTCTTTATTTTTGTTATTATCCTTTTATAAATAGAAAGGCTTATTATTTATCAAAAATTATACATTGTGCAGTTAGAGTACGTAAGTGCGATTTTTTCTAGTATAATGAATACTGTATTAATTGCTTTTGGATAAAATCATATTTCACCTATTTTTTATTTTGAAACGACAGCTATTAAATTTTAATTTGCGTTTTACTATGTTATTCAATTTGATTTTATTCAAATATAAGTATATAATTAAGTTACTACATATGTCTAATAAATATGTTTTCCGAGTAAACGGGACTAGCTTAAAACTATTTCTTAAGATATAAACAACTGTACCACAACGAAGTTATTCACTACAATTTTTTCAGCAATGATTTATTAAATTATATTTGACTAACAGAAAAGATTTCTTCTACTTAATTACTTTTATTAACTATTAAGGAATACAAATAAGAATAGCTCACAAGAATGTTTCTTAACAGTTAAAAACATGATTGACTCATGATAATACGTATAGTCGAGTCAACATTGCGGTATCGTTTGTTTTGTTTTTCATGCAAGATGGCTTATACCAATGTTACCCCGAATGTTACTATTAACGAATCGGTGTTTCATACATCTAACCAAGTATTTTTGAATTTTAAATGATTCATTCAGTAGTTACAATGTATACTTTCTCATTGTTTTTATTACATATATATATACAATTTAAATTTCTAATCTTTGGAATTAAATTATTGATTTTAAAAAAGCTATTATTTTTTTATTTACTAGAAATAAATTGCAGTTCGTAAAATTATATCAAATTTTACTTTGCTATATTTACAGTTTCTTTTTACAAGCACAATTGACGTATTTAGAATTTGTTCGTCGCGAGTGACTGAGATGGCTCGCAATATGCATGTATGAGATTGTGTTAAACTTTTTTATAGCAACTGCGATTGACTGAACTAAATGTGATAGTCCAGTAGGTTAGCTACAAGATAGTATGCGAGCATTATTGTAAAGATTCTACTCTATAATGCAAATCCAATTATTAAAATTGAAGAATCGACAGTATGAGAAAGGATTAAGTTAATTATTCTTGTTGCGAACATAGTAGTATGAAGTAACAAATACAAAGTTCAATGCATTTGTTACGCATAATTACAATCCCTACGATTTAACATAGAGAGATTGTCAATGCCTTTGAATCTGTTTATTGTTTCTTTCTACTAGGTTATGTGATTTCGTTGACACATGATTCGCTGCAGCACTGTTGACTCGCTAACCTATATTGATTTATTAATAAAGACAGTCTTCAACAAATCAACAATCATTTGTTTACTTTTCAATTCTTTATCACTGATGAATGCTACTATATAATATCGTATAATGATCATAGAAATACATAAACAGACTCTAGAATTATCTGGTCACTCATGACCTAATCGGTTAATGTGACCTTAAACTCAAATAAATAAAGACTGGAATTTTAATGCTGTTTAGATTCAAGAGTTTTATAAATGTTTATTAAAAACTCATTCAACTGTTAATTAGTATATGTAACGCATACACTTATATTGAATAATATACCAATTTTAATTTTTTTGATTTCATTTAGATATGTGCTATAACACGCCACGAATTCTCCTCGAAAGAGATGGGAGGCCTTCCTTCCCTCGCGCGGTTAAACTCAAGTCCGTCGAATTTATAATAATTGGGCGCCAGGCGGACTCGCCCCGACTCGCTCTTAAACAGGAGGCTTCTCCCAGGGAGGTCCTTGACGGTCGCGAAAAGCGCGACTACGCTGCACCGACTCGCTTTAAATTTGCAGAAGGATACAAAAAAAAGAGGGGGGATGCTCTCGGCTGCAGTCGCTGGGCTGCCTCAAGGGATTGGGGCGCCGTAAGAAAGAACTTCACTCGTTTTGATGGATTGTTACCGCTTTATTTGTTATCCTAAGCTACACATACATTACGGCCCGCTGGCCAGCTCTAAGCTCTGTTGACGCGCAGCACCGCGGTCTCGTTCTTGTCCCGATCCGTCCTTGGTCGGCTCCTCGTCCCGACACTCAGTCCCGACCACCCCGTCTGCGAGCACTCTCTATCCCGCGAGGAGGGCGCCCCGAGCAAATGCCGCGGGCCAATAATATTCGCGGGCTATCCGCTCATATGTCTTTTCCATCCCCATCTGCCCCGACGACTGATTGAGGACGCGCCGGGCCATGCCGGCTGACCCGGCTGACGCCACGCGGATGCGCCGGGAGACTGTGCATGAACTTGGCCCGCCGTAGACCATGTATGTCTTCATTAGCTCAACCACATTACACAAGGGGTAGTGAAGGTGTGACATTAACCATGCATTTAAGCCGTTGGAGGAGGGGTCACCATTGAAATTTAGCCCTATTAGGATGGTATCCGTATGTTTGAGATTCCAGCTCTCGGTAAGTACGGGTAAGTCGCGTACTGCTGGCTCTACCTCTACGGTGAAGCTCCCGTCTGTGTCTGCAGAAGAGAGTATTCTCTCTAGATGGTATGTGTTCATAACCACTGCCTTATAACCCCAGACATTCCCCTAGGCAGCGGAGACCAGTTCCCTGTATGGGCCCATCCTCTGCCCTACAGCCCAAGAGTGACCTGTAGGTTCGTTACTCTCCGTTCACAGAGGTCATCATATAGTGCAATCTTTAGGCCTAGATCCCGCATTTTTCTCACCGACACCCACCTGTCTGGTATGCGTGCGTAGCCACTCACCCCCTTACATATTCTTCCGGTGCCACCTCCGTCCACAAGATATCCCTGGCTGTTGATTTGGGCCGAACGTAACTGCTCTATAATGTCAATCAACATGCACTCGTAACAGTTTAATCCGATGATTTCCTCATGCAGCTGGGTGCAACGAACCCCTGTGGCCTGATCTCCGGCCGCCCACCGAACGATGCAGGCTGTCATCCTCGGGGAATCACTCGAGGCACTACTAGCTCTTCCGGGGCCGCCTCTTTATGGGCAGCGATCCGCTCGTTAGCCATCTAATTACAGCCTCTTCAGGCTGTCGTCCCAATGCGTCCCGCTCTTCCTGTAGCACCTGAAGTTCCATTCTGTATCATAACCACGTTCATGCCGCAGGCAGATTGACTCCTTCCTGTGGACAACCCCCCACGCAGCGTGCCCCTGTATTCCTTGCGATACCGAGACAGACTTGTGGTGTCTCAACCTGTTCCCAGTCGAACCGGACCTGGTGGTGTCTCCATGATCCCAGGTACTGAGACCCCGGACTTATGTGCGTCATTAAACGAAGTCTGTTGATAAAGGACCTCGACCTTTTTGAGGATCATTGATATCTCTTCTTTCCTCGGTCTCTATCAAGCTGGTATTCCATGCTAAGCTTTGGACCCTGAGGAGATTGTCAGCTGGTTGATCATCTCTGTCGGCACGAAAGTCTATATTACCATTAAGGGAGTGTTGCAACCCGTTGTGTTCCAGTGCCATTGCCTCGGTTTTTCAACTCGGTGGCAGTGAGGACGAATCCTATGCCGGTTGATTTATTCTCCAGGTTATCATCTTCGCCCGCTCACATCCTCACTAAGGTTCTCGTTCTGGCTCGGACGCTGGGGTTTGATCTTAATGAGCCTGTTAGTCTGTTCCACTCACAAAAGAGTTTTTTGTGGAGGATACTCCGTGAAACCGCTTTTTTGAACGCGGGATTTGTTCGAGAGGCTAGGAATTGCAGTATTCTCTTAGGGCTTCCTCCAATTTGCTCAGCAAATTCTGTCACTCTACTGGCCCGCAGTGAGCCCTTATCTCCTATTGCAGCAATCTGCTCTTTCTTTTCAGTCATTGATTCTGGTAATGTTTTCTTAAATACCCGGGTCGCATCGGGTTGTGGGTATATGTCTTCGCCGAACTCTCCCCAATACGATGCAGGAAACGTCGCATGACATCGTCTGGGTCGCGAAGGCTCTGTCCTTGGGTGTGTCCAGAAAGTCCCCCTCCCTCCTGCGACGAGGAGCTATCTCGTCTTCTATCCTCTCCCGCCCGAAGCCTAGAGCGTTCTATTCCAGGACGGGCGTATTAAAGCCATTCATCCTGCCTGCCCCCCGAGGGAGGATCCTCCTCCAACATAAACAACCTATTGGCAGTTCTCTTAGTCCGTGACTAGATAACCGCGATTTGCGTTTACAGGCGCCCCCTGACGAAAAAGAAATACAAATTTGCAGTTTTGTTTTCTTTTTCGCCCCACGTCGGGCGCCACTATAACACGCCACGAGCTCTCCTCGAAGGAGATGGGAGGCCTTCCCTCCCTCGCGCGGTTTAACTCAAGTCCATCGTTGACCAGACCGGTGAGCCGCTCTGGTGCCACGCCGCACGGTTGCCGCTCGGCCCCGCTGGTGACGCCGCCCCGCCTGCCACCGGTGCTTTTGGTGGCTGTGCGCCTGCCGCGGCGAACTCTCTCGTCTCGACGGTTCCGTCCACCGTCCCCCGCTGCGTTTTCTGCCTCCCCTCCCTCTTCGCATTATGCGGTCATCCTACGGTCTCTCCTTCGGAGCCCAATGCCGCAGTATGGACCACGATTCTAACCTCCGCTATAGCCGCAATTCGCGTAACTTCGTTTTCACGATCGGGTTCGTCTCGCTAAGCAGCATGTGAGTCGGAGGCGCCACATGGCGCCAATGCCGCTCCTGTTTGCGCTCGAATTCCTCGCCAAGCATCTCAAGGGTGTCGAACCCGTCGATTACCTCGAACCGCATGTGGTCTCGATATTCGGGAAGCAATCCGCGGACCGTCCCCTCCAGTTGCTGGCGTAGTGGCAGCGGGGCCAGGTCGGCGGCAGGTTATGTAATCTGCGGCTGTTTCTCCCTTCGCCTGTGTTCGGACTCGCAGCTCCTCGTTCAGCTCGCGCTTGTTGTAAACTTTGAAAATTACTATTGATATGTTGCTTATGCTGCCATTGCACATCATTATCTGTAAGATGTTACATACAAAAGCAGTTTATTGTAATTTTTTTAATACTTTGGGTAATGACATGTTATTTTCGAACATTTTAAATTACGTATAATCTATATTTAATTATTTTGCTTTTTATAGGAGTATGTAGATTTTTTATTATTCGTGTATCTGATTTGATTTTCCTATATATAGTTTGATAAATTTAAGTATAAATTATCGCAAAATCGAAATGTTTAGGGCTGCTATTTTTAAACACATTCGAATATTCGTTTGGATCATTCAAAGATTCAAATTAAGAATATTCGAAAGTAATTATAAATAAAATTTTTAATTATCCATAAATAAGGAAGCCGCTTTAATAAGTATTGAGGAATGAATTAAAAGTTATGGAAGCTATATAGATGTAACTTTGCAGCATATATTTGAATTCGGAGCTGCGTATATAAAGAATATAGCTGTTTTAGCGTAAATAATTGGTTTTTATTGATTAAACGGTATATCATGAAATCGATAAAAAAATTTTTAAAAATTGCACACATGAACACAGGTATAATGAAAGATTTTCCGCTTATACGTCTCTATTGCGATAAATATAAGATGAAACGATACATCATCCACGTAGTATTAATCACCGGGCATAATTTACAACAACGAAAGGTTATGTTAGAGAAACGAGCGGTAATTAATTATTTATACACTATTTATCATGTTGCCCTCGTGGCGTAACGTGCTGAAAGAAGCCTACCGGATTACAATAGAGATTCGAGCAGCGTCAGATGTTTGACTTATCGGCAAAAAGGCTCGGGCGGCGATTCTTGCGCATGCTGTCGAAAAAGGCGGATCCCGCGGGCATCGGCAGAAAGGACGGACAATGCAAGGAAGAGGGAATCAATCGCGAGAGCGAAGCAGCCCGCCGGGAGAAGTGGCCCTCGGGGCATGGGGCGCATAGCAGTTTAGCGGAGGGCGACCTGCCAAGGACGCGGCGGCGGCGACGGCGGCGGCGATGCGGCGGCAGTGGCGCGCGCGCGGAAAAGCCGAGGGCGGCGGCTCGTTGGCTCGGCTCCAGCCCCGGCCCAGACGCTAGTCATTTCGCGCGGGGAAAACTCGCGGAGAAGAAGGCGGAGAGATGCCCGCGGAGATAAATGGGGAGGAGTGGGGCCAAAAGGAAGCTGGCGGCGGCGGCGGCGGCGGCGGCGGCGGCCCGTCGCCAGACAGAAAAAGACAGCGAGGGCGCCGCGAGGAAACCCGGCGGCCAGTATAGCCCGGGAGCAGAAAAGCGGAAGGGAGGCAAGTGGAAATGAGCGCAGGAGTGGGGGGCGGGGGGCAAGCGCCCCCCGCGAGGCCGGTTAATAAAGTATCCGCCGCGTCCGACTCCCCTTCCGGAGATTGCCAAAAATACCGCCCCGTCTCTCGGCCCTCGTAAGATGAGATGCCGACTCGCGCATTCCTCAACGACACCTTTCCACCGATCTAGCGGTCGCGCAAACTCCCACTAGCGGTTCGTTGCTCTCGATCGGCATCTTCCTCAAAGTGCCTCGGGCACCGTCGCGCGGATTTTCCTCCTTCTATCGATCACGCCCCCTTTCCCTCTCATTTACAATACGTTGACCTTTGTATAAATACGCTGGCGAGAAGTTCGATCGACTAGACATTTTGGCGATATCGTATCAAGCTTTTCCATTTATTATCCTAGCAAACTGGGTGCTGACGCTTGTGCTTTGATCAAATTTTGATACAGGGATTGGTATTCAATAGTTTTTATTGTCTGTACCCGTAATCGTATTTGTCTAAGTGTCTGTCTCGGTACAGCGTAACTGTTACTACTTACAATCAAACCGCGTGTTCACTCTAATGCAGCTGCTTACTCAACTTGAATTCCTGGTAATAATCAGTTAGAGTCGAATTTCATTCTGCTAAGCTCAAACGGTTTTCCTTCCTAAGGAGTTGAATACAATCTCGGGTATCCAAGAAACGGTTATCTAATTGAAAAGTTTCAAACTGGATTTTAGAACAATAGTCAGTCACAGGTTATCAGTAAGTAAATGAGCTGCCAGTCAAAGCTTTATATTACCAAAGGGACTGGTTTATTACTGTTCAAGAGGCTAGTGAAGCTTGGCCGATAGAAAAATTAATAATCTAGAAATGAGCTATGACTTAATTTAATAATAATTTTGTTGGTTTCTATGAAATTAATCATCCAAGTTCATGTGAAAGCAGACGATTTCAAATTCTCACGCATCCATCTTAAAAAGGTTGTCATTACCGACAAAAAATTATAGTTCCCTGCTAGAAATCTTCTCGCATTTTTAGCGAGTTTCTACTAAAGTTTTTTATAACTAGTGAATTACTCACTACCTCGGGACATTTAGTAAAATATCGTTAATGTCTGGAATGTACGTAATAGTTCATTTCCGAGATTACTCTAATTATTCTTATATTTTTGTAGCCACCAAAAAAACGGTGTTAGTTCTGAACCGGCAATAGAGAATTTTTTTTCAATACAGCCTTTAAATTGGTGTACGAAACTGCGATTAAAAAGATTTTAATGATATTTAGGAAGGCGAAAAGGGAAGGCTAAAATTTAATAACAATAAAATCGGCATAAAGTAAAAACTTGAAAGTCTCTTAGTAAATTTGGTCAGTGTTTCATCTTCATTTTTCAGTGTTCAATCTCGTGTATACATTGGTTACGCATAATGAATTCGTAACTGTTGATTTCAGCTGGTGGGCATGTTCTGCGCGTAATCATAACCAGAGATCCGCACGCGCACGCGCACGCACATACTCCGACTGCTTCGGTTTTTTATCAAGTTTTTTTCAAAACAAGTGCCTATACATATTAGCGATATAAGACACCTCGTGAAAAAGTTTAGCGAGGAGGTTGGATCGAGGTCGTTAATCTTCGGGCGGGCTAAATCAGCATTAATGTAGCACGGAGTCCGATAAGTAGAGGGAGAAAGGTTTGTAAATCTGGGCGTTATCAAGAGAATCGAGTTGGCGAGTCGAAAGCGGGAACAATCGCTCGGGTTGGCGGTCAGGGGATCGGGTGCTTTCCCCCTGGCTCGCCGGTTACGTGGGCCGGGTGGCAGGTTTGGAGGGGCGCGGGCGCGGCACCCGGGCTCCGCGCCCCGGGGCAAGTGGGTCAGGTGTGCAGGCCGCGCGGGCGGTGACGTAACGGCTTTCGCCTCCCGGTGCAGCGGCGTCGGCGGCGTCGGAGGCGGCGGCGGCGGCGGCGCGCCCGGGTGGCTGTCCGCCGTGGGAGCGGCGCCGTGCTCTCTTTGGCCCGTCGCTCCCGCGGAGAGCAGCGAGTGGGGCGCGCGCCGCGAAGAGACGCGTCTATTTCGAACGGTTTGACGCTCGGCGGGCGCCCCGGGCGCGCCGCGTCTATTTCTACGAGCCGCCGCGCCGCGTTGGCGAAAAAATATTAAAATTAGCGCCGGCGGCCGGGGCGCTGCAGCCGGGGGTAAACGACCCGCGGACGGTCCTTATCTCCGCGGCGCGGGCCCGCCTCGCGCCGGAAAAGGAGCGATCCGGGCCGTCCCCGGGCGGCTCGCGAGCCGTCCTTGTCGCCGGAAGGAAGCCGCGCCGAAATAGCCGGGCGCTTCCGGGCCTTATCGCCGCTTTCCTGGTAACCCAATTAATAAGCCGGGCCAGCGATAAGCGGCCGCGGCGGGCCAACGAATCAATTAGCGGGGGTGATGGGTACCGTTGCGCGGCCGCTGCTCGGCTCTCCGGCGGGCGGCGTGGGCGAGCGGCGCGCGGGCGACCTCGAAAGCCGCGGAAAAGCCGCTCGGGGCGCCCGGCGCTCGTGGGCGGCTCGCCAGCTAATCTACGGCTTCCGGTCGCGGGGCGAGATTCCGCGCGGGATTCGGCGGTGGCGGCGGCGCGTCGCGCTCGCGAGCCGATCGGCGCGAAGGAGGCGCGCGGGGCCGACTTCCTCCCGGGGGCCCGGGAGCGGCTAATTGTGTCGGGCTATCTGCCGCCCGCGCATTTCCGACTCGCCGGCGGCTGGGCCCACGCGCGCTCGCCTGGCGCTCCTTGCCGAGCCCGCGGAGCCCGCGGCCGAGTAGAAAGTCGCCGCGCCGGGAGAAGGGGCCGGCCGGGCGCTCGTGGGCGCCGGCGTCGGGACGCGGCCGCTGCCCGGGCCAGCCCGCGACCCTTGCGACCCCCGGGCGCCCGGCGGGGAAGCCCCCGAGGGCCGGCCCACCTCTCAAGGATTGCTTTCATCTGCGCAGGTCGCTCGAGGTATTCGAGAAGCACGGGACCACGCACTCGGACATCCTCAAGCAGCAGCGGCTCGCCGGAGGCTGTGGCCTGGGCGGCCCACTACGACACGAAAACTCGATTATCCTCTGGCTGACGTGTACCAAGGTAACGTGCGTACAAGCGGCCCCTGTTATGCTGGCCGCCGAGGCCGCTCCGCTAGATGTAATCGCCCGCCCGCTCTCTCACGACCTCCTAATCTCTCTTCCTGGGCCTTTTTTCTCGGCCTCCCCGACCTCTCCTCCTCCTCCCCCTCCCCTCCCTCTTTTCCGCGGCCCGAATTTCTCTGGATTATTTGGCCGGTTAATGCTAATCGATCGGCGCTCGGTTGCCGGCGCGGCGTCCCCCGAGCGACCGGCCGGGCCTCTCTTCTGCCGCGAACGTTTGTGCCAGCTCGCCGGCTCCTCGAGGTACAAGGCGCTTTTTTTACATCGCACAATGAAACGCGAGGTTACGGCCGTATTACGATGTGAGTAAACACGCGCGCGCTTTTATCGACTTGGCGTCTCCCGTCTTCAACAACAATGGGCCATGAAGGCGGAACGGTGAAGGAAAAAAGCCTTGTGGTGGTTCGTACCAAATGTTTAAATGCGATATTACGAGCAAATAGCAATTAGCTTACATTATCTGTGAAAAAAGTCCGCGATAATGTGCTTGAGAACATTGTGCGGTATATGGCACACGAAACTTCAAAGTATTTAGTTGTTCCCTTATCACGACGTGAAGTTGCGTATTAAAGTTTCAACGCGCTGATAACAATTTATCAAGTGAAGTAAAGTCAAAGAAAATAAATAATTGTCACGTAACAGCTTGCTTTGTTTATATAATCTAATTCATAAGTGTGCCCAGATTCTTTCCATTTTCATTAGCATTAGCCTCCTCGGGTTAAGTGTACACAACTTCAGCATTTATTCTTCCCATTTGCTGTGAAAATAACAGACGTTTGTTTATATACTCGTCACGAGGTAGAACATGTAACGTTAGAGTATTTTACCTCGGCGAACAAAGTATCCCAGGTTCACGCAGGCAACGAGGGAAGGCCGGGCGGGGGGGGAGCACGTTACGGCGGTTGATCCAGCCAAAAGAACGACGCCAGGTAATTAATTGGCGTAATTAACGAATTAATCCCGAGTGTCCGTGGCGAATGTAAAGAATTTGACGAGCCACGGGCAGATGAGCGCTAAGTAGGGGCTAGCGGGAAGCGTTCTCCAAAGGAATAAATCGGAGGAACGGTATTGCAGGGAACACGCCACACTGCCACCGGGCGCGCTAGACATTAATTCAGAGAAACGCCATCCCGGCGCGTCGGGGAGATCGGCGCGCGGCCGCGCACGCAAAGCGAGGCTAGCGGCCGACTGGGAGTCGAGGCGCGGGCGAGCGGCCGAGCGGCCGAGCGAGCAAGTGCCGATTGAAACACAGCGACGGCGGCCGCGCCGGGGCAGACACGCGCGGACGCACAGACGCGCGGGGAGCCAAGTCGGAATTCGGATTTTTTCGCCCGGGGCCGGCGCGCGCGCGCGCTCTCACCTCGGTCAAGAGTGAGAGGCGATCCGATTTACTTTTCCCGTTATTACCGGGAGCATTGGCGAGAGCGCGCGCCGGGGCGGACAGGTGGCCGCGCGGGAAAGCGCGCGGAAAAGCCGCGGCCCCCGGGGCGGGGGGGGGGGGGGGAGAGCACCTGCCGCCCGCCCGGATTTCGAGGGCCCTCCGCGGCCGCGAGCGCGTCCGAGCGGATCCCCCGATGCAGCGCCGCGGCTTCGCGGAACTGGTTTGGCCGGGCGAGCCCGGGGCCCCCGCCCACCGCCCGCCATTTTCAGCCGCGTCCGCCGACGCGGCTCCTATTAGCCGTTAGATCTGATTAGGCGCGCGCCTCGAGCTCGCAACAGTCCCGATCGCCGTCCGCAACGGGACGCCGCCGCCGCCGCCACCGCCGCCACCGCCGCAGCCGCTCCAAATAAACCAGGGGGACGACGCACTGGCAATAATGGCCTCCCGATGCCCGGCCGCCTCGGAAATATTTGAATAAGAGCAAAGCTAGCGTGCAGCCCAGGCCAGATCTCCCGGCCGAGCTCGAAGCGCCGCGCCCTCCCGCTTATCTCCCCGCTTTTACAACTAGTAGAGTTTCATGTCCAGGCTCGCATTTCCAATCAACTCTCATTCATGATTCTTTCGTTTATTTATTTATTCTGTATCAACCTTTATCCCATTGTAATCTACCCATTGTAATTTAATCGCCCGCAATGCCCCCTTCAACCGAAGGCATTACCAATGTACGTTCTTCAAATTGGAATGCCTTGTTCTGCTTACGGTAGCTTGGACTTTTCAGTTTCCTTTCAAGTTTCTGCTCGCGTAATACCCATCAATCTAGTTTTATTCCATTTTAATATTAGACAAAGTTTTTACATTCAAATGATCGTCGAAAGTGTCGAGGCTTTCAGTCGAGTCCTAATGAACAATTGCATGTTTGTACGTGTACCAGTCCACTACCTCCAAAGTGTGCATATAATTATTGTCAAATAGAGTACTGTAACGTAGTGCTGCCTATTTCACGGTTCGACCGGCAGTCGAAGCAATCCAACAATTATTTTTTTCCTCAATACTTCAAGAATGAGCTAATAAGAAATTTAATTGCTTATTTTAAAGTCGATTAGATTCTAAGATTGTTCAAGTATGAGATGTAGCCTGATAAAAGTTCGATGAACCACCGATTGCATCGAAAGCTAAAAAAGTTTCATGGCCAATTATCGATTCTTCTCAATCGCGAAGAGCTTACGCAATGGGTTTAAAGTTTGTAAGCTCGATCTATTTTGCTAGGGAGTGATTCACTTTGGGCGGAATACCTAGTATAAATTTTACTTTATTTAAATCTGGCTTGAATGTCAAACAGTTTGAAGGTACTTTTTTTTACACATTTCCAATGCCGTGCTTTCACGACTCAGCTTCTAAAATTTTTTCGCAATGCGTAAACTTTCCACTATGTGATTACACCTTCTCGTATGCGAAAGTAGACAGGATGAATTACGATCGACTCTATTTTAGGGATTGTGTCATACCGACATCTCAAGAAAATCGTTAAACTTTTTACCTTCCCCGGGAGTCTCTTTGGATTTTTCGCGTTTCCCCGAGCGGCGATGATCTTGGTTTTACAATCGCGTTTACAGTATATTCAAAAGCTTCAATTACGAACGGTCAAAATGAATTTACAGCAATGGCAGGGAATAAATTGCACGTCCACGATGAAAGCTGCCATAATCTTGTTAATTATTTAAGCGTCATTATATGAAAAGCAGAATAAAACTATTGAATTATTGTTTACGCATTCATCGTCGCTGTAAATTTTGCATATACACTGTGATTAAAGTACTCAGCGAGGCTTGGCGCTTGCAAAACAAACGTAAAAGTTGTCATTGCGAAAGGATAAAAGAAGCGGCAGCTGCAAGTGCAAGCTAATCGTAAAGAAGGGAGGAGGGAGCCTCGTGGAAACGGGGCTACGTCGATCGTGGAAGGTTGAGCGTATCAGCGTGTGTCCAGGAAGAGGCTCCGGCGAGTCGCTCGCGCGCGCACAGCTGGCCCCGAGCGAGGCTCATCCGAGCCGAGAGAAAATGCGAAAATTGCGCACAATTGATTAGCGCGGCTTGGTTGCGTAACGCCAGCCGCGGCACGCGCGCGCGAAAGGGGGAAAAGCCGAGGGGGGAAATGCGCGCGCGCGCGCGCAAGCCGATCGTTAGAAAGCAGGGAAAATCTCTCGCGTGCGGCCTAGCCTTGACACGTTAACGATCCGCGATTGACTCGGGGCCCCGTCGATTGCATTCCCGGCGAGATAAACCCTCGGATAAACCCAGGAGATCCATTCTCGGAACGAAGTCCCGGGGCGGCGGAGGGCTCGCGAGTAATAGGTACGTAGACGCGGCTAGTCGGCAGAGTGAAAATCTAATGAGCTGCCGCGCGAATTTCTGCCTCGTGACGCAACTGCGCTCGTTGGGAAAGAGGCTGGAGCCGCGGCGCGACGACGGACGCGTCGCGCGCTCCGCCCGCGGGAAGACGAGCAGAGCCCCGCCGGCCAACACTCCGTGGAACCCGGGCCTGTTGTTCTAGCCAGACTATTTTCGCCGGCCGCGTCGGCGGCGGAGCCCGCGGCCCACTTCCTACCTCGGACGCTCCCCGCGAAACCCTTCTGCTCGGCTCTGGCCGCGCTCGCGGCCAAAGGGACATCCGGATCGAGGGCTCGACTGGAGCTTCCGGCCCCGGCTGTTGGCCCTCGCGGCTCGATCGCCGAAACGGGACGGGAAATAAAATGGGAAAGCGGAGATGAAAGGCCATCCGGATGTCCCGGGGCAATCCCTTGTCGTGGCATAAGGCGCGGCCTGCAATCCGACCGCGGGGAAATCGTCCTCGCGGCCCGGCCGTCTGTCGCTCCATCGGGGCGAGGGGGTAATCGGCTCAGGTGAGGAGGGAAAAGAGCGCGCCAGGGTAAGGAGGGGCCTTCACTGGTGACAGGACACCGGGATGTAAGCTCACTCCCGGGGCCCGGCATAGGCCAACCGTCATTCGGAAGGGACACTCGATCGAGTGAGCAAAGCCACGCCGGCCCCGGATGTAAGTGGAGGCGCCGAGTGCACCCGCTTCGTTTTACACCTTTTTTCCACCGCCGCCGCTGATCTTCTTTTAATGCCGGAGGATCGATATCTGTAGATCGGCAGATCATTTTGGATCTCTTTTTGCTTCTTGGGTAGCTTCATCACCGGGGATGATGACACTAAGAAAAAGTTTGACAAAAAAAGAGAAAGTTTTGCGAAATGAATACCGTTAAGACAGCAAAGCTTATACTGATTGTAAATTATACCGAGTGCAAAAAAGGAGTAGATTGTTAAGTGATTCGTCGGTTTAAAGCAAGGCAACGGTTTTTCAAATATTTTTTAAGCGCGTACACTGTGCACAGTAAGAGTGGGCACGCGTGTTAAAGTTGTAGGCTAAGCTTTAAGTTAGTATCCGCTTCGACATTTAGCAGTAAATTATGAGATTTTATTCGATTTGTAACAACAAAAACGTTATATCGGTAAATCATCGATTATTATTAGTTTCAAAGCAAGTGCACCATAAAATCGTCAAGGAAGATACAATTTATCCTTCTAACTATAATTTCACGCGTTCGGCCGCATTTGCACACACGGTGTATGTACACTTCATCTTTCGTGGGCATATATCGCCTTCGATTTATACGATTTAACATAAATTACGTTTCAATAGTCGAGTTGGGGCGGACTTCAGCTCTCAATCACCTTTTTTCACGAACCGAGAAACTCGACTCGCCTGCATCTGCCGCTTCTCGCGCGCATTAAAGTTTAACGAGTTGGCGGGCATCGGAGGGAGAAATACAAAGGAGGGTAAACGCTCGATCGGGTCGGTGTGATGCAATCAGTCAAGTGCACATGGTGATTAGAGCGCAAGGCTGTTTCTACGATTTTTACGATGAATGGAACGGACAGCAACAAGTAGGCGGCGATCATCATTATCATATCTAGCGTGGCGCGTTGATATTTGGGACAGTGGATCATTTCCGCTAGCCGGACTGGAGGCGAATGAAAAAATGTGTCCCACATCTGTCTCAATATTAGCCCGATAGTAAAGTTGTAGGAAGCCGGCAAAGGCGGCGGAGGCGGTGAAATTGCGCCCGCTCGCCTGGGAGGTGGGTTGAAAGGTCTCGGCGGACTGGCCACATGGCCGCACGGTGCAGAGTATATCAGTTGCGGCTGTTTGGAAGGAAGCTTGTAGCGATTGGATGTAATGCGTCAGAGGGCTTTCTTCATATTCCCGCGGCGTAAACTCGGCGCTTCCTTCCGCCTCTGGCCTCATCAAGAATCAAAGAGCGTTTGATTTATCACAGGAGGGGGTCCGGGGGGGGGCGGGTGCCAAGCCGCTAACAGCTCGGCCGGGCCGCGCGCTAGGCCCGAAAGCTCGCGGAATGCCAGGCCCCCTCGAGGCTTTCTTTTTGCGCGAGCGCCTAGGCCGAGGCGGGCCGCTCGGGTTACGCGAGCAGTCGTCCCCATGCGGGCCGCACGTGGCCCGGTCTTCGCCGCCGGCCAGCCGCGGAGGGCCGGCTTTTTTCTTCCTTTTTCCAGCGCGGTCGAGGCGGTAACGAGGCGTCTCGCCCGGGAGCCTGGGAGCGCCTAACTGTCAAACTCGATTAGTGGGGGCCGGGAGGGGCGCGGCCCGCCACCCGCCACCCGACCATTACCCGCCCGATTACAAGTACAAAGTCCGGGCACGCGAAGAGGCCCGCGGATCCAGCGCCTCGCCGGGAGCCCGCGACCCCGTTGCCCGGGCCGACTCGACCCTCATGACCTTTCTGCCGCGTTCAATTCGCCGCGACGCGGCCGATAACGCGCGCGGTTTAGCTGCAGCCGTCTCTCGGACTTTTCCCGGCCGGCCAATTAGCGAAACGTGATCAGCGCGCCGGGGAAGTAGCCGCGCGTCTCCTCGGGCACACACCTTCGAGCGTGCGATTGAGGCGAAACAGCGGGGGGCGAGGCTGGAGGGGGGTGGGGAGGTCCGGCGACCGGCGCCGCGAGCCCGCGAAACGGCTAGGAATCGGTGCTTTGATCACCGGGTGGACGGTCGCGGCTTTTCCTCGGCTGGTCCGCCCCCTGGGCTCATCGGTTCCTCGGCCGATGCCCCGGCGATAAGGCGAGGTGGGCCGACGCGCCGCCCGCGGAGCGACCAATTAGCCGAGAAGCGGCGGCGGCGGCGGCGGCGGCGCGCGTGAGAAGGGACCGGGGCCGCTTGAAAAATCGGCCTCTTTTGCCGAGGCGAGAGGCGCGAGGGGGAGCAGCCGCGCCTCGCTCCCCGAATAGCTCGACTGTCCCACGGCGGCTGCGGCCCGCCTCGGGAGCGAGGAAAAAAAAAAACCGGCCCCCAGCGCCCCTCGGCCGCAAGTGGCGCTCGCTAATCGCTCGGCACCGCCGATCGCCCAGGAAAAGAGGTCGTTATGTCCCGGCCGGCGCGGCTTCCGTCCCCGACGCCCGCTCTATTGGCTAATTGTCACGGCAATCGCGTCCCGCCCGGAAGGCCGCTCGGTTTTATCGAGCGAGAAGCGCCCGGGACCCCTTCAGCCTTATGTCGGCGGGGAGCCGCTCGCTCCCGGTGCCAACGGCCAAAAGGCAAGGTGCTGCCGGGGCTATTACCCCCCGATCGGCAGGGCTCCCAGTTGACGAGGCTGCTCTCGGCCGAGCGATCGGGAGCCCCGAGCAGCCAGTTTGCCCGGCTTCCGCTGGCTCGCTCGCTCGCTCGGTTTCCACGCTCTCGGTCGCGATCGGTGCGCCTCCTTCGCGCAGAAGCGCCAGCGAGCGCAAAGCCGTCGTTCCATTGCTCGTCGTTTGCCGGTCGAACGCGTGCGAGGCGAGGCTCGCTTTCCCCGCGCGCTCGGGCCTCCGCTCTAGGAATTGTACAACGATATACCGAGTGCGGCCCTCGTTATACACACGTATTTGCATTGTGAAATTGGGGGCCGAGGGCCGGGAGGCGGGGGGGGGGGGGCAAGATCACAGGCCTCGGCCGATGTACTTTGGCTATGTATTAAAGACGAATGGTTAACGACGCTCTTACGGGTTTATTAGTCTGCCGGGTAAACGTTTGGGTGAAAGTGGGAGACGGCGGGCGATCGGCGTGCAAACACCTTGGGAACTGCGCTCGAGCGCGCCGGCTTTATTTTCCGCGCCCTCATTAAAGGTAATTGCGCCGATTTGGCGGGCTTGCGCACGCGCGCGGTAGCCTCCCCGTGGAAATCCGCTGGTCGCGTAATGAGGCTTTATGGGTCGAATTTTGAGCCGGGCCGTAAAAGCGGGCGCATTTGTAATTGCGGGCGGCGCGTAACGCGGCGTTTTAATTAGATCGCCGGGGCCATCGGAGCCCGCAGCGGAAGCGGCCGAGCGGCTTTTTCGTCGGACTGGCTTTCTTTTCCAACGGGCGCGCGCTAGAGTCGGCCGCGGGTGTCCGCGCGGGCCCCAATTAGGGGGTGCGATCGGCAGGCCGCGAGTGGGAAAGAGAAAGCGGCGGGCGGCGGGCGGCGGGCGCTGGCCGTCCCGAGTGTCGCCGGGAAAATCGGCGGAGGACCGGCGCAGGTAGGCGCCCGGGGCGACTTTCTAACCGGCCGATCCCTCGGGCCAATTAATTGGGCTGGGCCATCTCCGGCGGGCGATCGGGCGATCGGTTGCCCGGGCGGTCGGTCGGCCGGATCGGCGCACGCGACCCAGGGGCCAGAATTAGGAATTCCGCGGCGGCGAGTCCCGTTGGCCCGGCGGAAGCTCGGCGAGCGTGCGAAAGCGCGGGTCAATTAGGCGGGGCGCATCTGCCGCCCGGGCGCCGCGTCCCCGGCCGAGCCGCGCCCGTAACAAGGGACCCCTTGATAAGCCCCGGGCGCTTTCCGCGCGGCGGGAAAAGCGCGGGAGCGCCGGCTGACCGGGCGGCACGTGGGCGCAAAAAGCCCGCAGCCTGGGAGCGTCTGCCACTTGGCGGACAGCTGCGCGCCCGAGCGACTTCCTGCGCGCGCATGGGAACGGCGCGGGGCGCCGAGGCCAAATTTTCGCACCCCCCCTGCCTCGGCGCCTGCGGAATGCGGCGGCGGCGGCGGCGGCGGCGGCGGCGGTGACGGCGGCGAGACGCGGGAGGACGCGCCGGGCGATCGCGCGCGGGAAAGCCTCCCCGTCGCCGGGGACGCCGGGAGGAGGCTGGATAGCGGCTGCTCGGGATTCGCGCCTCCGCCGATCTCCTGTCGTAAGAGTAAATCGCCACGCGGAAACTATCTTTATTCCAAAGTTCAGTGAGCGGTAAAACTGGCCAAACTAGTTTCCGCGAGTACGTTATTACCTCGGGCCGGGGACTCGGGGAGTCGGGGGGCTGTCGATAGGCCGCGGCCGGCGGATCTACCTTAATCACGACGGCGGCGCGCGCGGTGTCTTTTTGCCCAAAGGCCTTGGCGGCCTCGTCGGGCCGAGCAGCTGTTGAGGAGCGATCGGCCGGTAAAAAAGGACCGCTCGCCTCGGCTCGGCTCGGCCGCTCGCGATTCATTAGCCGGCGGGGGCTAATGCGCCGCGCCGGCTAAAGCAGGCCGGGCCGGGCGCGGGGGAGGGGCGGCCCGCTCGAATGGGGGCCCGCGGCGCAGCGGTGGATTTAGCCGGGCGCGCGGCGCCGGTTAAAGGCCTCGGCGGACGGCCAAAATTAGACGGGCCGCGCACTTGGAGGCGCGGCGGCTCGGCGGCCGCCGGCCGGCGGCGCGCACTCGTCTCTGGCCCCGTTAGATAATGCCTTGAACTTTGGAGCGCGCCTCGAGGGCCACTCGGCCCGCGCATTCCGCCCGACCCCTGGCGGCGCTTTCCCGCGGGAACGCCGGGCGCCTCGAGGCCGGCCGGCCCGCCCGCCCGCCCGACTCCTCCTCTGCCCCCTCATCGAAAAGTTACCGCTCGGCTTCTATTACAAGAGCAAACAAAGGTTTGGCTAATAGAGCGGCGGGCCCGGGGCCCTGGCCGGGGGGGCGGACGCGGCTATTCTCGGGAGGCCGCCAACGGCCGATCTCCTTTGCTCTTCGCGCCTCGAGTGCCAATTGCCGGGCTTTGTCATTTCACTCGGGCGAGGTAATCAGCCGGCGAGTCGTGGGCAATTTCTCCCGGCTAGATAATGAGGCCGGCCGAGCCGGAAAGCCGGGAAGGGCCCCGGCCGGGACGCCGCCGGTGCGGGGCCGCTGGGCCAAATTTCCTCCCCGGGCGGCCCGATAGGGGACCGGCGAGCGCGGGGGCCGCGAAAAAAACTCCCGCCGCCACTTACATACCGCTCTATTGGGCTTTCTCGGAAGAGGTCGTTTCCCCGGCGGCTCGGCACCGTTTCGCCCAACCGCTCCTTGGCACTTGTACCAAATTACACCCATTGGGTCCTCGTTGAACAAGACATCGATGGCGCGCCGCAGCCCGCGCCCGCGACACCTTCTATTTTTACGGAGAGCCGGGGACATTAAGGCCTCGGCGACGATCATGCGCCAGGCGGAAGCGGCGCCGCCGCCGCCACCGCACTTGGAAAATTCCACCGGGCGCCGAAACCAAGCAGCCCCGTCGTCCGAGGCGGCGGGCCAACGGGGCGAGCGGCGGAGGACGCCGAGGGGCCGGGGCCGAATACTCCGCCCGGGGAGAGGAAGAAAGGGTCTAGCCGGGCGCCTCGGCCCAGGAATGCAAAGCGCCCGATAATCAAAGGATCCGCGGGCAATTAAGGCGGCGGCGCGGCTGCGGCCCGCCCGGGGCTTACGCAACGCCGGCGGGCACGTGCGCCGGTTTTTTGCGCCGGCGGTCCAGGCCGGAGGATTTTTCCTCGGGTCGCGCGGGGCGCACGTGCGGGGCGGCCCGCGTACCCAGAAGGCCTTTGGCCGCGTAACCGTGGGGCGGATCGCGCGGGCAGCCGCGCCAGTGAGTGCGGGACGGCCGGCGTTTCCGGCGAGGCGGGGACCGGGAGGCACCGGCTATCGGCGCCTTATCGCCGGCGGCTCGGTCGGTAGGGCGGCGGGCGCGGCGGGCTATCGGCCGGGCATCGGCGCCGCGGGCGCGATCGGCCCTGCGGCGCTGCTGCCGGCTCTCGGCCCGGGCGCGCGCTCAAGGACGATAAGCCGTAACGGCTGTTGCAGTTCATTTAGCGGGCCGCGAAGGAGGTCGGCGTCTTCCCCCGTCCATTAGCCTCCTTCGGCCGGCGGCCGAGGCCGCGCGGGCGCGCGCGCGCGCTCGGTTTTCCGGAGCGGCGGCCCGCGGCAACCGGTCCGAGGGGGCCCCGGGCAGGAAAGGAAGGCTCGCCGCGGGGAGAAATTTGGCAAGAGGGCCCGGCATGCGTGAGGCCCCGGCGCTTTTTCTCCGGCGCGCGCTCCGCCCGAAAATCGGCGTCGGTCCTTCCTAGAAGCGCCGGCTGCCTCGGCGCTCGGCGGCGCTGACGAAACCGGGCGCCTCCGCTGGGCCGGCCGAGGGCCGAGGCCCGAGGCCCCGGGCCCGGGCTCCAGGCCCGGCTCCGGCCATTTTCACACTGAATACATTAGCCGGGGCCGCGCGCCGCGTTTTATCGTCGCCGCGCGCGCTTTGGCTCTCGCCGCGAGAGCCGAGCGCCAGGCCGAGAAACCCGTCGCCCACCCGCCGACCTTCGACTGCCGCGTCATTTAATAAGCCGGCCCCCATTTGATAATAAACCCAGTGGCCTTAGCCTCCCGGCCGCCCCCTCGCGCATACCACCCCCCGACCGAGCCCCCGGCTCCTTGGCCACGCCCACCGGACCCCAATTGTGCAACTCGCCCGACGCCCATTAGATACCTTCCTTCCTCTTCGCCTCGGTCCATCCAGCCCGTCTCCTGCGGGCCCTCCGCGCTTTACCCGCCACCCGCTTCATCGTCAATGCTCCCTTTTTTCTCCGGACAGCTTATGCCCCTGCCGGATGAATGAGTTATATTTGCAAAGCCGCGCTCCTATGCTCCACCTAATTACGATTAACATTACAATGGGGCTTTGGCCCGAGTGCCTGGCTCCGCCGAGTGGCCCACAGAGGGCCGCCATTTGTTTGTATAATCTCACTCGGCCGAGTATATCGGGTAATTGTGTTTGGCTTCCAGGCCCCTGGGGGGAGGTTATAAATAGTGCCAACGAGTTGATCCTTGGATTTCCGCTAGATTTTCCAGGCCGATCTAAATTTGGTTTAAGCGCGCATCGACGACTCGCCGACGACTAGGAGCCCGGCGCTCGGCGCTCGCCGCTCGCCGCTCGCCTGTCCGCCGATCCCGAGTGGGAGAAAAAATTGCCCGGCACTCGGCGGTCGGGGGGACACAAATATCGGATCACCAAGCGGCAAGCCGCGCCGAGAATAGACCGACTCTCGGGTTTTCTGATGCCGACACGCCCGACGGAGCCCCATCGAATGTTGCGATTCCGAGGCCCGACGCCGGCCAAAGACGTCGCCGCTCGCCTACTGTCGTCGCCCCGCAGCCGCCTCGCTTTCCCCGCCCCCCGCTTCTGTTTTTCGCCCGGATGCTGGGCGCTCGCTTTTGCCCGCGAGCTACCGCGCCCGTCCTAAAACCCGTGGAAACGCCCGCGTCGCCGATCGCCGATCGCCGCGCGCCTTATGAAACCGAGGGCGGCTTCAAGCCCGGCTTCAAACGCTCCCGCCGGAATTTACTTTTCACCCGTTATGTCATTTTGATGGTTTTTTTACACCCAGACGCGGCCAGTGCCTCGCTCCTTGCTTTCTATCAGAGCGCCCAAGTATCAATAAAAGTTTAAGAAACCGGTGCTTCTTTCCAGGTTTACTGGCGCTGCCGGTCCTCGTCTAATCGCCGGCACAGACCCGCGGCCTTCGTTAGCCACACTCGACACTAGGCCCTTATTTATAGTGCAGTGCGAATGATCCAAGGCGCTTGACCCGTCGGGCCTCGGCGAGGTCGCCGCCGCTGCCCATCGGTCCTTCGGCCCACCTCGAAAGCGACGAGCTCCTCGGCGGTGGGAAGCGGAATCGGTTGGAAAGAGGAGCGCGCAAAGCGGCTTGCAGCGCCGATTGAAATTTGAGGCGGCGCGGCCGGCGGCGGCGGCGGCGGCGGCGGATTAAAAGAAAGCACCGGCGGCGGCCGCCGAGCGGGAAAAAAAAACTAGAGCGCGGCGCGCGCGGGCGCTTCTCTCGGGCGAGCGAGGCGCGGCGGGCCCTCGGCGCGAAAAACCGGCGCGGTCGGGGGCGGGGAGGAAACTCCTGGGACCTTGGCCCGCTTTTTCGGCGGCGGCTAGGCCGAGCTTTCTAACGGGCCCCGCTCGGCTGCTTTCCGCGAGGCGAGCGACGAGTCCCCCGGACGGCCGGTGTTCCTTTTACCTCGGCCGCTCAGCCGGCTTTCTCCGGGCCGGCACGGCACTCACGCCACCTCTTCCTCTGGGCTTGCAGGAGGTCCTGAACAAGCGGCTGGACGCCAGGGTCGACTCGATGGTCCAGGCGGGACTGGTCCAGGAGCTCCTCGACTTCCACGAGCGGTACAACAGGGACCGCCTCGAGAAGAACAGCAGGTGAGTGGAGTCGGCGGCGGGGCCGCGCGGCTTATCACCCGGCCCGGCCGCCTATCAATCCGCGGGCTTTCCCCGGCGGCTCTTCGATCGGGCCGAGGGCGAGCGAGACGCACGGCGCAGATAGCGCGGTGAATGCCGAGAAGAAAGGCGGGCGGCCGGACCGAGTTATGCGCGCCGAGGGCCGGAGAGAGCTTTCCGAGTAGAAAGCTCCTTATCAGCGGCTCCCGCGACAATTAGTCCGTTTCCCGGGCCCGGCTTTCTTCTGGGCGGCCCCACTCCGCGGGAGCTTCGGGGCAAAGCGCCGGGCTCCCGGGGGCTCGGGAACCGGCTCGCGATAACGGATAGAATGGGGCCGGGCCCGCGGGGCCCAAGCTCCTGCGCTTATTTCGAAATAACTTTTCCTGCACTTCTCATGATTTATTCAGGTGCATGTGCCAATTGAGCGGGGCTCCGCCGCGGCGAGCCGTGTGCGCAGGTGCGCATAGATACATGTTTAATCAGGCGGCATCTTCCCCCCGCGAGCCGCGAGCCGCGCGCCCGCGCGCCCGCGCTATCCATCCGATCCGGCGACGTCGCCGCTCTCCGGCTGCCTCCTCCCCCCTTTCCTCAAATTCCTGCTTTTCTTGCTCTCTCCCTCTCCCTCGCTCCCCCCCGAGTCCTCCGATGCCCCTCGGCCCATCTCGCCGCCGCTGCAGTTTATGCCTACGCGCCGCTCGGCTCCGCTCAGACCCTTCCAAATTGTGCATTATCGCGATTTAGTCGGGTAATTCCGAGGCATTTGCGCGGCACGAGAGGCCCCAGAAGTGGCACGCGTCCAGATTATACGCGATCCTGCATTCGCGACTTCCATGAACGGCGGACTTATCGAATAATGTACCGGCGCGCCGGGAGTCGGCAAAGCGCCCGCCGCGCGCCTAGGGATTAATAAGCACTGTAATCGCACGACTAGCCGCCAGCTATAATATAAGAGGGAAAAAAGTCGTCTTACTTCCATTGCGCGCGCAAACAGCATTGAAAGCTATGCGTAGCTTATATAACTGACGAGTCAATATTGACAGAGAGGGAGAGAGAGAGAGAGAGAGAGAGACAAGCATTCAGAAATCTATACACTTGTAACTCGACGTGGAGCTCGATGCGTACTACGATATTTCCCTTGAACGTCCACAGTCAATCATAGTAAATATTTATCGAGCGGCCGCACTCGAACCGAGGAAAAATGCGCGGACGTCGCTCGAGGCTCGCGTGACGTTATCCGATGCAGAGACGTCGGGAAGAATAGGCCGCGGCATTGACTCCCGGGCTGCCCCCTGCAATTCGGTTATTGTCTCCTCGCGAGCGCGGCCTCGCCTCCCTTATCTTTCATTCATGCGGCTCGTGCGCCCAGGACGCGAGCCAGCGAGCTTGGCCTTTTTTTTTTTGCCTTTTTTGCACGGGCGGCCGATCGGTGATGCAAGAGCGATGCTCCCTCGGGCCGCGCGTACCCCGGCCACTGCCCCGGACCGCCGAGGCACCTTTTTATCTAAGAAATTCGATAAAGCCGCCCCAAATTTTTTCCCGCCCCGGCGAATTTGGCGATAGCGCCCGCCCGATTCCGGGAATCCGCCTGCCGATTTAATCTTGTTTACCCGGTGCCGGCCGGCGCGGGCCAATGACTGGGGGGGGGCCGCCTCGGTTTTTGAGCGCGCGGGAAAGTCCGGGCCGGCGGATGGTGGCCGCTCGGTGCCTACGGAACGGTCGAGCCGCGGCCCGGCAGAGGAGGAGAGAGCCCGGCGATTGAGTCGGCGCTGGGAGTCTGGGAGCGCGCGGGCGCCTCGAGGTGAAGGGGCGCCGCGGTGGGCGCGCGCCCGGGGAAAAACGACCGGCCGAGATAAGACAATGCGCCGGCCGCCCGCATATCCGCGGCGCGCTCCTGTGAAAATTCATAATTTATACCGGCCTCGCCGGGGAGTTTGTTTGGATTCCGGGCGCAGGACGAGCTAACGGCTGATTGATTAAAAATGCTAATTCCCCCTCTGTGACAGTGTATGGTAATGCGCCCCTAGGCGCCTTGGCGCACTTTCAAAACGGGAAGCCGGCGAAAGAATGGGAGGGAAACGAGGAGAAAAGAAACGTTTGACGAGCCCATCAAGCGGCCTCGCAGCCGGCACCGCTCGGCTTATCGGCGCCGCCGCGCCGCGGCCGAGCAAACTTCCTCTTTCGTTTGCGAGAAATTATCCGGCTAGTGCGCTCGGGTCGAGTGGGAGCCAACCGCTGCTGGCGCCGCGCTCCTGATAATCGTGCAAATGATAAATAGAAAATAGCTCGACGCTCGCTAATCGAAGGAAAATAAACCGAGAAATAAACTGACTCATGCGCGCGCCTCTATCTTTTTATCGCGAGAAAAACTATTTGATTGTTTGCCTAGCTTTATTGCCGCAAAACCTATCCTGGCTTCGCGCTCGCGGGGGCTCTGCTCCCTTGCCGAGCCGGCCTTTCCTTACGGAGAAGCCACCTCCTGGCTTCCACTCGAATTAGAGAGACGCGATCGGCGCGATAGAAGCCAACCACGGATTTTCGGTTAAAAAAACCTCTACACCATAAAAAGAGTCAAACACGAGCCGCGTTTGGGCAAACAGGAATATTCAGTAGGGAAAAAGACGACTTCCGAGGTAAAGACGGCTGCTTACACTGTATAAATCAGTAAATTCCACGCGACTTTGTCTTATCCGAAGACCATCTCTACGGGGAAAGTGCCGGGCTATCGGACGATTTCAAACGATTCGCCGGTCATCCGATCGCCTGGCCATCTCGCCGTCCAATCGCATATATCTGATACACATTACTCGGCTGCCGATACGGATCGCGAGAGCTCACAGCTGACCCGAATCGATGCAAACGCCTCTCTTCAAATACTCGAATTACCTCGCGGATACGGCCGCCGGTCTATTAGAAGTTCGTATTTCTTCGCCCCTGTCCGTTCGATTTCATCCGATTTTCGTCGATCGCTCAATTTCGCCGGTGAAACTCGAGACCCCGGATTCCCGGCTACTATGTAGCTTTTTCACGGCGTAACAATCAGCGGCATCGGTTGTTTTAGACCATTTTCGATCGACTAGCCAATGTCCTAGCGATTCCTTCACACGACTATGCGCGCAAGACGTATACGCATGACTCGCCGATTATGCCGCTTCTGAAATTATATACACATCTACACGGTCAAAGTTAATGCTATTACCAACTCTTTTATCTAATAAAAGTCCAAATTTATTTAATATTTACTCGAATACAGTAGATTATTATAAACCTGGATAATTGCCTATATTTCATGTCTTCAACTCATACAATCATTTTCGTCTTTCGGAGAATTTGGCTAATTATTTTGAATCAATAAAATTAAAAAATCCAAGGGACAATCGTGGATTCGAAGGTTTTGTACTAATGAACTTGATATCTCTTTTAATGAAGCTTTGAATTCCTTTCCAACTTGTTTCGAAACTTACGTAATCGCCCAAGAATCAATTAACGATTTTCTCACACCAATGATATTTTAACGAATTTTTTTAATTATAATAGTTAATTCAGTATTGAATAATTATGCTACACCGATGCCTCAAACTTTAATTATTTGCAGAATTTTTTACTACTTCTACAAGTTTCGAAATCAGTCACAATTACTGTTTATAAGCGATAACGAAGAGAGCATTTTATAATCCTACGTGACATATCTAAGGTAGCTTTATTTCGAGGTTGCACAAATTTGTAATTGAGATTCGTTGGTGATGATGCAATGGCAATATAAAACTCTTGGAACATGCGTTCATTGCATTCTGTACATACTTTATGTTATTATGAAAATGAAAAAACTCATGTCTTTAATTGTATCCTTAACTTAACAACTCTTTTTACTTGCTATTTTTTTGATAATGTATATCTACGAATTCATATCGTAGGTTCTCTAACAATAATGTATATAGTCAACTAGTATATTTTATTTCATCCTGTAAATGGAATTTTCCATAAAATATTACTGCCATTATAACGTTTAGATTTTAATCCAAATGGATCCGAGTAAAAATTTGGAAAGTTAATCAGCAGTGTGCACTTCTATCGAACCAGTTCGTATAGGCTTCTCTTGTTTCGCTACCTCTCTTATCGCCTCGAGACCTTATTGAGAACCACATATGCAAAGCCGATGCGAAAAGAGCTTGAGCACTACCTGTTTCTGCAGTAAAACTAAAAGGTCTCTCCCTCTTTCTTTTTTCTTTGTCAGTGTTTCCGGACGTGACGTCAGTGCGTGGCATGGTAACACGTATACCAAGGCAGCCCAGCGCGCATTATTAGAATAATTACCCAGCCGCCACTAAGCACGTGCTGTGCGTATCAGGCGCCGAAATTCGTTGGGCTCGTTACGAGGAGACTGGTTTATTTTGATTCATGCATTATATCGAAGGCTCGATCGTCGGTCCCGATAGCCGCCCTACAGGCGGCCCCGTTCTCAAATCGGTTCTCTTAAAATTCCAACCTCCGAGCTGGGTGTCCGAGTAATATTGGGACTGCTAATGAAGATCGGCAAATTTCGAAAGAACGTTGATACGTCTACGGATTCGATTTACTTTTATTCCTCCAGTTCAATTAAATCTTTCGTATTACTATTTTTTTCTGTTTCAATTTTCATGATAATGTTAGAAAGTACAAGAACGAATTGCAAAATTGTTTATACTAATAACAATCATTTTATAAGTATGAATAATTAGATACTAGACTATTAAATAAGAATTATAATCTGCATTCCATAAAAAATAATTGAAATTCATGCCTATACAATTATGTAATAAACAGTACGAATATTGCAATAATAATTGTACAATATTTTACTGCAATATCACGATATCTTATTGTACGCATAAAATACTCTAGTATTAATTGTATTGTAGTAAGTGCGCATCGCTGTGCAATTTAAGACTAGACTGATTAAAGTCTCAAAGGTAATTTTGATCTACATCATGAATATCTGCATATATGATCAACTGATCAATGAGAATTGTTCAAGCCAGTTCGTGGATTTTTCACTTATGGATATATATATCTTTTTCCTGTTCTACAAAATTAGAGCTTCGTAAAATTTTGTTTAAAAAGTAACTGTGTAAAACTAAAAATAATCTTTTTGTTTCATTATTTGTTCTATATTTATTTACTATTGTCAAATTTTGACGTTTTACAAGTAATTTGATACATACATATGTGAACAATCATACAATTATTTTTATTTTCTTATTTTAAACTTTAATAAACGTATATTTTTCTGTAACAAAAAGTTTTATAATAAATAATTATAGTTTAAAATTGATATCCTTTCAAACATGATTACATTCAATGTTGTAAAATAATACAGACTGTATCGACTATGAAATTTACAACTTAGTATACTCATTATTTAACATATATAAAAAAAGTCGTAATCTTATTTTTGTTTTGCCTGTAAAAATATCACGTAAAATACCTACTTTTTAAAATGGCCTTATTCTAAATATTTAAAAGTATACTTTATATGTTTCAGATCAGACGATTATACAAAAGGGATCTTCCAGAGTATTGGTTTCAAAGAATTTCACAATTTTTTGATACTTCCAAAAGAGGAGAAGGAGGCGGAATCCGTACGTGAAAAACGAATATCTTGTCTTTAATGCAGTTTTTTCACTCACACCGCGCGCAAAAAATGTAAATGACACAAGTAGCGTTGTTAAATTCGAAAAATTAATATTTACGATGTTGCTTGGCTTGGGCGTCTGACTCGGAACCAACATTCTGAAATAATTTACTCGTTACATTGCTAGAGAAACTAAACATCACAATACGTACGTTTCACATAAGTTCCAATGCGAGATAATAATTTTTGCTATTACGGATCGAGTTCTTGGTAGAATATATTCCAATCCATTAGTAATAGTTTTTCACGTATTCAAAAATATTGAATCTGAAGATACACTGCAGGTGAACATTTGTATATCTAGTTGTGACGTTATATAAAATCAACGCATTGCTGAAAAACCCATTCGAGGGACGAACGAGAATCATAGAAGCTCACATTTTTCGAAAGTGACAGTGATGCCCGCGCCATGTATATTTGCTGTTACTCTTTTGCGAGCGAGTTCATAGGCGGACTGCACGTGTTCAGAGGCAATCGCATGGCGCTCGTGCGTGTGCGCCTCGAGGAAAGTGGGTTATACTGGCGTGCAAGGCACTCTATCAGTGTCCCATTGTATGACACGCACGCGCTCGCACCTACACCGTAGAGACGCGGCTGCGAGATCCGTAGAGGCTGTGCCAAACGATATCGACGCGACGTGTAATTAAAATTCGATAACCGAGGATCTTGTTTAATTACTCGCCGTAAAAATACGCTTGGTTATTGATTGTGCTGGGTTTTCTCGGGCTTTGCATCGCTTTCTTCTTCGCTGGCCGGTAAATAACGATTCGACCCGATGACTTTTTCAAGCAGCGAATTATTCACTTCGTTAAGCATTTCGCAAGCGGTAACATTTCGCCGGATCGTTGTTGCCTTTTGCATTGGTTACCTCGTATTTCGTCTTCCATTATTCTATTGCGAAAGCGATCATTAAAAAATGTCGGTTTTAGATTTACTAGAGCAGTGCGAATACATGTGTTATAATTTTGATTGTATAGTCTGAAAGGGATGCATAAATAAGATATATATATATCTTATAAACACAGTACACCAATAATTTATTAAGATAGAATGGTCACATATAATCGTGGCATGCCTACGATATACACAAATAAATTATATTTCCGCGATGATCGCCTGCGCGGTTCGACTGTCCCTAAGGCTACGCAGGCGGTTACAACAGTTGTAAAACAGCGAATTTTTCTTAGGTCTTACAGTAGGTGTTCCTTTCTGCGACGATAGAATTTGGCTAATTAGTATCGAATCAAACACATTAGTATCAAAGTTTGCGAATCGGAAAAGGTTATCTCCTGTGTTAGTGGCTTTGTTGTCCTAGGGCTAGGGTGTCATCCACTAAAATAATAACACTAAAGTCACTAGGTATCCTCTCTAAGATAAAAATTCGGACGGGGAATTTAATAGGAGCTTTTGAGCGGTGGTTCTAGCGGTTTAGTTTTGTGTTGGCCTACCTCTCTTTGGGTGACTTGTTTTAGGATTGCTATCGGGAGAAACAGGAGAGGTCTTTTTCCTGTGCCTACAGAAAGCAAAGGATAATTAATTGAGGATGAGGAAAATTTCTTCAGTTAATCGATAATTTCAGTGAACTCACGGGATGGACTGCATTATCAGAAGAAGATGACTTTGATGAGAAAGGAGCCATGGTAGTTGCCCGATGGTTTCCTTTTATTGTCCATAAAGAAAGTTTTGTAATGCACGTTTAGAGTCGCATTGACGTTGTTTCTATATATTTTTAATCTATGTTTAATTGGTATCGAATAAATTTCATTAAAAAATGCATTTTTGAACTCGTAATTATCAAATTCATCAGGATCTGGCTAAACTGCAACAATCAGGTTGCTGTGATCCCAATAATAATCCTCGGATATGGAAGGACTTCAACACCCTTGGTGTACCTTGGCCAAGGGTTTTGATGGTTCCCCATTCAGCGCGGCGGTTCTTTGTGGTATTTCTCCAGAAGATTTGGCTTGCCGTACCGACTCAAGAAACGCTTGAGATGCCTCGCTGTACGAGGTGTGTTCAAAAAATAACGAGAATTTTTGTTTTATGAAAAAAATATTTATTTATTCATGAATATCTATTTTGTCCCCTTCAAAGTAATCCCCCTCGGATATAATACACTTCTGCCAACGCTTTTTCCAATCCTCGAAACACTTTTGAAACTCGATCTTTGTAATAGCTTTTAGCTCTTTTAGCGACTCGCTTTTAATGTCATCTATGCTTGCAAAACGACGGCCTTTTAATGTTCTCTTTATTTTTGGAAATAGAAAAAAGTCACATGGAGCCATATCTGGTGAATATGGAGGCTGAGGCATCGTTACAGTTTTGTTTTTGACCAAAAATTCACGAACAAGCAATGAAGTGTGAGCAGGTGCATTATCGTGGTGCAAAAGCCATGAATTGTTTTGCCACAAATCCAGGTGTTTTTTTCGGATTGCTTCACGCAAACGGCGTTGAACTTGTAGGTAGTACTCCTTATTGATTGTTTGACCTTGTGGCAAGAATTCATGATGCACTATGCCATTAAAATCGAAGAACACAGTGAGCATAACGTTCACATTCGACCGCACTTGTCGAGCCTTTTTCGGTCTTGGCGATCCAGAATGCCTCCACTGAGACGATTGAGCCTTAGTTTCGACGTCATAACCGTATACCCATGTTTCGTCACCTGTTATAACACGTTTTAGTAGTTCTGCATCGTTATTAACTTCATTTAGCGACTCCTGAGCAACTTCCATTCGCCGCTGTTTTTGTTCGAAATTCAACAATTTTGGAACGAATTTTGCTGCCACACGTTTCAACCCAAAACATCCGAAAAAATTTTATGGCATGAGCCAATCTGATATGCCAACATCATCAGCGACTTCTCTGATTGTGATTCGGCGATCGTTCATAACCATTTCTTTCACTTTTTTCACGTTTTCATCGGTTGTTGATGTGCTTGGGCGTCCGGGTCGGTCGTCATCTTCAACATTTTCGCGGCTATCTTGGAAACGCTTATACCACTCGTAAATCCTTGCTTTACTCATAGCAGACTCACCATATGCCTTTGTTAACATTTTACAAACTTCACTACACTTTATTTCATTTTTTACGCAAAATTGAATACATATTCTTTGATCCATTTTTTTCACAAACGAAAACCGCCGAGCTCGAAAAAGCACGTCTACGTTAGCGGCTTCCACTTAAAAAGTAAGCAATGAATATTGCTGAAAATTTTATCGTACTTCAGGGGCATGTGTACGAATATAATAAAAAAAATTTTTATACAGGCGGATCTCCAAACCCGCGAAATTTAAAAATTCTCGTTATTTTTTGAACACACCTCGTATGTTGCGGGCTAGCATGGTGGTCACTTTTCTTTATATATTTTATTAATTAATTTCTTTGAAGTTTCTGGTTTATCTCTAATACTCCTCTGCTGGAGGAGCTGGTTTACCAGCTCCTCCTCTCACTACCATTGATTTCGGACCGCTTACAATTGGATTGGATGGTCTTATTGGAATGATTTCATGCTTGGCTGAAAAGGTGTCGGAGTCATTACTGAGAGAGCAAGGGTAGTCGGCAATACCTCTTATGGGAGTTGATGCTTGCTGTGAGTCTATTGCCTTGAATAAGGTGTTTGTATGTAGTTTGAGCAACTGAGTTGTATCAATGATTAACCCTCGTGTCTGATGAGATTACGGTTTATATTTACCTCAAAAGTGACAAGTGCGCTACCGAGTTGATGGAAGACTCTCTAGAGTAGCTGCTGTTTCATTTAAAGCTCTTGTCAGAGCTTCTTCAGATTCTCCGGATGTTTTATTCTCGTATGGAATTTCCAATGATTCTAGATGCTGGTATTTATCCGCACTCTCAGAAGACAGTATGAACGGGAACCTAGCAAAGGCAAGGTTGTTGCTGGTGAGGCAGATATGCATCAAAACCTGGGAATTGAGCATTTCAGTTAGAAAGCCCCAAATAAGATGCCCCCCTTGCAAATCAGCTGGAGAATCCCAAAGATTCTTCCAACCGTTCCGCTCGCAGGCCATGAGCTCACCTTTCAAAGATTTGCATTTATGAGAGGGTCGGCTCTGTCCAAGCATACCTGAAGAAATCGTAAAGAATTCATCTGAGATTGTGCAGTAACTTAGTGTGATGCATTCATCTTTGCGAGAATGAACTGTCAGAACTTGATCAGATTCAGGACCCTATTTTTCTCGGGGGGGAAGGGGGGGGGGGGGGTCAGTATTAAAATCCGCGAATCGGATGAGGTATTATCTCTTTTGTCAGTTGCCTTGTTGTACCGGGGCTGGGATTCATCCACTAGAATAACAGCACATGGGTCACTGGGTACCCTCTCTAAGAGGAAGACTCGGATGGGGAATTTAATGGGAGCTTTCGGGCAGTTGTCTTAGTGGTTGACTTTTGTGTAGGCCTACCTCTTTTTGGGTGAATTGTTTTTGGAGTGCTATCAGGAGAAACTGGAGAAGATTTCTTTCCTGTACTTACAGGACGCGTAGGATTATTAATATTTGAGGATAAGAAAAATTTCTTCAGTTGATCGATAATTTCAGTGAATTCACGGGATGGACTGCATTATCAGAAGAAGATTATTTTGATGAGGAAAGAGCCATGGCGGTTGTCTGATAGTTTCCTTTTACTGTCGATAGAAAAAATTTTGTAATGCACGTTTAGGGTTGCTTGACGTTGTTTCCATCGAGGCATTTTGAACTCCTTGTAATTATCAACTTTACTTTATTGTAAAATTGTAACCATATTTTTGCTCTATCGTGTAATGCTTGTTCGATTATTAATAATTTTTTTTCAACTATTACATTTTATATTAAAAATAATTCTTATTCTTTTATAAATTCTTTTTGAATATCTAATTTTACCTATTTCTTTCGCAGAAATTACGTCTATACTCATGCGCCTGCCACTCTTTCTGAGTTACATATTGTCTATAAAGATTTCCTTCTGTATTTGTCTGCTCTTTAATGGAACGGAGTTCGTTGTTACTTAGTTCGAAGGCAGCTGTAAGGTGCTCTATCTCCCCTCGTTGTTTATTCATCTTCTGTTATGTTTTTCAAATATTGTCCGTTTCATGTTGTTGACGATTGAAATTTACAATTAGTAAAATTACAATTATTAAAAGTTCGATGCGATCTTCTTCCAGATTTTGTTTTAGCAACAATATTAAATTTGTTCATGCATTGTTTACAAAATAAAGTAACAAGTTTGATAATTATTTCTATAAAATTGTACATATAACAAATTTTTGCTTATAGTCGGGCACGATTATATTATATCGGACAATGCATATATTATAATTTTTTTGCTAGGACAGTATTGACAGTTGGTGTAATGATCCCAATAGGCGTCCCTTTCTGCGGTGACAAGATCTGGTTGTATTCCAGCAATCTGGTTGATCCGATCCCAATAATGATCCTCGGATGTGGAAGGCCTAGGGTTTCACGATACAAGACAATACGGATATTCACAAAAAATATTGTCTTGGTATTGAAAAATATCGTCAACTGGAAATCTTGTCTAGGTCTTGCATAGCAACAGTCTTGGCCTTGGTGAAATATTGGTCTTGATACAAAATTTTAATTAAATAAAATAATTAGAAAATAATAAAATAATTAAAATTATGTAATGTAATAATAATCGTTGATATAATTTAAAAATTAAATAATTATAATGACAACCCTAGTGGCAATGTAAAATATTTTTAAAGTAGAAATTACCTACTTTTGACGTGTATACTAGTTAGAGTCAAATAATCGAAGTAGTATGTAATTATTCGAAGCTGAATATACCTACAAGTGTAACATCTCCAGAACTTATTTAGGGCTAAAAACTAGAACAATAAAAATTCTGCTTTTAGATATAGAATCTAGCTGAGTTTCTAGTATCTTTAAAAATCATCCGATATTACGATGATATCATCATTATTATCATTATCATTTATTATTTTACTAAATATTTCATTATTATTACACAACTATGTTGATGTACAACATTGTTTGTAAAAGTGAAGATAATAATGTCATTTTAGATTAGTGACTAGTCTCTAATTGTAATGTGTCTTTAGTTGTTTTAATCCAAATAAATATAAATTAATACGAAATTAACGAATAAAATTAATTTAAAAGAAGACTTGATAAGGGCAGTTGCTTGCATAAATAGATGGTCTAGGTGTAGTTTAGTACAAGAGATGTGTAAAGTTAGATTATAAAATAAGCATTTATTTATTGTTTTTATATCAAGTATATATTTATCATATTTATTAATATTTATATTATCCACTTTTAGATTGTCGAATGAAGATGCATTCAATAAACGTAAAACTACATGTATTTTAATTAATTAATATATATCAAGACAAGACTAAGAATGTTGCAAGATTGTCTTAAAAAATCTTGACCTTGGAAAATGTTTAGTTTAATATTGTCTTGGTATTGGTCTTGAATTACAAGACAAAACAAAATGATATCAAGAATAATCTTGGGTCTTGGTAAAGCACTAGGAAGGCCTCCCACATCCTCGATGTGCCTTGGCTAAGGGTTTTGATGGATCCGGATTCAGATGCGGCAAGCCTTGGTAGTGTTTCTAAGATCTGCCTTGCCGCACCGACTCGGGAGACGCCTGAGGTGTCTTGCTGCATGCGCCCTTTGCAAGATAGATATTCTCTCGCTACACTCGCTAGATTCTCTCTATCGCCTCGGCTCGTTTCTTACTATTTATCCGCACATCATGTACGGAGTGGGGGGTAAGACGGTAGCCCACCGCCGCTGCTCGTATACACAAATACGGATCTCGGTACAACTCGATCGTTACAGCAGTCACTTCGGACGTCCAACAGTTTTATTTTAGGGAAGTGTTTTGTTTGATATGGTGACAACTGCTGCTGTTGGAAATGCAAGTTTACTGATGAAACCGTCTAGTAAAGTGCCAAATTTTGTACAGTAACAGTTTACTTACTGACGGTAGTCTTGTGGACACTTAATAAACCACGACACCTTGAACGACCCTTTTTGGCTTCATCGCGTTTACTTAGGAGAGTCTAATAGCTCGAGCGCATATAACGCTAGAATTTAACATGGACACACACGGGAGCACTGTGATAGAGCAGCTAGACTTTATGAACCATTTGTTCCAGCAGGGCCAGCAGCTGCTGAAAGAGGCTATTGAGAATTTGAAAATAGCTACGAGGAGGTACGCCAAGAAGCAACATAAGTGGGTGCAGAACAGACTCATACGAAGGGCTGATAGACAGGTACGCGTTCCCCTGTTCCTGTATAACTTCTTATTTGTAATCTACTGCGCTCGCTTAGATATACCGTTGATTGAAGTCTGTGTATAAAGCATTTTTTTATCTTATCATTTGGCTCTGTACAAATACCGACCGAGTGAGATGACATTGAGACTATAGAATTGTGTGTTTGAAAATCTTATTTATATAGTACACTATGTGCTTTACTCAATGCCTCATTTTGCTACATTTTAGTTGAAATCGCCAAATTGTACTAGAAAAAGAAGTGGCATTGTTTATGAACTGTCTCAATACTTTTTATACTAGTTTTCACAATAAATATATTTGCAATTCATATTATTCAAAATCTACAATATAGTTTAAAATATTATTAGCTTTACTTTATTAGAAAGCATTAATTTCCATTTATCTACATTAAAAAAATTACGCAAACTAATAGAAAAATTGCGCGGAAATTAAATTGTTCATAACAATCTAATTACTTTGAGATCTTTTATCTACATTCTATCCAAGAAGAAGATTCGACAGGATTTATGTTTTTGCACTAATGGCGATTTGCGATCGCGATCGGTCGCTTTTTTCCTCTCTTCCGGCCTCCTCTCACTTTCACATTCTTGGGCTCTCGCGGGAGCTGCGCAGGCACAGGCATAGATAGCCTATCTTGGCTCAATTTGTTAACTGTCGGCGCTGCTGCTGTTGCTGTTAGCCCCTGCTACTATCGCCGCTGATCCTTGCAGGTGCCACCAGTTTACTCGCTCGACTGCACGGATGTGGAGCAATGGGAAAGCAAGGTTTATGGGAAAGCGGTCGAAATCGTATCTGCGGTTATGCGTGGCGAAATGCCCCAAGAACCGGCAACAAATAGCGTCATCCTCGATGCAAAAATCACTGATAGTAGTAACGAGACGAGCAATTTTTGTCAGGTAATTGTTTACATGCTATTTAATTTAAAATTATCAACTCTGTACTTTAAGATATTGAATAATGGTTTGTTTCTGTTGCTTTGGTATTTGTAGGTTTGCGATAGACTGTTCATCGGTGACTTACAATGGACTGAACATTTAAAAGGGGCAAAGCACAGAAAGGTCGTACAGAAGAAAAAACGATTGGAAAGTTATAAAGTTAAAAATTCAAATACTGTTGAAAGTGATGTTGCAGTAGAGTACAAAGACAATTTAGTTGTTTAATTTTAATAAATAATTTTGTATATTTTTTTGTAAAAGAAAGTGTTCCTATAAAAATGATAAAATATATTGATTTTTTTAACAAATTGTATTTTGAGTTCATTTTACCATCTGTAGATAAAGCAGGAAGTTGTATTTTCAAAGTTATCTTCTGAGTATTTGAACAGATACAATGGATTTCATTTTTACCGATCGTCGATAAATGGTTAAAAGTAGTGTAAAATAATGTAGCTCTTGAGTACTAGATGTCATTACCTACAATAAATAAAAAAAATTCTATTCATCAATTTTGAAAATTTACAAATGAAACGATAAAGCATATAATCGGTGTAATTATCATAAAAAATCAATGTTTATTTTGTAAATCAGTAATAATAAAAAAAATCGTATTAAAGAAGAATCATCCATTCATTAGAGTTTAGCATTTGATAATTATTTTTTCCAAAATTTTATTTTTAACCAATTTAATCGTAAATATGTTTTTATCTGAAAATGTAGAGTTATAATTTCTTTAATTAAAATATATAAAAGTTATTTCGTCTGCTTCTCTACTCATGAAACATGAAATGCATTACTTTAACTATTGAGAAGAAATTTTGAAGAAATTACTAATTTCTTATTAGTAATTAATACTAACAGATTCATATATCCTTCATTAAACGAAAATAATAATTACTATTTACTATTAAATAACCTATTTTTGTATTTGTACGTAGTCGAAAGTTTATAAATCGTTTTCGGATATTCCTAAAAAAAATATCTAACATTTTGTTTAAATTTGTTTAAAAAATGATATGTTTATCCAGAAAATATTCACTTATATTACGTAGTTATTCATTAATATAACGTGTACCGTGTGTATCTTTTAATACGTTACGATATTTATTTTAAATTAGTTTTTTTTAATTTAATGGTAATTTTACTATCAGAATGTATCACAGAAATTATTTTTTTGAAATTGCTTTTGATATAATTTTTTTTCAATATCTGACTTAAATATACATGAAGTTTGAACTTTCTCAAGAAAAAAGTAATAAATTTAAGTTTTATACGTTTTTTTTTAGATGAAAGTGCTATTTCTTTTTATTTTACGAAGGTAAAGTAGGCGGGAAACAAGTTTAGTAAAAGTTCAGCTGTCTACATCTATAGAGACTATGTGAAATATGTTTTAAAAAATAATAAAAACTATCCAGAAGAATACTTCAAATTTTTTTAGAATCTACTTTTGGAACGTAAATTTTTGAAAATACGAATTTTTCCATATGTATAATGTCAGTGCAGGAATAGAATATTAATGTGGAGAAAATTGATATATCATAATGTAATTATTAATTAATCTTTATTAAACTGGTTTTTGTTATTAGCAATTCGATTCATACAAAAGTCATTAAATACTACATTACAGGTTTCATAGCGTACGGGTGTATGATTTAAGTATAAATGTAAAGATCACTTTTAATTTAGAATGAATGCTTATATTACTCTTTTATTCAAGTAATTGCACACTGTTTGATAAGTGATATTGCCTTCACGATTCGTATGAGTAAGATTCTACTCAAAAAGATCAGAAACTCGATACAAAGACATTAGAGATTTATTTAGCATAATACAAAAGAATAATAAAAGTTAGTATTGCATTTGAAAAAACATGAGATTTTGCACCTGCTCGGACAATACATATTATTTATTAATGCTAATTTTATAGTAAATTATAATTGTAAGTGTACAGTACTTATGTTTACACTTTATTAAAGTTTTAAACAGAATTTAAATAATTTATCACATAAACTAATTTACAGAAGAATTTCAGTTAATTTAATTTTATATTTCAATTTCAGCATTAATCTTCCTGTATAATTCAAATCAATCTTTCTTACGTAATGTAATAAGTATTCAATTACAACTTAAAGACTGCATTGCTCTATAATTTGTATAATGACTTAACTGGGTGTAATATTTTGTAATTAATTACAAAATTTATAGTCATTGCTGAGTCGCTACATGTAAGGTAAATCGGAGTAACCCGTTAAGCGAGGTGTTGACGATAAAATCTATTGCAGACCTACCTCATTTAAAAAAAAACATTAATATAAACAAAATGTAATACATTTTCCTGGAGGCCGTTGCAATCATAAACAACGCGGATGTAAATTGTGAAGTGTTAGATGTATCTAATCATCATAAAACTTGTCCAGTTACTAATCACAGATCTAGGCGCCATTTTAATTACTGCATTAATTTGCAATGAATCATACATCGGCATTGATTGGACGCAATTCCGTCATCATCAAATAGGCGCGGGAAGAAGCGGCGTCGTGTGGCTTTCAATGCTTCGACGCAAATAGAAATGAAAAGTGATCCTTGTGTTTTGTGTCTAGGTCGCAGTTGTCACTCGTGCGCGCAATGAATTATGCGTCGCTATTTCCGAGAAAGACCACTGCCGGCTATTTCCCTTCCTACTATATATCATGCGCGAAACTCGTTGGTTATACCAGTCCGAAAAAAGTTTATACAAGAAATCATTCAGTAGCAACGATTTTTTTATATTAGAAAAAAATACAGCGAAAGAGTTCACGAAGACGATAAATTTTACAGCACTTAATCAAAGTTTTATGACATCCTCGATGACATCCTTAGCAATCATTATAAATTATATTTTACAGTAACATAATAACTTATTTTAGCACGTAGTAGATTATATTTTTGTTTAGCATTGTAAAATTGTTGTATTCAAGTGTATTATAATCGGTGTTAATTATTACTTTCACATTGCTCATCCCTTATATTCGGGTGAGGGTGCAATTCAGTTGACGTGAGCTGTCTATTTATGGGAATGAGCAAGTTATGTGGCGTAATTTCTTTCCTTGTTCTTGTTCCATTAATCGGTGCGATGACACGATTTATATTGTCTTGCGGTCGACGTAGGTATGAGCTTTTCCCTAAGCGACGCTTCACGCCAAGATCACGATCTTGTGGTTGCGTTGTCGCGATCTTAATGCCGTAATGCTGAGTCGTGTTTGGAATGTCAGTCCAGCTACAAAGTTCTTAAAATAGCAAAGTGGATTAAGAATTATTCGGATAGTAATACTTTAAATTAAAAATAAAAGTACTTACGAATTGATTTTATGTTGCAAATATTTTACTTTACAATAATTATCTTTTCTCTGTATAACCTATAAGATCAGATTAAAGAATTTGCTTACATTAATTTTTGATAGTAACTAACGATAGATTGGAGTTTATATTATATTCTCAAATTATGTTTATAATTATAAGAACAATTTTAAATTAAATTATTGTAAGCATAAAATTATTGATTGACTAAGGTCAATTGAAGGCTTAAATAAACATTGATTGGATGCTCCCAGGAGATTACTTTTGGTGATAAACATATTTTGTATACAAAATCTGATCTCGTCGCTCGTGTTGAACATGCGCAGAAAATAAAATAGATGTTTATATTCTGTTTTGTTGTATTTACTTAAAATTATTATTTACATATTTTTTACAAGAAAATCTGAATACGTGTACGTGTGCATAACACGTAATGTTTACATATAGGATTTAAATTATTAGTGAAATTGCATTTGTTTAAAACATTAAATAAATACTAAATGCTTTGGTTCGATATAATGAATATTTGATTAGTGCAATATAATTTATACATAATGATAAGTATCATAATTCTATTAGTAGAAGAATCGAAGAACTGAGTTCTACATCGTTATACTTTGTATCTGGATTATTAATCAATCGCTATCGTTTGGATTTACGTACTAAAAATCGATTTAAAAATTATGAGTTATACGATTATGAATTTTATATTTTATCATTGACGTTTATAATTTAATAAATGTTAATTGTCAGAAGGGTGAGTTTGTCGCTATATTGAGAGTTCGATGTCGGTCATTTGAACACATGCAGGATATGTCAGGGAAAACAGTTTAACCTGTATAATTTAATTTTTTAAAAGATCAAACGGATTTATTTTTGAATGTCACACGAATGAAAATTCTGGTTAAACAATCATTTGGTAACAAGGTGTTAACTGATTGTTAGGCTCTGTTCGCGTTCGCAACATGCTTTCAGTCCATCGGCCGAGGCTTACGAGCGTATTGGGCGTATTAAGTAAGGCCCGTTCTCATTTAACCGTCACGCGCCCGATTACTATGCAAGTTATCGAAGCCGGGCGGTGAGGGGAAAAGTTTTACAGCGCCTGCAAGCTCGGGAATCTATATTCGGCTACGTGTATAATGCGCTAACTCCTTGCATGGTCGCTTAATCGAAGCGTGGCAAATTCGGAGATTGGAGCCCGAGCGACGACACGACGCGCCACGGAGGAGGCCGCGTTTACGAGGCGCGCGACTCGAGCATTTTGTCGCCTCGCTAAATCCAAAGTTTAATTATCGCGCGGCGGGCGGGTGGAAGAGGCGGGGGCGCGGAGCGAAGAGGCGGCCGCGTGGCTCGCCGAGCGCGCCAACGACTTCCGTCGCCGTCCTGCACGTGCTGGACACGATAATTCCCCGTCCTTCTGCTCTTTAGCGCGCGCCCGGCTTTTCGACCGCGCTTCGAGGGTATCCCCGCTGTTTTCAAAGAAAAGCTTTGCCCAGCGAAAATTTTCGATTTTTTTTTTTGGTTGGCGGGGGGTGGGAGGGAGGCCGTTGGTCTCGGTGTAATTTGTAGGGCAGCTCGTTAAAAGAGCGGCCGTTTTTAAAAGTTGCGAAAAGTGCCGCGCAGAAGTTTAAACGCGTCGGGTGCAAGTTTAAAGAGCAGTGATGAATGGTTTTAATGATTAAGGGCAATAATTTACACGCCGAAATTGGCCTCGTAAATTTGACAGGTAATTTTACGTTAATGGTACAAATCTGTAAGTTATTAAATAAAATCTCGCGTAATCGCATATAGATGGCGCGTTGGGAACGGCGTAATCCTTTTTCAGGCGATACACCGCGCACTCGCCGCCAGGTAATCGAAAGCGCCAATAAAGTCGTATCTCGACGGGCATTTATAATACTCCTCTCGGATCCCGCGCAAAATAGTCATTTGATCGTTTACAAAATAGGATTCGACAACGAATTGTTAACGTACACATTACAGTTAATCGATTGTATAAATAATTTTGATGGGTTCGATAAATGAAGACATAGTCTCTGTGCTCGAATCGTGAAGATACGACGCACGACAAATGGGGAAGGGCCGCCTAAATTTTTCATGTTTCGGGGTATATTTAACGCAGCGCGACTACTTTGATGTTCGACATAGAAGCCGCGGGAACGAGGTGTCCGAGTGGTTTTCGGCCTTGGCTAAATATAACCGCGTGCGAACTTTGCTCTAAAATTTGAATATATAGAGTATATGAGTCTTCTTGGCCTAGCCGCGGCTTAACGAGCGAGCCATAAAAATTGATTAACATTGTCATGGTGACATCAGAGCCCGACGCTATCACTCATCGTGACATCATTTGTCCGTCCCCCGGGCGACGAGGAGTTCCGAGCGGCGAACCCGTACGCCGCGCGCATAAAAGCCCGAGGGGGATAAGCGGCCGATTGAAGAAGTTGGCCGCGGGCGGGAAAAGCCGCGGGCGCTCATGTGCCGCGAGCCGGCCGGTAAATCGACGGCCGATCGAATCTCGCGGAATATGTCGCCCGTCCCCCGGGGGAAAGGCGGGAGATTGGAGGGGCCGTTGCGCAACGCGTCATGGCCCCTAATTAATTCGAGATAGGGAACGAGTTCTGGGCGAGAGGTCGCGCGGGGAGTTTGCGCGGGCACCGAAGGAGCCGTTCAATTAGCCGCCGGGCGATAATTTATGTCGCTCCATTCGGCGCTTTTCGCGTTAATTGCCCGGCCGGGCGAAAGAGCCGAGGGCGCCGGCGATGTGGGCCGAGTTCGCCCGGCCCGCGCTGGACTTGGGTTAGATTTAAATGTCAATCTCGCGGACGGACGGCGGCGTTGCGGCCTGACCGATTTCCCAACTCCATTCCCGGGCCGCGGGGAAACAAGGCTCTTGTTTCGGCAACGGGTAAACCCATCGCCCCGGCTCTCGAGGCGCCTCGGCCAAATTTTCCAGAGCTTCGTTAGGGATCTTTAAGCGAGTGGCTTTACCCTCCGGTTGCCCTACCTCCACAAGACGCACCTTTGTCCGCTGAATACTCGCTTTTGACGCTTCGTGTATATAATACCGCCAGATCACTGCACTTTCCTATTCCCCCTTCTTAAATACGTATTTGCGGATTAACATAGCTCCAAGTATTTAGATAGTCTCGACACATACTGTATATGCATAATCTTATGCAATTATGTATATGAGAAATTTAAGCTTTAGGTGCCAGCGAGTGCCTAATTATTAACTAAATTTGCCTGGCTTTGAAGTCTGTCAAATCAAACTGCAGCTACTCGATTCAGATTTGTATGTTTTATTAGATATATATTAACAGGACCACTCGGTTGATCTTTGCAGTTCGATTATCCAGGTTACGGACAGATTTGGGTCAAAATACAGAAAGATGTCTTTATTGAGAAGATGCAAGGATATAAATTTACGAGTTACTTTGTTCACCGCCCGAAGTAAAGCTGCTGGAAATTATATTCCGCCGTAGATTTCCTTCTGATTTAGCTTTACAGATCAGAGCAGAATCCGATAAATTTTATTCTCTTTCTTAATAAACTTATTTCTGTAATAAGTCCCTCATACATAATTTACATTTAATTGCGGAAAATAATCCACTATTCATATATTATTTAATATTTATATTCGCACATACTATCTCGCAGAGAACTCTTTACAAGTATGTTTCATTTTTTATCCTGCCACGTGCGCGTCTCGAGATAATTATTAAGTCATTAGAGATAAACAAATAAGACGAGACAATAAATTTTATAAAATGATTTATGAAAAGACCTTTCATTGTATCGAGCCATTTGAATATGCTAAATGAAAAAAGCCACGTATTCATCTTGCAATCGGCATTAATATTTTCATACGAGTTTTTCATGCCGATGTATATAGGTATTATTTTTAAACTTCAAGTTATGCACGGAGTGGAGAATCACACGTGACTCGAGAAAAGCACGGATGAATGCCCGCAAGCATCCCCATATTATCCTTAGTTCTGGATAGGCGTGCAGTCCGAAAAGCGAAGCGGGGGAACAATAACCTGCTCGTAAATCGGCTGTACACTCGCGCGAAAAGCCCCTTTGGCAATTCATCCACGTCGGGCCGGTGGTGAATTCGCCACGGCGTAAATCATTGCTCGCGAGGCGTCGCCACGTCTAGTTTAATTAAAAACGTCCTCCGTAATGAACGGCGGCGCGGGGATCGCTAGGACTATGACGGGATTCGCTCGCCCTTCCGAATATTTCATCGACACCTCGCTCCCGGCTTGCCGGCCGGCCTCTGCGTCGCCGCGGTACACTAGAGCCCAGACGCGGCTTGTTTCCGCGTTTTTTTTGTTGATTGTTCGACGTGGGAATACACTGGCTCAATCTGCACCCGACACGAGCTAAGGTGGCCAATCGCGCGATCTCGCGCCTTGTTTATAAATCGATAATTGTTGGGGCCCGAGCTGCCGACTCGCATGCTAATGACGACTGGAAATGACGAGAGTCTTTCAATTGAGTCATTCGGTGGCGCTCTTGGCGCCTCGCTTGTCGCGCTTTTATAACGCCAGGATTAACGCGGCGAGTGCAGCCTATCTCCCCGATCCGATGAATCAATACGCTCACCGCTGCACTTTAATAATCCTCTGCGCGCATTCAGATGATGTTTTAATAAAATTTATTCTGCACTTGTACGCGAGTTGTCTTGTTGAGCAATATTCCATTACAGCAAATAGCGATTTGAGGATATTCCTTGGCGCGCAGTCCGATATCTCTGCCCATCTCGGACATTCCTGTTACGTAATTGAAAGGTGGACTGCGCAAACGGAATTAAATATTTTTTCAAAAGTATCCAAGGAATACTGTAGTTTCCATTAAGGAATTCGATTTGCCGAGTTATTAGTATTAAAAAAATTGCTTTTGGTTGCCAAGGAATATTATACAGCAATGGAGCATAAATTAATTTTTTGAACAAAAACAGACTATTGGTTTAAAAAAATGAATAGGTCGAGGAGCCTTACCGTAGCCTTTTGTTCCGGTCCCTCGTATTTTTGCGTAAATGTACGTCTCGAAAAAAGCACGGGCGCGCTACATGTTGCGGAGGTCCGAAAAATGCGAAAAAAAAAGTCCCAGCAGTCGGCTTGACTTTTTTTTTTACGTCTAGAAGAAGGCTGGACGGCCGGTTGTATTTTAGGAGAAAACTAGGGGATGGGAGGGCTACGCGCGACACGGGATAATCCTTTTTGATTTTCATAAATATTGAGCGCGCGAGGGGCGGGCGAAAGACGGGCTAATTGAATCGCGCATTAATTAAATCATCAATCAAAGAAGCGGAGGGGACAGGCGGGCCGGGCAGGTGGGAATTCGGGGCGCGCACCGAGGCGTCATAATGAGGCGGGCGTCGGCTCTCCCGGCCGCCTGCCAAATTACATCCGCCAATTTTCCCGGGGCGTCGCGCGCGGCCCGCCGATAAAGGCGCGACTAGGCCGGCCCGGCCGCCGATTTCACGGGCCTCGGGACTCGGCCCCGGGAGCCGCCCGGGCGCTTTAATCACGTTTGATCTGCCGGGTTGGACGGTCGCGCCTTCGCCCCCCCCCCCCGGGCTTTGTTCTTTCCGCGGGCTGTTATGGAAAATTTGCCGGGCCGACGCGGCCTCTAATTGCGCCTCGTCGGCCGGTCGGGCTTTATTAAATAAATGAGGGGCGGCCCGCCGCGAGGGATTGGCGCGTCGCGGATCTATCGGCCCCGGGATCGGGCTTTCCGCGTTATCAGCGGGAATTACGTGCTGCCGGGTTTTATCGGGGGTTGGCACTCTGCCGGGCGGGGGGTGGTGGGGGCGGCTTCTTCGGACTCTTGCCTGGGCGAAATTGCGGAGTCGATGGGCATTCTCTCACGGGCCGGCCGGCACTGCAATCGATAAAAAAATGTATACGCTTAGTTGATACGGCGCGGCACGGGGACGCTCGAGTGCGCCCGGGAGCCGCGCTCTAAACGCCCGGCCATAAGCCGCCGGATTAAAGTGCGCCGATAGCCTTAGTCCCGGGGCGGACGGTGCCAGTCCAATTTTCCGCGACCGTAAAAATTATCGTTATCAGTGGAAATTGGAGTAAGGCCGACTCTTCGGCTGATTGAATTTGCGAGGGATTGTTCGGTTGCCGCGGGCAGGCGCGCCTGCCTCGCCTGTATCGCGAATAAACCGCGGGCCTGCGCTAAACTGCGCGCCGAACAAAGTTTCCAAGCCGCTATAAGAATTAACATAGTCGTATAGTAGGGGGCCGATAGGAAGAAATCCATAAGCGGAATAAGAGCAATAATCATTTGGCGGGGGCGAGTTTAACGTCGCGCGGTAAAAGTTCACCTGGAAATGAAATGAAATTTAAAGGCCATAGTCGGACTTTGATCAGGGCCGCGCTAATTAGTTTCGCATGGAGCGCCGAGCGGAACTTTTTCATTTTCTTCAAAGTCCAAAGGCCCTGCGATTAAAGTGGTGATAAATTGCAAAACACGGACGAAGCGACTTTTTCCCCCGCGATTTGCCGGGCGATTATAAGGCCGCGGGTGCGCGCGAGGCTCGCGGGCTCGCGCGAGCCCCGAGCCGGCCCGGCGCCCAAAATATATACGCGTAACGAATGAGAGGGAAGGCGCGCTTTTTAGAATAAACTGCGGCACTTTATCGCGCGGCCGAGCGCCCGAGAGCATAAATTGCGCTCTGCATTTTAACGCTCGGCCCGGGCCCCATCCGACGATAACGTAATAACAAAGGTGGCGATCGACGGGCGCGGATAAAGGCTACGCGGGGCTCGGTGAAAGGGCGCGCGGGAAAGTCGCGGGCGTAACCCGGAGGGCCGCGGAGGAAATAAAGCGGGGCGGCGGGCGGTGTAAAAGTCCCCCGGACGGGGCCCGAGGTGGAAAAAGCCGGGGGATTTATCGCTCGAATTGCGCGCGGCGGCCTCTTATCGGCCGGCGGGCCGGGCTAGGTGCGCCGGATCGCGCCGTCCCCGCGAGCTGGGCGCGATAAAGGAGGCGCGCGGTCCCCTTATCGGAATCGACGGGCCGTCAGATCCGCTTCCGCGAGGCGAACTTTCCGGCGGCGCGTAACGAGGGCCTTGGAGCGCCGCCGGGAGATAATTGGCCCCCGGCGCAGGCGCTCGGCGGCGCCGCCCGGGAGAGCGGGGCGCGCGCCTGCGCCGGGGGCCGGCGCCCCGTCCCCGCGGCCCCGGCTGATTGATCGGCCGAAGGTCGGCCCCGGGCCCCGGGCCCCGGGCGCAGGGCGGCCGCCGCGGCCCCTAGCCCGCCGCCGGTGCAGCTGGGGCCGCGGGCGCGCAGCGGAGCGCGGCCGCCGCGGGAGAGGGAGCGCCGGGAGCGCGCGGGGGGGTTGCCGCCGGCACATGCGAGCCGGCAGTCGGTAGCGCGACACGGTCGCCGCCACGTGCTCGCCGCCGCAGCGCCCGCAGCCGGTGCCCCGCCGCCTCCCGGACCCGCCCGCCCTCGCCATGCCGCCCAGGTGAGTCACGCATGCGCCCCGCCGGCGCACGTGCACCCGGGTCGCGGCCCCGCTCCACAGGTCGCCCCGGCCGGGAGGCGCTCGATGGAGCTGCGCCCCGAGCCGGGCGCCCGGGGCCCGCGGCCGGCCGGGAGCCGCCGCCGGCCGCCGGCCGCAGGGCCCGCCACCGCACGCGCCGCCCTTTCGCTATTTATCCCCAACCGCCCTTGCCCCTAAACATTCCCTTTTGCGCCGTTTCTTTTACTTTCCCGGTCACCCGCGCCATTTCTCCACCCAACTAACGAGGCTGATTCTCGGCAACGGTCTATCTAATTTACGATGAATTAATACGATTGAAAGATTTATGTCGTCCGACATACCGACTTGACTTCTAGTTCTTGAGTCGCCCAATTCGAAGGTTGAACGCATCAGAATCGGCACAATTTATTACACTTATTCTAGAATTATTGCCGCCAAATCTATTCAATGGACGTATATTTGACTCTCGTTTAACATTGCTCTTGGAAATTCTTGGTCGTCGTGCACGATTTTCCGGAAATCATCTCCACGCAATGAGGTCAATCGTGCTATTTTTACGATATTTTCATAATTTTATCGATACCGCCCATTCGATCAAGTTGAGCGTCCAAGAATTCCCAATTAATTTAATTCAACTGGACATAATTGTGATAATTATACACTTCATTTCTCACAAATACTCGGAAGTAGGTAATCACTTACCTCAATATAAATCTTGTAAAAATCAACAAAATACAACGATTTGTATTAGTTACCTTTTCCATAATTTAGTCAACAAGTGATTTTCAGCATGGTAGCTAGTCTAGTCTTATACAAACAATTTGTACTGGAATGTGCATACCCTTTACATCCCTTCAAGTCAAAGTGACTGCATCTCGTCAAATTTAATTTTCTAAGCTTTAGCCAACAATTTGATTTGATAACCCCGCGAGATTCAATATTGAAAATATATGTTGTTAGTCAAAATAGACACGAAATGGATTAAATTAATTATATCTGACATGTATTTTGCTGTATCATCCTTTAAAAATGTTTGATTTTTGGCCTTTAAACGGAGCGTACTAAAGATACTTATCAAAAACAATTTAGTCAATACTCATATGTACGCAAACCATACATTTACATCGTGCTATAATTCTATACTTGATTTAATTCGAGTTACAAATATTAAATTATTAATGACAAAATGTACACCCCCCTCCCCAATTAATATAAATCGAAATTTTGTATTTGATGAGATTTAGGGGGTAAAATAGCTCATGATAGGTTTTTAACCGGTAGCAGGCCTGCCTCTATCCATTCAAATAAGAGGGAATATATTAACCCGTACAAGTTATTTCATTTGCAGATAAAGTATACAATTTAACATTAACGCGATGCGATGGGAAAGCAAACGTTTACCTATCCGGGCGAGCGAAGGTATGCCGGGCTTCCGCGCGAACGAGTCAACGATGAATATTAATCGAAGCCCGAATAAAAATCCTTGAGGGCCGGTCAGAGCCGCATCCCATCATCGTACGGGAGTTTGCGTTATCGGTACAATCAATTAAGGCGAATGCGCTGTTCTATTTGATTACCAATATAAATGAATATGTAAATATAGTGCACAAACACGAGCTGTGTGCGCAGGGGAAGCGGGCGGAGCGAGCGCCGGAGGCCCGACAACAATTTACGCGCGGCTCGGAATTACATTGCGCGTATATAGCCGAAAGGACGATTTGACGAAGATTTGGAATTCGAATGAATGCAAACTACGCTCAATTCCCTTGGCGCCGCCGACGCCGCCGCCGCCGCCGCCGCCGGCTTCAAAGCAAGAGGGGGCAAGAGAGTGCGGGCGACATTTGCCCCGGCGGCCTCCCGTACTCTTGACCGAGTTACTACTTTCCTGGTGCTTAAGCCGGGCCCACATCTCGACCAACAAAACAAAGCATATATAGACCTTTTCTCTTTTCCTACGTTGGTACACTTTGGTGGCGCGAGTGCTTTTTTGTTCGCGTCTTGTACTGTTTGCTAGTCAACGACAATTAATACTGTTTAAAAGACTCTCGACTTTCGACGTCGCGTGCAAGTGGCTGAAATTATTTTAATAATATTTTTTAAAAATGCTGGAATATAGAAAGAGGTCGCGAGAACAAACAACCTGCAAATGAAGGACATTGTCTAGAATTACTTCAAAATTTTACAAAAATTCATCTTAAAAGGTTTCGGTTTACTCAAGGTGTATAATCTACGTTCGAAATTAATATGCTTGATAAAGTATTGGCGTCACGAAGAATGACGCTGTTTGCATATTACACATGTATAAAGTTCTCTGCGACTCGGATAGTCTCTAAGCATTCAAGTTTGCATCCTCTTCCTTTGCTTTTATCTACTTTGCCATCTAACCGTTTATTTCCGTTCTCGTATTCTATAGGCTCGGGTTCTTGACAACTTCTTTTTCGCTCCTTGAGCAATCACTGGAGTGTCCAATTGCGAAATAACTTTGCATGCCTCTTTATCCATTTTATACGTACAGGCGAGATCGTTTACCAAGGTTTTTCTCAGTTGTACAAGAGTCGGTTCGCATTTGCTTCACTTTTCTCACTTGTAAAAATCATAATTATATACATGTATCTCATTTATTAGTTTTCAAAATGAATTAAATTGGATTTCTATCGTAATTTCGAAATAAACTCTTTTAAATAAATTATTAGTAATAATAATTGTCAGGCAAGGCGATAGTATTGTTGAAATCTTATACTAATGTGAGATAATTATTAGATGGCTGTATTACATGGAAATTGATTTTCCCGTAATAAGACACATGGCTTGATAGCTATGAGGTTATTTCTTGGTTGCCTAAGCGAGTTCTAAATCTGTACCCTTAAAGCTATAAAGGTATCTTAGGAGGAACTATTTCGCGCTCGTTACGGAACGCTTGACTTTCGGATATACTCGTATTGTCGACGGGAAACTCGGGTGGAGCTCGACAGACTCAGTGGCGAGGCAGTTTACGATTTGAAAGCGTCGGTTGTTATTTTTTCCATCGCGCCAGTTGTCGTAGACAAATTTATTGCCATCGAGATTCAGTGCAAAACTGACAGGAGAATCAGAAAGGCATAGCTTCGGAAGGTTTTTTCGAAATAAGACGCACACTAATTCTCATATCTATATACATGTATATATATGTCAGGTTTTATATCCTTGAAAATTTACGAGTTTCTTTTTTGACTTGAACATTGTCAAAGACTGTCAAAGACTTTGTACTTTGTGATATACATTTCTTTGAAAGTATCGATATGCCAGATTAGACCTGGTCGGCCAGTCACTTTTCGTACCAAATTGAAATTGCAATTTTCCTTATCATTGTATTGTACGCTTATTTAACCAAATTATTAGTTATAAAATCTGATGAAAACCCTTAAATTTAGAATGATTACTTGTAGAGCTGTACAAGGTAATCTCTGAAGTGTGCGCGTCTAATTACGTGGTAGTATTTAACTAGTTCCATGTATAATACAAAGATGTTGGGATAATTCGTATTTTCGGATAATGAAACGTGTAAATTTGAATAACAAAAAAGGACTACTTTGAATAATTTGAATAATTTGAATGCATCCAAAAATACTCGTGTAACGACAATGTCGTCTTATATTTTAAATGAGAAGTTTATATATAAAAGTATGAAGATACTGTGCAGTTAAAAAGTAAATAACGCGCGCTGAGTATTCATTTTAATTGATCGCTTATTTATACAGGTTTTGCGGTAGATATTATCAATAAAAAATTGCAGATGAAATCTAAAGTGTTTTTAATTGTGTCTGCATTTGAAAGTAAGAAATAATTGAAACTTTAACTATTATTAACGAGAGCGTTGACGTTAATATTGATCGTTGTACTACAGCATGTTTGATATTTAAAATTGCATGGAAATAATGAACAAAGGTGAATCGGTGAGGAAAGATATTTTCTATATCAGCAGACAATTACGGGATAAAACAAAAGAATTAGTAATTGAAAAGATGAATATTATTGACAGGAGTGTAATGCTCGAGCTTGGAGTCGTTGTTTAGCGCGCGCAGCCTCTTGTAAGGAAGGGATAAAGATGTTATTCAAATAAGTAATACAACGAATGATAATAATGCGGTTGGGTCAGATGGTAAATTGAGTGTAGCGAGAGAAGCACGTGCGCGCGGGGCCCCGAGATAAGATCGGGATTGATCGGAGACAACGAGGGCCGCGCATGCACGCGAATGAAATGGCGAGGTGAAAGGTGTGGGATGGAGCGCGCGGGCGAGACCGCGGGGGTCAAGGACCTCGGGCCGCGTCGGATTCGGAAGAGTTGCGCGTCACGTGTCATTATCTCGGCGAGGTGCAGCGGCGCGGCGGTTGCGTCACTGCGGGCGCAATAGGAGAGGGGCGCGTACGCGCATCCTGCCGGGGAATGCGCTCTCGAGCGACTCGATTACCGGCGCGTCTGGCTTTGTGTCGCCCGGGAGGACGAGCGTCCCTCTTACCTCTGCCCTCCGACACTCGGCTGCGCAATACCGCCTCTCGAATTCAAAGGCCGGGCCGGATTTTTCCGCGAGCCGGCGGGCGCGGGCGGCGTGATTCACGGGGATCCGAGCCGCCCACGCGCCCCCCCCCTCGTCTAATTATGGTGCGGGCCGCGCGACTGTGTGCACTGGCGGAGGCACGTCCGCGGCGCTCCCACCGAGGCCCGCGGCCACTCGATTGCTATAGCGCGCGCGCGCCTCCGGCTCCCACCGGCGCCCTCCCGGCTTCTTTTTAATCCGAGCCGCCCGGCAGCCGCCCGCCTAATGAAAATCCAACAGTTGACGGAGAAGTTGGTTATCTCCCGCGGACAGGGCGACGCACGCGCCTGCTACATATGCGCGGGCGGGAAAGGTTAACCATCCCGAGGAAGGTCGTTTATTTCCCGGGAGGAGATCGGGAAGGCGGCCCGCGAAGGGCAGAGCTACGCGGGCAATTAGGCCTCCCGCTAATCTGACTCGCCGGGCTAACGAGGGGACTGTTGCAGTTTCAGGGCCATCCTGGCGCTGCTGGCGGGCTCCTGGGTCGTCCTCGCCGCCGCCGCGGCCTCCCAGGACTTCTTCGGCGATAAGAAAGGTAAGAAGCCGCGCGGCGGCCATTGCGGGGAGTCGCGCGGCCACCGGACCGCGTAAGCCTTTCCCGGAGCGGCTTTATACCGCCGCGGATGAAAGGCGGCCGGCTGCGAAACGGAGCCATGTGGCCCGGAGCCGCTCGGCCGACTCCCGGGGCGTTCGCCCGAGAGGCTATATCCCCGTCTGCGGGAGGAACGGGTCCCTCGGGAGGCGCGCGATAAGCGCCGGCCCCGCCGACCCTGGCTTTTTCCCGCCGGCGCCCCCACTTAATTAGAGTGCGCGGGCGCTTCGGCTTCCTTTTAATGCATGCGTAATTAAATCGGCGAGGCCGAACATTTCCCCGGGCTGCAGTTCGGGGCCCGCGGCACTTGTCAACTCCCTGGGCTATTTGCCGGGCGGCGGCCCCCGAAGCCGCCGGGAGCCGTGGCGCGCCCTCCGAGCGGCGCTTTTCATCCCGGGCGCGTTCGGTGTTGGCTTCCGAGGCGGCCTACGCACTGCGCCGAGCTCGAGGGCGCCACCACTCCCTTCGCCTTCGATCGTTTCTTCCATTGGCGGGGAAGTTGGACAATCGGCCGCGGCGGCGAATCTGTCGAATGTTTTCCTAATACCCGGGCGCCGTTGTACAAGTTTGCAGTACCGGCGGCGAGTGCGCGGCCGACCGCCGGATTTGTCCCCTCTCATTCGACGAGCTTTTGGTTAATTATGGAGGAGGCGAGGGGGGCGTTACTAGTTACACGGCCGCAGCCGGCGAGCCGCACCGGCACCGCTAACGGCCCGCGGATCCGGAAAGTTTGTCAATACCGCGCGCGAGCCGAGCGAATTAAGGCCGGGCCGAAGCCAGCCGTACGTCTCCCCGGGAATGGCTTTTCGACGATCGAGCAGCCGCTCCGAAAGGCATTACGGCCCCGTCCCTTTTCGATTTTCCCCGTTCGATTTTCGATTTCTCCCCCACCCGCGGCTCCCCACGGCACTTTATTTTCACTCGAGAGCCGGCTCTCCCCGCGCCCCGGCCGCCGCGCGCCAACTTGACGCGCCCTCGAGCCGGGGCGAAAATCTTCTGGAAATCCTCCTCCTTCCGGCCTGTCGCGGCCCCCCGAACGCCGCCAGCCGCTTGTTTGCGCGCCGGAGCAAACAAGCCCCGCGTGCTTTCTTTTGCGCCAGCCCCTAATTGCCGGACGCGGGCGGGAAAGCCGCGGGCGGGAGGCCGCTCGTCGCCCCCCGGCCGGGTGGTCGCACTCGCTTGGGGGGCCGCGTGGCGGACACGTGCGCGCACCGAGCCGGCCGGCGATGCTGATTAATCGATCGAGCGATAGCGCCTAATCTACGGGCGCAAGCCGCCGCGGGATATATAGGGGCCGCGATAATTGGCCGGCCCGGCCGAATAACAAACGGCTCGGGGCGGCTCCGGGTTTCCCGCCCGGGGCGTCGCGGCCCTCCGCCGGGGGCTCCGGGCCTGGGCGCCGGCGCGTGAAAAGAGCCGCCCCAGCCGCCTGCTAATGGAACCAAAACATCCGCCCGCGCCTCCTCAAAATGTATGAGGGGAAAGAGATAAGCCGGCGGGCGTCGAGCCGCGCCCGACGCGCTTCGCGGCCAAACACGCGCATTCCTTCGTCCTTTCGCCGCGGTTATAATTGAAAAGGTGACGGGCCCGAGACGACCTCGGACACGCCCCTATATACAGCCAGAGCCCGCGCCTCTGTGCACGAGCCCCGTCCATTCGTCCAAACTCCCCGTTTGGTTGTTTCGTAAGCGATAAATTGTAGCGCGCTCTTATTCCCCCGAACGAGTGGTATTACTTTTAAATTATATATCGCGGCAATTTATGCGACAGTATAAATTTTTATCGTGAATTACTCGTAAAGTTTGAATTCGAGCGGGGCGCATAAAAGCTGAAAATGGCAAAGCTTGAAACGCGGATTAAATGTCCCTTTTTTTTTTTTTTTTTATTAAATTCCCCCCGCCGCGACGGGGGCCTAGAAACAATGAGCCATCGCCGCGGGTCGTTCCGTTAATAAATAAAACCGCGGGCGGGCAAGCCGGGACTCGGGAGCCGGGCGATCCGCCGCGTAATCGAACGGGGCGTTAACGGGGCGAGTCCTCTTGGGCCTCCTCCCCGCGCGGAGGAGCCGCCGGGGCAGAAATTGAAAGCGTCAGCGGCAGGTCGCGGCCTCGGAGAAAAAAAGGGAGCGACGAAACAAAAAGGGACTCGGAGCTGACGCGAGATTTGCCTCCCCCGGACGCTGTCTCGTCGCGCGGCGCCGCTCGGAATCCATTGCATATTGCGACACGGAAAGGGAGTCAAGGTGAGCGCAGCCTCCCGCGGAGCCGGCTGCGCTCGGTCCAACTTGGCCCTCGGTGCGAGCCGCGATTTAGCATTCATGTCGCCGGGCGCCTTTTCCCTAATCGCGCCGGCTGATATTATGCCGGGCGCCGGGGCCGCGCGATACATCCGTTATGCGCTTAGCCGCTGGCAGCTCTAAAACCGGGGCTTTCCCTCCTTTCCCGGGCAGCTCCGCGGGGGCAGCTGCGGCCGGATAAGAATCCCGATAAGCCCCCCGCGACCCGACCTGCCCCATTGGCTTTCAATTAAAGGCCCCGGGCCTGCGCCGGCCCTTCCGATCGGGGATGCAAAGTACGTGGCCGTAGGGCCGGTACAAGCCCGCCCGGGCGTTATTTAATATGTGCGCCGCGGGCGGCTCGCGCGACTCCGCCGGCGCGTCCCCGCGAGGATCGAATGCGAAAAACATACCAAATCGCGGAGACGTGATACAGTCGTTTGTTGGCCCCGCGGGCGCCCCGGCCCTCGCCCCGACATATTGGCAGTGGCGCGCGTGCCCGGAAAGCCCAAGGCGCCCGCGGCCCCCCCCCCCCGATCGCCTCCTCGGCATTTGCATTCGACGACTCGGCCGGCAACCTCGGGCCCTGCTCCCTTTGTCCCGGCGAGCCTCCGGGGGACGATCGACCGCGGAGACCTCGGCCTCTCCCGAGCGCTCTCGCGGCAATCGAGTCCATTTCATCGATGGGCCCGGATTACGTGGGGGATCGCTCGCGAGGAGCGCCTGTCGCCGGGAGAGCGTTCGATTGCCCTTTTGACGCAGCCCGCCACCCGGAGCGGCGCGCCACTGAATTTCCGTGCAGCTGCACCTGCACCATTCCCCGGGAATAAGAAGTCTTTCCTGCAGATTTATACGCTGCGCTTTTCTATTTATGCGTCCCTCTGTATTTCATATTTGTTCACTCTCTACTTTATATTCCCAAAGATTCTTTCGTCGTTTGTTGCTTCCTATTGATGCGTTTTGTAATCGATTAAACGCTACTTCCGGCGCTCGCCATTTTCAAAGGGAAAACAGATCTGCCCCTTTCCACTAGATGATCATTTTGCATCCTTGCACTGAAAAGAATCTTTGACGCAATATACTTTTGCTCCTTTCTTCTTTCACTGAGGATGAAATTGGAATTGTAATAGGGTTTGAGCCTTTTGAAACTGAAATACTCTTAAACTTTAAAAGCGACTTCAACGTTGTAATTTTAAACTGCACCATGCAACATGCACGTGTACGGGTTTATCTCGCGCGGACGCGTGAATGTGAATTCGCCGAATTAGTATATATATACATATATATTGCATGGATTGCGTTACTATCGGGAAATTCGCTGTAAATTTTGTTTCATCCTCGGCAATTAAGTAAAAAGTAAGCTTTGCATAAGTATATAAGTGAATCTTGCTAAGACTTGCGATTAAACGGGATTAAGTATGAATAATGAAAGGAGAATTAATTACATGTTTTAGATAAATAGTGCAATTAGTCGGTGTTTCTTAAGATCGAAGTAGCTATACAGTGGCTGCGCAATCGGGAACCGTGTCAAGATGCCTTTAAAATCTTGCGAGTCCAACGAGCAGCCCGAGACACAAATAAAATGCTTCAAGAAAGGAGCGCAGGGGGATGAAGGGCGGATAATGAATAGGATAAAAAGAAAAAAAAATTAAGGTCCACGGCGTCGATTCGATCCACGGTCTCCCGAAAGTGCCTTGCCGGTGAAGTTGCCTGGACAAAAAAACCAAAACAACGAAATCGCAAGAAGAAGCAAGGCAACGCGCGCCGCGTCACAGAGAAGCGATTTCAGCTGGATGCACTCGTAAAACAACGAAAGCGATTCTCTGCGCAATTTTAGCACACTACCAGCCTCCTGTGTTTTCTTTATATGCTTTTCTGCGTTTGTTTGTATCGCAGATTTTTTGTTTATTTCGGCTTTTTCTATCGTCGCACCATTCGAACATTATTGCGTTGCTTTCGTGTGAATTATCGCACGGGCCTCACTTATCGCCTTTTTAATCAGGATTCCTACTCTGATTATTTTTAACGTTTTTAGTGCACACGTGTGGCAGACACTTTAATCAAAGAAAATTGCTGTTAGAGCAAAGAGACGATAATATTTGTTTTTCTAGCTAAATATTAAATTCCCGTTTAAACATGAATTTTCGAGAGGATACTTTACTCCAGTCAATACAATCATTTCATAAGTGCGAATGAGCAAAATATATTATGAAAAATTTTACTGGTCTCTTTAATGTACTTTTAAAATTATTTCATTAAAATTTCAAAATATTTCAATTATTCTTATCAATGCGAAATTTAATTTTGGAAAATTTTAAAAAACAAATTAAAATACTTAATGATTTTCTTTACTGCTTTCAACATTACGACATCGTCATTTTTAGTATAATTTTTACCATGACACAAAGAGCATATTCCAGTTAACCGCAGTACACAGAATCCGGAAATTTCGTTTGGTCGTTCGGGATTCGCTTCATCGCTACACATTTATTCTATACCTTTATTCGTCCTTACGCTACCTATGTTATCATGTTGGAACTGCCACAGGTGCTCGTCGACTGGCGGAAAATCTTTTTTTCAACGCCAATATCGTCAGTATGCTCTAGTGAAATTAATAAATTCCTACGGGTACTGATCCATATCCACGTGAGCACACCTTCCACACGTATACGTGTGGGCGAGTTTGCGAATCGGATTAACGTGAACGCGAGGACTCGGTGAAACGGGCAAATTTGAACTTGAGCGAATGCAAGTAACTTTGTAGTTGAAGCTTGATATAGGTATACCGTTACGAATAACTGATCGAATATAAAGAACACAAAAAAAACTTTACCAACATTTTTTAGGCGATTTTTATACATTTTGTTGGTTCTGTATAAGTTTTTTAAAAAAATCAGATTTATGTCTAAAAATGAATATATATATATATATACGTGATATGGCATATAATAAATTTATAATCACGTGTTCTGTATGAGTGTCTATTTCCTATGTACAATTAAATGTTCTATACTGTTTCAAAAGAGTATAATAACCAAGATGATCTCGAGAAGCCAGATTGGATATTGGAAAATATTTTACAGATATGATGAAGATTTTAAAAAAAATTCATTTTTCACAAAATTTAAAAAGAAAGTATTACGGATTAAGAAATTCTCGCAATTTCAAATAAATTGAAAGTCTCAAAATTCTCACTATGCCAATTCAAAAAAATATTACCTTTAGAAAATATTTAGAAAAATGTTCGTCAATAAAATTCTATATTAAATAATTTTAAATTACATTCAGTGATGAAGTGATATCAGCAGGTTACTAAAAACTTATTATCTCATATAACAGAATTTTAGCATTTTCAATAAATTCATACAATGCTATTGTTATTCTATTTTTATAGTTATTAACAACCACATTATTAGTAATAGTATATTAGTATTTGTTTTACAACATTAAAGCTTTTCAGATTAAAGTGATTGTATATTTTATGTCGATACTCTCTTAAATGCACACAAGTACACAAAATTAATACGAATTTTGACTATATCACATTCTAAACTTGGAAAGGTACTCAGAAAAGCATGAAAATAATCATATTTTACAATAAAAATATTATTATATAAGTTGCATTTAGTGAAGAAGAAGTAAGGCGAAAAATAATGTCAAGCTTTACTAATAATATATAGTAAATTGTCTGATTTAGCGAATTTATCTTCTGCCGAATCTCGGAAAATGTAAAAATTTTTTTGGATCTGGCTGGTTGATGAATCAAATAATCAGCAAATACGTCATTTCTGACAATAGTCTTGACAATAGTGTAACAGAGATATCCAAAATTTAAAATTTACTTGATTTGTTCAGGACATCTGTTCGAATAAGGTACAATGAAAAGATAGCGGAGCTCAAGTAAGGTAGATACACGTGCCTGGATCAAGTAGCAAGCAGCGAAACTAGAGGAAGCAGAAAAGGGCTTTCTCACCTGAAAATAGGTGGGCGAAATGGGCAAGAAAGAGAAAGAGCTTTCAGACTCGCGACGACGAGTGCCCTCGAATGTGTGCAGAGTATACGGTCGTTAGAGCACGCGGCAGAAAAGCCTCGTAAACAAAAATGAGGTTTCGTGCTTCGAGGCTTACATGTACACGTTATGGTCTATCGCTTTCGTCTGTTCACACTGCCTCTACAATTGCTAACTTCAACTCTTAATAGACCCTTTTGCACTTGGCACCTTGGAATGGTCGGAGTTTCTGATTATTGCCTGACACCTACCCCGCTGATTCTAATTTTTCCCCCATTTCATTTCCTTTGCGTTGCGTCAGATGTGCATCGTCCTCGGTAAAGTCACTAACCTAGCGAAACATCATTATACTCTAATATACTTGTCAGAACTACAAATTACAGTTAAACGAGCTTTCGGATGATAATTGACATTCCCTGTTTTGCGAGATTTCACAGTCTATTCGGGCTTTAAAGCACGGTTCTCGCTTTTCTCTAACAAACATAATCGATCTGTCAACCGCATGATTGTTTGTTTCTATGTACCGGATAGTTTTGGTAAATTTAATAAATCGTATATGTTTATGTTGTGCATGAGCGACCGGTTATACGAGGGACTAGAGAGCGCGAATAATCAATATCCTGTCACCGGCGCTTAGTACTGAAACCCAAATATGCCGTTGACCGCTCCCGATATCGCCGATGTCAACGTTGCTATTTCCATAAAAAATATTTGTTTTCGAGCGGATTGAACCTTGCCAGTTTTAAACCCGATACTTCAAAAAACATATTCTGTATTCCGCTAAATCTCGTTCGATAGATTACACCTTAACCGCTGAAATCTCAGTTTTACGTTGAAATTGAATTCCAAGATTTTTTTGGGACTCGTCTGTGACATTACGTTAGGCTGTGAATTAGTAGCGTCTTGAAGTACTCTCAACTTACAACGTTCACTCTCCATTGCACTCTCGAAGGCACCACCTGCAAGTTAAATATTTGTAAGCGCTGCTGCGACTTCACCACCCACTCCAACTACCCTTGCAATGCTTCTTTTTCTCGCTTTCATCTCACGCCTCTGCTGGACGGATTTACGATTTACCATGATGGCTTTCGGACTGGACTGGCGAAAGACTCGTTTCTACGAATTCACCGCGAAGCACTTCTACTCATTCTACTACTCTCAACCCCGAACGTGAAATAGCAATCTACCTACTGACGAAATTTTCTTCTACCGATGCTATTCGTTATACCATAGATTTTCTGCTTTAAATTTCTCTTAGTAATCAATTTATATATAAATTAAAATTCTTATTGAATAATTGCTTTGTTTTGCACAATGAATTGCATTTAAGAATTTATTATAATTTACCTCACAGAATTCTAAATGTATTAGTAATCAGAATATAAGTCGCTTTAAAACGTATATTTTGAGTTCTATAAGTTGAATTTTTATAAAATCAAAAATGCAGTTAATATTAAAACAAAAAAAGAGAGAATGAATATATTTCTGCATGTATATTAGTGTTTTAGATTGTATTCACTACGTTGCATTTTGCCTGATTTATTGGCTGGACTTGTCAGTAAGGCATTTACAGATAGACTAGCTTATTAGATACGTCAATATTATATATCGCATGAGTACAAATTATTTACAATAAATCCTTTATCTACCTACTCCACAGCTGAAGATATTGCTATATCTTGCCTCAATCAGTCTCTATATGTCCTATCAGGTTCTAAATAATTCCTGCCCTTTTTAACAATACGTACTTGACACTGTTCAAAGCACATAGACTAATGTCATTTCATAAAACTATCTTTTGTCATTATCACTCTACAGTTACTCTACAGTTTTCAAATATGTTATTAAATTTAAAAAAATTTCATAAAGTATCAAGTATTCAAATTTAAAAAGGTATAAATTGAATTGATTCGATTAGTAAAAGTAAATAAATTGCATTAAAAATAGAATAGCTGTCAATGCAATAACTGCATTAAAAATATTTTATTTATTGTTGTAAAATGGCATCAATTATTTTGGACAATATTTATTATACATAGAATTAAATATGAAATATGAGAAAATAGGTGGTAAATATGAGGATAATCTTTATTTTAACAACGAATTATTCATTTAAATTATAAGTATAATAAATATAAAGGTACATTCGTATTACTTTCTCATTTGATATATTTTTTGTATTCTGTTATAATTCTACGATTATTCGTGAAATGGTTATCTCTACAACTACAGCAGCATAGGTACCTCCAAACTCAGAAATGCACGGGAAACAATAAAGAAAGATGCTCAAAAGCAAATAATACGGTAAAACATGGAATGAAATCGATTGTAAATGCTATGAATGAAGAAAAAAGAAGCCGCTAAAAGAAGCGTATTCCCGTTACAAGTCTGTCCCATTCCCGATAGTCGTATGACGATAACAAGGCGCCCCCTCCGTTTGTCATGAATTTGCATGAGCCCAAGGACGCGTCCGGAATCACCGTCTCGGCTTCGCCAGCGCCATTACCGATCTTGCAGCGATAAAAACGATTCCCTATTATAAATCAACTGTGCGTAACAACGGCGACATCTTAATCGTTGCTCTATAATGAATATTGAACGGTCACTTGGGAGCGATGCAGCGGTCATGTAACTAGAATTATAGCTGACCAGTTTTATAGAAATCGAGTTGTTGCTTCACAATAGTCTTGATGTTTGTTCTATTCGTATGATTATTAGTATTTTTCCGAGCATGCAAATAACAACGATATAATAGGTAATATATTAGTCACACTTTTTTGTCAATTAATTCAAGTCCATACAGTTGACTAGGTGAAAAATGTATTTTTCTTTGTGGCTTATGTTTTAATTAGCAGCATTCATTAGCTTCCAAATATCAATGCACTGAATACAGAGTTTGAATTCACATTGTTTCAGCGTAGTAATTTCATGTAAATTCTATGCTACACTTTTTAAGTGAATAAAAACAATTCCAATCACGTGTCGAACTAATAAGAATTTATTAATCAAACATTATCATTATGATTTGATCATTGCAGACGCGATGACAAATTGAATAAAATAATAACAATACAGTTGCTTTTTATATTTTTAAAGCTATGTAGTTCTAATCAATTGTCTTTGTAAATATTGTATTAGATTATTTTTATTAAGTCTTATTAATAATCCAGTTAAATCTTTAAACGAAGCAAATATTATACTTTGAACTAAATTAAGAGACTAATTTCAGGTTTTCGGAAAGTTAGCCAAGTTGAGTAAGTTTCTACGGCGAAGAAGGGAGGGATGAAAGTTTAAAATCTTCGTCGTGGTCTTCGACATGCACGCGTTCACTCAGAGACAAACAACAAACGCTAACCTCAATTACACTCAGTATCGTACGACTTTGTTATACTCACATGCAGTAAGTACACGTACGTGCATTTGACCTGAGAATCATATCAGGGTAAACAACGTTAAAGTTTACGAGATTTCGTATTTCCTCCGACGTGTTCACCTCTCCTAGTTCTGCATTTCGTCTTCCATTGCGTTTCTTCTACTATGCGCTACGCTTTCTGTAATTTTATTCTCCTTCTCTTCAGAACTTGAAATTTCTTTGGACTCTACAATAACAACTTTCTTCTTTCAGTCGACGTAAAATGATAACTTGGAAGCTTCGCGACGTTACGAACATTTTAATTCACTTTGCAAAGTATTAAATTATAAGATCCGAAGAAATAATTCAACGTACATTGTTCTAAAAAGAATACAAATTCATTTTATGTACGATAACTTGCAGAGGATGTATAAACCATAATAATAGAGTAATTTTGTTATAAGATAAAGCCTTTGGATTTGACAATCTTTAAATACAAATATGTTAAAGCGAACAGGGTAAAGAGGAAGCGAATGAATGAAGCGAATGAAGTCTCAGGTCAACGATCGAACGGTTTATTTAATGATGCAAGCCAGACATGGCGGAATATTACGGGCATTCATTATTCACCATTCGTATGTGATGGACTGCTATTCAGCAGATCTCACCTCGCGCGTGCACAAAAAAGCCTTCCACTCGCCGATTTCCAATCTCTCGGTCCTCCGAATACAAAGAGCTGCGCACCTTGGATGAAAGTTTAAGAGCGGCACTGGCCGCTCGGCCATCCTTACTCCCATCTCCACCACCCCACGCCCTTCTTATTTCTCTATTCGGGCCGCGAACTTCTCTCGTTCTTATTTGTTTGGGACGGAGGCCGGGGATAGCCGCCCAAGCCGGTCTTCTCCTCCGAGCACTTATATGCAGCCCCGTGTCCCCGCCTAATATTGGAAGACTGGGGCGCAAGCGGGAAGCACGTGTCTCACGAGCTGCATATATGTACACACGAATGCTCGGCTTGTGCCCGTGTGGGTGAACCGATTTCGAAAGGGGCTTAGTATTGGATTAGCCAAGGGGTGCTGCATAATACCGTGGGTGTAAAATGTCGATCTTTGGTTCCGAATATTGTTGCTGCTTTTCTTGTATGCTAGTTGCTTTGTTTGAAAATTCGTCGATCTCTTTAACCACATTTGACTCTCCTTCTCTGATCTAGATTAAAGTAACTTTAAATAGCGACATGCGTGTGTAATAATAAATGCATCGGATGGTCTAAAGTCATCTTCGATTTATGTGTTGAGAGGGCCGACCTTTAAATTTGGTAGTGAAATAGACGCAGTAAATCGCATGACGTGCATTATCGATTCTTTGACGTCTATACCGCTAGGTAATATTAGAAAACGATTTATTTCCCCGGAAGCGCAATGTGTGGGTTCCCGAAATTGTATACCTCACATGACAGCATGACATGGTCGTTTGGATTCTACTTTCGTCAGGGTGATAGGTTCCTCTACGTACTACATCAAAGATAAGACATTAAGCCCATTCATTAAATTTTTCTGGATGTTGGCGAGTTGTTTATTGTTCATAAAAACAGAAAACAGTGACGAGGTTCATGCTCTGCATTTGAGTACACTTTTAATATTCACCTTTTGAAACAACACCAAAAAATAATACCAATTAAATTATTGATGAAAATCTTGAATGCATGTTGCGATTGCATTCTATAATACAGTCGCTTTAGTATTTAAAGTTTCGATAATATACTAATGCTTGTCCTAGTTCAATTAGCAAAACCATTTTAAACACATTAAATTAATTAAATTAGGCAACTATCAAGTACAAAATAATATCATGATTAAATTTCTGAATAATAAATTATTTATATAGCAAGTTGAATGTGCTTTAAGATGGCGTAGAGGCAATTAAAAAAAAGGAAACAAAATTGATTGAAGTTTCAGAATCATATTAAAGGATACTGGTCCTTGGACAGTAAATGGTAAAAGTAACTTTGCTAAAAGTCTGCGTAAACTCAAAGAATTGAGCAATTACGCGAATATTACCGGGGCACGTGCCATGGCTCTCTGGAAAAAATAGCGAGCGCACGGGTACATACAGGCGCTGCAGGAGGCCGATTTATCGCGGTCCACTTATTCGAGTATTAGGAAACACGCGCGAGAATGATTTACTTCCCGCGGAATTTTCCGGAAATTTATGCGGCTTATGAAGTTGATAAAGATCGGTAAGGTGGATCCGGAGCGCTCTAAAGTATCAAATTCTCCACTTTCACCCCCCATTACCTAACGATCATTTTCCGCCAGCAATTTTCCTGGGCAATCGGGAGCCTCCGAGCTTTCTTCGTTGCATTTTGCGTCTAGGCATAAATATCATGAGCTCATACACGTCTCTAAAAACTGCGTAGGCGTGCTTTGCCGAGAGTCTTGCCAGTTAGTTTGACACACGTGCGTCAACACTGGGGCTCACGTTGGAAGTATATTATACTTACAGCCAAGCTGACATCTCCGACGGATAGACTCATTAGAACGTTAGCATATAGCACAGTAGTAGCAACTGTCTTTCAGCGACTACTTTAAGCAACAAACATTTATCTTTTATCTCTACTTTTACGCTATTCCTAATCAATAATTTCAATCATCATTCATGAGTAAATACAAATATTAAAAAAGTCTGAATAAAATTTTTTCAATAAACTTTGTATTTTAGGAGCAATGTTTGAAATAGTAAGTAAGTAGGTGAGTAAAATATTTATAAAAAAACTTTGACAGGTACGAACGTGCAAAGAAATACAAACATCACGATCACTTACAACTGTTAGACAAAGATTAATTAAGATTAATTAAGATTAAGTGGATTTATTAATTTTTTTTCTTTTGACCTCACACTGATGAAAAGAAAAATCGATTTAATTTGTGAGAAATCATTCCTCTCTGTGCATCTTTATCGCGATGCGTTGCTAGTATAAAATTCGGAAATAAAGCGGTCGTACACAGCAAATACTTTTCTATCGTGCAGGTCCGTTTCATAAAACCAATTTTTCATTTATTTATTTGCGACTTTTTATTCCTAGCGTATTCTTTTCTTCGACATTTACATATTTTACACTTTATGACTAGCAAAAGAGAAATTTGAAAAGTATTTGTATACGTATTCGTAGATATACATAAACATATGTCTTCTTTATAAATATATGTATATATATGTTTACGGTGAAAAATGTTTTATTCAGTATCAGGTATCCTGTCAATAACTTGTAAGAAATTGTATTGTTCTGCCCATATAGGTGAACAGAAGTTGTCTTTCGATGAAGACCTCGACGGATTTTTACTTGATATTTGTATAGGGTTCTTAAAACGATATAATATAGAAATATAGATATATACTAGATATGAAAAATGAGTTTCTTTACAAAAATGTTCAATAATTAATATACTAGAAATAGAAAGTATTTTAAACCCGCTATACTTATTCTTGTATATTGCAAGACAAATTGTTTCAAAGAAATATTTCAATTATAGCCACTGTAAAGTTTATAGTACTTTGAGGCGGAAGCTTTGATGCTCATGTCGTCAGAAGTATAAAATAAGTGAAATGAGCGGGAAAAAATTTGTCTTTCAAACATGGGACGTACGTCAAAGCCTAGATTTCGTAGAATATTCATGAAGGACGCGCCACTGCTCAAACTGGCTAGTTAATTGTCGCAGCTAACGCGGGAGAAAGAGCGACAGTCGGAAGCGGAAGGAAAAAGAGCCGGTGCTCGCGGAAAACGGGGATCGCGCGGCCATTAGGCGACGCCGGTCTCATTTTCCACGAACAATGTGAGCCCACTCTCACTTTGGAGCTTCGCCAAATGAAACCCAAGATTGCGATCCTATGATCCTCCTGTTTCCGCTCTTCGCGCACACCTTCCAATCGTACTCGATCGAGATCTATATTTCCTTTATTCTTATCATAGTGTGATTGCCTGCTAAGCGATAGGTGCCCGCAAAAGCTCGCTTACTTTCAATAGGTTGATTCAGTAAATTTGAAGTTCGATCCAAATGCAGTATTTCTAAAATTCAAAGTTTGTTTATATTAGAACTAAGGATTTGGTTTATTTTAGTTGAGTATAAATATCAAGTTGAATTTTAGGAAAAGTTTAAAATGATGTTATATGTATATTAATACCGCTCGATTTTGAAACCATTTTTGGGGCATTATATAAATAAATTGTTCCGGGGAGTCGATCTAGTTTTATATATTTTAAATAAAATCACGTTTTATATAAAATAAAATAATTGTCTATTATATTTCACAGTAGTGCGGAAAAAGCAAAGATCGAATGTTTTGAAACAGAAAATTTATCATGCGTATAACGTAAAAGTTTCTATCGTGTAGGGCAAAGTTTGATTTAAAGGTCTTCGACGTGACTGAAAATTTCGTTTCCGGGACAGAAAGAGAGAGTAATACTGCAAATTCTAAAGGCACTTTCCTATCTCGGGCGAAAGTGGACCTGGATAAGAGCTTAAAATTGGAAGGAACTCGTGAACTTTACTCGTTGATCTCATACTTAATTGCGGACTCCCTAACATTATGATCGCATTTTTCATGCTTAAGCCTTATTCAGATTGTGCGATAGCGCACTTTGTCGCGGTTTCTTAGATATTGTCTTTAAAAAAATCCCACTGGCTTTGCTAATCTCGAGGCTTAATTAGCGAAATTAATTTATTGCGCTTTAATAATAAGCGGCAATAAATGGCAATAAATGGCAATAAATGTATTTAATATACAATTGGATGCGTTTATGAATTGTCGGGAAACTTTGGAAATGGAAAATGGAAGTTTTGAAAATATTGGCATAAATGAATTTCAAATATTATTCCCTTAGCGTAACGAAGAATTTAATTTAAATTTAATTAAAAGGTGGATAAATAATTTTTATTTTAATAAAACCTTTGACCACTTTCTACATAAACGTTATTTCATTGGTAATAAAGGAGATGCCTACTTTTAACGAACGTTATAAACGCGAAAGTAATTAATTCTTTTTAAGGAATATTTTCACGAAATTCTTGGTAAAATATTTATTATCATGAATCACGAATATGTCAAAGCTTTCAGGGAATACTTTGGAAATTAATTCATACGGAAAGAGTGAGCGGCTTATGCCGGTGCGCGGGGCCTCGACTGGCTCGACAAACAAAGATGCATTGTTTGCCATAATGGCCGAGCGAAAAAAAGCGGCAGGGCAAACTAGGCGGTGACGTTTTTTCCGCGGGGGATCAGTCAGAAGAAGCGGCTGGCACGAGGGCCCCGGGCGCAAGACGCGCGCCGGGGCAAACTTGGGCAAGCCGGGGGGGCCGCGGTTCCGCGGACGGGCGGACGCAGCCGATGGTCGGCCGCGCGATCCGCCGGTGGTCCGGCTGGACGGGGCGAGGCCGGAAAGCCGCTTAGCGCGAAGACGCCGCCCGGGAAAAAGGAGAAGAGGGGGGCGGGCGCGTCGGCCACGTAACAATCGCCCGCCGACTGTGATCCCTCTTTATCGCGCGTGGCCGGTGCCGCGGGGCGGGCGCCGGCTGCGGGCCCAGATAATCGAGGGGCTTTGAATACGAATCCGCCCGGGGCTGCAGGCGCTGGCTCCGCCCGGCCGGATATATCCCTGAGATATTACTGCCTCGTTTGTTTTAGGGCTCGGCAATCGTCCTTGGCGGCTCCCTCCTCCCGGGACCCACCCCTCACCCCCTCTTTTATTCTTTTCATCCGGCCACTTTTAGTATCTGTCTCATTCACTTTTATCTCGAGGCTTCGCCGTGGCACTTTGGCCTTCTCCGCCCATCTGCATCCTCGGCCTCCCCGCCCGCGTCACGTCCTCGCGCCCCTTCGCGCCCCTTCGCGCCCTTTCATTGGCCCTTGGTCTTTTTTTCGGTTTGCGAGCGATTTACTCTTTATAACTTTCTTTGGCAGCTTTCACGCTCGTGATTGACAATTCCGCCCAGCTCCTGGCGCGCTTCCGCTTCCCCTCGTTTCCTCCAAATCTTCGAGGGATAAAAATTTACTCCGTATGACAGTAAAACGTCGACGAATATATGTATTTATGTATAAAGAGCCTTTGCCGGATTTTCACGAGTAGCTCTAGACACAGCCTTTAAATCGGAGTAAAATCACTGTACACTTAGTTTCTCGCGTATCGAGTTAATCCAATAAGGAGGGTCGATTTTCTCCTTCCGACGAGCACATCCATTAAGAAAGGTGTCACACTCGATGTCAGATTAATATTAAAGGAAAATGATATCGCCTTGTTCATTCATAAGACGAGTCTTGACTAGTTCTTTTATTATAAGAGAATGAATAATTGGAGATGCCACGAATAAATAAATGACTCGGGAGGACGGATGATAAAAGTCAAGGGGGCTTGCATCGAAAGAAGGTGATAGTCGAAGGGTGGCCGCGTTGGCAGGGCTCGATAGACAGGATCCGCCGGAGTCCCGGGAGGGCCAGCCGGGGGTAGTCTCGGAGGCCGCGGAGGCCAAGAGGGCCGGGCGTCTAGTATCCGGGACGGCCCATCGCGGGGCATTCGATTACGCGGGATCCGGCGGGTCGTTCGTTAGCCGGGCGATTTGGCCCCCACGGGCCCCTATCTCCCGCGCGCGCTTTTAAAACGCGGCCCCGCTTCCGGGGAGCGTTATTTCGAGATTTAGCGGGGGCCGGAGGCGCCTTCGTTACTTACAGCTTACGGCTCCCTTACAGCCCGCCGGGGCCGCCGCAGGTTTATGCCCCCGCGTAAAATCCGGGCCTTTATTCGCCCGCGGGCCGCGGCCAAAGTATTACGTCCCTTCTCGCCGGGGGCGACGCGGGCCCGCGGCCGGCCTCTAAATCCGAATTTCTTTCACTTCGCCCGCCGCCCGCTAATTGTCTTTTTAACTTTTAAGCGGCACTCCCGACTTCTTCCTCTCGCCCGCGGGGGAAAAAGTGCCTCCCATCCGAGAGAGGCCATCTAGCCCCAGCCAGCTCCTTCCGCGGGAACTTCCCAACCGATGCCGCGCAAAGTTTTATTTATCTTAAGACCGTGCGCCCGGCTCCCGGTGAGCCCTGCCAAACTTTCCCGATGCCGCCGCGGCTTATAATTTTATCGGGGGATTAGGACTCGTCCAGCCCTTTTGCCCCGCCGAATTAATATGCAGGCCTCCATTAGATAGGAGGAACAAGACGGAATTTTCAATCCGCCCAAATACCCGCGCGTGCAAATGTTGCCAAGAGCCAAGATTGGGGAAAAGTAGCTCGATGTGGAATGCCGATGCGAACGCCCGCGAGTTTGTTCCTCCGACTAATTGGGCCAGTGACCGGGAGATCAGGAGAGATCAGCGAACCCAAGTTTTCCAAAAGCGCAGAAAGCCTGCCTCGAAAATATTCACCAATGTTTGACTGACGGGCTATTCGCTGCTTTTTACTTACCCTTGCCCGAGGAACAATATCCTTCTAAATAACAAAAAGATGATAATGCAATTACGCCTTTCAGTGCTGTTTGCAAGAGGAAGAAAGGAAAAACATGGATTCCCCGTTGCATCACGGGGTTGCGCATCGATATTCCGAACACGTTTGTTCCGCTGGGATTCGATTCGTTATTCTAGAATATCTAGATACTAGAAACCGTAATATATGTATATGTGTAGGGGGAAAGAAGCGTCGAGTATTATTTATGAATTTTTTCTCCCCGAACCTCTGAATTTTTATTGGAAAACATAGAGAGGGGAGCGCTTCATCATTTTTGACCGCGCATCTCTGCAATTAACGCTGATTCAAACATCCGCGCAGGCTGCACTCGATGGCCAAGCAGTACAGCTATAAGCGAGCATTATCTTGTGTATCTTACCGCGTGCAGGGTCATCGGCATTCCGCATTCAAATTTCCCTCCTATAATGCATTTATACGTCTGTTTGTAAAGGTAGGAAACGTGAGTCAATATATGCGCTGCAATCGCAAAGAATTTGAAAAATACTCGTATTATGTCCAAAATGTTTGTACACGAGTAACCGAACGAGATCAAAAGACCAGTAGGGCAAGTTTATTTTAGATGAAAATGCGCGAATCATAGTTTTCGAATCGAAATCAACATTGCCAGAGGAGGCTTATTCGGAAAGGGCGGTAAAAAGTAGCGAGATTTTATGATCGAGGTGTTAAGCGATCGAGCCTTTGATCGATAAAATTCCCCTGCGTAAATACAATGAAAAGTGATGGAGGCTTGGAAGCAGCAGATCTATAGGTTACTGATCTGCTGAAATTGTAATTTGATTAGGAGCGCGATAGCTGATGGAACCTGTGCACTGACAACTCGAGGAAGACGTACTTTAAGGCGTTTAGCAGGGAAGTCGAAGAGCCGGCAGTGGGAGGCCTTTATCAGAGTATAAGGGAGCAGATACTAAAATAAGGTCTTTAGGGTTAACGTCAATCCGACATAAATGCGACAATCGGTATAAATAGGGAAAAAGGCGAGCGGGGCTGGGGCGGCGGGTCGGGTCTGGCATTGTTGGGCTGAGCCGCGCTTAGCGGCGGAGGGGCTCGTGAGGGGGCCGATCACCGGCGAATCCCAAATTGACGTGGATTTTCGAGTGGCGGAGTGAAAGGCGGAATGGGAGCCGGGCCGGGGGGGCGAAGAAGGACTCGGCGGAAAAGTGCAGCGCCGCGCGATCGGGGCCGTCAGGCGCAGAGTCGGACGGCTCCGCTGGCTCCGCTGGCTCCCCGGGCGCCCGGCTTTATACCCTCCGCGGGATCCCCGCTCTCGCGGGCTATGAAATATTACGGGGGCGCGGGGGAGGGCCCCAGCCGGCCTCTCCCGGCCTCTCCCGGGGCCGGTCCGCCCCCCCCCCCTCCCCCACCTCTAATGAAATCTTTCCCGGCGCTCAAGGGGCCGGAATTCCCGCGAGTTTATTGCCGGAAGACGCGCGGCCCCGCGGCCCTAATTGAGTGGCGCTTAGTCCCGCGGAAACAAAGCGCACCGATGAGTATCCGCCGGATGCCTGCCGGCTTCTGCGGCCCTTATTGCGTTCTTACGCGGCCCTCCCCGGCCGCGGCGCGCCGTTATTAATACCGGATTCCCGGCGGACCGCGGCGGCCCGGGCCCGATGATTGCCGCGCGTTCCGCCCCGACGCTTCCTCCTCGCGGACGCCGCCCCGCCGGATCATCCCGCCCGCTCGAGTAGATTAAAACGTCTCCCCCGGCCGGCCCTCGGCAATTGTCTCCCCGCGTCCCGGGAGGTAATAGGGGCCGGCTGGTATGTTTGCCTCCGGAGGGCGGGGGCCGCGCCTCGCCCCAGCCGCGGCCGGTAACTCACCGCGCGAGCCCTAATTAATCATTATCGGCCGTTAGCCCGTGGCTTGTCCCCCGGATTTACGGGCCTTGAACGCCGCGAGCTCGCGCGATCGGAGGCCGGCCGCGCGTTTTACGGCCCCGCGGCCGCCCGCCCCATTCGTCCGCCCTCGCGCTCGATACAATTGCCGCCTCCTTTTACCGACTTTGGATTAGTCCGAGGCTTATCCGGCCGTTTTATGAGCCGGATTCCCGGCCCGCCAATGATATTTACCGAGATTTCAAGCGGATCCGCAGCGAGCTGCTTTAAGTCCCCGGTTAAAAAAGGATCCCTCACTGGGAGATTCAGGGCGCCGCCCGCCGCGCCTTTACGGCCCTCGGGAAATTTACAGTCGAATTCGGAAGTGATTCTTTGGATATTAGGGCGCGGCGGTATTTTTCCGCTCCTGGCACCGAGAGCCCGGAACGACGGGGGCGAGGGCCGCCGCGGCGCGAGGGGCCCCCTTACTAATTACTAATCCGCTAATTACGCCTAATTCCTCTTCTCCGTGGAATTAAGGAAGTAATTTATAATGGGAAAAAGGGAAAAGCAGCCACTCGTATGGAAAGACCTACTTAAAGTAATAGCCGCCCGGCCCCGCCCGCGGCCCCCGTCCACCCTTATTCCGGATCGCGGAATTTCGTATAAGGGCACTTTGCTCGCTCGATTTAGCAAGCCGTCGATACGATTTATTCGACGATTGGAGCAAACTGTGGCCGCTAGACGCATTGTTCCACGGGGCAATATATATCGACTTTCCGCGCTCAACGCGGAGGTGTCGCGCTGATTCGATTTGCGGCAATAGCGCCGGCCGATAAAACGCATCTAATTAAGTGCCTGGGTCGCCGCGGCCCGGCCGTCCCATATTTTACACGCGTTTTATCTCGCCCACTCAGTGCGGATAGTAATAAACAAGACTTAACCAAAGCATAACCCAAGCCAGCGTTTACAAACGCTCCGCGACTCTCCTCGATATTAATTTTCCACACAAAATGGGATTGTTCGGATTTTTGACTTTGATCCCCGCTCTCGTCCCCGGTGCTTATCCGGGAGAACGCGAGAGTGCGCGCGGGAGATTCATTAATATTTGGCTACTGATAAGCTAGATTGGATAGCATTAACCGGGGCTAAAGCACTATTCAAAGCTTAGATTAATTCTGACGTTTAACCCGAAGCCACATATTACTGAAAACATAATTATCTGGAGGCTCCGCGGCGCGTGGCGCCCGAAAAAACCGTTTAATTAATCCGTCCGCCCGGGCAGCCGGGCGCTTTAAGAGCCGCGCCCGAGGACAAATAGCTTAGGAGCCGCCGACAAGCTCCTCGCCAAAGAAACGGGGCTCGCGAAGACGCGAGGCTTCGGGGATGAGGCTAATAAAGAACAAGAGGCCGCCAGATTGAAAAGCCGGAAGGACTCGCGGGGCCGCAACGAGGGGGCGCTCGCGGCTCCCGGGATTATCCGCAGTTCGGATGAATTCCATTAGCCGGTAGAATGCGGCTCGAGGCGGCCCGGTGACATACTCAACATATTCCGCGGTCGGCGCGCGGAAAATTCGAGCCGCGGTAATTTCCAGCGGGCCGCAACAAAGGGGATTCCCCGGCGCTTTTATTCATGCGGCCTTGGGGAGGCCGGGCGCTCGGCGCGGGAGGCCGCGGCTTACCAGCCGGATATCCTAATACATCCGCCGCTCGGTTCAATTCGCCGGGGGAACCTGGGGGGGGGGGGCCAAGGGAAAAAAGCCCCGGGGCTCCGGGGCGTTCCTGGGCCGCGAGGATCGATCCCCGGGCGCGAGGCCCGGCGGAACGATAAACGGTAACGAGGCGGCTCAAGGGCCGCTCGCGGCCGCTCCCCCCGTATTTTGTATCACAACAGCGCGGCGCAAGTTGGCCGCGGCGCAATTCGCGCTCGGGGCCGCTGAAACTTGTCCCGTTTTTCCGGGGCCCGCGGGGGCGCAAGAAGCCGACCGCGGCGGCCTAATGCGCCCCGGCGCCGGGACGCCGGTTGATTAAGCACGGCAGTTTGTCCGGGACGATTAACCGGGAGGAGCGGGCCCGGGGCGCCCGATCGACGCCCGCCGCGGGCTACCCGCCGATAATTAATGGTCCACCGGCGGCTGTATGCGGGCCAACCGAGCCACGCGCCCCCCACCCCCCCCGAAAATCCCCTCCCCGCCGAGCGTCAAAGGAGAGGAATCCGCCCCGGCTTTCTCCGGGGTGCCGTGTCGCTTGGGATGCACTGCCGAGACGGCCTGCTTACGCGCGCATTGGGACTGCGGTCTAGTCGACCCAAGCGGTCGCGCCGCTCTTTATCAGCCGGCTTGCAGGTTACGCGCGATCGAATGGGGCCAGGCGATACTGCAACGGGATCCTGCGGGAGCGCAAAGCTAATGCACCGTCGAGTAGGAATCCAAGTTGGAACGGCCCTTTTTTACAGTTGATTTGCCGCAGTTGGAGCAGGTCGGTTCAACCCTACATTTCCGCTCGATGCAAACAGTTGATTTTACTTGCCGTAGCGCAAGCAGGAGCCGAGCCCTCGGGCCTCGGGGGACTGTTTTATCAAAGATGCATCGACTTGGATTCGATACTTGAGCCAAGTGGCGTATCGAGCAAGTCAAATAGCAACATCCGCCGTGGAAATATAACGTTTAAGAATGGATCGCTCCTCGGTCGGCTACTCGCTGGCGCATTGAACGGGGCGGCAGGGCCTCCGTCACCGTGGAAACTTGGCCGAAGCCCCGAGGAACGGAGGCGCCGCCGACGCTCCGAGACGAGTCTCCCTTCGCGGATCCGCCGCGCGGCATCAATGCCGGGGCGGCAGGGCCGGGCTCGAGGTCGCCGGCCCCCCCCCCCCTGCGCAAACAGCGCCCCGCGGTAATTGTCCATTTTCCCGAGGACGCCAAAGTTCCGGGGCCGTCGCGCGCGCCCGCGGAAAAGCCCGGCTTCGACTATTGAATTAACAGATCTCGAGGGGCAATATGAGCGAGGGGGGGGGGGGAGGCGCTCGGCCGCCGCTTTAATGAATACGCGGCTTTGTCGGCATTACGCGGCGACGACGCCCCGTAAACGCAACGCCGCGCGTCATAACTGCAAAAGGGCGCGCGGGCCCGCGGCGGTGGGGGGAATAAAGCCGGGCTCTTGAAACAATGCGCCGTCATCTCGATTGTAATTTTCACAACGCCCGGGTAATTTCGTTTGGCCGGCGCCTTTTTACCCCCGCGGGGATTTGCGGATAGCCGTGGCGCGCGTTATGAATCGCCCCCCACCCCCACCCCCCTCATCTCCGGGAGCCGTTGTTTTTCTTCGTCCTGCGCGAGCGAATCCCATCGCCCCGCGCCGGCGAAAAACCTGCTTAATAAGTTTATGCTAATTCGGCGATAAGGAAATCGTCCTAAGGGAGTACGCCGACGCAAATTTTCGCCTGCCACCAGCCAGGATCCTTTTTGCCGACAGAGCGGGAAATCCCTTGGTGCCGCGCGTCTGCCGATAGGTCCCTTGGGTTTTTAGAAGACGATTAGGCGGCGAAGGCTCGGTGACAAATCAGTGTAGCTTTTGAGGATCGAGCACCCACTCCCGCACCCACTCCCGGCTTTATCTACCGAGGTATCAGCGTGCCTGGCGCCCAGGCCGAGCGAGCGGCTCTAACGAGTACGCCGAGATCGCGTGTTCCGCGGGAAAGAATTGGTGCTTCGGTCGCGCGAGCGCCTCGCCGGCCACAATCTGCGATTCCTTCTCCCGGGCGACAGGCGGCGCCGCTAAGAAGCGGATTAGAAGAAGGGGCGGCAAGGGGCCCGCGCTAATAAAGGGGCGATCGGCCCAATCTCGGAGGCGCGCCGCCGCCAGGCCGATAATGCGATCGTAAGCCCGGGCGCGGCTCGCGGTCGCGTGAGCCGGCGGACCGCGAGGTGGCGATCGCCGGGGGCGCGCCGGCCCAAAGCTCCCGGATAAATCCTCGCGCGAATCTTCGGGATGGGCGGCTTAGGCGCGCCGCGGCACTAAATATCCCCGGGTCTTCGGCCCGGGGAGGGGGCGTCGCGCGTACGTGCGCCAGCCAAGCGGTTATCGGAAAGGGATAAGGGCGCGGGGCTCTCGGGGGGAGTGGGTGGCGAGTCACGCGTGCACAAGTGGCCGCCCACCTGCCGCGGCCCCCGCACAGCGCGCTCCCATTCGAATGCCGGCCGCGCCCGCCAGCTAATTTATCGGCCGCGCCGCGGTTTCCCGCGTATTTAAATGCATTGAACGGCTTGGGGAGGGCCTTTGTTTAGGCGGCGCGCGGCCCGGGGGATCGGGGACCTCGCGCGGCAAAGATCCGCCCGAGGGCGCGAGCGAGCCCTCGCCACTTTCCTCGGGCTAAATTAAAGCGGGGAATCGCGGATTCCCGGGGCCGCAGCGCCGTATATAGGCCCCGCCTCTCGCCCTTCCTATTAGACGCGCGGAGACTGCGTCTTTTATGCATGGAGACCCGTCAAAGATTCCGCAGCCGATTCACCGCGCCCGACTCGAGGCCGCGAGTGCGTGAGCCGCGCGAGCTTCCGCCTCTGGCTTTGTCAAGAGGCACGAGGTATCAGGTTATAATCAGCGCCGACGAGCCGAGGCGCTTCCCATCTCCCTGTTAACAAGCGGCGGATCCGTCTCTCCGCCTCTGCAGCTCTCCCGCGGTCTTTTGCCTGCTAGACTTATTCCGGATGCGCGCCCTCCTTATTACGCGAATCGAGTGTGCCGCGCGCTCCGACCGAATTCGCGCGACTTGTTGTTGCGCTTATTTTACCAGCTGCGAGCAAGAAACTAAAATTAAAATTTCACCGTCTGCATTTTCCATGGGTTCAACTTTGGAAATTGTTGGAAAGCGCTAGAGATTATTTAGCAGCGGAACGCCTTTAACGTATGCGCGCGGGATTTGGTTAAACAATACATATTGGCCTTTGTATATAGAACAGTTCGTATCTCATACCTGGATCGATATTCTTGTTGGTCACAATGATACGATATGCAATGCGACTAACCTCCTTACCCCTTTCCATAACAAACACTATTACATCTGCTATGGATGCGGATGCCTCGACGTTGACTCAGCCATTACTCAACTCAACTTCGATCTATGGATGGTAATAATGGCCTTTGCACATAAGAACAGAATAATGCTAATTAAAAACTTTGGCACACTTCGTCATCTCCCAGCGATTATGAAATAGAGATATTCCTATTTATATACAATTCGTTTTTATCTACAATGATTACGTTATACTATTCATCATATAATATTCTGGTCTGTGCTGAATTCAAACGGTTGTAAAGTATTCATACGATGCATTAATATTTTTTCCTTAATTCAGATTTTTAAGTTGAGTATCTTACTGAATGAGAAAAAGAATCGAAATGTTTTACTTCTGTATCATTAAGTTTTATTATTTATTTTATCAATTAACAAATCATTTAAAATTTTATATAATACGGTTGAATTAAAACAAAGATATAAATACGCGAAAACAAAGGTACCAATAAATAATCGAATTGACCGCGCAAAGAACCGCTTGTCTATCGTAACAGGTAAACATGTCACCTCTCGAGTCGAGCTCCTCAATCGTTATGCGTAAATCATAGCCGCCGCGATCGCGCGCAAGATCCCCTCCCCACAGGCCGCGCGCGAAGTCCGGAGCTCCCCCCACTACTCGAGCTTCAGCGCTCCAAATTTTCCGAGAGCCGTGTGCGTCGCCTATTCGCTAACGCCTTGCTGTTCCAGGAGAGCTTTAAGCTCCCTGTGCGCGGGTGGGTTTGATTATCATAGGGATATCTCATTATCCCCCATTCCCCTGACTACCTCTGGTAGGTCCTCCTCAGGCCTACCTTAGCGCGGCTGGTAGAGCTCCGACCCCGCGCTTCCTGTACTTCGGGTTTATAATAAATAAATTTATAACATTTTATTAATCATCGAACGGTCCAATATGTTTATACGTCTATTACAACTTGCATAAAAAGTAAAACTTTATGTCTATAATAACTCACTTTAAATATACTACTCTTACATAATAATTAATTCGATTTACATCCACACGAAACATAACATACCTATCGTATTGTAATAAATGTTTTCTACACGATGAAGAATTTTTCGAAAATAAGTATTAAATGTAGTATATAAATAAGACTCTGATTCAAATATTTAATTAAACATGTAAAAGTCTTGATTTATTTTTAGATAGCTACTGTGAAATTTAAAAAATCTCACTTGAATAAAATAATTAAATTATAAAGTATGATTCAGAAATAGTTTCTTACAATTTTTAAAAACGACGTTTATATTAGCACTGGAGTAGTTTGATAGAAAGTATCAAGGTTGAAATTTAAATAACTATTTAGATGGCAAAAATTAGAAATTCAAAGAAAGAAATGTTGAAAATAAAAATCATATCTCTATCTAAAAATGAACTTATATGCACTGGTTAATTTAATATATTCCAATATCCGATCGTTAAATAAAATTTTATTTAAGATTCCAACTAATAATAGGTAGCTTGAACCACATAATAATTTGAATCAACTATCACATTTTGATTTTCCTTCTTAAAGGAATATTTTAAAGCGTTTCTTTTTCAGCGTTTCCTTATTTTAAGATGTTTCCTTTTTAAGAGATTTTTTTTCATTATTGAAGCTGCATCCGAAAAAATTTAATTTGTAGGCTTATTTAGGTGATATTTGATAATATAATGTCTAAAAAGCTTTCGTATACTGTATAATATAATCAAGATTTTACCAATTTTGAATATTTAAATTACATTCATTTAGGAAGTTTATAACGCATTTGCATGATTTTATATTTGGCTTAGCGACAAAAGTCCCTACACCGTACATATTCATTTAGTGACAGAAATATAAATTGCATTTCCATGATATGCACGTGGTTCGAGTTGCCATTTTGTGGTCACATTTATACGTTTGATCATTTATGATACCGAGCTAGGGATACTAGGAAGGCGGATCTAATGGTCCTTCCATATTTAATTTATTGTTACAACTATACGGATACTGACGACACGAATAAAAATTCTAAATATAAATGTCAAGATAAATTTTTTAATATAATTTGGAGCATTCTTGAATGCATAAATAAATATTGAAGAAATAAGGCCTTTGAAATAAAATTTTTATTTCAAGTCTAAAATTGTGCAGTAGCTCAAGTAATCGAATCTAGCTCCACATTTGGCTATAAAAAAGTAAAAATGGAGGAGCAGGTCCGTAAGATACACGCAACGCTCAGTTCGTCAGGTCCTTCGCAGCTGCACAAAAGACAGAAAGAGAGATAGAGTCGAAAGAGCCGAGAGTAGTCGTAATGTACGTCTTATCCTCGACTTATTAGACTCTCGGAGTCACTCTCGCAGCTTTAAAATATGCAAATGCCTCAACTGCGCGTCGCCCGTACATTGTTAGCGAGCCAGCTTAATTCGCGTGCATTCTTTCTCAGCGATTAAGTTGTCTCGACTCTATATCTTTCCTCTTTTTAGCAGTGTTCCCCAAGTTGGCGGCGCGCGCCGGCTGAAATCGAGGCCGGAACGGCGAGGCGTTTGGGAAAACAGACAGGGGATATAAAGCCCTCGTCTGCCCTGCGACATAAACATCGGAAGAGTCTTACGCGCGTGTCCTTAAAGTTAAAGGGAACGACTGGGACTCGGGGTATCTGGCTGGCGGAAGTGCCCTAGCGATCGATCGGTCTTTTATCCCGCGCGATCGCCCTGTTTGGGGAAATCTCCGGGAGAGCGGGGCCGCACTCGGTGTCAAAGGTCGGGATCGCGGCGGGGGCGGACGGCACCTCGGCTTCTCGGGAGCTCCCCTCGGAGGCGCGCGGCCCGCCTATCTGCGCCCGGCCAGTTTTCTCAGGGGCGCGCTTGGGGCTGAGAGCCCGGCGGCCCGCGGTGATAAGCCTCTCCCTCGAATTCATCCCGCGGCTCGCATCCCAGTGTTTACCTGGCGCCCGGATATCCCACCTAGCAACGCCAGGTGCGCAGGCGCACTCGCCCCCGCCTCGGAGAAAAGGCGTGCTTTACTCGACTCTGATTACATTAGCCTCGAGGGTCGCAGAGGAGGAGACAGCGTCAGCGGCCGGGGCAAGAAATCGGAGGAGCGCTCCGGCCCTGCCGTCCTCTCCCGCAGCCGCAGTAAAGAACCGTACGTGTGTACCCCGCGCATAACGCGATTGCGGTATTCAGCGCACCGAGGGTTTATTAACCGGCCTGACCCGCTACACCCGTTACACACATATATCCCCGACCTTACGATACGTCCCGGGTATAACCCCGCAGTTTCCGCTTTTAGGGGAGGTTTATGCAAGGCGCAAGTACGGCCCGCGAGGGCCGAGACCGACCCGTTCACCGAGTATACGCCGCTGTAGTCGCGCCGCTTATTATTTCTTATATACACTATCCACTAGGTCGTAGGGTTCGCGAAGGGCTTTTTCCTCGTCGGCCAGTTTATGCCCCCAACAAACTGTTACGCTAACAGCCGCGAACCGCAAGATCTTATCGCCCATTATTTTTCTGAGATAACACTCACTCCTCTTCCCATTGTAATTATACGGAACTCGCTCCAATCTTGCCTGCAGGGTCGTCCTTCCGGTTGGTCGGGCCGAGGACAACGAAAACCGCCGTAATACCTACCCGGTGCAGGCGCCGTTTCCATTTTCTGTTTCGCAGCAGATATACATGAAGCTAATTAGATCAGCAATTCTTTCAGCGGTTGCTCTTTCGAGGGCCATTGCGGCTTAACTTTTATTCCGAGAGTAAGGTATTATTTCGACAAATCGGAGAAATTCTATTTTAATTAGGTTGAAATTAATAATACTCATGGATTGCCTAGTGGAGCGGATCAAAGTGTAATAACAGATTTGAAAAAAAGCCGAGAGAAAACGCGAAAAACAAAGAACATTTGATACTGAAAATAATATTACATGGAATTAAAAAAATGGGATATTCCGCAATTTCCTTTTTTATTTTGCTATACTTTTTCCTATACAAGTCTTACTAAAAGCTTGCGTTTGAATTTTTAATTTAAAAAAACGTTGAAATTAAAGTTTTATCGTATTAAAAGTAAACATAGCCCAAGGTATAATACAGTTTAAGAGTCTATAGCGATAGACGTCCTTTATGAAAGTAGTATAAAGTGTTATTAAAGTAGTTTTGCAGCTTCCAGAAAAGACACATGCAAGTGGAAGTCCAACAAAACGTTTTTGAGCGTGAAAAGGGAGGAGGGGAGAGAGGGGAATCGCGGGCGAGGGAGGGAATCGGGCAAATATCATCTGGGCGGAAGGTGCCTCGGCCATCGGAGTTCCCGGTGGGCCAGTGGGGCCGCACCATCGGCGCCCTTAAACTTTGGGGCATCGCACGCGAGATGAGTGCAAACAAAGGTCATATTCCAGGGGCAGGCCAGGAAACTTGGTGCTCTATATTTATACCGCGCGCGGCGTTTGAAAAGTGCGTTCCGAGGCACGAGCCATCTGCCCTCAAGTGCCGAGCCCCGGCCGCACGAGGGGCAAACTCTTCCCCGCGCACGTAGCCGTCAAGTGCGTTTCTTCGTTTTATCCCCGCGCGGTTCTTTGCCCGACGGCGGCGGACTTTTCCCCCCCCGGCCCGAGGCCCGGCTCTAATTGTGGAAACTTTTTTCGGCACTGCGCCTCGCCTTGCCCCGAATTCGGCTTCGGAAATAATTGCCGGACGCGCGCGTGCGCCCGCGAGCCCCACCTCTTATAAGCGGGGGGGGACTCGATCGGCCGGGGGTCAGCGGGATCCGCGTCTTTGCCGACTGCACACTCCGCGACACGTCGTCGTCTGCCGGGTTGCCGCGACTTAATTGGCGGGCGTGAGCTCGCAGCGGCCCGCTACTCGTTAGCGAGGTTGTGTAAACGACGCGCGCGCCCTCCGTGACTTTCCTCCTGCGGGGACGCCCACTTCTTATACCCGCCGGAAGATGCCATTAAGCGGACCGGCGCGAGCTGCCTCGAGTGGAAAATCGCGACGCCCCGGGGAAAGCTCTTGCGCATACCTCTCTAGCTGTGCTACAAGGCCCGCGTTTTACCGGCGCGCTCCTCGGCTCTCCCGGGTAGTTCCCGCGATTGGCTTGCCAGATGTAGCTATGTGTACATTTGCTTCGATTCTGTAAACCTTCCTGGGTGCGAGCATTTCGATATTGCTGCCGGTGATTGCAGAGACGTTCTAATGTATTTTCTGGAAAATCGTCGGCGTTTAACCTAAGTCGCGCGCCGAGCCTCGAGCACTTCCATTATCAGCTTAATGAACAATACCCGTCGTCCCTTGAGTGAACTCGTCGTTGATTCGTCACTCAAGGATCGTACAATGTCGACCTTCGTCTTATTTTGGACATTTATGGACCATCCGTCATTTATGATATTTAATGTGTACTATTATTGACAATTAATACCAATTTGACGATTCGACATTAAAGTTAACGAGATAGGTAGAGAGGGTAAGAGTGCCAATTTCATGTGTTAAATAATACTAATTTTCGAGGTACGTATAAACGATTTAGATTAAAAAGAAGATGCGAAGCAAGTTTCCGAGCACGTATGTGCTTTCAAGAGAACTTAAGCCAAATAAACGATCACAAACAAATTAAATACCTGGGAAGAGAGATGAGCTCTTAAAGTTGATTAATCTAGGAGCAGTCGTAAACGATATACTACGATATAACATGGATGATATAAAAAGAGATTATATTATAGGTAAATGAGTTTTCCTGTAGATACTGAATAAATTATACTAAACATCTACAAGGTAACTATACTGTGTTATTTGGAATAACGCTTGAATTGGTATTCTTAAAGGATATTCCACAAAAAATGTATAACACGTAAAGATCGTATTACTGACAAAGCGAAAAGCTACACGACAATGTTATAAAAATACGGCGATTGACATGAAATCCTATCCCCGAAGAATTGAAAGAGCATGCACATCGATCGAACCTTTAAGACGACTTCCGAGTCTTCCACTTAGTTCGCAGCCATTAGAGAAGCTTGAACTTAACGAGCTTTAAATGCTTCGTCCCCAAGCGCTGGTATTACGATGTGTCGACGCCAGGTCTCTGTCATCAAAAATCGTTACAAGAAATGATTACTAATGAAGTCTTGCCAATTACTGGGATATCAAATATTTCTTTTACTCGAAGTAATACCATCACAGAAGCCAACAATTTTGAAATAATATAGTATTTCTCCATTTCCTCGGTTATTAATACTTCCTTACTGGAAAGTAATGCTAAAAGAAAACAAATAAAAAAAAAAAGTAAATGGAGGTAAACCGTAATATCCTTCATTTTTCCATCTCATAAAAGTCAAGCAAGCTAAAGAGATACAGCACAACACGGTAGTAATTGTGCTTTTTCCAAGATCAAGGTGCAAATAAATAATTAATTGTGCATGGCGCGGGATGGAGGGCCGGAAGGAAGGAGGAGGGAGGCAAGCGCGCGGGCGGTAATTTCACTCGGATGAGGGGCTCCGTGAGGCCCGGGCGTGGCAATTAATAGCACCGAAATAATGAAAGGGAAGCTGCGCGGGGGGCGGGAGGGGGGCTCGTCGCCCTGGCGATTTATCACCGGGCGGCTCGCGGACGGGTCCACGCGAGGCAGAAAGAGCTAACAGGTACGGGGCTTGGCCGCCTTCGCATGTACATAACGCGCGCGCTAACGAGTTTATTAAATGATTCAGGCGGGCAAAGTGGACGGGGTCCGGAAGAGAGGCAGTCGAAGGCCCCCGTGCATAGTGCATGGAGGCCAGCCGCGGCGAATCATACGCGCGCCGCGGGTCCATTTCGCCCCGGCAGCCGAAGAATTTCCCAGTGCGTTCCTCTTTGCCGATGCGAATCCGGGGCGTGGCCGATGCGAGCCCGGGTCTCGTTAGCGCGGCCCCGCGAGCCGCCCCGCCCGGAACAAAGAAAAGGACTCCGGGCCTGGGCCGTAAATCTCATTGACGTATATTTACACTGGGCCGTCGCGGATCGGCTGATTATAGGCGTCACGGGAACTTTGCGCCGGGGCCAACGAGGCCCGCGGGCGATATCGCCGTCTTAACGATAATTTCATTTCCGGCCGCGCGGCCCAGGCCAACTGGCTGAGATTAAAATAGTTCGGAGCCGAGGTCACCCCCCCCGATATCCGAGCCCGATCGCGTAGCCCGCGGAAAAACCTCGTGCGACCGCGAGTATAGCTCGCTTTTCGCACTCGCCGCGGACTTGAGCCGCGAGATTGTTCCGATAAAAAAATCTCCAACAACCCGCGCTGATCCCGCTTTGCACTAGTGGATTGCAACTGGTGTTATGCCGGCTTAAGCCAACTCGCTTCTATTTGCACGAATCCCGCAGTTTTGGAATAAATTGTAATAATAGTGCCGATATATGTATAATTTCCAACATTTAGCCTACGTTGTTTGTTCTAAAATTTACATTATGAATACTTGGTGGGTACTGCTACGCTAGGAATACATAAATTTTCCTTTTAACAGCTGTTACAACGTTTACCAACTAAATCATTAAATTTTATGTGCGCGAAATGTACAAACTACGCAGCGCCACGTTTAGTATACGTCTACATTTATACTGTATATACAGCTAGCAATGCTGTGCTGCTAATATTACTTTTTTATTTAATACGCCGATCTTTACAGTTTTGCCTTCGTACCGAATAGCTCCGTTGACATATTTAACAATGCTAAGGCTGCAAGGAAAAATTCCCGACTTTTCTATTCAGTTGCGCTTGCTGGAGGAGACTTATTAAAAAACGATAAATTGGAGTATATAAAACTCATAAACAAGTTTGCGGGGAATTGTCTCGTTCATCGTTTGATGCAAAACGATAATAAGCAGGGAGAGTACAACGTGTAGATGCAAGTTTGATCGTTTAAATTGAGTGTTGCATGCGAAATGTGAAAAACGACCGGCAGGATTCCCGGGAAATTCGCCGGCTCATTAAAAGTTTTATTTCAAAATGCAAAAGGGAATCTTTCAGAAGGCCGCGAGCTCCCTCTGTCATTCCGTTAATCACCCATTCCCCGGATGCGCCTTTTCCTGCCCTCTTCCGCCAAGCCGTCGACTTTTTAATACAAACTGACTGCTATTGACAGCGGCGCGTCCCCCACTGCGGCCTCGCTCAATAACCTTGATCGCGCATTGAGCCTCTGAAAATTCTTCGTCACTGCGTGATCGTGCAAAAGGCATTTTTTCACCGGGCGCTCGACGCTTTTTCCCGGGGCGTAAGAAAAAACCGAGCGGGCGCTCATTGCCCATTTTCCGGGCCACGTCCCCCGTCCTGCGCCCGGATTTTCCGCGTTTCCCATATCCTAAGGAGGGGCGCGCGGGGGTTAAAGGGAGCCTGATTGAGTCCCGGGCCGCGGCCGTGGGCCGTTAATTAAATAAGAAAATTGAATGAGGGGCTACGAGACTTGAGTTTAATTCCGTCTCGGGCGATCGAGAGGCGGCGCGCGTCAAGCCCCCCGGGCCGGATTAATGAGGCGCTGGGCGTTGGCGGCTCCTCGACACTCGACCGAGGATTCGAATAAAGTGTCGCGCGGCGGCCGCTCGGCGATCGGGCCCCCGAGGGCGTTTCTTCCGGCGGCCGCGGCCCCGGCTTCTTTCGCGGGCGACTCGGCGCGCCCCCCCCTGGGGCCCGGGGGCCGATCCCCGCGCGCCCGATCAATCCGGCTAATTAGGCCGCGGAGACTCGGACCGCGGGCGGCTATCGCCCACCTAGCGCATCTGCATCGGCGATAAAGCGCGCCCTCCCCCCGCGGCGGCCCCGGCTATCGCTTCTTTCCCGGCGCGTGAGTTACGGCGCGGGCCGCTCGGAAAACTCGGCTTATCCGTCCGCGGGCGGCGCCCGCATCGCCCGGCCGCCGATCGTCCCTCCCGGGGCCGCATGACGGACGGCCCCCCCTTCCCACCCCCCCGGGGGGGGCCCTCGGTTTATTCCGGGCGACCGCGCCCGCGCGGTAAGTGCGCCGACGGATTCGATCCCCGACACCAGCCCGGCGCGGACCCGCCCTTTGTTTACTTCCCGGGGCGAGCCGCGCGCCCTCGCGCCTTTCCCTCCGCGTGATAAGGATCGAAGGGCCAAATTAGCGGGGAGCTCTCCGCGCAAGTGGCCCTTTCGCCGGGCGGCCTGTGTGTACGCCCGCGGCGCTCCTAACGACGCCCCCGACTTCTTTACGGCCCTAATAAAACTCGCGGGCCGCGAGCGTCCCGCTGGACGATTTTCATTTCGACGTTTTCCCACTCGGAATCCGTTTTATATATGGGATCGACTGATTTACGAAGGAATTTGGAGGAGCGCCAATTCGTCCCGTTAAGAGGATAGCCGAGGAAGCCGCCCGGCAAAAGTAAAAGTGCCTATCGCCGAGTTTCCCTTTGGAATATTCTAAAATCTCCGCTTTTGTACTCGCAGCCGGATTTAAAGGAAGGGAGCGCCGTCGCCGACGTACTTCCATCGGCTCCGAGATTGTAAAAGTGCGAAACTCGATCCGGGGGCCACCTCGGCGAGCGGAGAGCGGCCACCTCGCCCGGTACACCGGGTAAATACGCAAGTGTAACTATTTCAATTGGACGGGGGAGGGCGGAGAGGGCACTCGAAGAACGGTATAAGTATAGTCGAGGTGAGGCGGGTGGGCCAATGCACCCGAGTATAATGAAAGTCAAACAGCGGGCCTGAAAGAGAGCAAACGGCCCTGTACCCCCCGCGCGACGCCTGTTTCCCAAAGTCTTCTGATTAAATTCATTCCAAAGACACGCGTGGTTCTATGTAAAGAAGCGGAGGAGCCGACCGCGGGAGCGAAAGAAACGCGCGGCGCGGGGGGGGGGGGGGGGAAACACTCGAGAGGTCGTCCACAGTGCAAAGAACATTTCCAAGTAGAACGGCGGGGGGACAAAGAAGTCGCGGCAACCGGCGGCAACCGACGGCAACACACCAATGGGACTTCGGTGCGGCAAACTTCAAATGCCTCGGTGCTACCTCCCCCCGACTTTTCTTCGCCGCAGACGTATTTTCGCGTTGCGCATTTGTGGGACTATTTTACGGCGGCCCGCGCAGCGCACCTGCAGCCCTTTCTACTCCATTGTAATCTTAGGCGCTTCGCAAAAAGTCCCTGCGAGCTTAACTGCACCTCCGCCTTTTAAATCCTCCCCGATGGAACATCGGCGGATGAAAAGTACAAGGGCGGACCGAGCCGCGATAAACGCCCGGCAAGCCCTGTGGGAAATTAATACAGGAGGCTCTTAATGTATATAGCCCTCGCTGATCCTATATACCTACTCTCTCTCTCTCTCTCTCTCTCTCTCTCTCTCTCTTTCAGCGCTGGATTAGTAGGTAAAAAAACGAAAGGCTGGGAGCTCAATTCGCATAATAACCATATTTCACCCCATGGACGGATCATTTATCTATATCCGATTGCCGTCGAGACGTGGGGCAAATCGCTTAACGATCCTTCCCTTCCCGTTTTCCAAAGTCAATGAGGGAGAGAAGATGGAGAAACGATGCAAAGGCGGCTTAAGCAAACCATACATTTATTTGGAGAACTCGGGCGTACGTCGATGACGGAATTGTATATAACGTCGTCGCTAAATGGAGATTGTTCATCGGAGCACGTGCTGTGCTCGAGACTCGAGAAACGAATGAGTCCGCGCTCCGTTTCGCAACTCACGTGGCCCGTTTCACCCTCGACGTTCCCTTTGTCCCTCGTGTCGCCAGTTCGACGTGGCTGTCGCGGTCCGCATTCCGCACGCTTCCCTGAGCTTTCCCGCGTTCAATGTGTCCGCCGTTGGACTAACCCTCCGGCTACGCATTCCACGTCACATCGCTCTTCTTCTTTCTCTTTCCAACTTTTTCTCAAGATTATTCCGTTCATTTAAATATTACATATAAGTATATTTAAATATACTTCAAACGCAGTTACCTTTTCACTACTTTCGCGTGTATGCATGATTAATGTAAAAAGTACACGGTTGTCCCTGGCAAATTATTTTCTTTCAATTGTTAAAATAACCGAATTTATGCAAACAGTTGTACATTTATCATCACATAGCTAAAAGAGATATAGGTGGGAAAAAAACCACTCAATGCATGCGCTCTTCTCATTATCCGATTTTTATAAGCGAGTTCGAGCTGAAATTCGCGCTGTCGATGAAATGCCGCCCTATGCATATCAAGCCGGCCACGGCCGCTTTGAGGGCCCTCCAGTTACCGAGTTTCAATTAATGTTTCGCGCCAACCTTCACCCGTGCCATTTCAAGTGCCGCGCGTTAGCGTCAAATTCTGGCGTCAAGTATGGTAGTAAAAGTTCTCGTGTGCCCATTTGTGATACGCGACTCTAGTGAAACACTTGAATACTGGACTATATTCTTTTATCCTTTGCTTTTTCATCATTGCTGTTTTTATATACTAGAATTTCACAATTAGTATTACTTTAAATTTGTCAATTTTAGTATAACACCTGCGATACAATTGTATAAAGAATTTTTTTCGAAATTTATATTATATTTTGTAGTTTGGATATTCCAAATAAATCTAAAAACACTGCATAAAATCACTTTTTTAAATGAGTTTTATCATTAGATAACTTCTAACAATTCATTTTCGTATTTATTGAGGAGTTAATACTATAGAAGTAGCACTATAACTGATAAATCGTAAATAGTATGAGTGAATTTAAACATCCGAATTACATGCTTGTTTTGGTTTAAAACAAAGTTTGAAAGGGGTTGAGACTACACAAGAATAGTGACAGCCATGCAGAAAACTCTCTGAAACTACATGGTGTCACCGCAGTTTGTAACAATCGTAATGAGCTTGATAATGAAATAGTCCAAGAGATAAAATAAAATAGACTCTAATGTCAATACGCGACTAAAGTTATAATGTGAGCTGTTTCGCGTGCTTATTGCTCGTCTTAATGTCATTTATTGCATTTATTATATAATGCCAGGTATTGTTTGTACTAGATGGTCAGCTCTCGTTACATTGTATTCTTGTGTTGTGTCCGTTAGTAACGACCTTTTTGCACTATACGAGTAGCGACAGTCATATATGCAAAGGATCCTCTAAACTTGATAGGTGCTATCCAGCGTTATATACTCCATTGTTTCGTTATCCAATGTTGACTGCGTGTAGATGAGGACAGTGAGCTCTTCGCTTATTATATTGCAGTTTGTGCTCTAGGTTGTCCGATGCTATCATTGCGCAGACGGCTAATTCCGTATTTGTTATTGATTTGATTTAATTTAATTTTATACCTTGATTTTACATTTACAATAGCATACAACAATGATTTCACAGATCACTATGTTCTTCTACACACGTAATGACTTTCAATATAACATTATGGTGCAGATTAAAAATACATCGGAAAATAGAAAAACACTTGAAAATGAAAAAAGTGAAAATGAGAAAAAGTACTCTAAAAAGACAAGATTGAGGATGCCCTCGCGTGTATAATAGAGACAGTTTATTGGCTTATTTAAATTAAATTTAAATTAAATAGTTAAGGTTAATTTAGTTGACTAAATAGGTACAGTTGTCATTAGGTATAAGATCTATTAAAAATTATGAAAATATTCTGTTGGAAATCAAAATTCGGTTTCTGACTAGATTCCAATCAGAGATAACTAATTTAAAGTAGATAAATTAGTTTTGAAATTCTAATTCCGAATTTCATAAAGTTATAAATATTTTGAAAAATACAATCAAGATCTTTAATGATTTTTCTATTTCTATGTAAGTTAATTTTATTAATTGAAGACTCTATTAGAGTAACATATTCATGATAAAAATCAATTCTTACGAAGATAATAATTTATTTCAAATAAGTAAATTAAAGACAAAGAACCTTTAAATTAATAAGCTCGCTTGATAAATAAATAATTCTTTGATATGCAATGGATATTGGAACAAAATAGCAAAACATAGTTTACAGTTCATGCTAGAACGACCATTACGTGGTTTATGGAATGTCTGCAGCTGCAGCCCTATTTGATTAAAATAGGTCCAATGTAGAGGGTCGAATGTAGACTGCGGCGACTTTGAGAAAACTCCTCCCCATCTAGCGCGCAATTGTTTGGCCCTCGTCCAAACAAGAGGGCGGAAACTGAACGTTCCCTTGCTAACTGAGGAGGAGATACCGGAACTATCTGTCGGTAGAAGTGCTCGACGAAGCACTGTGTATTATAATCCAGATGCTCACAGGCATCAATGAATGCCATTACTCTATTTTAGCAGTAGTGGAAGTACCAACTACAGTAGCAATATAGTTAATATCATAATGGAGAAGACGTTGAATACTTGGCTGCATGCACATCATGTCGCAATGGTGTTTCCAATAACTCTGATCATGTTTATAAAATGTTTTTTCTACTCCTTGTCAGATATCATCTTTTTTCTTGCATAATTGTTTAGCATCACGTTGCATACTTTTATAATGAATTTGTATAACTAGTACATCAGAGTAAATGCATTATTTTACTATATATCGCAAAACTTATTGGATAAACTTACTTTTTATAGTTTAAGCCAAATGCTTCTGCAAGAAATGAGTAGTATATTTATAAGCCATTTTGTTTAGTTGATTTCAATTGACTTAATTACAGTACTTCCCGAGGTATTCAACTTATTAATATTTACCTTTTATGAAATCAAGCATCAAAATAGCTTAAATTTAGTTTTTGAAAAAGAAAGCTTTAAATATTGTAATATTATCAGAATAGATTTATAAATACTTATCTATTTCATTGAACGACTACAGACAGCCAAATAAAAAGTTTCCTTTAAATTATTAACTTAAGTCGATCGTTTTTAAGTAGATTATATTGGTGCTTGCACGTACTTTAATTAATGATATCTACAGTTGTTATTGTTAGATTAGGTAGTTTTGACATTTCTCTACATAAACTAACGTTTTTTAATATTATCGAGTTATTCAGTGAATGCAGATACCTATAATGGAACACTCAAAATTGCATTTTCGACGTTCATTACTTGTTATTTGATTTGAGAAATTTGCTATCGAAGCTGTCAATCAAACATTTTTATATAAGCTTATATGGCGATACTGCTCCATAATATGTGAATAGTTTGTTTTGGCTTAAATGGTTTAAAATTATTTTAAATGTGATTTAGATGTTAATGACAAACAACAGCTTTTAACACAAGCTAAATTTGAAGATGATTAATTGCAACACTTATCCATAATAATCTAGTTGAATCTCGTAAACACTTTTTAGCCAGCATAGTAAATAATAAATCAACTGTTTTCTTAGATTTTTATATATGACGAGAAAGATCTAAAGAAAATAGCTACCACATTAATTGAATAAAAATACGCCATTTTGAACCGTTTCAATATTATTTAATTAACTATGGTTTATTGCTAGTGTTATTATTGCTTTCAGTTAAAAAAAGAGTCTTACTCTAGCATATTATGATTGATGTCGAAAAGTAGACCTATTGTGATACTTCAGTCCATTTGTATTGTGATTGAAATGGAATATTTCTGGCCATTATATCTTACTGTGCATCATATAGTGGATTCAGTAAAGCATAACATATAGGCTTAAATCTAATACAACTACTGTATAAAAGTCTACTGAAGTCAATTGAACGATGTATTGTTGCAAATATACTAGCTATAATGTAATAACATTAATCAGTAACAGATGCAGTCATTCTCTTGCATGACAACGCCTGGTGACAGGTTGCAAGATTTGTCAAGGGTATCGAGCAAGGATACGCTATTGTAACTCGAATGGAAAGTATTGCCTTACTCAGTGTATTCACCAGATATAGCGTTTTTTGATTACCATTTACGCAGATCAATATATGGAATACTGAAGAAGAACTTTTTACATATCAATATTATACAAACACGATTAAATAATAATTAATAAATTAATTTAAAACTAAACGTTTACTAAGCGTATACTAAATAAACAATAAATATCGAGATAAATATTATATTTAACACGGAGTATGTGAAGATATATTTTTGTATACAAACAATTTTATAATTTTCATGCAAAATTTTTTAGCACTAATCTTAAACAAAATATCAAAATAAGATGAAAACAGCTTACAGTTTTATCCGAAGTTACGCACATCGACTAAAATTATTTTATTCTAGCTTTTTGAAAATAACTATGTACATGCTTATATATAAATATGCATATATAAATGTACTATCAACATTTCACTTTAATATTTTTATGATTTAGTATCTTATAAGTAAATACTCGAATTCTCAACTTACCTAATCTCGAAAAGCCTCTAGCACTAAAAGAAAGTTTGAAAAGTAATTTGTATCCACTGACACTAAAGCTGTTAATCGAATAATGAATGTGCAAAAGAGTAAATTAAGTTAAGGCGCTTAACCGTAAAATATTTTTGGCGTAGGTTGATAATGCTGTGTGTCGGCACAATCTGAATGTAAATGTATGCATCCGCGAGCAGGTAGCGCAGAAATTGATTTTGGAATAGAGGCGAGGAAGAAAATTCAGGCGCGAGAGCTGGCGTACGAGTGGCCAGTCAACGCGCCTGTTATTTGTCCGCTCTGGAGATTTACATATATTGATGGAATTTAATTACACTAACGATTTTGGGCGTGAGCTCCTCTGTTTAACGAGTAAGAGGCAAGAAGGGCTGTTATTGCGACCACTGAGAGTTATTTATGAGTTTTGGACTTTTTTTTTTAATATAGTCGGGCTGGTTTTGAAAACCCGGCATTCTTTAAAAATTGAATTGAATTTATAATAAGAAGTATCATGTGTAGATCTACATATTGAATTCGTTTTTGCAATCCATGTACAGTTAAAAAATGTTATTGTTGATGTATTTTCACAAAAGATTAGATTTGTTTCGATAAATACTTTATAAGTATATAATGAATGTCGCTAGTTTCCTTTCAAATACTAGAACCCATCATATGTTCATAGTTTTTATTCTTTGATGATCATTTCCCTCTTTGACATAAACTGCCGCATACCTGTCCCCCTCTCATTTTCAATCTTTCAGCGAGTATATTTTAGAGAGTTTCTGCTGAATTTTATAGTATTCCGCGTGGTAAGAAGCTTTTGCAGTTCCATGAATCCGCTTATATATTTCTTTGACTAATTGTAAAATTCATGCAGGTATGTATAATATCTTTCGGTACGTGAAAAATCAAGAAAAAATTTATGACAAGACTTATAAACAACACTGCATATAAAGTTTAGCCACCGTGCAGTTATACAATATACGCAATGTACTTGCCCGAAGCAACGACGATTTACACTCTCTTATAATTTCAAAATTAAAATGAACGATGCACGCGCATAATGTTTCAAAGATAATAACCATTAACCGAAGAAACGTTGTTCAATATCCAACGTCGTGTGTCTTGCAGATAATCATCAGCCATTGAAACGATGATCCCGTAGCCCGCGGCGGTGATGACCGCGCGCACGAAATGTTGTACTTTGGGATTTCAATCAGCAGCTTAATTAAAGGCACATCGCGCACCGAGGGCCCGCATGAGCTTTGATTTCGGGGGCGTTAAATTACTCACGGCTCAATTAATGTACTGGAATCCTACTTTGCGAGGGCAGCTGCTGCACTTAGCAGTTTCGGCCTAACTTTGCCGGTAAATAAAACTCGAAGCGGGAAGCGAGAGCCGCTGTTCCTTCTTCACCGAAACTGCGCTGCGGGCGATTCGCAGCTCGCCGGACTGCTGCAGTTCCGTACCTTACCTGGGCAAACGCCCCGCGCGCCCATTGCTTTCGTCAAATAAAACCGGTTATACCGGCAACCAAGCTATTAAAGTTTCCTCTCGTGCAGAGATTAAAAGGTTTAATATTGTATTGACTGAGCGCAACGGCGATCGATTATCAGCGAATTTCTATATAGAGACAATATATGTTACAATTTAAACTTCGCGCTTTTTCATCTTCTCCTTTGTACATCATAAACTACTATTAATCTTCCTGCATACGCGTTTTATTCGTTTCAAAATGCATCAACTTTAAAAGATCGACACTTTAAAAAGAACATGTATTTATATTTTTTTGAAGTCGCTGTAAACGATTCTACCAAGAGAATTTCAAATTTCAAAATGGCGGATCAAAAATCATTACTGTCCACCTTTAAATTTATTCAAAACTGCTTGAATCAACTAAGAGTTGTACTCAGGGGATTTCAGGATCACTGAAATCGAATTTGCTTTCAGAATTTCATCCTGCCAGAATTGCAGCTGTCAGATTTCCAATTAATTTGAATCTACCATTTTTAATTGTATGATTCTTAAAGTTGAATCATTTGAGTATAATTTTTAGAGCTGGTTTGAGTAACTTTAAATGAGTTTAGAAAAATATGACCACCTTCTTAAATTTAAACATTTTGATATCTAATTCGTAGAATATAACGTTTTGAGCCGATTTTAGCAATTTTACTTCTGGACAGTTATTTGTATTGTTATAAATATCAATAAATAATTCAAAGTATTTCATATTTTAACCATACTGATTTAAAATCAGTGGTCTTAAACTTAAATTTGTAGTATTTAAAACGTTATTAAACACAATAGGTCAAGAGTTATTAAAGAAATACTCATGATGAGTTAACTCGTCATCATGCATTTTCGATGAGTTAACTCGTGGTTGTACGTAAGAGGATTAACATATTTTCGTTAACTTATTTTTTTTAATGAGATAAAATTATAATATTTCAATACAATTATTTTTTAATGATGAAAACGAATCTCATTCGTTTACTATTACTCTGCAATTTAATTTTCACTTTTGTAAATATATTACAGTTGCACTATTAATACGTTTAACGATATAATTATATAAGGTTTCTATCACACCTTACAATATCTGACATATGAGTATCCTATATTTATATATTATGCTTTATTTATTTTGGCATATTATTTTAACATTAAAAAGTAAAGAAAATTACGATACACCCTGATGCTCTTGAAAAGCTTTAAATGTGTTGTATGTTTAAGTAAATTGATGTTTAAGTAAAAATATTATTTTACAATCTATATTTTAAACAATTCTCAAACTTTTAATGCATACTACCTTAAGATTTGAACAGAAAGTAAAACTAATGGAAAGAGCTTTCAGTTAAAATTTTATAGTACCAAAAGACGTAGTTATGAAATACATCTATTATCTTATGATTGAATATCGAAAAGTATGTGATTGTTTAGTATAGATAGTTCTGCATTATATACATATATATATATACACATAGTAAGTTGAAAGTTCTAGTCAGATGAAAAGTTCGAATCTTTCGTTTGCAACTTTTTTACTGCGAAGTGTAATAAAAACATGCACAGCACTTTCATCTGCGTAAAATTAAAAAGAGTCTGGGAAAGATATTGCGGGAAATATCAGTTTCAGGGAACAGGTATAATATTAATGCCGACTGATCTGATCCAATCAATAAAGGGGAGAAGCCTGATAAATGCTCGAGCACGTTGGAGAACTTTTTCAATTTACGTTTTCCTGCGGACAGGATACGTTATAGAGCAGAATCACTGCAGCCTGGCACTCCGTTGAGTGGCCACCGATGCGCTGCTTGGACGCGCGCATATGCATAAGGTGAGAGCATAGTAGAGGGGGAGGTCTTCTGATGCCGCCTCGGGCTGCCGAGTCGTTTGGTTGTAAAGTAGGCAGCGACTGTAACGAGCAGAGCTCTGCCGCACTCCCAAACCCTACAGCTGGCGCCATCCATTTTGAGAGCTGCGAACTATAGCAGATGCAAACGCGAGTTAATTTTTGTTGCACTCATTTCCAGATGCGCGCAGATTCATTAATCGACTCGAACTTTGCTGCTCGTACCTAAACATTTTTAAAAGAATGACGGAGGTAAATAAATGTTGGTGAAACTATAAAATTTGCTATGTAGTAAATAAATTTAATTCCAAAAATTAATCCTAAAAATTAATAATTTTAATATCTTTTTAAATTATAAAGGATATAGAAATTAAATTATACATTTTATTAATATTAATAAAAAGTATTGTTTTCGATAACTTTTAACGTGTATCAATTATTTTTGAGCCCTTCGTAGATCGCAGACACATAAGACCTGAAATATTTTTTTAAGATTCTTCGGTCTAGAAAATCGAGAGGTGCGGTTTTTCTAGAAAACCACGTGCTGCTAATAGCATATACTACCAGCTTTCGAGGTTACCGTAACAAAATATCCCTTTTTATTACTCCTTCCTTTATTAACTAAGTGTTTTTATCTAAATTTTTTGCAAAAATTTCTTCAATGAACTTAGATTAATTTTAATTCCATAGATTTAGATCTTGAAAAGTTTAATTAAAGCAAAGTATTCGAGTTTTAGAGGAATGTCCTTAGGAGATTAGTACGTCAAATTTGTTAAAAGGAACTACGAAACGACTTTATTTAAAATTATAAAGTTTTTAAAACATATTTAAAAAGAGAGTAAAGCTCGTAAATTTGCTTAAGATAAAATTTAAGTTGCTTGAAATTAGCTGTTCAAATTTTGTATACGTTTTTTGTGAGTTGCAACGTTAAATTTTGGTGGTATATACACAGTTACTGAAGTAGAACTTTTAATATTCCAGAATATTCTGTAACAGAAAAAAAAACACCTGAAACAATAAAGATTATTTATCATTTCTGACACGTCGTGAAATTGACCATTCGCGAGAGCATTAGTAATTTGAATACTCCGTTAATCTGAACTTGCACCTGTGTAATTTGATGAATGAACGTTTCACGGTTCTGCTTCAATGATAAATCAACGATTTGATTACTTGTCAGCGGTCAAGGGAATAGTATCCAGTGAAAAGTACATACGAAATATATTTCTCATAAACAAGTAAAAATTTACCTTCATTGTTCATTAACGTTTTTGGGTATTAAGCTTTGTTTTAAATGTACTATTAATATTCATTTGGATTACATATTCTACTTAAAAGACTATAAAGTTCGGTTAGCTTAAAATTAAGTTACATACATTACTTTAATGAACGATCATACGTACAATATAATTTGAATCAAAAATACTGCCAGCAAGACAACATTTTAGAATAAATAGTCTGTAATCTTTATTCTTATATATAAAAAATAGGTCACATATTTTACCTAATAGGAAACTAACAAAAATGGAAAATTTTTTATAGGTTTATAATTCATTAATTGTATTTATGTAATCGAACTTATTTTTGACAAGAAATTTGACCAAAAATTGTTAGTATATTTTAATTTAAACTCATCCTATATGGACTTAATTGTATTATTGAGGTTTTCACTTCTGACGATGGCATTCACAAGTTTGAATTCTCCATACATTCTATCTCAAAAAGATCGAAAAAAAGAGCCGTCGGAATAGAGAGAATCCGCGAGAGCATTCCGAGTTTTGTTTTTTTCTGAAAAAAAAAACTGATTCAAAAACCTTCACTAGAGGTCGTTTTAATGCGATTTGCAGTGGCGCCGACGTGCGGGCGAACATTTTTCGGCAATAAATATCGATTAGGTGGGGCCAGTACTAAAAGCCACGTTTCTTCTCTGTCTCTCTGTCTCTATCTCTCTTTCTCGGTCCCCTTCTCTCTCGCCGTTGAAAGGGATAGAGTCCGAGTGAGAGGACCACCGGCCACCAGAACGCTGCGCATCGATTTATGACGCATGACCGCGACGAGCCGCGCAGTATATTACGATCTCCCCGTAAGAATGATCGATACCTAGACGAGCTGGGGATTTTGTGGGCGAGTACCGCAAGTGGCCGGGACCCGACGTATAAGTATTACCCTCGAATTTTTCCAATTTCAAGTTTCTCTGAAAAGAGGGCCATTTTAGATTTCATGAAATACGGAGCGAACAGGATTATAAGATTTCCCAAGTCGTATACGAGATGCGCCTTGATTTCCAGAAAATTTAGTTTAACTTACAATGAGTTTTACTCAATATTGAATGCTGTAAATCAAACGCAATTATTTTACAGAAAATAGATCATAGAATAGAATAATATCATCCATTATTCATTATTAAATAACATCGTCAATTATAAAATAGATACGTAATGTTATTATTTGAAATTTTAAGTGACTTACTAAGATTTTTCTACAAATTATGATAACGGTTACGATAATATTTTTCTCATAATTTTAGCGAACTAATATTAGAAGTAAAAGAAAAAGAATAATCAAGCGGTATGTTTTTTACTTCCAGAAAGAGACTATGACTTGTTGGAGGCAGCTGTGACACTGATTGACGACAAGAATCATTACATCACCGATGGTTACGATGGTTTCCCATCATTTGGCTTTAAATCGGGCTCGGAGGTCAAGCAGCCCTACCGAATATACCTGCCGGAGAAGCTGCCAGCCGAGTTTACCCTTGTTGCTTCGTTCAAGCCTCTGGCAGTGAAGAACAGCTACTTATTCGCGGTCCTCAATTCCTTTGAGACCGTTGTCCAGTTGGGCATCCGCATCTCCGTAAGTTTATCCATCTCTCAGAGTCTTCCTTCTACCTTCTTCATTCCCCATGGTCTTTCTCGACACTTGCCTTAAATTTTGCGTTGCTACAGCGTTTGAAAACATTTATTCTTAACGCGTAAACCATTAATCAATGTTGCGTTATTTAATTTTTATATACAGGAGGGACCGTCGTCTAATCAGAATGTGTCACTCGTGTATACCAACTCGGACATGCACTCGTTTTCCGACGAAGTTGCCAAATTCACTGTGCCAAAGCTTGCTAAGCATTGGTCAAAGATTGTTATACGCGTTACCGCGACCGAAGTCATACTTTACATGAATTGCCATGAAATGGCACGGCAACGTGTCACTCGCATCCCACCAGAGCTCGTTTTTGACACAGCGAGTACACTTTACATTGCCCAAGCCGGACCGCATATTCAAGAAAAATACGATGTAAGTACAAAAAATATGTACAGTTAATAATTAATGATGCGTAATATTATAAAGTTTTTATAAAAATATTTGTATTGGATAAATTCATGTTGTACGTATGACGCTTTCTTATTACCAAATATTTGATACGCTTTTTAAATATTGAACAATAAAAAGTGTTTAATTCTTGTTTGAGTAATTTGTAAGTGCGTTCATCGTGCAAAATTGAATCTCATAACCCAGCCAATTGCCAACAAAATCGAGTCTCGTGAAGAAGCTGTTAGGCTAAATAACGCATTAGTAAGGAAGTTGTAGTTTCGGTAAAGCATGCAGAAACATTTCGTGCCGCCGAAACTGCATAATCAAATGGAATTAAATGTCATGCCCCCGTCGAGCGCGTATTATTCTGCGAAAATCGGACGCCGAGTCTTTGAGCTCCGAAATCGAATCTCTAAACGAACAATGGGTTCGAGTCGGACAAGTCGAGGGCGGCTCTCTATCCTCCGCATGACTCAATCGGATAAAGCCTGACCTCCATTCGGTTTTTCGTCTTCCATCGCCGGGAGGGACAGCCGAGGAGACGCGATCCCCCGAACAAACTCCACTCGAAACTGCAACGCCTTTATGGACTTTGCCAATTCTTTCTTCCCTCGCGTAGTTTCCGCCCGGACTCGATAATCTAATTCTTATTTTACAAGCTGTGGGCTCTCGCGGGGGCCTCTGAATCCTTGCAAAAACGTGGCGCTGGATAACTGTACCCTGGTGCACAAAGCTTTGTTGACCTGTCGAAATTCATGCATTATCGGTTAGATAAAATACTTACTCTCGAAAGATTTTTCAATGAATATTCGTCAACATTAGTGGTGAAACTTTTTTTACACTAAATTACTATCTAATATTCCTATATGCGACGAAAATTTATATTCACTGTGAATTACAAAATGGTACTTGTCGCTACTTTATTAAATTTATTGTCATGACATTTTGGATGTCGTTATTAGGCTGCGGTTATTACAAGATTAATGTAATATTTTTTAGTTACATATAAAATACAAAGGAAAGCGCTGAAAGAATAATTTATGTTTACACACACAGACAAAAAATTGATAAATTTTAATCAAATATTTATTTGAATAGTCGCCAGCCAATTATTTTTTCAAATAAATGACATTTTCTTCGTAAACGCGCATGTGCTCACACTGGATATATGTACGGATATAAAAGTGTAAAGATATAACTTTGCATAGTGGTATTAGCATAATTTATTTCCTTAATTTTCAATATGTTATCATGCACATATGCTATAAATGTATTACACATCTATATGCACACTAGTGATCGTATAGCACATAAAACGCGATTTAATATTTTTGGTCTACTTGTAGTTCGTTATCGAAAAATACTTTCAGAAGTTTAGAAATGAAGATATTCAAGCTAAAGTTATACTTCTTCAATCTACTTACAGTTTTTTGGTATCAAAATGGTAGTTATGAATATAGTGCTTATACAATTTTTTAAATCCATATAGTCTACATACGGTCTTATATACTAAAATTATGTAAAATATCAATTTTATAATTAATTTATTTTGACAATTGTAACCTCAGGGCCCGTTGAGGCAATTATTGGGGGAGAGGATGCTACTGAAGGCAAAATTAACTATCAAGTGTCAATTCGACTCAATGAAAAACATACGTGTGGGGGTGCTATTATTAGTAATCAGCATGTACTTACAGCTGCTCACTGCTTTATTCAAACAAATCAAAGGTTTATCGATGGTGAATTTTCCATTATCGGAGGAGTTATTGATACGAATGCAAAATCTAACACAAGAATTAGAATGAATATCGAAAAGATATATGTACCAGCTGATTTTAAAATAAATAAGTTGCAATTAATGAAAGCATCTACAATGGATATTGCTGTAGTAAAGGTTAATTATTTATCCAACTTAATTTAATCTTCCCTTGATTATTAAAAAATTTTTTTCTATTTTATGTTACGAAAAAAGTTAACTATTAAATTTTCTGTGCAAACTTGTATATTGTTAACTAACTTAAAATAGGTTAACAGTTTATAAGTAAAAGCGTGAATTACTAATATTTTGCAGTTAGTGAGCGATTTACCTCTAGAAAATAATTTGTTACTAGAAAAAGTGGATTTACCAGAACTTTTTTCCCGGTATGAGAATCAAGAACCTATTATAAGTGGTTTTGGTTATAATACTAAAGTAAGACGTACAAGTCCTGGAAATATTGGAGGTTTTTTATTATGTCACAATTGTATTAAATTAAAATATGCCGAAACGAAAGTACTGTCAACTGCTGTATGCACATCTATGCAGCAAAAACATATTTTTTTGAATCAACTATGTGCCCAAGTTAAACAACGAAATGAAAATAAACCGGAAGGTGTTTGTATTGTAAGTTTATTAGATGAGAAGCAAAAGTATAAAATATACTTGTACTTAATTTTTATTTAATCATTTTTAGTAATATATATTTAAATTGACAGGGTGATAGTGGCAGTCCACTTGTTCTAAATGGAAAGACTGTAATTGGAATTTTATATGAGGGTCCAGGTACATGTGATGAGAGCCAGAAATCTGCAATTTACACAAATGTTGGTTACTTTTTAACGTTTATTCAAAAAGCTATGAGAGATGAAAGTTCTGATGATATACGAGTTGGGGTTTATCAAATTAAAAGATTTCAATCCGAAAGTGGGCTTTATATCAGAAAAGTGAATTTGGTTGAAGGTACAGTCACCAATTGATGAATTTGATGAGAAAGGTACATTACTAGTAAAATCTCTTATTTCACCTGTACACGGATGGCATGTGTGTTTAAAGTTTTGTGAATGAAACCATGTACTGCGTCATTACGTGTATTTCGCGATTACACGTGCTACACGTGATAGACGTGTATAATAACCAAAAAATAAAAACATGTACGCTTCTACTACTCCAAACAACTTGGAATCGCATTCTGCGGCTTGCGTCCCAAACACGACTGACGGATCCCCATCAACCGTATCCGTCAATACGACTCAACGAAGCACTGCCCCTGTGAATAAACTAAATGCCCACCAAGATTACGCATAAAGGGAGATTTGACAACTCTTTATTCCAAGGCAGGTTGAATGTTGTTTAACCACCTACGTCTGCAGCTCTTAGCTATTGCCGCGCTCGTATCTTCAAACAAAAAAGGGAAAAAAGTAGCCAAAGCTGACGAGTCCCGCAAACCTTATTGACACGCAGGCCGCAACTGATCACGCGTTATTCTGTAATACAGATTTAATAAACGCATTATAATTAATTTCATCTAATAGGATCTTAAATTCTACTCATTTGTCCGAGCTTACATTTACATAAGATACGGTACATATAAAATTTTGTATTATTATAACATATATTCAAAAGAGGTATTACTTTTATACATTAATACTACCAGAATACCTAAAATTAGGATATTAATATACATTTCTAATAATAATATATTAATAACTAATCATGCATTTTATATATTACTAAATAAATTATTACCATTATATATTAATGTAAATATTATATAAATATTATTTTAATCTTAATTTTGTATTTTTAATTATATATGTATAAAATATTATCATAGACGTATTATATTATTATATAAAATATAATACATATACACGGTTTCATTACATATTTTATGTTTATCCACGCAATCGAGATTTCTAATTAGTAGCATTAATTTGGTGTAATACAAAAATAAGAAATAAATTTAATTAATTAACAATTGCAAACCAACTGCCTATATTTTTCTCTGTTTCGATTATATAATAACTCAGTGTACAACACATTTTATAATAGACTTCTAATTAATAGCATTTAACATTATACTTCATTAAGTAACACTAGCTTCTTAAGTGATAAAGTGTACCGACAAAGTTTCTACTGCTCCTCGCAGATGCCATAATCACACAGTGTAAAAAAATATAGTAAAAAATAAAAGAATCTAGTTTACTTTGAAAATATGTTTTTATAATAGCATTTTATACACATCTTTATTTTTAGAAATTAAAGTAAAATAAAAATAAATTTTAATAAATTGTTTGAAATATTCGCTTTATTTCCAGACTTTCATCGTTGACATAACAATGTATAAAACATCAAGATGATTCATTTTTAAATTGAACGAATTAAAAACATTCGTCTTAACTAATTTACCTTTTTACTTCAATTTAATGTTTAATATTTGTTCCGAATACATCATAATCATAAAAATTAATATTTCTCAGCAAATAACAATTATTACTTCAAATACTTATTAAATAAGTATGATACAATAAACAATGTATATATATTACAGATTTGTTTCATTATTTTTCTGACTTTATAAGCTAACGACACAACAAAAATAATTTTAAGCAATTATTATAATGAAAAAACTTAAATTATCGGTAGTTTTTTTAAATTTAATCATAGTACTCTGGTTACAATGTGGTAAGTAATTAACGCACTTAAAGTTAAAGTAATTAATCAATTACATTATGCAATCTAAAATAATTTTAAACTACAATAATTCTATTAAATTTATTAAAAATGTGATCGTGTAATAATTTTTAATTGTTATAATGTGTTACAAGTATCCGTTGAGTGTATTATTGGCGGAGTAGATGCTAAACTTGGCAGACCTACATTGACGGTTTCAATTCTAGCAAATAGCGAACATATTTGTAGTGGAGCGATTATTGACGATTTTCATGTGCTGTCAGTAGCTCACTGTTTCATTACTTCAGGACAAGAATTTAAAAATGCTGATTATTCGGTTATCGGCGGAGTCATTGATATCGCTGACGTAACCTTTTATAAAGCTCATGTAGATGTAGAATATATTTATATTCCTGCAGGATATTATCGCATCATCGATAACTCTTTTGTAGCACCTACAGAAGATATAACAGGAGACATTGCTCTGTTAAAGGTGAATTAATATTGTTTCTTTTTAAATTGAGATTATTTGGAAACATTAAATAAAAATTTTAATATATTTTATAGTTAAAGAACAATTTAGGCTTAGGTAAAAAGATTGTACTGAGTCGGGCCATTTTGCCAACCACTAATTCGTTGTATAATAACATGAATCCCGTGGTTAGTGGTTTTGGTTTTAATACTAAAAAAGTGAATCTTGGTTTAAAAGTTAATGAATTCGAATTAAAATACGATCGCATTAAATTAAAATATGCTAAAACAACTGTAATTACTAACAGCAGGTGTTCGTCAATGTATGACAATAACCCTATTTACCGAACGCAGCTTTGCGCCCAGGTAAATCAACACAACAAGAATTATCCTGAAGGTGTTTGTAAGGTATTAAAACGGTTCATTTTTCAAACAAAAGCAATTTAAGAATTTTATATTTGTTAAAAAAGTTTTATTTACATTGAATAATGTTGCAAGAAATTTTATTGTTAACAGGGAGACAGTGGAGGTCCCCTTATATTAGGTGACGAAATAATTGGTGTGTTAACTGAAAGTACCAGCGATTGCAACGAGAGTACCAAAGCTGCAATTTACACTAGAGTCGCATTTTTCATGCCGTTCATTGAGACAGTTATGAAACTGAAAGCAAATGAAAAATCGGATTTAATTCGGGTTGCTGGCTACGTAATCAAAAAGAAATTATTAAAAAATGCAGAAAAGATTTTGGTGGAATTGTAATAATAATCCTTAAAAGTCTGTTTTAAAAATACAACAAAACGTGTGATTAAAAATATAAAAGTGCAAAAATAATCATTTCTTTTAACAATGATCTAATATAATAATAATGATCAAGATTTTTCAATGAATTTATTGTATTTTTAGATTTTTTAGATATTGTTTTTTAATTATACCAATAGTCATATTTTCATTGAAATAAACTCTTTTATTTATTGTAATTATTTTAATTCAAATCAATTCATAATATTATATATACCGACATTTTATTTATAGAGGCCCGCTCTATTTCGGTATTAGAATTTTTAAACATAAAAATCATTTTCGTTATTTATTGTTTATGATGTTTCAGTTTTTTTACGTTAAACGGAAATTGTAATACTATGACAATTTTCATTATTAAAATTTTCGAGTTGATTATAAAGCATTTTTATGTTATGAAAGATGAAAGTAAAATAATTATATTGCAAAGTTATAAAATACAAAGGTAATTTTTTCTAAAACATAAAATACTGCTTTTTACCTCGAACTCTATGTTTACTAGAAGTAAGTACTACCCTCAATTTTTGATTTCATAATTGAATTAAATGTTTCAAGTTTTTATTGACCATGAAATTAAAATCAATTTCTAACAGTTTTTAATTTTTAAGAAATCGAGTAAAGTCTCGAGTGCATTTCTTCATGAAAACGGGAATTTATATTTAATAAAACAGTAGTCGTGAACGAACGAAACACAAAGCTGTTGTACGATTCAAGTATTTAAAAAGAGCAAGAACTATCTCAAAACCACTTGAAAAAGTAAAACCATACCAGTACTCTAAGATATCATTTTGATTTAATGTGCCGCAGCTCGTCATGCAATAGTACAGGAACGCATTTATAAAAAATGCATTTTTGGTCAGTTTTTCTCTTTTTTATTTTTCATGTAGCACTTTTCTCGGTTCTCACCTCTCATCGTATATTTGACCAACACTCTTCCTCATATATCTTTGACCCAACTCTCTCTCCCCATTGTTCGAGTCCCAGCGGCATTCGGTGCTTATACTCGGCATCACGTTTCAGCATTGGAAATTCGCTACTCGCGTCATGCTACCATTATCATGGTACTCAACAAAATAACAATCAAATTGAAATTTAAGCCCACAACCCTATTTTAGAGAGTCTGCTAATAACGAGGTTCAATTAAGCACTAACTCTGACTTAGTACTTCTTAGAGGACTTAGTAGTTCTTATTAAAGTTACTATACGATAAATTAAGTATAAAGACATAAAAGGTAGAAAAGGGGAGTTTTTAATCTGTTTAGGTGGGTGCAATCATTTGATTACATGTAACTCAGACTACTCAAGAAAAAGTTAAGTAAGTATTCTGTTTACCCCCTTTCATAGGATTATTTTGCACAAGGATGTTCGAATTTAAAGCTGACATACTCACCATTATGTAGCGCGTAATCCCTTTCTCTAATTAAGTTTCATTAAAGAAAGAGGACGAAAGGGATAATTTGCACATGACAAAGCATGAGAAGATTCATCAGGTCCTTAAATAACAGCGAGACTATGGGCGAAATAAAGCGAATTTCTCATGTTCCGTGTACCGGTGAACCTTTTAAAGGACGAGGAAAAAAAACTGTAATTAAGGGGCTGTCGAAGCTTTTGTTGAGTCCTTTGTCCTTTCTATGGTTGTTAACGAGATAAGAAAGATTATAGAATCTTTGAAAAAATTATTAAATATATATAAACTTAAATGTTATTAAAAGTTTTATATTTAATTATAAATACTTTGCAAAATGTAGGTACATGAAAGACATATTATATATAAATATACATAAATTAAGGTGAATAATACGACACCCGAGAATTTCGTCAAATCCTAAAAGGTATCTTGGTTACAATAAAATAATGATTTTATATACTTTTTTTAACAAACTATTAAGTGCCGAATTTTAGCTTTTCTACTAATTTGAAGTTTTTGTTCATTGAAAATAACAAACTTTAAATTTTGGCAGTTATATACATAAACAAAATCAACGTGCACATAAAATTTTTTTAAAAATGATTGCGATGCATCCAGATTATCAAAAACAACCTTCGATTCTGTTAAAAATTAATGAAATAATATCTAGAGTGAAAATCAAGATACAGAAAAAAAAAGTAGAGTTTTTTAGCCCAAACGCTTACAGATCAGCTGCAAAAGCCGCAGATTAGCTGCGAGTAGTGGATGGAATCACCAGTCCTCCGAGCTTTTCCGGAACTTTGGAATTTTTCTCATCTGCGTGTCCCGCACGTGTAAGCGTCGCATCGGACTAGCGTCGGAACTCGGGGAACTCCTTGAGCCTGCGCGCGTCAGTCTCTGTACATCGTTACTTCAGTGAGATTACAAGTCGTCTCGGTTCCTCCGTGCGCTCGCACACGCGCTACTAAGTATGCTGTACACTGTTGCGAATTTGCAAGTTTCACGTCGAATTCGATTAAAAATAAATGACATAGTTTTTTAAACATATTGCTGTAGAATGTTTTAAATCTATTTTTATATGCTTACTTATTATAAATATTTTTTATTTTATTTGTTCAAATAAAAAACTATTGTAATCTCAAAATTATAATCCCAACTCTAAAAAAATTCAATGATAAGTATATTAGCCCTAGAAATCAACAGTTGCAAACTGAAATTGGCGAAATTGTATTTATATTATATCTATTGTAAGCGTCCTTTGGAAAAATATCTGTAACGCCGATTAAACTCACCGACTTTCCTACGATCCTCGGTAGGACAAGGGCGGTTTTAAAGGGCCCGCGCCGGTGTTATTGTTTACATTTGTTTGCGAGGAGCGGTGGACATTGACCTCGAGCCGGACGCGCGGGTGCCGGGCATTTACCTGACAAGACAATGCAGTTAATGATAAGTAATCGCTTTGGAGGCTAGTTTTCCGAGCGCCGCTCTCGCGTGAAGGAGTGTAGTGTCCGGCGTCGGGCGAGCGCTCTTGCGTGTCGGAGTTTGCGCGCCCGGCGCCAGGGAGGCCGCGAGATCCCGAACACGACGGAAGCTATCAGATTTGCACCGGGGGGAAAGGGCGCGCAGGGACCAACCGCCTAACCCGGAGTGAGCAGGGGTACCTTTTTAGGTACCCTGAGCAGGGATCTTTGTACCGTTTTTTCCTTGCGGGGAAGGATGCCACGCCTGTTGCCATCCGCCTTTCGTGGCCTCGTGGATTAGAGAGGGGGGGGGGCGGCAAGATTCTCGCGATTTCATACCTGAAACTGCGAGTATACCTGGTCGTACTCCGCGCGGAGTCCGGGACGTAGGAGTTCAGTTGGGAACGAGGGGGGGACAGGTATAGCGCGCGACAACAGCGCGCGAGAACCAAGCGGCCGAGAGCGCATCAAGCGCTGCGAAAACGACTTGCGTGGCAAGCGACAACCTCAACACCTGTATCTATACAAACTTCACATTAAAACTACAAACATCGAACAAAGAATTTATTTATTTTACCTCTTCCGTCACACAACATCAACAATCAAAAACATTGAGACATCTGTAAATTTTCGGTCTATAATTTTCCGTAAATGTTCACTCATATGCAATTTTATTGATCTCTAATTTTTGAGGCCGACATACTTATAACTAAAGTTTCCTTATAGAAAATAATATACTTAATTCATTCAACCTACTTTTTAGTATTATCTTGATAAATAATGATGCATTTACGAATTATTATTTAAGGATCAGTGCAGTATCAGACACTTTCGTATAAATTATGTGGCGCGCTGACGTCACTCAGCAGTAAAAATAATTTGAGAAGGAGAAATATGCAGGTACTGGTGAATGAAATGTAAAATAGTACTATGTTGTATTTATTAATACTTGCGTTAACGGACATAAAGAATCTAAAGCCCCTTCGTGCCGCTGAGTCCCTCACCTTCCCCTTTTCCCCGTCCCAGGTTATATTACACGCCAAAAAAGGGACAGCCAGCGTCCATTTCGCGCCCTTTCCAGAGCCTTCGGCGTACCCCCTACTCCAAATTCCTCGCACTTTTTTGCAGAATCTCGCGCTCGCCACCCTTTTCAGAATAATAAAAATCACGGTCGCGATTCACCAGCCTTCCCCGGCTCGTTCCCGGAGGTAGTGGAAAAATGAACCTCGATTTCTGCGCTCAACTGAATGACAACAGTTCCGACTCAGGGTCGAATCCCACGAAATTTACCTTTAAATTAATAAATTCCCCGCCCATCGGTTCTTTCGCCAACCACAAGAAATCTTGTTTTTAATTACAATAAATAATAAACACCTGGAAAATATCCGTAGGTATTTAAATGTAGAAGCATAATTACGTCCGCGAATTCCGAAATCTCTTGCTCTTGCTGGAGCTGTAAACGTCTAAGAAGTAAATATTGCCACTCTGAGCATTTAAATTCTATGTTATGTAACTTTAACTTGTAATATATTAAGTTGCAATTTTATCGTATTAAATAACGCGACATGTGAACGTTATCGATTGCATTTAGGTTAATTGCAAATAAAATTATGTCATTTATGAAAGTTTTATTAGTATTCTATAAATACTGTTTCTGATCTGGATAAATTACTAATTGAATGATAAATCAAATTTTCCAGATTATTAACGTACTTTGCATTGTTCTTTGAAAAAGTGTTAACATAAAATAACACTAAGCACTACTAAAATATTTTCTTCAAGAATGAGTATGTTTGACGTAAAACAGTAGTTTCATAGTAGAAATTAATTTAACCTTTGGTTATATGTGCATAAAAGATGTACTTTATATTATGATAAAAATTTAGGAAGGAAGGTATAAGGGTTGCTACGAACAATTGGAAAATACAATGACGTACACCTACCCTTTTAATTTGTGGTCGCAAGTTCTAGGTACACAGAAAACCATTGGAAGCGTCGCGCTGTAATCTCCTTTACCAGAAAGCAGCCAATTAGCGCGTCTCGTTAACAAGATCGTGTCACAGAAGGAATGAACGAAGCTCCGGCGATCAGCAATCGCGGAATCCGAGAATCAGTCAAATTAGTCCGTGAAAGTCTTCGATATCCTCGAAAGATGTAAGGCGCGGCATTTCATCAAACGCATGCAGCCTTCACTTTCTTTGCATAGAGCAGACGTCCGTCTGTTCATGCATATGAGAGACAGATCACTTGAGAATTGAGATCGTTGGCCCAGCATCTCACCGTCTATCATGGAAGAATGTTACTATCATGGTTAACACTAAACATCTTCGCGCTGAAGTTTCTGCTCGGGTTATATTCAGCCTCTATTTACATTAGATAAAATGACTATTATTATTAATTAAAACCTTTTGCCTAACCTCCTCTCGTAAAAAAGTGTCCCACATATTGTCCTACACTCGAGCCTACTCGACTACTTTCCTCCAAAATGAACAGCAACTATTTGCGAAATTATAGTATACACTGACAGAAATGTTATAAAAATTTAAGTAAACTTGAGACGGACATGTTAAATGAAAAATATCTAGAATTACTATATGTATATTAATTTTTGATACACTTTATTTTGGTCAATAGTAATTTTAGTTAATATATTCATAATTTTTACTGAAATGTATAGTGATATTTTTCATTTGACAAGTTCGTTCCAAATTTAGTCAAAAGAATAATAAAAATTCTTTTAACATTTCGCTCCGAGTAATATAATGAGATAATCAGGTTGTTTCTTTATACAGACTAATATAGGTCATCAGAATGATTACCCAATATAATACTGAATATGGACCAAGTGAGCCAATTCCGTACTTTCCAACACTCGTAACCTAGGAGTCTCTCCAGAACAAGACTCCCAGTACATAGGAGTCGTTCGCGGTCTCGCTCCATAATTTATGAAGCCTCCATGTAGAACACGCATGGCGGCATAGACACAGGCTCTTACACTCTGAGCCCGCGCGCATACCAAATCCAAGACGTTTATTTCAAAATCAAATCGTAAATCAAAACCATGTCTTAGCACCGCTGCCAATAAAGTTCCCCAGACCTTTTATCAAAATTATTTTAATGTCACAAGGCATACATCTATTAAAACTCTATATTCATGTAATTAAGTTAGAATTATATCCGCGTAAATGGCAGACCTTTAATTTCCACATTGACTGTTTCGAATCATGTTTATTTATTCAAAAACATTATTCGTGCCGAACACTTATTTTGTTTCTTTGAATGGACATTCATAGACTTGAAAACATAAATAGTGCGGTTGAGTATTTAAAATTCTTCAATCATTTAATTTATAGTTTTCATATTCATACGCAATAGTTTTATAACTAAAAGAAAGTATAAATAATAAATATTAAATATACGTTTTTAAATTTAATTATTACTTGTATATTTTTAATTTATACATTTTTAGTAATACTAGGTAGTATAATCAAGATGCCAAAAACGAACATCTAAGTTCAAACAAAAAATTTAATAGGTTTTAACAATATATTCTAGATTTCAATAAATATAGTCATCTGATAGAATATTCTTAGATATATATTACCTTGAACGTTTAAAAAATGGTAATTTTTATAATTCAAGGTGCGATTTATCGTTTATGAAAAAACAAACCTTCACCGTTCTTAAAGCTAAACAATTTATTGTCTTATTATTTTCACAGTTTAATGGATTACATTATACATCAATTCCATAGTCTCGTTTATCTTAATGATGTGTCAAAATTAACGCCTCTGATACGATCGAATCAAACACACATTCGTCCTATTGTAGGCGCATAAATTTAACGCCTATATAGGGTGCGATTGAGTCAACAGCCATAGCTCGATTATAAATCCAAATTTGCAACATCAATGCAGAGATTTTAGCACCAATTTTAATTGAATTTTCATTAAAAAAAATCGAAATTCGCTTAATTTGAAATTCATGGATACAGTTACGGTAATCAATTCGTCTAATTGCTTAAAAATTATAATAATTCGATAGACTTTTTAGTATTAATCTTTGAGTATTAAAAAGTATATAATTTCAAAAAGAATGCGTCTAGTTTAAATCATCAAATTTTTAATGCAAATTATATATTATTGAAAAACCCAGTATATAATTTTTAAATTTTAATTTATTTTCAAATACATTCTATAATTATAAATAATAATAAGCATCGAGTAAAAGGTTCCTTTTACACATTTCACTTCATTCTCTAATATAAGTACTTTCCTTTCTTCGTCCTTTCACGCTCCTTTACGTCTTATTTTCTAGTGCAGAAACAATTTATTTAGGAATAAATACACAAATATTCTTTCTTTATATTTTCTTTTTTTACATTTCAAAGAGATGCGACGGAGAAATGGTCAATAAACACATAATTAAGGATAATATTCTATGTGTATTAAACATATAATAAAAGATTATAGATATATTAAAGTTAGAAAATTCACATGACATTAATATTTTATATTACAAGCCTATGAAGTTAAAATAAAAATAAAGTTCTCGAAGGTGAATCTGAAAATCATGCTCCTTTCCGAGGTTAGATGAAAAAAGAGTACCAGTGTGACCGGCAGTGCGACGCGGATGAAGCTTTTCGCCGTTCCGGAAAGTCACTAGTGGTTAGCGGTCACTGGATGGTTTATAGCCCGACTTACGATGCTCACCACAGTATAAAAGCATAATAATCAGTGTTCTTTATATCGTTAGTACATTATGTGGAGGCACATTATGTACATGGGCTATTTAGAAACTTCAAATTTCATCAAATTACATTAAAATTAATCTTATTCAGATTAAAAATATTTGAAATTCTAGACGTATCAAAGACCATAGAAATTCCGAAGTATATTATTCACGATGCGCACAGATCGATAGATACTTTTTTCTGTACGTTCTCAATTTTTTTTGAATAGATAAGGCGCAGATCTCTATGTTTTGTTACACTTGCAGTTTGTTATTTTGACTCATGTCCCGGGATCTGATACACGGTATAAGATATTTTGGTAAATAATTATAATTTCTTTATCTTTTTCAGACATGATGAAAATGTATTGCATATGATCTTACCCTGTTTTTGAATTAATGAATTTTATATTCACAGTTAGCCCTCTCTTTTTTATCTTTATTTAAAATATGTTTTCCTTGGCTAGTTTCTGCTATTCAGCAGTAAAAAAGGCATTTGAAAATAAAGTTGATTGTAAGCTGGGGGACAATTCCCGGATTGTTTTTCACGAACCCAGGTGTGTGATCGCGAAAGTTGAATGTGAAAAATGGCACTTACGAGAGCCGATGGGACGAACGATTTGTGACTGGCGCACTTGCAACCACGCTCTCGATCGCGTTTCTACAGCTATGGGTGAAAGAAGCACCGTGGCCACTTCAGAGGGTTACCGCTTGCCTCACGCCATTGATCCTACTGTTTTTTTATATAACTATTGAATTAAATACTTGGCTGATTTTAGACGGTTCGCAATACTAAAGATTGATACACTGATAAATCATTTAGTTTGCTCAAAGGACTAAAGTATCTTCCTGTCGGGTAGAAGAGTTGACGCTTAAAATTTTGATTGACAATGACGTTTGTTCCGATGAGCTCGTAAAAGCTTCAACGCATCCTAAACTTTTGCTGGTTAGGTGTCGCTGTATTAAAAGCGCAAGAAATTTCTATTTTATGAAAACTTGTAGGGCGGCCAACTAATCCTTTAATGTTTTCAGCGTAGAGTAGCGGCCTTTATTGAGCTCCAAAGCTTCTAGCCACTGAAATAACGGGTAATAAATTTTGTGCACTTCGTTTTTTTAATTAACCGTTCTTGCTCAGCTCTATTTACGAGTGTATATAATGCTTTATATCTCGATGGTTATTCCGTGATATTTGCATTTTGAGCAGACTAAATTGGTTTGCCCGGGAGTTTTCTTAAATTTCGTATTTAAAATTTCTAATTTCTACAGATAATACATTTTTATCAAAATCTGCAGTGAATTTCCCGAGAAACAATTGTCTTTAATTTAAAGGGTATATATATAAATATTAGAGGCAGAAAAGTTTCGATGAAAAAACAGCAACGTCCTTTCTCATAATCGATTTGATTCATAAAGGCGATAAGAACTAATTAAACGTCGACACGCCCCAACGTAATAAATTCGAGGAGATACATTTTCGATGCCAACTAATGCCCTATTTAGCAGGGGTATTATTTTCGAATGTTCGCACAACAGAGTAGCCCCGTTGCACTAAATTAGCAGCACCCGGAAATGAGGTCTGAAGTACTTCCAGCGAAAGGAAGACTGCAGTTGGCTGCAATTTTTTCCCCACTCACGTTATACCCGAGGCTTGCTCGCGAATTGCCGAGTCGTAGCGTTGCGTGCGCGCTCTTGCTCGCAACGAGATTTTTTTACGCAATCCTAGTGCGCCTTGCGTTTCCAGGAGCGCAAGCCTACTCGCTCGCATTTAACTTATCCTCCGCGAGAGCCAAATATATACACACTTTTTGCGTTACGCGGCTGAATTTTTAATGAATAAAGAGGAACTGTCTTGGGTGAATATCCCTACCACTCTTCTCGTTCCTGAATCACAATCGTTTGCATAAGTAATAGGTGCAGTTTTTTCCACTTTTCTTCCAGCTAGTTTTTCATTCTTTTCGGTGGATCCATGAGATATATTCTATGGCTGATGAGGAATTGCCGATGAGTAAATGAAATAACTTTAGTTGCATACAGTACGATATTTCGACTATAACAAATAGATACGCACAGCTGGTCAACGGTAAATCAAGAGAAGTTTCTAACTTTTTAATCGTCCTTTCCTTTTGAATTTTCCTTATTTTAACAAAAGTTTAACAATAATTACTTTATCAGGAGGTCTCGTAAGGTACTCATTAAAAAGTTTTACTCAAATCGTACAACGTAAATAATAATGCATAAAGTTCTAAATTTTTATGCAACGAGAAGAAATTCAATCCACATCAATTTAAATGAAGAAACGTACTTTCTTCAGCTTAGGTATATCACTATATTTACTTACTGTTTATGAACGTATACTTTCGAAATTTAAATATCATGATAACAAAGGTCATAACATATTCCAATTTTAGAATATTTTTTTAAAATATTTTTAGAATTTTAGTATATTTTATTTATTTACAATTTTATATATTATCCGTGACACATATTGTTTTCGCCTACGCGTTTTTCTGGGTAAATGCACGAGGCGCTTTATTTACAAATTGGGCCGTCGTGGCCTTGAGCTCAGCCGCTCGGTCTACGTGGTCTCACCCCTTGTCGCCGGCCCTACGCAGCATGGAGGCACACAATATTCAAAAACAAAAATATTGCGCTCGGACCTTTAAATTTCGAACGTGTATCGCTCCGATTATATTCATATTTTAACGCCACATATTTTACAAAAAGAAAACAGAATTAAAATTATTTAATTCTACATAAATTGTGTTCGTAACAAGTATATTTTGATAGTATTTACAATATCTAAGCAAATATTCCTATATATTTAAAAAATAATTTTTAATTATTTATTAATAATATGACTATTTCGTTATAAGCAATGAAATATTAAGCTTTAAATAAAAATAAAAATAGTTTGAAAATATAATCTTTTTTTGTAAGTGAAAATTTCATACAATTCTTTTATGATAGAAAGCCATGCATAAAGTTCTGACTACAAGTATAATGAAAGTGTAGATTATAGTCTAACTGAAAATTTAATTCAAAACATTTTTGTACAAGAAATTTATTATAAAAAGATTCATCTATTTGACTCATGTGCACTAATATAACAAGATATAGTTCTTTAATTGTATACTTTTTAATTCATACAGAAATATTCAATATAGTACATATACAATAACTTTTAATATAATGATTGTACAATTTTATATACGTATCGTATACACTCATTTTAAATGATACATCTAATATAAAAACACATTATTGTGTTTAGGCTGTTTTTTAATTAACTTTCAGGAACGTATAGTTTACGACATTTTGGTTTTTTTAAAGATAGAGTTAATCAAAGGTATCAATAAACGCAGTTAATAAGATAAATGTTGAAGAAGTAAAAAGATTGCGCTAGATAAAGTAATCGAGATTGACAAATTAGAAGATGTGATTGGTCAAAGGGGCGGTTTTGTGCATCGCGAAGAGGATAGATAGATAGATAGTAGTTGTAAATTTTTTACACAATTATTGCACAAATTAACACTTAGAAAACGCAGTCATCTTAAGTTAACTTAAATATAAATTATATCACATATTCGTCATTATCACAGATGCAGCGCAGTATATGGCAATAAATAAATAAATAATTAATACGTAAAATTCTACAAATAAGTCACATTTCTCTCACTATGCATTATCTAACAGTCAGTTCACACGCATAAACTGTTACATACAATGAATGATAAATACAAATGAAGGATACACGCATACAACTAATTTAGGGCGCAAATCAAAATAAGATTATGAGGACGACTGACTAGAATCCATTGTGATATCCCGACCCCTCAAATGCCCTATCACTAGCCCCCTGAAGCGAGAAAGAGAGGACACATTCCTTATGCAGGATGGCAGTCTGTTCCACAGATGAGCACCTTGAACAGAGGAAGATCTAATTCCCGTCTCGGTGCGCATCCGAAGAACAGAGGACGGTTAGTTTAGAACCTTTCGGTAGTTTTCCCACTAAATGAAATAAAAGAAAGGCTCTTGTCTCTAATTGAGATTCTCTACTCCCCTCAAAAAATAACTATCAAGCTAGAAAGAAAAATTTTAATCTTTCAAGGTAACGATACACATATACAAGGTAATCTGTTGCAAGCAGAATCTGTATTGCTATTCGTATTTTCGAAAATGGAATGATTTCGTTATCTGTGTTATTATAACTTTATTACAATAGATTAATACGCTTGATATTCCTGTTTATATGTGCATTAGATGCACACGTGAATCATCACCTCGAATCAAAGGGAAAATTTATTTTCCCAGTATGATAATGAGATTTTTCGAGGAGAAACAAATCTCTAAATTGAAAACTTGGGCCCTTCCTCTCCTTCTTACGAGAAGACCCCCAGAGGCTCGCCCAGAGGTATGGAACTACTTGTCCTCTTCGCGATTGATCAATATGCGCAAGATTGCCTCTTTGACCTATCGTGGCCTTTGATTCATTAACCTTACAAACTACTTAGTTATACTAAGTTTGACAAATGTATTTTGATGCGTTCTAATTTACTGCATTTATTGATAACTTTGATTAACTTTATCTTTCTGGAGAATTAACAAATTAAAGAATGGAAATTATTGTTATTTTCAAAATGTCATGAAATATATTATCATGATACATGACTTTTGTTTTTTTCAAAATTGAATAGGTGTTACTAAAGGAAATTAAAATAAGTGTTGAATGGTGTAACTCGTGATATTCATAATTATTTCATGCCAAAAATAATTTAGCTATTAATTTAATATCCCGCTATAGGCTAGAAATGTCGTTGCAAATAGGGTTTTTGTAAATGTAGCCACTATGTTTATGCTACATTTGTAGCTGGTTTATCCGTTCGTTTATTTTCTACTAATCCACAGTGCGACGGTATCCCATAAAATTAAATATACCAATGCTGTCTTTTTATTCTTCGTGACTTTCCTTGTGATATTTAGTAGGCGTTTGTTTATTGCATACATCAGATTTCTACTGTTTGGTACTCAAATTGCACTTTTCAAGTTACTATGAATATTAACATCTCACTGGGGAAATATAAGGGCAGGATTCATAACATCATTTAGTGAAATACATTTCACTGTGTATACAGAAACTCTTTTCTATCCACCGTGTAATTATCCAGTTGTTTTCAGCGAGTAACAATCTGTTCCTTGAAGTAACTGGTTTCCGTCTATAAAGAGAGTTAGGGTTTTGTCAAAATTTTAATTTTTTAGATTTCGCTGATCTATTTGATTTACCTGACCATCCGCTTAAGCTTTCTATTACATTAATTTCAATTCCTTTTTTCAAAGCAGCTGAAGTGGCTGCATGGCGCAGACTATGAGGATCAAACCCTCGTCTATTTCGGATTTTACTAGAATATCGCATTCCTTTTTTTTACCTTTTGAGATATTTCTTAATTTCATAACCTCCAGCTTTACTAATAATATTGTTATAATTACGATGAATGAGAATTTATATTTCCTATGCGCCGTGATTAGTAATAACAGAACAACTAATTTTTCATTTAATCCATTCAGAGGATACAATTTTTCTAATTCTGATAATACTGGGTAAAGATCATATATTCTATCATACTTTCGTTTAGCTAGTTTATTATTTTAAATTGTACTAAATGGTCTATTTATCACAGCGCTTTTACTTATTCTATCCCCTAGAATTAACAATAAAGCCACTCCACAAGTATTAATTAAATGAATATCCCTTATGAAATCTAACGCATAATCAAGAAACTACACTTTTAATCTCAGGATTGTTCATGTCGAAGTTTTGATTTTGTGAAAACTTCACCCAATCCAACAGAGGTTTCGAATATTATCTTAAAGTTGACTTCTTTATTGACTGAATTAATATCTTAATAGCTCCATTTTCAATTCCCTATCATAGGTAGGCTCATTAGATTTTTCCTGCCTTAGTAGGCTTCTCTGGCCATCATTTGCATCTTGGTCGCTAACTGATGTTGGATTGTCCTGCACGGAGGTAATAACAAGATTTTATCGGGCGGAAATAGAACAGGCCTTTTAACTAACCTGGAGTTTTATAGGGGATACAATGAAAATACCTTGCATCTGCTCATTTTTCACCTTTCTCAGACATTTGAAAATTAATGCTACTGGTGGAAAAGCATGAAATTTTAATTTCTAATTCATAGTAAAAGCATCAACATAATATGCTTCGATATAAATGTCATGAGCAAATAATTTTTCGAATTTTTATTTACATTCGAAGCAAATAAATTAATATCAATATTATCAAATTTCTCAATGACAATCTTGAACACCTATTGAACTAGCTACTATTCGGTATCTACGTTATAGGTTCGTGAAGCCGAGTTTGCCTCAACATTTTCTTTCGATGGTATGTAAGACGTAGATCTCGTACTTCACAAAATTTTCAAATTTGCCTAACTATTTGATTTAATTTTGGGTACTGAATTCCGCCTATCCTGTTTATATATGAAATTGCGGTCGTTCAACACCTCAAGATAAAAGGATCACTAAAAATAATCGATCATTCACGTATGAACGTTTTTAACTGCCCTGCAATACGAGCTACCGCTCGTACTTCTTGGGGGCATGTATCGTGGACAAATCATGTTGCATCTAGTAGCCCTGCATGATTTGCTTGGAGAGTCTCCTTATCGTCGGTATTGGCCGCAGTTCTTCTGAAGCTTGCCTTACCTCGATTTGCACGTGGGCCTCTCCAGTTTAAAGAAGACGATGCTTGAAAAATTGGCTTTTCTACTGCCACCAATTGTTTTACAACTAATACCAGTTTTTGGACTGCTTTGACAGATTTTATGTTTTGTGATACATCTGGTCCAAATCAAAATTTACCATGCTCAGTTTTTCCGCACATTGTTGTCGATGTTATTTGCTTTGTTGATCATTCAGTAAAAATTTTGCTCCAGGAATTCATTAACCTGTGGTGCAATAACAATTTGATATCCTTTTCTGAGTTTTCATCTTCGCTCAAAATTTGTAAAGTCTCTCCATCTAACTCAACAAACTCGTAAACAAGATTTTTTGAGCTTTAATTGTCTTTATCTTCGACATTATTTTTCTCCTCTTTCGTGTTACCTGATGATTCGCTTTTATATGTTGCGAATCTAAAAAGTATGAGATTTTCAGGTTCATGCGTTATTCAATCTAGCCAACATTATTTAAGGCTACAACAATTGTCCAGCATGTTTTACTTCTTACGTGAGATTACCGGCAATTTGTATAACTGTCTAACCTCTCGTGTGAGTTCGTCATTAAAAAACGAAGTATGGTTGTCTGACCTTTTCTGTGAGCTCCTCCCTCACATGCATAAGGCGTAACAATAAAAGAGAGCCTAAATAAATCATTACCGAACCCTATTCATTTAGAGCGTTCAATAACTCGTCGATTAATTCTTCATCAACAGTCAAATCATTCTTTAATTCTTTTTCAATATGTCTTCGCATCTTCTTTAACATTATTTGCAGACTTTTCAGTGAGGATGAAGGCCTTTTCTTTGTCTTACCCATCGTCTTACCTCAAAAAGGCTTTCTCCCCACGTACTAAACTGTGGCACACGCTACGTGCATAAAAAGCGTTACAGTAAGCGTGAACGACAATAGAGTACTAAAAACTATAGATATTTAATGCTTGTGGCGATATCTGCGTATGCTCTCGGTACTCCTTAGTGATCTGAAAACGAATCACGAGTCATAATTACATATACTACATATTTTATTTGGGGTTACTCCTCCAGTTGCTGAGATTCGAAAGAGATTTGATAAAATTAAGGATGAAATTGTCAATCATTGAAAAATGATTTTAGTTTCGATTTCAGTTGTAAATGTGTATGTTTTACGATTTGATAAAACTTTGAATTCAGATGAATATCGAAGAGAGAAAGTAAATAATGGAAACTTTATATTTGCATGGACTGTCTTTTGAAGATAGCAGTGAAACTTGAATAAACAGACCTTGCCTTAACAGACGTGCATGCATTATATTCAGTGATATTCGCCAACATACGAAAAATACATGAAATTATGAACAAAATGTTATTTTATTCGTCTATTTATTTATATTCAGGACGACCTGATGTCAAATTGACTACTAGTAGTATGAAAAGGCTGCTGCTAAAAAAGTCGTCAACTTCCAACGATAAATAAATACTTATATAATGATAGCAACAACAATCAAGCTCGTGTGGTTTATCATATCAGATATAGCGACAGGACAACTGAACAGCGAAACCGACACGGACCTCCGCATCCGCGTATACTCTCGGACTACCCTTTTTCGTTTGACGTGCCGTGAACGCGATATGTGAGTCTCACGTATTCCCACTCAGGACGACCTCTGTGACCAATAACGAAATATACTCCCAGCATATATGAGCTTTAAAGTACATACATTTTGCGTAATTAACATTTAATATTGCGAAGTAGTAAGATACTTGAAATTCTTTTAGGTTAAGCTATAAAAGATCTACATCTGTTTCTAACAATTTATATACATTTTGTTACTGCATCATTTGTAGTTAATAAACATTTCAATCATAATTATTTTTAATGTTAAAATAATTTCTAATTAAATCAATTAAAAAATTTAATATAAGTATTTTTTATTTTAAATTAATATATGCTATTGTAACGCGCATCAAAGTGCTCAAGTATTTAGTAGTTTACTAATAACTATTTAGTTCGTCTCCACTTTTTACACACTGTCTACTCAGTGCAGTTCGATGTGTGTGAACTCAAGCCATTTCGGCAAAGCTATACATATTAGTATTATTTAACCGCCGGCACTCCTGAAATCCTCTATAATGTATTTGTTTACATTCTGGAGACTTAGTTGGTAATGCAATAGCATTTTCGACTTTCAAATTAAATATCCATATAATATATTAATCCTTTATTTCCTATGGTCTGAGTATGTTAACAGCTACAGATCCATAATATCCGTTTGCTCTTAATGTTTTTGTACGAAAAAAAATAATTATTAAAAATTAAAAAATCAATTTCTAAAATAGTTATTTCTCATAATCAAATGAATGCTGCTTATGATATTTGCGAGGTTAAAATTTGATAATAATCCGAAAACTAAAATCACAATATATGTGTCGTAATTATTATGAGAGAATATTAATAATGTAAAAAAATACAATCAAAATCTTGTTTTTACATATATAATTACAGCACACTGATCATACTCAGCAGTAAAAATAATTTGAGAAGGAGAAATATGAATTGTATATGTACTATATGAATATGTACTAGTGAATGAAATGTAAAATAGTACTATGTTGTATTTATCAATACTTGCGTTAGCGGACATAAAGAATCTAAAGCCCCTTCGCGCCGCTGAGTCGCTCACCTTCTCCTTTTCCCCGTCCCAGGTTACATTACACGTCATCCCCTCGCGGCCAAAGAAGGGACAGCCAGCGTCTATTTCACGCCCTTTCCAGAGCCTTCGGCGTACCCCCTACCCCAAATTCCTCGCACTTTTTTGCAGAATCTCGCGCTCGCCACCTTTTTCAGAATAATAAAAATCGCGGTCGCGATTCACCAGCCTTCCCGGCTCGTTCCCAGAGGCAGTGGAAAAATGAACAGCGGGGCCCCGCCGCCACCAATTCCATGCTGTGCAGGGCCGTAAGGCTCCCCAGGACTCGAAACTGTGGCCTCCTCTCGGTTTTTCAATCTCGATTTCTGCGCTCAACTGAATGACAACAGTCCCGACTCAGGGTCGAACCCCACGAAATTTACCTTCAAATTAATAAATTTCCCGCCCATCGGTTCTTTCGCCAACCACAAGAAACCTTGTTTTTAATTACAATAAATAATAAACATCTGGAAAATATCCGTAGGCATTTAAATATCGAAGCATAATTACGTCCGCGAATTCCGAAATCTCTTGCTCTTGCTGGAGCTGTAAACGTCTAAGAAGTAAATATTGCCACTCTGAGCATTTAAATTCTATGTTATGTAACTTTAACTTGTAATATATTAAGTTGCAATTTTATCGTATTAAATAACGCGACATGTGAACGTTATCGATTGCATTTAGGTTAATTGCAAATAAAATTATGTCATTTATGAAAGTTTTATTAGTATTCTATAAATACTGTTTCTGATCTGGATAAATTACTAATTGAATGATAAATCAAATTTTCCAGATTATTAACGTACTTTGCATTGTTCTTTGAAAAAGTGTTAACATAAAATAACACTAAGCACTACTAAAATATTTTCTTCAAGAATGAGTATGTTTGACGTAAAACAGTAGTTTCATAGTAGAAATTAATTTAACCTTTGGCGCATCTGTGGGTGTGTGCGCCCGCATGTGCGCGTGTAAAGGTATACTATTTTAAACTTGTAATACGTTTATTTCCCGACAATGTTATAGTATTAGATAACGTCACCCATAAATATTATCGATTGCATTTTGGTTAATTGCAATTAAAATCATGTCAATATTTTAGAAATGATTTTGTCCGATACAACAGTCATTTAATAAATAACTTATAATTACATAAATTAATAGTTATGTAGAGACATTTTTATAGAATTGCGTTTAATTGAATTAATTTATACCTTCAAGCATTAATTTTGTGCATTTTTTATCAATATTATACTATAAGCATTATTGGTATAAGGATCTTAAAATAGAATTGAATCGTAAAAAAATTCATTTTAAAACATGTACTAAAATATATATAAAACATATACATTTTTTTTGCGTTATATGAGAATTATTAATTTTGGTGCAAATAGCTTAATAGTGATTAAATGTACTGATGACGCTACGCCAAAACCGTTGGACGCAAGCAAGTTGCGACCGCGGTAACGTGACTCATTACAACCAATCAGCGCACGCTGCGCACATAAGTACTCGCGACCGACGGTCGATCTGCGACCCGCGAATTTAGTTTTCGGCCGGCATTGCGTGAGGATGTGCGCGCTTAGAGCACGAGACTTCGCACGAGACTCGGCTCTTGCCAAGTGCGCTTCCGCATAGGTAAAAGGATTTTGCTTCTAACCCTTCGCTCAGAGCAGACTTGGTCCGCTCGTGCATACAATAGACAGGCCATCTGACCCATAGGAGCGCCGCAACTTGTAGTATGACGAGTCTCCGATTGGAGCCGTTTTCTTTGCGGCCAATTTAAACTGCGTATTCGTTATTATTAACTAACAATCCTTTTATTTTCCACAAGATTCTATCCAAAAAATTAGAATTCGATATCTTCCATCCGTACAGCGACGATAGTATAATTAGACATTTTATCCTACAAATGATAGTTAATAGTTAATTGAATATTATTTTCTAAGATTATCGTTATAGATCGTTGCTTTAATTCGATCGCATAAAAAATCGTTTAGAATAAATGGTTTATAAGGTCCTCGTTATTCCTGACTGAATAGGCAATGAATCGAAGAACTCAAACATTTATAGATAATTGAGCTATGGAAAAACAAACTAATTTTGTTCAATAATAAACAAGAGTATATTTCGCGTAAAATATCAACTAACAGGTCCAAGCCGCAGCATCTTTGCGAAGGGCTTTAATTATCGATGGCCACGGGAAATCAGTGCGCAGTGACTGCGCAACGAGCGGAAGTCACCCGTCCTCTTCCACTTTTATCTTTCACCTCCGACCGGAGCCTCGAAATCAGCGAGGCCGAGCGTCCGGAATTTATTCGAAATCGATAATCAATTTACCGGCCGGCTCTGCAATAACACCGACTCGGCAAAAGAGGAAAAGGAGGGGGCTAGGGGCCATCCGAGTGGCGTGTCTCTGGAGTGGAGAGAAAGAAAAGTGATAGCCGGTCTGGAGCTGTCGGAAAAAACACTGGGATGAAGAAAAATAGGAAGGTAGTCGAAACGAGGTAGGGATACATCATATGTACGGAAGGGCCACAGGGTCGGAAACACAGCCAGCTCCAAGTTGTTATTGATATTATGTGTGTGTGTATGTATCGGATAGCTCGAGATTCGATGTTTAACCGAATCTCGAAAAGCACACTCCTTGTTTCGGCGACCTCCGTAAAAATATCTTCGAGATGATGTATATATGGTCGCTGGCTCCTTGAAGCTGCTTATTGTTGATGCATTCAAGGCTCTATGTTAGCACAGTAATCAGTGGTTGGGGCTGGAAAAGAACTCCATTTAAATGCCTCGAAAAGCGGATGGCGAACGAAGTCCCGGAACTATATCCAGCGAAGAGGTATAATGGAAATGAAATAGAAAAAAGAGGAGGGAAGAGGAGCTCGGAGTGAGCGAGCAGAGAGATGAAGAAAAACAGCGGTTGCGCGCGAGCAAGCCTTGCACTCGGGTGCCCGGTAAGCCACTGCCGTCCGGAGGAAGAAGTTGAATCCGCAAGAAAATAATCCACGTCCATCAGTATTTAAATTAGCTGCACTGGATATTGACTTTGAGGATGAAATCGCTCCGCCCTGAAATCATGGCCAATGCAAGAGGGGTCCCCTTGTTCTCTTTTACGAGAATGCACGATCGTGCGTCCATCTCAGTAGCATAACGTGTAATTATTTTATAGCCATCTTCCATGCTTCAAATTTTCTATACATTTTCAATCCCTTAGAAAACAATATAATGGTGTAACTCATCATTGTTGATATAACTGTGCTAAAAATACCAATGTGTAGCTAACATGAATGAAATAGTAGTAGTAGTAGATTTTTCTTGCAATAGTAGAGCGAAAATGTACTTGTCAAAAGATTTTTTAGTTTACCTACCACTCGACTGTTTGCTGCGTCAATCCTCGTGAGTACGAAATCTCGATGAATGGCATTGTTTTTTCCGAATAAAATTTGATTTTTGCTGACAGGACCAAGTTTTAACAGTGTCGTATGACGAGTCAATCTTTACTATCAGCTTTGTTTTTGCGTTCATTTAAAAAAATATTTGATATTTTCAAAATTCTTTTTACTTTTTGACTATTGACGAACAGAATTTTGAATCATTCAAACCAATCAACACGTGTAACACATTTTTGGGAAATCGGAAAAAGTTTCAATCGCGCAGTTCTGCAGACAACAATTATCTTTTATATAGCCTATAGCGATGTGTGACAAGACTACACAGCAAGTGGATACTTGAATGGTCGTAGGAGTAATAAAAATATTTTCTCGAAAACTCACTAGTCACTAAAGTTCGCCTTATAAATTCTGCAGAAGATCTCCCCGACCTGTCTTTGCGAGTTATGTGTGGTATACGACTTTTCCAGCGCACTGCCCGAGCCTTTAATTAAATCTCTACCGTTTGCTCCTCTTTACAGAGCCACTCTCGAAGGCACATGTACGGCTCTCGCGGGTATCGAGCTTCGTCGGCTCTCTGAAAGCTCTCTCTAGTAAGCCCTGATACATAATGTACGCACTACGAGGCACACAATTCTGTGGGTATCGACTCCAGCTCGTATTCATACAGAAGTATTCCAAAAGCGTGAAACCTGTCTCCCTTGACATATTAGAACTTTAATCTTGTTACTTATTACCAGTTTAGATGCAGTGTAAAGTTACTGTTTACAATCGGTATTATAGATGCTAAAAAATAATTATTTATCAGACAGCATTCAAGATTAGAAATTTGATGTTATAAGTATTGGATTTTTTTCATATTCTCCATTTCATATCAATCCTAGTATCAATCCCATACATTTCTTTATTCTTTTGTCGAAAACTGTATAAAAGAATCTATTTTTCTCTATATTTCATGTATAAATTCAACGTTTTTTATAATTAATTTTAACGCTCATTCGATGTTGGACTAAATTTTGAAATTTTTCTCAATAAACTTTAAATTCGATAAGATACTTAAAAAACAAATTCAATTATAACCATCGATGAATGATTGAAAGTATAGTTTTATAACTATTTTTATTCTGAGATGTTTCTACTTTAAAAGGATTTTATTGTTTCAAATTAAAATAAAATAAGAAATTTGTAAATTATTATAATTATAATTTTTAGGTTTTATTAAACTGCTTCTTTTTGAAGATATGCTATACTCATATTTGTAGTTATAGAATCTTGAGAAGACAAAAGATGCAGGTTCATATATCTATAGGTACATTAACACATGTGTAATTAAAGTTTCTAATACTGTTTTAATTAATATATCAAGCTAAAGTAAAAGTCCAAATGTAGATTTCATAAAACGTGTCAAATGTCCTGTCAAATTTTTCAAACCCATTTGCAGTTTTCACCTTTCGAGAAGAAGCATCTTAATCATAAAATCAAATTGAAATATCATTCAAAAACATGAATATCCCAAAAATTGAAAATAAAAAATGTACTTTTTGAGAATAATTTTCATTTAAAATAATGCATCCAATGCAGTTTTCATGGTATATGAAATGTATCAATTATTATGATCAACATAATTATACAAAGCTTTGAATCAATACAAAATAATCTTTAAATGTAATCAGAATTTTCCGAGATTGTAACTGTATGCGAAGCATATTCAAAACTTTTAATAATTTAGGAATTACAACAGCCAAAAATTGATTTAAACTATAACTTCTATCATTGGTCAGAAACTTGAAATGTCTGCAAGGTCATTATAAAATGTAGCCTCACCGGTCTGTACGATTTGATTAAATTTCAGCGTTTACTTAATAAACGTTTCATAAATAAACTCGGAGATGAAATATTAAATGTATTAATTTCCATGTCGTTGTTGTCTCAGCTATCACTAAAATTGTAAGAGAAAGATCCGTCTAATCGGTGAAATAGAAGTAGAGAAAGTTTGCGATTCTGTACAAACGGATAAAAGACAAAAGCGAAGTTAGTTTCCATCTTTTACCCCAAGTACTGTAAGCTGCCGAAGAAAAAGACCCTCGACTGTTTTCGAGGTGCAGTTTTAATTCCCGGACCGGGCATTAATTCAACATAATAATCCGAGCGTATAACGCACCGGTGGGTCGGCCGTAATGCAGAAAATTAATTACCGGGAAGGAGAAGAAGCTTCGATTCAACGGCTCGTGTAATTAATCCGCAAAAAGAGAAGTGGCTGCTCGCGACGCTCGGTCCACGTAACAAGGACGCGAATTTTCGGCGCCCGGAGGCTGCAGCACTGCAGCTCGTCTTGCGCCAGATTCTGGTTGCTTATTCTCGGATTCGTGCCGGGATTAGGATTCTCGTATCGCTGCACACCTTTCTGGGGTCGATTCCTTTTACTTTAAAGGAGGATCTCCGATCGGTTAGTTAGTCCCCTGCTTAATTAAATCGGCTTCCTGTACCGATCGTATGTAACGCCCTCAGGTAGCAAGGAATTTGTTTGCTCTCAATGGAGTGTCCGTCGAGGTTACGCCGTTGTGCGCTCCGCGCTTTCCGAGGATGAGAAACTGACGAAGGCCAATCCGAGCCCACATAAAATTGATCAGCAGAGGCCGGGCGGGAGGATGTGAGCCAACGAATTCCCCGGCCTCAAATAGAAGACACACATTTTCAAAATGTATTCCAATATTTGCCCGGATCAATAAACATAGGTGGCTACTCAAAGGCTCCGTGTTTGAACAGACTACTCAACGGGAATTATTTATTCGTAACGCATTAGGATGCCGTAGAGCAAGTTTTTCACATATTTCTCGGTGGGCGGCAGGTTGTGGGCGACCATCGATCGCTCTGGGTATATCGACCCTAATCAATTTTCCAGATTGCGCGGTGAAACGCCGCGGGGGACAGGGAGCAAAATCCTTCACAGGGCCCCCTGATCGAGGAAAGTTAGCCTGGCGCCTTCACCGTGTACAGAAATATGACATTTTTACCCACTTACAGGAAGAAACACACACACATTTTATATACTGATCGCTGCACATGCTTTTTCTGGTATCGATAATCTTACATAATCATTCACGCTCGGACAAAAATGTTAACAATATGCTGAGAAACTTGGGTCAGATAACATCGAGATAGGAGCCGATATTTTACAAAGATATGTATGTAATATTATACAGTTTTCAAAGTGTTAATCTAGATGCATTTTGTATTACTATTGACATCATTATTTATTGTAATAGTTAAAAAAGTGCATTTTCGTATATGTACTTTTAAACTTCGCTGATATTTACTTATCAATGAATCTGTATGAATAAACAAATATGTGAAAACTTTATCGTATTATACTATTTAAACTGTATTACAATACAGTTTAAATTTAATTATTACATATATCTGAATCTGTAGACTTATAGTTGAAGGAGCAAACTTAATTCTGAATAGGAATATAATGAAAGGAAACCGTAGAAATTGAGCAAACTGTAAATGAAAGTAAATTTTCCGAATCAAAGACAAGTGAGGACAGGCTGCTGACATTGGTTGAAAAAGCGGACGTCGCGCTTACCAGCACATAAGGATAGCTAGCTTATTGCGCATGCTCGGGCATAAAAATGAAGGTAGATGTTGGGTAAAAATGGTAAGGGGTGGGTGCGGGTGTAATTGACACGTTTTTCCGCGGCGAGTCAACAGAGCCCGTGCAGAACCCGATACAAATATAAGAGCCGCGCGAGTTTGCCCGGCGCGCGGCGCGTGGGCGGGGCGAAAAGGCGGCAGCCGCGGCGGTGGCATCGCTGACAATTATACAATCCCTGGGCCGGGTAGAAATAAGCCGCTGCGAGCTCGCGTTGGGACGTGCTCGCGCAATTTTATGTCGCGCGCGTGCGATTAATGCATTCAACTCGATTAGCGGGACTCGCGGGACGCTGCATCCGCGCGCGCAACCTGTTTGCCCGCGGTATAATCTGCCCCTCTCCACCTCCTACCCCCCCCCGGCAGTGAGCCCAATTTTCAGCGAGCCGCTTGTCTCGGATTTATTAGCCGGCGGCGCGCGCCGGTCCACTGCCCCCTCGCGGCTTCGTTAGCATTCACCGAGTGAATCGGAGGCGCGCGCCTAAAGGAGCCCAAGGGCTTTTCTTCCGTGAGCCGCGTAGACGCTTTAAAGAGGCCGACGGCTTTGGCGTTGAGAATTTATCAATCGATGCGGGTGCGCGATTAGGAGGCACGCGGTACTTAAAGGGGTTGCGCTGGACAAAGATCGCAGTGGGACTCGCAACGCTTTGACCGTAGAGAGTAGGCAGCGGGAGGTGGGGAGGGAAAGCGGGTTTAGTTTCCCTTCGTGTTTCAGAAAAGTAAGAGGGACGGGGGTATACAGAGACGTTAGGCTAGAAGGATACCGTGAGCCTTTCTTCTCTTCTCAGTTTACCGTTGCTGCTGGCGCGCACTGGCCTTGCGATAAATAAATAAAGCCGTCCTTTTTACACGTCTCTTGGCAATTTTCACTTTCCGGGCGCGTTGTTTATTTAACTTTTAATCGAAGTTTGGATGGAAAGTCGGTGTTTGCGCAAGGTCGAAAGACTTGCTCGAGGAGCGCTCGCCGGTCGATTCTCCCCCGGCTCCATTTTTTCCCGCGCATTTGAGAAATGCGACAGTTGATCGATGTAGCGGGATGAGCGGGCCGGGCGCATCCCCGGGAAAAGGCAACAAACTGCCGAGTGCTGATTGAAGTTGACGGGCAATAGCCGCGTCGATATTTCAAAGCGTGCAAATAGGAGGGGGGGGGTGGGGCGGGCGCCCGGGGCCGGGCCGCGGGCTCTCGAGCAGTAAACTCGAGCGGAGGCGGTTAGGGCAATTACCGGGCTACTTAGCCACTCCTCATCAGGGGCCCGCAGATTTACGCAGGGACATTCCGCGGGGCGCAAAAAGAGTAACTAGCGGGGGCTAACGGGCCGCGGGTATAATAGGCGCCCGGGCGCAAAAAAACCCGGGGCGGTTCGATCCGCGGCCCCGGGCGTAAAGCCTCGCCCCCTCCCGCCCCGTAAAAGCGAGGTCGTATCGCGCGCGCCCCAACGCCGGCCACGGCTCGCTTTTAAGGAGCCGCCGCGGCCGGGATAAACGCGCCCCGCGGCCCCTAATAACCGCCCGCGCCCGGTTTATCGCCGAAAGCGCGAAAAGGCTCGAGCGCGGCGATTTACGGGGCGCCCGGGTCGATGGGCCCCGCCGGCCCGCTCCTAATTAGCCCGGGGCGCGCGCCCCCGCGATAAATCCCCCGGGGCATTGATCAGATTCGAGGAAGGACCGCGGGAGTCGCGGGCCCTTGGCGGCCCCTCCCTGGCCGTCGCCTCCCGCCGCCAGGGTTCTTTATAGGCCGCAGAGGCCGACCGCGGGCGGGCGCTCCAGGTGCGCTTAACGGCCGGCGCTTTTTCCCCGCGGCCCCTTCGATCGGCCCGCGCGATCCGGGCCACCGGCCCCGCGTTATTAAGCGCAACTCGCCGACTGCCCGGGCCGCGTGAGACCGCGGATTTTCCTCGGCGGCCGGCCGCCCCGCGATACACTTCTCGGGGCGCCCGGCCGACGGGTGCACGAGCTGCTGAGTAATTGATTCGATCGTTCCAAAGTTATTTCGGCCCGCGCGGCCAGGGGATCGGAGCGCCGGCCGGCCAACCGGCTATCGCCGACGGAGAGTCGAGGCCGAGCGATCCCGCGGGCGCCTCGGAATAAAACGGAGCCGGATCTTTGGCCGCGCCGACGAATATGACCGTTACTCGCGGCGGCCCGAGCATAAACCTCCCGCGCAAGCTCGGCCGCGTAAACGCCCGGCGGCCCCGCCACGGGATAAATAATCCTTGGCGGCCTCGTAAAGCCTCTGCCGCGGCCCTTTTGTAAAAGCGTATCGCGATCCGGCGGCGCTCGATGGTTTTATCCGGGCGGCAGGCCACTTCCGATATGCGCGGGGCTGTCGGCGCGGCGCGGCCCGGCCCCCGCGGCAGATAGTTTAGACAAAAGGGGGAATTGGTTTCGGGATTTCGCGCGCCCGCCGGCGAATTGGACCTGGCCGGCGGCGCCGCCCGCTTATCCGATCCCCGGGCTCACGGCGAAATAAATCCCCGCAATCAAAAGATGACCATCTAAACAGTCGGGCCTCGCTCGGCCTCCCCGGCGAGGCCGCCGAGGCCGCCGACGCCCCGCAGCCCCGTGGATACAGCCGTAAAACCTGCCGCCTCGCGGGCCTCTGGCTTAAGGCTCGTCTTCGCCGTTTACGACCCTAACGTCTTTCCTCGCTTAGTGACCTTTAAGATTTCGCCCCGGGATTTCTATTTCAAAATTGTCTAGCCCCCACCAAGGGTTAACGCCCCCGATCCTCGCTAAGCGCCCCTGCCCATTGTTTCCAAATGGAAAATAAGCCCGGGTTAAGGAGACCCGCGATTCCTATTGCCAAAGTACTATTGTTCCTTCCTTCCTTCCTTCGCGTACGCCCTTGTTTACTCCGGCTGCGGTTACACAATATTTACCTTGACTTTAAATGAATCATTTGCAAATTGTTAATGAGTAAATGAAATTGTAACGGTAACCGCTTCAAAAGTTATTTAATTCATGAATAAACATGAACGTACTAACCATCGCTGCGGAGAAAAGGTTTTAAAAGAAATATACATAATCGTCAAATGTCTGACAAAGCGTACAGAGTCACTACTTGTCGTGCACGTCAAGGAATTTGTCACCAATTATATACTGAACCAAAGTATTTTTGTCGTGAATTCTTCGATGCTATAGATGTTGTGGTCAATTTTAGTGCCCGCGATCCCGAAGGATCAGTAGATATTCATATTTTACGGATTCGCTTTTGTAATTGTATTAGCTTTAAAAATGGACTTATTGCATCTGTGTATCTATGGATCGCTTTTGCAATAGGCGATCAGCAAAATTAGCCGATAGCGTCTATACGATCATTAGAGAAAATGAAAGAATGAAGGTGTACGAGCGGAAATTGTAAATTGAGGCTGATCTAAGCAAGAAGATAAAGAAGTGAAAAATAAGAATAGCCTCGGTGGTATTGATGCACCGGCTCATAGGGTCTCGGGGGTAAGAAACCAGTCGAGCGGAAAGCTTGAAATTGTATCATTTCCGCCGATAAAGCTTCGCTGGTCTCCTTGAGTTCTACCGGCCAGGACGAATCTCGCGGGATCCGGAGAACCTCGCGCGAGGTCACCCTGTGGCGGGGCTATCATCGAGCCAACCGCGCGCGAACTCGATTACCGATTACCGATCGCTGAATTTTCCGCGAATTCACCATAAATTTTGAGGCAAGCTAGACGCGTCACGTCCTCTTACGGCTCGGGCTCCCGTCCCTCGGGAATCTGCGTTTTCGATTTTTTTTTCCCGGTCTGCCTACATCGCTCTCTATCAACATTCGATCTAAAATTCTGTGTTTTATAGTCTTGCATCCATGATGCTTATGTAAATTGTCGTTAAAGGTAAATGACAGTCATTCCGCTGGCCCGTATAAAATGCACTTATGAGCAAAATATATACCTCGGTTATACGATCTATTAGAAGTAAAAGAAATACGACCAACTGCTATTGCTCGGAAAGAGCAAGTCGAGAAGGAGCGTTTGAAAGACATTCAATCCGGATCCCTAAGAAGGATCGATCCTTTGAAACTTGACGCTGCTGACCCAGAGTCTATTTGAAGCTGCGGGAACTATTTTCTGTCATTCGAGCACCCGCAAAAACTCGGGCTCGGATCTTCCATCCGCATGTGTACCCGGGCTGACAAATGAGCTTCATCCTACCTATATACAACGGGCGCCTCGGTATTTTTCGAAAATTTATCTCCCATCGACCCTTTGGCTGTCTCCGCTAAGTATCTTGTTCCACCCCGAGAAGGTTTTCCTCCGGCAATTCCATCGGACTCCCTGCGTCTTTGAAGCTCGATCTTCCTAAAGGGGCGAGAAGGATCAAGGTTGGTTTAGACATCAAAGCACAAGTTTTCACGCCTTGAAACTCCTCCTCAATTGGGAGCGACGCACTTTTATCTTTCACGGCCCAGCCGACATTTCCTCAGAGCAGTCTTACAAAGCGCGTCTCGCAAATCGATCGATCACTCAAACCTCGCCGCTGTGTACAACTAAAATCCTGCGAAAATCGCCTCAATGGCGCACTTGAATATTCACACTCGAGCGATTAGCGGGGCATGGCTTTCGAGTTGCCGCGTAAGTTGTTGCATGCACATTGCGGCACTTGGGCGCATTTGGCCGCCGAGGGCCACTCGACAATCCCTCGCCAGGCGGGCGGGGCACTTTATGCTGTCCGAGGAGGCCGGAATAATCCCGCCGAGGTGTAAATTATCGCGGGCGCCCGGGATCGGAGACACTTGCGGCCGAGAATTGCGAGCGATCGAATGGCCCTCGGTCACGAGGACGCCTGCGCGAATGACCTCGCCCGGTCGAGGCCGCTCTCTAGTGCCTTACGCTGCCCCCTCTTAGACTTCACCTTCCCCATGCATTTCTTGACCAGGGCATCTACTTTGCGTGGATCCAAATAACTTATTGATTTTCCCATTGCCGTAACGATCCATTTCCGGTGGTTATTTTCTCGCGAGACCCATTGATTGTTGAAGGACGGAAGGAATGGGCTCGGTTGTAAAAGTCAGTCATGATCACTCGCTTCTTTCCATGGATACACATTTACTAAATTGGATTCACTCAAATGGTTCGCTATGAGGATTCGCACTTGCGCGAGAATAACAAACTTTTAGGTCGAGTGGAGAAATGGGAGCAGATGCCAAAATTCTAGGTCATATTTCGTTATCCTCTTTCGCGATCAAAGCACCGCGTTGAGAGGACACGTGTAAGCGAAAGTTGGAGAGAATGCTTTCAATCAAGATCATATGCGTGTTGTTCTTCACTTTAATTCGGGCATTTAAGTTGAATTCTGGAGACTAATTAAAGCGTAAATTCATGCAAAGCTATAACTGAAGATTAATTAAGGCAACGGCCTTAAGCAATCAGAGTTGCCCAATTAGAAGACGGCTTCTCTCCCTCTCTCTCTCTCTCTCTTTCCCACCCTTCCTCGCTACATATCCGTGATGCGAGACTTCACACGCCTCTATAGTACGCGGAACTAACAATTAAATTACATTTCAACCATCAGAGCTTCAAATTTCAGCAAACTGGAGCCTCCCTATGTGCTAGGCCAATCGCAGCTCGACCCGAGCTGTCACAGATGAAGAATTGCTGCAAACTACTAACCCGTTGGGATTTTTCATTTTTACTATTTACGAAAGAATAATAACCCTTCAGAAAAGATTTAACCTAACATTTTCGCATTGTTACTACTTGATATCATTTTGAAATTGAATGGATAGCGGCATAGTTAGGTTTCACAGAAAAATATGATAGTGCAACGAATGGAAAGAAGCTCTTCGGGTCTTTGAAAACTAAAGTAGCTTATGCCTACCGACAGAAAGTGAAAAATTCAGATTGCAGCCATTCATGCGCAGTTTTATTGAAAACTTTTGCGCATGTAACTTTAGTCAGATTAAATGTACGAGAAGTATGTAATTAATAGTAGTGCACTTTTTAAATTAATCAAACTGTCCAAGTGAAACGAAACTTAGCGAAAAGAATATTAGTCTATTCTCGTTTCCATACATATATTTCGAGTTAGTTGAAAAAATACGTATTTTTTCTAGATGTGCCATATTTTAAAGAAATTTGAAGTTAAACCTGTTTAAAAGCGGGCCACGCCACTTACACAGAGAAAAATTTCATTCGAACGTACTGAAAAAATAAATAAGAGACATTTATTCCAAGGCCCGAGCTGTGAGGCGACGAACTCGAGCAAGTTTGGACAAAAAAGAAGAGCTCGCTTACGAGATACAAGGTTGTCTGTCGCGAAGTTCTCCCCCTCCCCGGTCCGCTCGTCGCAACCCGATGAAAACTTGGGGTTCCCGGAAAAAATGAGCCTCGAAGCGCGTTAACTAACGTCCTCGCTCACCCCGGACGAGCAGAAGAAAGAGGAGCGCGGAAGAAAGGAACGGCCGTCGCGTGCGGAACTCCTGATTATTCTCGGACGTCGAACCGTAAATCCAGCGGGGATGCGATGCAGCGAACAATGGCGTCGGGGAAATCGTTATCGGAAAAAGTCAGCCGTGAAAGGGAGGCGTGCTGCTGTTAATGCCGGCCGGGGCCGTCGCCGCTGTTACTTTATGCCTCGCTCGCGTGTGAATAGAATTAAATTTGTTTTGTGCCGCCGATGAGAAAAAGAGAGCGCGGGGCGCGGGGATGGAAAACCGCGGGCACGAAGTTTCACCGGGCGCAGTCCCGCTTTCCCGCGGTACGACTCCCGACTTTGCCCCAGCGCCGGATATAATTTATCCCGTTCGCGGTAGCGGTCGTATTTGAGGAGTGTACCCCTTTGATTGTGAGCGCAAATATTGCGTTGCGCCCTGTAACGGAGGAGGGGCGAGATAAAAATGGAGTGCGACGTAATCCTCGGCTAACCAGAGTTTAATTAACCAAGTTTGTAAGTAAACCTTGAGAGATCCGCGTCTGACCAAAATCTGCCGGATCTACTTAAACCCTTTACTAATTTGCCCCGACCGCTGAGTGATTTATTTAACTTTAGTTTTTCAAGTTGAAAAACTTTGGATAAAGAGTAGCATCCACTTGAACCTCGCAAACAGTATTTTACCAAAAGTTCATATTAAAACTTAATTAAACTCCGTAAAGGTTACAGGGTCCGGGATAGTGGGAAGTGCAGAGGCGCTGCGCTGCCGCGGTTATTACAGGGCAGGCCAATATGGGTTTAGTTTTGAAAACGAGCCAGTCCGCGCCTTGTCTGCCGCGTGATTCGGTTTTTCCTTGGCAAACGGCGTGTCGGCATATTAAAAGCTTTTTCTAGTCTACACGCCCTCGTAAAAATCCGAGCGATTGGGCGGGCGGCGCGCGGCCGTCCGCGCACTGGACACCCCCGTCGACGGGCGCATCTTCCCCTTGGCGCGATGTCGCGTGCCGCCGCACTCGATGGCCCCATTCGCCGTGTCGAGCGCGCCTCGTAAAAGCCCGGGACGACCGCGGGGCATTATGCCCGAAAACCGGGCCGGGAGAGAGGCCGCGCCGTAGAGCAGCCCCATCGGCTCGGCCCGGCTAATCGAGGACAATAAGACAGGCTGGCGCTAATGCCCGGCCTCCTGGCCCGCCGCTCCGCGCAAAGCCGCGGCCCGCGATAAAGACGTCCCGCCCGACGATCTACGGGCCGCGGAAAGTTAAGCGGGCGCAACCGCGCGGGGAATCCCCAGAAAAGTTGGCCGGCGCTCGAACTCACCGGGGAGGCGCCCCGGGCCGTTGGCCGCGCCCTCGCATCCGAAGCGGGAGGTGTGATTCCCGGGAAAGCACCGCGCCGAATCCTCCGCTCGGGAATCCTTAATGCTCAACACCTTCCGCCCGCTCTAGGGGCGCCCCTCGAAAGGATTTTAGCGCGCCGCGCGCAACTTGCCCGCGCCTTCCAGTTGGAAAAAATTAACCGGGATGTAAAAAGTTTGGTGCGCGTTAATCCTATTCGCGGAAGCCGGGCGCGGAAGCCGGGCGCGGAAGCCTCGCCGCGGCCTAATTAAGCTCCTTCATTTACCGCTAAAATATGGCCGACTGCCGGGGCGTAAATTTGAAAAAGCCCCGCGCGTAAGCAAACCAGGCCAGCCGAGTATTAATTAGCCAGGGCGCCGCGGCCAACTGAGATTAATCGGAAGGCGCGGGCCGTCGATACCAGTCGCATTTCACCGGCAGCCGCGCCGGCCGAAAAAGCCAAGAGCCCGTCTCCGCCCAGCGGCCCGGACGCCGGAGGCAAGGCGACGCCGCGCTTTGTCCGGACGGCGCCTCTCCGCGGAATTGGAAGATCGCTGCATCGGATCGCGCGGCCCCTCCGCGGAAAGTTCAGCCCCGCCCGCAAGACCCTCCCTTTTTCTCGCGCGATGCCGCCCGGAGGAGGCGAAGTTTGCGCGGGAGAATTAACGGGCCGAGTGAAGGAGCCGCCGCCCGGAGCCGCTACCGCGGTCAGACTTATTATTCCCCAGGTCGAAATTATTATTCTTCCCGGAGAGCTCAGTAAGTGGATCAGCCTCCTTGGAATTTACAGGGAGCTTGCGGGCGTATCTTTTCAATTAACACCATCTTCATTTCTTTGCTTAAGAGGTAAGATGGAGAAAGAGTGGCCCCGAGCCACCCACCGCTGCCCCGACTACTGCAAACCGTACGATGGATATTTCTTCGAGCGTTTCGCCCTGGTCACTACTTTCATAGTGCTCTTCCTTTAATATTCGTTTAAAATTAAACATGGTTTTAGCTTGTAGAGACAGCTATAAAAACGTCAGGTTTCAAACACACTTCACTCGACAATATCTTTAAAATTAGGCCTAAATATATTTAGCTATGTTATCTTATGCCATAATACGAATAATGGAATTTAAAAATGTAGAAACTCATATCTCTAAATGGAATCGAAGAGTCCATGCTGTAATAAAAATGTTGTACATAATATTGAATCAAAGTATCCATTAAAAAACTCACGTATTTACAAAATTAATTTTTTTATATTTAGATAGAATTTATTATAGAACATAAATAGAAGTTAAAAACATAAACAATCTACGACACATTTGTAGTGTTTATAATTAATGCGCATATTCATTTTCCAGATTTATGCTTGCCTCTATTCGGATTTAAAACATAATTAAACAGAAATAAAAAGTTTTTATTCCTATTTTTATATTCTTCAATTACCTAGACTTTAACATAATCAAATAAACAAAGAGCAAAGTTTTTTTTAAATATGAATTACTTTTGAAACTTTATATCCTCTTGCATATCCTTCACAAGTTTAACCGAACTATATCAGACCTCAAAAACACCAAGAAAATTTATTCACAATGAATAAAAATTACTTTCTCAAGTCTAGGGTTTTCTTATATATACCTCTGCGAGAAATTTAATAAATTTTGTAGCGATAAATAAAGTATTTTAAATACATTATTCAAGAGCTGTTTTTTGCTAGCTTACAAGTATAAAATACGTATTTAAACTGCAATATCTAGCCATTAAAATCTAAAATTTTATTAGATTTGATTGAGCATTTGTCACCTACGATTTGCGTTTATGAGATTGATAAACGTTTCGACGAGGTTCGTGATCATGCAAATTATATGCAAAAGGACTATACTGCTGAATTAAATACTGTTATCGATAACTGTATCCGTGTAGACGCCCGATCTACCTCGAAGGCTTTAGACGAGGGGAAGTGTGCTATGTGTTGTAGAATAGAGTATTTAATAGACTATATAAAGATTTTAGAAAACTGTTTAGGTAAGCAATGGCGCTACTTCGAAAGCAAGTGCCGTATATAGCGGTCAATACCCCCGAGTAATTTTCTCTTACCCACGCGATTTTCGAGGAATCCCAAAACAAAAACTCGGGATTCGGTACCTTCTCAATAGCCTGTAGCGGATCGTGGAAAATTCCACATCACTTACTCGAGCTGCGGTCTTCTGAAGTCCCCTTCTAGTGTGTAGTGATCTCGCTTTGGCACGAGGATTTCCCAAATCATTGAACTGCAAATCAGATACTCCGAAATCCGACATAATTTATAAAAAATTTAAATCCTAAACAACATTATTCCTCCAGTTAACCAAAAAATTTATTTATATTCTAATTATAGCATAAATTATAAAAATAATAAAATATTCGGCCCACTTGTCTAGTATGTTTCCTTTTTTTTAATTACTTTTATTTTAGAATTACGTCCGTATGTTCAAAAAAAAGTCGACGATACACAAAGTAGTTTTAGTAAAAATCCGTATTATATTAAAGTTTATGGAGAACTATTTCTAAACAAACAGCAGTTATTATAATCAATTTTAAATAATATTTGTTTATAAAAATATATGAAATAATTGCGAGAGATAGGAAGATAGAAGGAAAGAGTGAATTACTGTGTAAAAGGAAAGATTTAGCAAGAGCGTCATAATAAAAAAATGCGGAACATGAAGTTTTTTGAAGTTTCCAGGTGAACACTTCTGACACCGGTAAGACATTCTCCGGTTTTGCGTGTCATATGTGCACGGGCCAGCAAAGGTCGTCTTGGGACCACTTTGGTTACCCCTTTTGACAAAGCCGAAAATACGTGGCCGGGGATCGTGCCTGCGGCGAGGGAGGTTGAATGCACGAGCACGGTGTATATAACCAAGAAATATATATCTACGACAGGCGGGTACGAAAAACGCGGGAAACATGGCTAGGAGCCACCTAATTCATGATGAGTCGGAAAGTACGATAAATGTGGAAAAGGGCGGGAAATGCGGATCTAGGAACTATGCTGTAACGATAGCATTGAATCGACGGGCCGACGACGAGAGAGGAACCGTCGGACTGGGAGGTGAGGCAAATAGACGGGCTTAGCTGCTTATATGTCACATAGGGCAGAAAGCTGACTAGATTTCCTTGCTATCCAAGCGTATCAGTGAGCTCGTCGAATATTTGTTACGTGATCACGACCGCATAAAAGAGTACCAGCATCTACAAGAAATATTAAGTTCATTAAAGCTCCACCTGTTGAAGAAATTCTATAACCTTTCTTTCGATATTATTTGCCCAATACAAACCTTTCACTGTTAAAAAACTTACAGAGTTCGTATAAAATTTATTCCTAACGTTTATTTTTTGCACTAGACGCGTTTTTTAATATTTGCCAATCGTTTCTAGAGGCTTTTATATTAGAATGTGTTCACTAGTTTTATCAAAAAATCTTAAAATAAGATAAATGTTTACAGAAGTAGCTACGATTTTTTTATTTATTTCATTTTTTATTTATTTTTACTAATCTAATTTCTACGTATTACAAATTTTTAATTTATACTTTGGAAGAAGATAAAAATGATAATATTCTCTTTATAATATAAGCAACATTATGAACCTTATTTATTGTTTGGATTTTTAAATAATATGTCATGTGTGTCCTGCACATGAAATAGTCATGAGAAATGCAGCGCCCATATTGAGTTGGATTCCTCGAAAATATCGGACTACCATAAAAATGGGTTTTATATCCAACCACGGTCTACGTAGTATATTTTTATAGAAGATAACAGTATTAATACAATAATGAAGTTTTTCAATTTCGCGCAGACAATCAATGTACACAACAACAGGACAAATAGTTAGTTTGAAAAAAAAACAACAGCGCGTCTCTAACAATAAATCTCTAATGTGGCTCACGGAAGTCTATCCTCAGATAGGATAACTAATAACTGCAGACTATTAGTAATTAGCCGGGTGGCGATAGGTCAGCTGTGACGGCTGAGTCGAGCATCTTTTACGAGAGTCCTCGTAAAAAGACAACCGGCGTGGCGGCGTCCAACCTATTTCGCGGGATATCGTTTTTACCGCAGCCAGGATTTCCCGGCCGCCTGTAAAATCGGTCCACTTCCGCCGGCGACGGTATCTCAGGGTGCGCGACCCGGCCCGACCGTTGGCATACATTCCGCCGAGGCGGTCAAGGTGCACCGTCCTAAATATGTGCACAGCGACCATGGAGCGGAGCTAATCAAAGGCGGGGAGAGGGGGGTTAAAGTCGGGCGGCGGCTCGCTCGCTTTTCGGCGCTCCTGCGGGCACGACACCCCGGCGGGCGCGCGGCGCCGCCTATTTTTAACCCAGGTATCTCCGTGATTTAAGCGTCAAAGACAGGGCCGCGCGTCGGCGAGTTTATCCCGCCCGCTGCTCTCGGGCCCGCGCCCCGCACAAAAGCGCAAAGCTCGCGGCCGCTGCGAACTCGGGCGCCTCCTTTTTCGTTCGCGCTCTCGCTCCTTTTTTCCCGGTTTCATCGAGCGGAAACGCCGAGGGACGCGAAAGATGCCTGATGCGCCGCCCGCCCCGGCCCGTATACCTATCTACGGCAACCAAAGGGTGCCGGGGGCTTGGAGCGCTTCGCGAATTATTCCTTATATATATATCTGGTGCACAGGCGTTGCCTAACGCCGCCAAACTTGGAATTGGTAACTTATGGCGCAGTTATTTTTTAAAAACTCGTTCTAAATTCTTTGAAGAGAAAGCACATACGCCTCTTTTGACTTCATTCTGCGGGCTCTTTTAATGGTCCTTCCTTTTTTTAGTATAATGAGATGGACGCATCAAGTGCGGAGGAAAGTCCACTTAAAATTATTCATTATTTCTAGAATGATGAAATAACAAAAATGAATTTATTACAAGTCTCGGAATTTCATTAGTGCTATTTGGACAAAAGGCTGCATGAGTGAAAGAACTTGGTTCTTTTTATACTTAATGCTCTGTACCAAATGACATTTTCGAGTAATCGTATATGAATATTTCACTTCCAGTGGAAACTAAAATGCGGTTCAGTAAATCGTAGATTCGTTACTTTACCATTCAATAATTATTATCAATAACAATTTTCAATATAAACTGTTCTGTTCATGAAAAAACATAATCAACTACTTTTCAGAATTTATGCATCTAAAAAATACTGATGTTTTAAAATGTAAAATACCATCTTCTAACTCGCATGCTAATAAAAATGACGAAGAAATGGTTGCTTTGAAAATGCACCGCAGAATCCAATGCAAAATAAATTTTAGAAAGTATACTTGCATTCGTACGTGCAACTCGTGGTGCATTTACGTAATTTCTGTAACCCCCGAAAAATGCTTTTCTTATTTAGAGCTTTAGGTGATCAAAGCGCATGGAACCTTTGTTCGAAACTTAAATCGTAAAAGCCTCAAGACGACCCTGTAGAAAGAATCAAATTCCATTGTAAAAAGAGTCTCGTGGTAAGTCTTACGAACCGACAGCTCTTCCGGAAGCAGCCGTAAATTCTCCTAATTTCGCCAAGTACAACAATTAGACACTTGAAGCTTCGGATAGTACCGACAATCGGTGTTTATAACAGAGGTACGTTGACAGAGTAATTCTAAAAGCAAATTCCGCAAATTGATTAGGAGACAGTTCATTGACAGTTCATTGACAGCAGAGCTTGTTTAGAATCTGTTTAATGATTATAAAAACAAACTTAAATGGTATAGATATTTTAGTACTGTCAATCAATTCTATATAAAAATGCGTCGGATGTAGGAGATTGTTTTCCAATTGTAAACACGAGTTGTCGAAAAACAATATTTTGTATTTTTCAGAGTGTTTTTTAAACATATTATATTACCTTTTCTTTAATTGTGCACAAAACTAATTCTGGAGAATAACATGTGCGAGTGATGCAATTAATATTTGGTATTTGTTAGATGAAAAGATCACGTAGTTGAGCATAAATAAAAAATGTCAAGAACAGTTAGAAAGTTGACGAGATTTACTATTATTACTGATATATGAATAAAACTGTAAATTATTTTGATGGCATGTTGTACATAACCATACTCGACGTTTAAATTATTTAAAAGATAGAATACTTAAAATATAAAAGCATCCGTTTATACGTTGTAGAATTAATGAATTCTGTCCTGAAGGTTGACACATTCAGGTGTCAGCGTTCTCTTTATAGTTTTTCACGTAGAAACGTCATCATTTAGTGATTTTGAAATAAACGTTCGTATGACATATGAGACTTTGGTAGAAAATTTCCAATTTTATTTTTAAATTTCGTCTTGAGCGAAGTCGCCTAGAAAGGCTTTCATACCTTGGGTCGAGATTTCACAGTCGAGCGCCAGAAAAAGAGTCATATTGATTGGGCGAATCAGCGATCTGTAAAAGAATAAAATGAACGAATTGGGAATAGGGGGCGAGGCGTTGGCAGGAGCGGTCGGTAGCGCGGTCGGGAGCTAATTATCGTGCGTAAAGGTAATCGGCGATAATGCCCGGGCCGTGTCATTTAGTATTTGTCTGGAGAGATTAGGCGGTGGGTCGGTGGGTCGGTGGGTCGGTGGGTCGGGGGGGGGGGGGCGGCGGGGCGGCCTCGCCGATGATCGAGGGGGGCGGCTCGGCGGTTGGGCGGGCGGCCGCGCGCGGCGCTGCCCTCGGGGAGGCGCGCGCCTGCGTCCCGCGCGGCGGCGGCGGCTGTTTACGAGTCGTGGGCCGACCACCGCGGGAGCGCGCGGCAAGAGGGACGCGCCAGTGCTCCGCGCCGATCGCCCGCGCGCGCGCTTCCGGCGCCCGGAGCCGCCGAGCGAGGCCCTGTGACTGTGCGCGCCCGTTGGACCGCGGCGAGGATGCGGCCCGCGGCGGCCGCCTGAGCCCGGGCCGCGGCGCATGCCGGGCCGGCCCGCCGCGGAGGAGCCCCGGCCCGCCCGGGCTCCCCGCCCAGGACGCCGAGGAGGAGGCCGGGCCCGGCCCGCCGACCACGTGCCACCGCCCGGTAGCCCTGCCTAGACCCACGTGCCGCCCGCCCCGCGAGCCCCGCGCCCCCGCCCACGCTCTTCCTTCATTAGAGGCGAGTAGTGCGCGCCTGCATAATAGCCGCGCGTGCCGCCGCACCGGCTCGATAAATCCGGCCTTATATCACTCTTCCAGCTCCGCCGGCCCTCCGTATCATTTCAGAGTCTGTATTTCACTTGCGATAATTGCACCGCCCCGTCCCCTCCCCCATCTCGTTACTCGGGATACGATCGCCGTTGAGATATAGGACCGTTAAACAAAAACTGAAATTCCGCTTGTCGATAAGGCATTGCCGCGCGTTAATCAGTTGCCAGCGATCAACCGATCGACGATTCAATTTTTATGCCGTAAACTGCACTGTAGCCCAAGATTAACGACCGAATGCCCGGAAAGAATGATATAGCTAAGCGAGGCAGTCACACTATAGGGGCTATTGGGAAAGGGTATGTAATGAAAGTGGGGGTGGAGGCTTTGACGCACCGGCGCCCCGACGATTCGATCGCTTTCAGTGGTTTTAAAATATGAAGCGCGCCGATCAAGGAGGATTGATACTAAAAATTAATGAGACCGAGCTCGGAGCATTCGCCCCGGTGTCGAAGCCGCGATCGCGACTGAAAGGATCGTCCGCCGATTGAAGAGTCCAAAAGCCCCGGAAAAATGAAACGGGAGAGCCCCGGGACTCGGGGAAAATCGGAGGGACGCGGCGCGGCCCGGTGAATGGGGAGTCCGACGCGCCCTCCGGCTCGCGGCAAATTACCCGTGACGGCTTTTTAACCGGTCGCTCGGCGCGCCCCGGTGCTAATTGCAATTTCCCGAGGCGTTACAGCGCGGCGAATTTCCCGGGCATATCCGTCCACCGCGAGAGACGATGCCCGACCCTCGGCCGCCGCCGGGAAAGTCGATTTAAACTTCTCTGGGATGCGCGCCGTCGAGGAAAACAATTTCGCCCCTTGTCGCGCTTTGCGTCTCTCCCGCACTGTGAAAATCCGCGAAGCACGGCCTCGTTAAGACGAGCCCTGCCATCTTCGGGGCTCGTTTCTATGTACGCGGACGTTTCCCCCCTGGAATTCATTATTGGAACGCGAGGGCGAGAGGCAGTTGGGAGGAAGTCGGCGATCTATCATCGGCGGGCCCGCCAATAAACTCGCGCTCGGCAATTTTTCCGGTGGTATTAATTATGGTCGATCGGCGCGCCGAGTGATCGAGCGGGCCAAATTGACCCATCCCGTGGCAGGTGGGGCTCGCGCGGGGATATAATAGACTGGGCGCGGAAAAGCCGACCGCGGCTCTTTTCCACGGGTCGGCGGCGGCGGCAGCCCGTGAGCTCGGCGAGAACTTTGATTCGATCGGGCGAGCCGGAAAAGCGCGCGAACGAGCCCCTGAATATTTCATCGGGGAGGAATTCGAAAAGTTAGTTACCGCACGCGGCCGAAGGAGCTGTTACGCGGGCGGGCGAGTGAAAAATTGAGAAGGGGCGCATGCGTCATATGCCGGCTCTCCTTACGTTTCCGGCCCGCTCAATATTTCAGGAGTGCGCGGCCCCCTGATATATATTCGCGACGCGGCTCGGCCGGCCGACGGCTGTCCCGCGCCGGCGAGCGCATCGCCGGGGATCGCGCCGGCCGATCGATCCCGGGGACTGCCCCCAAGAAGCCCGGGTATTAAAATTAAGAGGGGCTCGGGACAAAGCCGCGCGCTGTTTAGGGGGGGGGGCGAGGTTAGCGCGCCGCGGCCCTCGTATATCCGCGGCTTTATCGCCGCCGCGGGATAAGGGGCAAATCGCGGGGAAAGAAAAGGCAAAGCCGCCGGGGAGGGGGACGGGAGCGCGCGCGCCCCGGGCGTCCTTTTCCCGGGATTCAAAGCCAAGTGCGCTCTTCGCTCGGCGATCGGCTAATTGCGCGGCTCGGGATTCCCGCCGAGCGGAAGGACGCGCGGCTAACCCGTTGAGCGCGGGGGGAGTGGAGGACACCCGGGGGGCCTTCCTCGCGTGCTCGGATCGCGGCAGGAGAGCCCAAAGCCGGGGCTCCTTCGATCCCCGAGAAAATCCCCGAGTCGGCCCGAGAAGCCCTTCCCCGACGCCTCCGCCACACGCCAATTGTCGCGGCAGCCGTGCGAGCCGATGACTACCCGACGAGATTACCACGCCTTTCATTCGAATCAGCGGGATCTGTACCGAGCCGCGGAGCGCCATTCACTCCTGGCAATGAGCGACGGGCCTGAAAATAGCCAGGACTGAATCTATCATGCGGATCTCATTCAGTCTCCTCGGATGATTTATTTGTTGGCTTTATTGCCGGAATACACGCGCTGTGCTTACTGATTAATTAGCAGCCAAGAGCTCGACCGATTCCAATGAAAGATCCTCCTCGCTGCAAATCAGGCTAGAACATATTTTATTTTTAATATTCATTTTACCCCATATACTTGTATAATTGAAAGAAAACCAGTAGGTACTAAAATGAACAGCCACTATATTCAGTAGCGCATACTACTTATCATAAACACTTTCTGAAAGCTACTTTCCAAGATTAAGAAAAATGCTGGCGCGTTATTCAAAATACGAAACGGCATCAATTTTTCCAACAAAATTGCGTTTCGCGGATTTACGTGAATAAATTACATCTTAACTCGCGTATTTTTCTCTTTGTTATTCTGATACCGACCTGTATTGTCTAATTGAATTGCTGTTTATTCTTACAAATGCATTTACAGCTTTTTAACTCTACACGTAGACGGATTCATTACTGCCTGAAATTAAGCAGACACGGTACGCATAATTGAAAAACCTCCGTCATTGAAGCAATCGCCAAGTCGAATAAACCATATTTAGGGTCCCCGATCGAAGCGAACTTCTAGTGCAGGGAGTTAGCGAATGATACCGTAACGAATAGCCGCGCGACTACCGTGGCGCGCAAGTAGAAAAGTTCCGAGTTCGGTCAGACGGCGGCGGCCGACAAGCGCGCGCTTCGTCAATGCTAATTTCCCTCCTTTTTCCGGCACTTCTCGCAGCCATCGGGCTCTCGGCGAATTAGAAGCCGCCCCCCCTCCTTCCCCCAGGCCCCTTCTTAAATCCGTGGCTCGATAACCGAGCGCCGCGGCGGCGTGACGGCCCCTCCCGAGGGGCGGACCCTCCTGTCCGCGGGCGTCCTTCCTGAATGGGATTTACGTGCTCGGGCAGGACGGCCGGGCGCCGGCGTTTAGGAGATGCGGACGAGCCCTTCCGGTGGGACGGCCCCTACGCCCCGGGAAATCAAGCGGAGTCTGGCCCGCCCGAAAACTCCGCGCATCTATGTCGCCGCTCCGGGATGTGCATGGGAGTAACCTGGCCCGCACTTGTTCGCCCCGCTCGCGTCGATCGACCGGACGTATATTAAAGATAGCGCTCGGGTAAGTAAGCTCCGTCGGAATATCTTGTCGCTTCAATTGTTAATCAGACGGATTGCTTTAACAGCAACTTGTTTATTAGACTTTCTTCGGTCCCGCTATTTGTACTAATTAGTTATTCAGAGCAAAGTCGACGATCAGACACGCGAGACAGCCGCGGTAATTTTAAATCGACCCCTGTGCAAACAATAGATTTAACCCCGAGTGGCACTGTTCTCAAAATAGTCCAATACATAAAATTCGCGCATTATTAGTTTTCAATTTTGTAAATTTATTAATGACACTCGAATCGATGTACTCGACGAGGACGAGAACAGTCGTATAACAACAGTTGAAATAGTAGTCGCTCCGGAAATCCTGGTAGAAATCAGAACAAAATTTCAGCCAGTTTTATGCATGTAAAATTTACATGCAATCTGAATTTTTAAATTGCTCGCGCACTCGTAATTTAAATAAAAATTCGACGGATTAATTTTATTTATTATTCAAGGCCCCATTTAATTGATTTGATTGAGGCGCTAATTAGAAAAGCCAGTTATTTTGCTACGAGGAAATAATGACGGGATAATAAGAGCAATAAAAACAGAACCTCACCCGCGCGGCCGGAAGACAACAAAGCTCAAGAATTTTCTCCCAGTGGCGAGGGGAAAAATGGCGCGAATTAAGGGAAAATGTATAAGTAATGCACCGGTGCGGGTGGCTCGATCCTTCTCGTCGGACATATTGAAATGAAATCAATAAGCTCGTCTTATTTCCACGGCATCGACATTTCGAGGGGCGAAGTGCGGGGGGGAAAAGCGGCGATATAAGACGGCGAACATCTGCGGCGGCGGTTGGAGCGGGGAATTCCGCGAGGGAAAAGAATCCCGGGCGTCGCCGCTGTTACCTCTCGACGTCAATTATTTATGAAAATCCCGCTTTGGTTTGCGCCCCGCGTCCTGATGCTTTCCCGTTCGGCGCGCTATCCAAAATCGAAAGTAACGAGAACGCGGAAAAGCCGCGGTGGCCAGTGGCCGACACAGGCCAATGCAAGGAGCCGAGGGTAATGCGAGGTGGGCAAGTCGTAACGGGCGGAGTCACCCGACTCCTTTCAGAAGCCGGGACACTTCCACCCACACCCATGGCCCGTTTGACGCGAGCGCGCGGCCTCAGCTTTTCTTCCCTTGGCCGCGCGTGATTTCGCCCTTTGACCGCCTGGCCCTTTCACATCCTGGCGGCCGATGCACCCGACGCGGTTCACCAGGTTAATGAGGTTGGCGCGGTAAGGAAAATTCAAGGGATCCGGAGCCTATATACCTTCTTTTGCTGCAAGTCACTTTTTTCCCTGGGCTTTCTTTCATCATCTTACTTTTCCATTATTTTTAGTACTTATGGATTTTTTATCTAGACTGGTTTTACGATTGCGGTGCTTTTTTATCTTTTAATATTGAACTAGTTGTAACTGCGCGGGATCGTTGACTATATGCACATGACTGATTACCATACTTCCGCTTTTGCCATGTTAATTTAGATTATTAATGTAATTTCGCGGGCTATTAAGGTTCCTTAGGACCTTAGCCTTAAATAAAATTTATTTCTATAACTCTGTTCTATTCTATTCCCATTTTAATTTTCTTTCGTATAAATTAAAGCTAGTTTCTGGCTAATTTACGACCAAAATTTACAGTTAAGTTGAATTAGTTTTTTCGTTCTACTTTCATTTAACAAAAATTTTAACGCAAAATACATGGTCGTTATACACGTGTTAGATGTTGAAGTATATGGTGGCAATCTTGTATGATTTTTTTTGCATTTATAAATTAATTTCATGATTTAAGGCTCCCATTAACGCAGTGACCGTTGAAAATAAAAACCCATTAATTTTCTATCGGACTCTTCGACTGGTTTTCATCGACTGTTTTAATACAATTCGATTGGCGCAAAATCTGGGGATGCGTTGAATTGTTTAAAAAAGTGCCACCCGCAATTTGATATTCCGTGCTCTTACCTATCATCAATACCATTGCTTCCGGTTGCACCTTTTTTTCATGCACTAACAGAAAAAATTTATTTAGCCAAAGCTGTCGTTTCCTTAAAATTTATTTCACGATATTTATTGTAAAAGGACGTTCTTTAATTTCAACAAATATTCGCTAACAGTTAATTTATCAAACACTTTTAATTAATTTCTATTGTCTTTTGCAAAATGGATTTAATAAACCCTTTTACTAATAAATATAGATAGCTTTATAAATCATTATAATATGCTTGAAAAAATAAGCATATTTTCATAATTTATTCAACAAAAACGTAAATCGTTGCTAATATCTCCCCAATCGACCCATCTCTAGTAGTACAACAATTTAACTTTTGTATTAATTAAACAAAATGTAAATATTAACTTACATTTATTTTAGTTAACGTATAAGATCGAAATTCTTAATAAAAGTCCTGTTCGGCCTCGTTACATTCAAGTTTCGCTTTTAACCAAGGTTAAGGTTAATAGTCGATGTGTTAACCGTTTATACCTGTGCATTTGCCCCGTATTAAAGTCAAATATTTGTTAGCTATTAATGCACTGACTTTGATTGAAACGAATGTTTCTATCAGTGTGCAGGTGCAGGAGGCTTCCCTTTTTTAATTGCTAATTCTCTCGTGCCGAGCTTTCATCGCTGGGCTCTGTGAGAAGACACGCGATCGTTAGGCGTTACAGGAATCGAGCGCGTCAGGATCAAGCCCCCTTCCCGGCCTGAACAAAATCAATTGCGCGGCCGGCGATGGCGGAATAAATTGAACGGTTAATGATTTATAATAGGGCCGCGGGGCGCGCAGTCATGATTTTTCCCACATTTAGAGCACGCGCAGCAGTTTTTCATATTTAAAGCAAGTGTTATCACGGGGAGTTAAAAATTTATCGCGAGCCATTCTTTACGCGGCGTTTTTGCCCGGCCGTGGGGCCGTGGGGCCGCGGGGCGGCGGAGCGCGAAATTTAAGGACGATTCTTCTGGGCGCGGGGGGAGGGGCCGGGCGGCGCGGGGCTCCGTAATTTTTTCCGCAATAGCGCAAGGCGCCGGGACAAAGCGCGAGCCGTTGGGCGGGGCTAGGCGCAGCGGCGGGCCAAGGAGCGGCGTCACGCCTCGGATTTCTTATGTCCCGCAGGGAGAGTTCAGTTACGAGGCCGGGGGGAATAGCCTTGGGGCCGCCTCGGCATGAGTCGGCGGGGAGGCTGCGCCCGGGCGCCGGCCGCCCGCTGAGCGTCTCGCCGGCTGACCGACCGCGCCGGCCAAGATGGCTATGGTCATATCGCCCCGGAGCAAGATCGTCACCCTGGCCCTCCTGATCGGCATCGTCCTCGTGATCGCCCTCACGGTCGTCGGGGTGGCCAGCCTCCTGAGCAACGACAAGCAGGAGCAGCAGCAGCTCCTGGAGCGACAGCCGAGCCCCGACTCGAAGACGCTCACGAGCCGGCAGCAGCAGTTCACGAGCTACACCGCCACCAAGCAGGTCAGTCGAGCCCGGCCCGGTCCGCAGAGGCAGCGGCGGCGGCGGCGGCGGCGGCGGCGGCAGCGGCAGAGCCCCCGACCCCCTCCCCGGCTCCCTTGGCTTTTGTGCCGTGTTATTAACTCGGCGTTCGCCGAAGCGGGGACGCTTTTATATCAACCGCGGAGATTTGAGCGATAGCCGGGGATAACGATCTTCCGCGAAATGGAGATCTGATATTAATTTTTTAAAGTTTCTCCCAGATGACTCTTTGGCCTTATTCAACTTTGGCATTATAACCGCGATGGATTTAATTCGTGCCACCACTCAACTGAACTCGCGGCCAAAGAAAAACCAATTCCGCAGTGTTTCTATTTTAATCGTTTTAGGCAATCAAAGCAGATGTAAATTTATGGAAAATTACCTTCACTGCCGGTGAAAGCTTTTCAATATAAAATCCCTTGGAATATACGCTGTTCCCCTTTTTCAATGATAACGCGGGCACGCTCGACGGGCGCGTGTAACGTTATACTCGGCCCGCTTCAAATAGATAATTTTTTCAAATTAATTGCATTAATCGCTCAAACTCGGCCGTTGCGAGAGCATTTTTTCCCCGAGCATCGACGCGAGCACATTTCAAACAATTTGAGAAAATAAAGGAGCGTTGAAACTGCCGGTGCGCTTTCTGCGGCTGCCGCTGCCACTGCTACTGCTGCAGGCTTTTGACAAGGTAAAATTCCATCAAACATATATTTGGATGACACACTCAAAGCGATGGAAACGAAACAGATTAAATGAACAAGAAAACTCGAAACAAATAATTAAACTAGCTTTCGAACGCACCAATTATCCTTTTATCGAGCACACAATGATTTGACACGAAATCTCCTAAAAATACTTCCTACCCCGTGAATATTTTAAACCATGTTTTTATTTTCAGCAAACTTTGAAAATAATTATTGACAATTATACGTGTAAACGGTAATGCCGTACATACATGTACGTGCATGCATACATATACATGTGTGGTAGGGGGGGGTTGTGTGTATATATAAATATACGGTTGTAATTATCCTTGGAACAGGGGTAAAAATATCCTTTCCGAGTGCATACGCCAGAGTGGAGAAAGAAAATGCGTGAAAAATCGATTTTCCCACGACCGCGAATTGACCGAGGCGACGATTCAACTCGTGGAAATATCAAAGCGCGGCAATGCTGAAAATATATATATGTCCAATAGATCCGGGGTGCGCTTTTATTTGAGCGGCCGAGTCTAATAATACACGGCCAAATAAATACAAAAGAGTCAAATTGGCAGAGTGCTTGGGTGGGGGCCGGGACTGCCGCCTCATGCGCGGCTACCTCGAGCCTGCCGCAGCGCCGCCTCTAATTTGAACTGCAAGTTTGCTCGGTCTACGCGGTGGAAATAAAACTTTGATGCGGCAAGGCGACCAAGAGGAGCGCCTGCGAAACGAGCGTATGTCCGGCAGGGGAGAAAATTTCCCTGACCGGCGCCAAAGTTTCGCCGCTGTACACGCGTGTGTATCAATGCAAAGACCTCCATGCTTATCCTTGCGTGGGATTGACGTCCCACTCGCCTTTTTCCTCCACGCGACCTCGTTCCCGCCTTGCGCGCATCTCATTTACAGGTGCAACGAGGCGCTTGGCATTGTCCTCGGTAATTAGAGCCTCCGCGTTGGCAATCGAGTGCGCATAAAAATCGCAGGTGCTCGATTAATCAGAGCGTTTCTTCGCATGGCAACTGTCCGGTGTACTTACGAAACTCCCGACATCACGAAGAAAAGGAATTCCTTGTTATTGCAAACCTTTTTATTTATAAAAATGTTTATTTATTTATTTTTTTTTATTTCCGTTTACTTTTAAGCATACATTTTTTCTGAATCGTGTACATGTGGTGTTTTTCTTGCAATTTATCTGAGTATTGTATGCGTATGCTAACTGAGATATTATTAGAGTAGTTGGTTATTGTTTTTAACCAACTATTCAGCTCGTGAGTTAGATGCGGACTGAAACGTCGCAGTGCTTTTTGTAGGCGCTCACCTCGTCTTCCCCCACTAGGTGGCCCTTAATATTTACTCGTCTCAGATGACACCTTCCCCGCCCTCGCAAAGAAACGAATAACCGCAGGTGTACCTCCGCGATCCCTCTGTGATGGAGACCTGTATCCCTCGAGATTACTGCTTGCCCAGGATAGGCCGAGCGGATGGTTTTACAGACAAGTCCACGCTAGACGAGTTCCGAGTAGATGACAATCCTTTCCTGTTCCATCGGGTTCAATAACCTGAATCTCTAATTATCGATTCTCTATTTGCCATGGATATATTTTCTTGAATTTTATTTGTAATTATTACAAATATTTAGTTATAAACGATAAATCTTATAACAACCAGAAACTTATAAAGCAGTCATAAATAAATTAAAACTAACACTGTTGTAAATGTATTTAATTTCTATTTCAACTTCTAATCCGTTAACTTCGTTGGCGCTGACTTATACATTCTAATTGATTGCATTTATTGACGAATCGTATCTTTGTGAAAAATCAATGAATTAAAATAACCGTGAACTATACGTTTCTAGAGGAACGAAATTAATTAAAAAAACACCCTGTACCATTTGTAACTAATTATTCGTGAAGTTAGCTTACATTAATGGATTTATTAGATAAAAATATCTAAAGAGTTTTTAGCCACACGTTAGCTACTCTTAATAATATTTAGTCAGTTATGCTTGCGCAAATTATATTTTGGAATCTGGTCATCATGCACTTTGTAACTTTAACGCATATTTAGGCGCTTATTTCGAGTTTATTATAGTCATTGATGCTGGTACAGTAAAGTTACTCTGCTATGTCTAGCTATAATCACGTAAAATACTATGGATGAAATATACTGAATTAAATGTAAAATTGAAAAGATCTGATTTTTCATTCGGTGTGAGAAAAATAAAGTATATCTCTCGGTTACAATAGGGTCACCATACTGTACTCGAAGTCTCTTGATACTTATTGAAACTCATATATTATTTTGTGGTCTAATTTATGCCGCGTTACAAGATATTGAATGTTATTTTTAACTTCAGAAATATTATGATAATAGAAACAATGTAAATAAATTCAGTAAATATTGATATACATTGTAATAATACTATCTTTTGATCCATCCGTAGCATAGAGATTATGTATAGATGTTGCAGGTAAGCGATGGAAGATGATAGAGGTGAAGGAGTGACAAAATAAAACTCGGGAAATGTGATGAAAATTTTTGAGATTTCTTGTTGTGAGATATCGGGGCGGATGCTGGCAAGGCTCAAACAGAAGTGTCCCGCTCCGCTCGCCAGGCCGAACCTGTCCGCCGGCGCGGCTCCTCACTCCTCCGTCCGCCGCCGCGCTCGCTTTCCCGCGAGGAAAAACGCGACTTTGTTCCCGCGTGGCACTTCTCGGAACCTCCTACCAATGACTTTCAGGACGAGATTCGCAGGCTTGATCGCTCCTAACTTCCGGAAGTGGCCTCACGGTCGTGTGCACTCGACCCTGTGCACACCGATCTCCATGATCCAGGAGCCTCGTCGTTCGATCCTCGGCTACGGTCGGAGGCTCCCTAGGAGTCGCCGCGGTCTCGCTTCGGCTGAAAATGTCTCCGCGAACACGCCCGGAACAAAACGTGCTACAGGTACCTCCTTCCAGCCTGTGCACGTCGAAGCAAGCCTCTTTCGCATCTCGCCCGTAACCAGCCTCGATTGCATCTGTCAATCGCGGACCATAAAAAACAAATACAATAAACCTACGCCGCGCCTTGCCGCCCACCGCATCTCCGAACATCTCATTATCTTTATTTCATTCATTACAAATCATTAATATTTCATTACATCTCATTTAGGTTCGCGCAAACAGTTGTAGCGAGCCATTTAATCGGGCCTGGAGCGCCGCGCTTCTTTGTTTACAAACTCGCCGCGTAGGCTTCGGCTTGGAGGGTGGGAGCGTCACGTCCTTGCTTGCTCCGAAACACACATATGTAACATAACGCGCCGCTCTTGTACGCAACAATAGAGTTTGCATGCCAGCTACAGCTGAGATAGCGTGCGTACTCGATCTACAATGAAACAATGCGTTTACTAATTTACTTTGAATTCTTTTTTCATTTTTTACATATATTATAAATATATGCTCTTAATTCATTATTTAAAATTTAATGTCTAAAGCTGCGATTTTCTAACTGACCTTAACTGGCAGATTAACGTTACTCTCTAAATCTCAAAATATGAAAAGTGAGTCTATCGGCCTAAGGATGAAAAGCTGCTTTTGTTTTAATCAATCGACTTTATCGCAAAGTAAATATCATGCGACTAAGTCTACGGCTACAATATTTACGCATATGATTAACATAACCAAAACATAGTATAAACATATTTTCTTTTTACACTCCTATTTTTTACGTCAGATTTTATATTTTAAATTTTTTATGGATAATAAAATGAAAAATGTACTTTATGTTAGACATGTCCGTTCTAATTAACCATACGAATCACCCCACAAATGAGTGATTTGATCACTCGAACAAGAGCGATCTTTTTACTCAAAAGTAAGTTTGGCTCACTTTTAACTCTATTAGAGTGAAATATTATATCTAGAGAGTATAGATAGCTAACACGTAGGTAATAAACGCGTTAACTATAAGCTAAATAATGTTGTGCTAGTATTCTGTTTATTTTCTACTATGGCTAGAGTAAAAATAAACACGTGTTTATTCTATTACCGTTCCAAATAGACTGCGAGTCTTCATTATCTGTTAACGCAAATATCGATTAGAACGTAGTCAAATTAATGTTTTCCTTTTGAAAAAACTTTCATGAAATTGTTAGAAAGTATCTTGTAAAATCTTTTAAATTAACAAAAGCAATTTTTTATTAAGATACTTGTATAGTCTTTCATATAATTTCTTAAAAGCTTTTGAACTTTGGAGTTATTGACATTACCGGATATTGGTATATTTTTCAAAGTTCTAACAAATTAATTCATTAAAAGATGCGGCCGTGCAGAAGACGAAATATTACTTGAGTGGAAAATTAACAACGTTATATACCGTAACTCTAGTAAAACAATCTTTTCAATGTGAATTATTAAATGCGTATAATTTATGAACTCATGGTAGAGTAAGCCCTATGTTATCTTTTTTCTTTTGTTTTTACGAGAGGTTTAGCATACACTTTATACACGATCATTCGTAAGTTGTCGCGCATAATCCATACGATTAACGAATCGCATCAAATCAAATAAATTTTATCAGGAATTACAATTTGTAAATCCAAGTAGCCTGCGCAAACGAAAAATACAGCAAAATGATCGGTAAAGGTAGTATAAATACTTAATAACTCATGTACACTGAAATCCAGTCAATCTAATAAATTGGAGAGGTTTTTTCACATCTTCGGATTATAAATCACGGAATAATTTTTGAAATTTATCATCATTAGTTCGATTTGCGATAAAAACATAAAGAGTTTGGCGCATTGGGTGGTACTGGAAATACAGCAAACGGCCAGCTGTCAATGTACATAGGTCTGCGAAGGAGCAGGCGGCTATCCAACCAGGCGACAAGTGGGCCAAAGTTGGATGCCGGGCGCATTCCCGAGGCAGAGGTCGGCCGCAATCAGTTTATCAATAAAAGTGGTTGGTCGGGGGACGATATCGGGGTTTGGGCCGAGTAATTGAAAGTCGCAGGACAGCGGCCCCCCGTCGATCGGCCGATCGGCCGATCGCCGCGCGCTTTCATTAAACTTCGGCCTCGAAGCCGCGGCCGTCTAATCTGGCGCGGGCTCCCCTGTAATCCCCGGTGCGCGGCCGCGTTTTACGCGGGCTAATGCGACCGGGCGGGGCCCCTAAAACCAGGGACGCGGCTCCTTGCGGGGAGGGGGTCGGAGGGGCCGGGGGCGAAAAAGCCGGCGCATGCATAAAAGGGGCATCCGCACGCGCGCGATCGGGTCGTTGGGCGCGGCCCCGGGGAGGACGCGCGCCCGGAATTCCCGAGGCGGCCAGCCGCCGCTGCAGCACTCGGACGCGGGGAAATATGGCGCCTGGCAGGGCTCACCGAGGAATTGCCCTCTGCTTCGGAGCTCCGAGGCGCGGCGCCGGACTATCTCCTGGCCCCCGAGCGCTCCGTTACATTTTTCCCGAGCCGCGGCCTCTTCGAGGGAATGATATTCCGCGCTGTAAAAGTTACGGGGCGCGTGGCCCTGCCACGGCGACTCGTCCCCCCGGCTATTTGACTTTTGGGAAAAATGGCCGGGCTCTGGCCCGGGCTTTACGCTCACTTCGATCAAACTTAGATTGGCCTTGTCTAAGTTTATGCACGCCACGTAAACTTTTCACGCGGAGAACTAACGGCCCCGATAGGTCCGATATTGCGGGTAAAACGCGGATAATTGCCCGCTCGTCCAGGGGCAGTTGATTGGTCAGCCGGTTTGAACAACCGCGAAATTTTTCACGCGGCTATGACAGAGGAGCGCGAGCGGGGATTATTCCCGAGATCGGGCAGCGAGCGGGAGCGGAAAGTGGGGCTAGTTCCTCCGTGCTCCGCTTCAGCGGCGCGTGTTATCCGGGACGCGCGCCATCGGCGCCGGGACAATGGACCCGCAGCCGCTTTACGTCCTCCGGCGCGGCGACCTTTCCAGTCCTAAACAAGGACCGGCCGCGGGGACGTGCGCGAGTCCGGGGGCCGTCCGGAGCGCGGTGGAAACATCGAGCAAGGGGAAGCTGCCTCCGGCATAAGTGCCGCACCCGAATCAGCCCGCAAGGCTATGGGGGCCGGTGTCAGGACACGTCCCGCCAGCATTCCCGCCGGTAAGAGCCGAGAAATGTATTCCCGAGGCGCCCGCGAGAGGAGTCGGCCCTCCTCGGGAAAAAGGGAGCAAGATAACCGGAGGCAGCTATTAGTCCGCTGACCGCCTCGGGCCCGCTCAAAGAGACAGCGGCGAATTTTCCTACTTGCGCTCGACTTTTCTCAATTACCGAACTCTGTATTTCCCCCGGTCCATGCCGGCTCTCTGCCGGCGCATTTTAATTCGAACCCCTGCTTTTAGCCCCCCTCACGGCCGTTAAGCGGATAATCTTTACTTGTTTATCAAAGGAACTCTTCGTTAATATCTCGGAAAACTTAATGTGCCTTCGACCGCTTTTTTCCATTCCGGTCCCAAGGACAATTTTCCGGCCACATTAAACATTCAATCTGATGCGACGGTGCGGCGCAGGCGTCGTTTACGCTAGAAAAACTTTAAAACTCTATCTCTTGGCATACTCTTTTTTTTTTTTTTGAATTTTCACTGCAGTGATGCCAGCCTGCATCTGCCCAGGTTATGAATTTCCAATTCTGTCTCGGCACATAAATCTGGGCAAATCTGCAAAACAGCCGCGATCATTGAACGTCTCTTTTACTATAGGCAACGTGTTTCTCGAAAACTCGAGATGTTGCCTTATGCGACCTACAAACAAATAGGAAATATGAAAATATCGTTTGTGCGAGCTCGAGCTCCGACGAATGAAATGTGTCAAAAATACAATATAAAGTTCTTACATTTAACCTGAATTCGAAGAAAATATTCTTGGTACAATTTGAAATGTGATGCAAATATATCCATGAAAGAGATCGAAGCCTGCGTCTAGAAGACTGATTTCCTCTCGTTCGTTGGCTCGACTATATTGAAACAAATCCGGATTTCCATTTTCCACCCCTCGTCACCTCGCTTAAATCCTCGTGTCGCGTGTAACTGAATATAAGCTTTTCAATCGTCATTATACCCTTCTTTGTATAAATGCGAGGATACGTATTTATTACATAATCAGGTTATTATATTAATCAGGTCAAAGGGCTCCTTTTCGAAGTAAAAGCTATTTATATTTAATCGGGTGTCAGAGAAACATATCATTTTGGCATGTCGTGTTACTCCACATTTAAAAATCAACAAAAGATGTATACACAAATACTTGAATAACACTGTTAGTAACCACCTGCACGACATCCCAGGTAATTTGGAAATAGTTGAGATAGTTCAATTTAGTAACAACGCTCGGCTAAAATAGTCGTTCACCGGCATTGCAGGAAGTCCTTATTCGAGCTGATGCACCCGGGGGAAGGAAGGTGGCCGCTAATTAATTACCATCGGTCCATTAGGTCGGGAAATCCAATCGAGGCTCCAGCTCGCCCCTTGTTTAAAGAAAGATAGAATAATGAAGGGCCGGTGGCGCGCAATTACCCCCGCGTATTTTTATACTCGCGCTAAGGGGCGCGGGTCAGGAGGCGCGAGTGGGCCGGCCGGATTTTACGAGTGCCGCCGTATCGCAATCTCTTTCCCCGGGGGCAATTTTAGCGAGGGCCGGCGAGGGTTTACGGGTCTCCGGCCGGCCCCACCCCTTCAGCGGGCCCACCTGCTTAATTAATCATTACACCGGGCGGCTCGAAGCGCACGAGTGAGCCCCGGCCGCCCGGGACTCTGCTCTTTCGCTTTTACGCTCCGGCCCGCCTCTTTACGATCGGCCGGGCCGCCTTGACGCGTCGGTGGCGGGCCGTCGCGCGGCCGCCTATACGCCGCCCGCTTTTCGTTAGCTGCCCGACCGGGGAGATTTATTCGTTTCGGGCCCGCGCCCGCCCCCGGCCGAGCTCGGGATAGCGCGTTTGCCCGCCGAGGAGTCGCCCGCGGCGGAAAGTTGCCAGTTGCATTTTGAGACCGATCGTGTTTCGATGCGTCTTTGTGTAGGATTTAACTCGGGATTTAATTGTCCGCAGTCTACCGTCGCGTGTTCGTTGTGCAGGACCGTTTGCATTATGACGATGTTTTAGTGCGGAGAGAGGAGCAGCACACCTGTACTGTTTCGTCTAATTAGCACAATTATTCATTAATGAATGGATTCTAAAACAGCGTTGCAATTGTATGTTTTTACAAATTGAGATGAATTAATAAATGAATCCCTCCAAATAGCAATTGCTCTCCATTGCGTTATCACGCATATAATTGCGAGGGAAACGCGGTTTCATTAATAAAAAATACAGTTTACATTTTTTTCATGCGTAGATCATAATTATCTATAAATATACAGCATGAATCTAATTATTTTTCGATGTTTGGTATATCAGTCATAAAATTATTTGCTTTCCATTCGATAATTTCATTTTCTCTCGTTTTTCAATAAATGATTTATTGTTATTCACATTTTATTTATCTTCGATAACTGCTCCTGTAACTATAATTGAATTAATCATTTAGTGATAAGGTGTAACGTAATACTAAAATATTTATAAAATAATTCTTATAAAAGAATATCTATGTTTATATTTGTTTATATTTTGATGATGCGGACGATTAATCATCGTCATTTTACATTGACGCAAATTTAAATCAACGAAAAATATTTTGATTTAAAATGAAATAGGCCACAGTGCGAAACTGTGTATATCTCTACATGTTTGAATGTTGAGGGCTGTGTTAAGTTTGTAGTACAATAACGAGTAAAGGAATATTTGACCTAGAAACCCAAGGGTCGCTTAATGGAAATTTTAATATATTGTAATGTCCAGGAAATGGGCTTCGGCGTGTAATTGTTTTCTCGGAGAAAATGCACGGACGGCGGGAACTGGGCTGAACGGGAAAATCGGGTAACACCTAACCCATCTAGTTCAGTTAATCGAGACGTTTTCCTATGCGTTCGCAAAAAGAAACTCCGAGCAGACCAAGCGCTCGGTCGCGTCGATTGTGACTTATGGACGTCGCGGACAAGTGACACAGGTATCAACTGTCCGACTTGGCGAGAACCGGAAAGCGCGGCCTAGTAATTCTCCTGTGGGCAAAACAAGCGCAAGGTTTCCTTCAGTACTATTACCAACGAACCATCTAAATCAATATTTATAAACTTTCTTCTTTACTAATAATAACGGAGAAGTATAATAAAAACGATTGGAGAAACTGCGCTAATTGTACCATAAATGAATCAGGGCAACTGCAACACGTATTTCTTTTAATCTGATTTATTAGATAGACAGGTGATTCTTTTGGAATTATACAAAATACCTGCAGTCCGGTTGTGGTACAGAAAGAAGATGTTATTTGCCCAGAGAAATAGAATTAACCTCAATAAATCACTCGGAAGCGACGTTTATATTTGATTGGTATATGAGTTACATAAATACGTCCGGGGAGCCGCGGCTCTCTTCCGCTCGATCGAGCCGAGGGCGCAGGCTGCAGCTCCTCTTGGGCCACAGGCGCCGCGAGGCCGGCGGGCACATGCCGAGCGCGCCCGAGATTTCCATGCACTCGGGCGCCGGGGCAGCTCCCGCGGCGCGCGGCTGCGAGGCGGGCGGGCCGAGGGCACCAGGGACGCGCGGCATCGCAGGGCTAACGGCTGCCCCGGGCCAGGCGTCGCTTTTTCACTTCGGCGCCCGGTCGTAAAGGGCGCCGGGAAATCAGGTGCAAATGAGCGAAGGGGATACCCCGGGGCTCGTGCGCCGGGCCAATCTCGCGCGACCCGCGGGACGGCCGCCGGCCCCGTTATCTCCCCCCGTTATAATAATCGGGGCGCGCGGACGCCGAGGGCCGCCCCGGTGCATAAGGGATCCCGGGGCCCTGGACCGAAGCTCTCCCCGCGGAGCCGGCGCCGCAATCCGAGCCCCCGAGGCCGGCCTTCTTTTCCTCCGGGCGAACCGGGCCAACAAACTCCCGCTCGGGTTATCGGCCAAACTTGCCCGCCTCCGACCCTAAACGGCGCAGAGGCCCTCGTTATGGAAATCCTCTCGAATCTGAATATCGAGGGCCGCGGGCCTTTGGCGCCCGGCGCGAAGAGTCGTCGCGAGGCAGCGCCGCCGCGGGCTTCAAAGGCGCGCGCCCCTCGCGCTTTGCCCCCGGTGCGCGCCCTCGACGGGGCCTCGAAAGCCAAAGGGAAGCCAGCGACTCGCGCCCGCGAGCTCGAGCGCTTTGGTCGCCATTTTGAAAATCCGGTCCGCGAGCCGATAGCCCTCCGACCCTAAAGTCTAAAGTGCCATCCTTTTAACCCGCTCCGCGCGTCGATGTCTTTTTATCGCGGTCATTTATACCGCTCTTTTCCCAGGAGCCGCCGGCGCACCCGAGCGATATATCACGGGCTAATCTGCCCCGAGAACTGCGAGAAATATGTACCGAATACAGCGCGGCGTGTTCGTTAAAAAAAAAGTTACTCGGAGCTCGAATCCCCGGCAATAACAAGCTATATTGCGCTTCTTTCGACTGCCTGCGGTTATAGGTTATATGCGCGCGCGGTGCTCTGATACAGGAGCCGAAGCCAAGTCCCGCGAGCAAGTTTTGCGCTGTTAGTGCGCGGCCAACTTATCTCGATGATTAGCCGGTTATCTCGCCTCGCACCTCAATGGCTGCGAGCTTTGAGGAATGCCTGGGCCTTCGGTCGGGCTTGTTAATTGTTTATGCGCCCGGAGCGGCATAATTGCACGGAGATAAGGGCTGCGAGGGCGTCCAAGCGGAAGAAGAACTCGAAGACGAGGTACGGCGCGGGTATAGACGGCCCGAGTGCCGAGGGCCTGCAGGACTGCACCTCCCCAAGGAAGCGATCCCCCGCCCACGCGACAAAACTCGGAGACGTCGGCTCTCATGGTTGCCGCAGTCTCACTCATAATAACGATTTATTAGGAAAGTTCGTGCCGGCCCGCAGGCGGCTACCCCCTAATGCCATCCCACCTCCGCAGCCCTGCCACCTGCGGGATGTTTCGGAGTAAACCCGCGACGGTTTCGCGAAAACTTCCATCAGAGCCGCGTAAGTACTCGAGCCTCGCGGAGCCTCGCGCCCAAGACTAGTGATTCCTTTTCGAAAACACCGGACGTCTCCGTTTCGCGAGCGATCTATATTGACTTCTAATTCAATTTTGGTTATATATTTTTTTTCTACGCACCTTCTGAATATCGTTACAATATCGTTACACTTTTACTTATTATATCTATAAATGATTCAATTTTTTCTGATATTTGTAATTATAATATACGGAAGTCATTTTATTTGCAACACAACAAATTTACATAACAAGTCTTTACAATTATGTATACAAATAAAAGTTAAAATAATTATAAAATATCACATTATGGCAAGTACATTATTTTATCGCGTATAATAAAATATTGTATGTCTTCCAAGACTCTCGTTAGTTTGTCGCACACTGAATAGCTATCTTTATCAAAGCTGCGTCTACATCCTGATAATTATTGGTACTGCAGGCTAATGCACGATAAAGTTTTATTAATCCTCCCTTATCACTTTGTGCAAAGAGATTATCATCAATATTTATGTATGAATCGAAAAGTATGCGCTTAGAATTCTCTTCATCCATGTCTGCCTTCAAGGTGACTTTTTTTACTTCAATTAAATCCGTAGACATACTAAAATCAGAAAAAAAAGAGTCTACATTACTGACAGATAAAAGTAATGTAGGATGTATAGTGTGCTTGTCACATTATTTTACTTTTTTTTTTAATTATTAAAAGATAACTTACGTTCTATTATAAACCAGAACTTGAGGTGTATCTTTCCAAGGCTTATAAGCGAATGTATCGGTAGTTTTTGATTTAATGTATGCCATTAGGTAGGTGCCTAATAATACCTCAGCTTCATGATAAAATTGCCAATCTGTTCGTGGCTGTTCAATTAAAAGATTTGTTTTAGTTCCATGTCTCTTATTATAAAGTTGATTGTATTGAAAATACTAATACTAACTGTAGAAAGGTCGGAGCAACTATTGTCCAAAGTAAGATTAACGATATTTATATTATCACAAGTACTCATATCAATCTTTTTTTTAAATTCAAAGAGGTATCCGTCTGGAAGAGGTCTTCGTTTTGAATATAAGTAATGTACTTTACAAGGTTCAAATTCATGAATCTAAAAATGGTATAAAAATCAATTAAATTATCTTGATTCTAAAATACATGATTTTAATTAGAAAAACGAATTGAAAAGATTTTCAATGTTAGGCTTATTGAAATTACTAAAAAAAGTAAAAGATTTCAATGGATTAGTTTGTATTGGGTAGGTCAAAATAAGGTAATTATTACACAAAGTAAATAAGTCAAAAATCAATGATAATCAAAAAAACGATCTTTCGAGTTCGAAAGTTTGCTTTTTTGTAAATGCAGTTTTCACTTTCATCTGCATGATTCCAACTGATGTCTAATTTATGTTGCATAATAAAGACTATAACTTTTTTAAACATACCCGGCCTGAGTTATGCAAGTCTATTAATAGTAAGCAAATGTTTTTGTATTCACAAATTACTAATTATACCCTCTAATTACTTGTCACATAATTATTAGGCCGCAACAAGCCGAAATATTTTTTTTAGATACATGCCAGGTGCAATGAAACTTAACACATGACAGTTTTTTTAGGGATAGCAAATGTTTGCATTTAGGACTGAAACTCTTATTCCCGCGATCAATCGAAATGCATCAACTTCACCGGCAAAGTAGGTACGCTTAATTTGTTTCAAGCAATCCAATGTTTTTCAGTTTCCTACATTTTGGCTTAGTCCAGTTTCGTGAAAAATAAATACATTAAAAAATTAAAAACCGTTATAATCTTTCAAAAGGAATGGAACTGAAATGGAAATACATTGTACATATGAAATCTATTTCTAAATATATAGTTACCGTATCTATGTCAACGGGGTTAGTTGCACTCGAAGATTTTTTAACTTCAGAAAGTTCTGGATCATATGCTCTAAATAAATGTAACTTTAACTGTTGGGATAGTAGATCCTCGTCTTTTTGAACTTGAACATATTTCAACTGCAATAAATTCGATAACATTATAACAAAATAACAAAGTATATATTACAAAGTAGTATATGATGCAAAGTATGTACAAAGATACAGTATGGTACTATAATTTCACGATAAAGTATACATTAAATAATTATTTAGACAAATATGTAATATGCAACAAATCTTCTCGTGTAATATAATTATTACATTTTTAAAGTTCTTTTTAAATATGATATACGTTAAAAACTGTAAGTTAGTTGTTATATATAATGAATCAAATAAGAAAATAGCTTCGCATAATCTTACTATTCCTTGATCATAGAATGCTGCAAAAGTTTTTTTCAAAGATTCAGCAAGATCATTTAAGATCCCACATGTGCTAGTTGTTATATCTAATCCAGATTGTAAATTTGTTACAGATATTAGCACGTTCTGTACATTGGCATAAAAAAAACATTTTCTAGCATCGTCTTTATTACAAGACTGTTGAAAAGATATATTTGCATCCATAACCATAAGTGTCGCTATATTATCTGGTTCTAATTTTATGTATGTCTCTACATGCATATTTTGTATCACGTCATCTACGTCAACTGAAAAATTTTAGATTTATGAATTATAATTAGCTCTTCATGAACTCGTAACTTCAAACGATTACTTAACTACCGAAATACGATTCAAACTATTACCTGCTAAAGTATAAAGACGTGCTGATGAAATCAATAGTCCTAGAAAAAAAACTATTACGCCATAAAAGCCTTAAAAATGCGAATCTTATAATAAACAGAATCAGCCGTATATGCAAAATGAACGTAAAAGCAATAAAAAATCTACCATCTTCACAAAACTCTCGTTATTAAGGCATTAACATACAAATAATATATAGATATTAAAAAATTGTTCTGGATATAGATTACAAATATAAATATAACGAAATTCAATTCTTACCCACAATAAATGTATTTATTAATTGAAACATTGCTAGTAGTTTTCTGATCAGCACAACAAAGTTTAATAATACGTCCGGTATAATCTGTTTTTTACAGTAACCAGCATAAAATTAATTCAAGCATCATAAGTTTGACACTGTTTATCTGCAAATTCAAGCGTGTTAAAGTATACATATAATACGTGTTATATGTACCATACGCATTACTAGAACACGTTTAAACGTGTTCTTTGTTACTAAACAGATATTGTGAGTTATTTGATGCACAAGATGTGTAAAATTAATATATTTGAAGTGTGTTATTATTTTATTCGTATTATGAATATTAATATTATATATATGCACATTTTAGACATAGTATATATATAAATAAAAATCATCATAGGAGTTATTTAAGGTTATATTTAATTTATAATCAATTTTAGTATAGCAGAGGAATTCAATTTTTTTTAACGAATCATTCCTTAAATTGTTAAAATTGTAGTTCATGCACCTCATGTAGATATCGCACGAAAACTCGCAAGCGGTAGGAGTTTTGGTTGGTTAGTATATAAGAGCCAATAATTGATGCTTATACGTGTAAGCTTCTATAGTAATGCGTGCGATTTAATGAATTGTATGAGGTTATTCAGGTTTGTCTACAAGTGTGTTGCGAAAAGTGTACGAAATGTAATGAAGCGTAAAATACTTGTTAAATGTTGTAGGTATCGCATATAGTATATAATATTTATCTACAAATTCAAGAAGCTACTTGTAGTAGAAGAGTTCATCTACACTTTGTTTAAATCCTTATACTTAAATTAAGAATATTCTATTAAAAAGAATTGTTATGTTAGATAACAAAAATTATTTCTTGTAAATTTTACTATTTAACATTGTAATGTTTGTTACACTTCCATTGTGCCTCTCGTTTACTAAAAATTATAGTAATTTTTGATACGGTTATTGTATTTTTTATTATAAATAATTAGAAACGTGTATTTATTTAGTATTATTATATTTAGTATTTATTAGTGTATTTTATTGCAATTCAAGTTCGTTATTTTTAATAGTTCAACATTTAAGGAGCTTCATTTTAAAATATTTAAATGTGTTATAACTACACGTTTCTTCATAATGCACGAGGTAACGTGTTAAAACGGCGACAACAAGTTTACACACTTGTATGTGTTACTGTTACACACTTGAATTTGCAGTGATATACACCAGAAACCAAGGAATAGTTGAAACAGTGGTTGAACCATAATCTTCGTTTTTCTGTTATGGGTTAAGAACTTATCGGATAACCCTCGTAATAATAAATTATATATAAGTTTAAAGTAAATTATAATTTATAATATTTAGACATTATATAAATTGCAGATTTTATTGAACTATACTTGAAATGGTTTTATATACTTGGTTTTATATAATGGTTTTATACTTAATGTTTAATTTTTATTTGCGAAAATGTTAAATTATAAATATATTAAATTAATCGTTAGAATCAAAAATCGAAATTTAAAATCGAATATCGATATATGATAGGATGTTGGATTAAAAACAGAAACGTTTTTTGATAAATATACTTACTAAAAATATACTTATAAAATATATATACTTAGTCTGCAGCACTTATGTTAACAGTGATCAACATAGAACTAACGCTAACTTTTATATTATTATTTTATCAACAAATGTATTTTTTCTAGGTGATATATTTTATTGTCATCATTTTTAATGAACTATTTTGCATGACAGGCAATTAGAAAGATAAGGCGTGGAAACGATAACATTATATGCCTATATGAAAGTCCCTCATTATCTTATTTATTTATGCTTTTGTCACGTCCGGCAACGATAATAATAATTTAAGTTAAGGGCGAGCTCTTACGCCGAACTGAAAGATATAAAGATGTTGAGAATGCGACACATCTGCTCGCACTTCAATAGAAGACTGAGTGTAGCTTTCGCTGATTTTAGGCCTATATAGGCTTGCGCCCAATAGCCTGGGAACAGGGCCGAAAGGGGGTAACCACTTTTTATGGTATACCTTGCCGGGATTATCTCCAAGGCGGGGGCCTATGGATTTCCCCAAGACATTGCCCTCTCTTTATTTAACTGGGAAAGCTTTACAGCTTGTATGGCAGGAGTCATTTTTGAATGAAACAGAAAAATTAGATTGAATCGTGAATTTTATTGAGGTTCAATGATACGGTTTTACAAAGAGTTTGACAATGATTCGCGGTTATGATAAGTTGATGCGGCGGATTCACGTTACGCTTTAGATATATAACGATAGCTTATAATATTAAAGTTGCAGCTTCAGATTCGAGAAATGAATAAGTATATATTAAATAAAATTAGCTTAACCCTTACTTTGATTCTTCTATCCTGATGACGGAAATGTGAATAACTAGATTGACGAAGTCTTAGGCCAGAGGCCTACTGTCGCTTATCGAATTAGACTATTGGGAAAATCTCTAACCGTACCGAAGGTATATTTTTTAGTCGCGTAATATGAAATGTTAATTTTGCAAAATGTTGCTACTTTATATGCATAGAATGTAGCTAAGGGTACTTACTATATGTACTACAGGCGAGTACCTTACTTTGATATAAGCGGTGCGACTAACGAAAGGCCCGTTAAGTGAAGATGCGCGAACCTGAATTAAATCCAAGTTCGGATGTTGGTCGATGGAGCCTAACTCTTCGCGTGATTCACCAATGAAGAGCATATCCATTCCAAAGTACTACTTCATTGAAGATAAAATACCGAGTTCGAGACGTTCAGCACACCCAAGTTGTACTATAAAAACAAGTACAACATAATAAGTTTGTAATTCATGTATTTTTCGAAATTAGCAGTTAATTATAAATACATGTACAGGCACACACACGCATGTATGCGCGCGCGCAAATACTCACAAATATATACAAATCTAAGGTACGTTTTATTTTGAGATCTTACGTTATACTTATGTGTACAGCAGATGAAATACAACTGGGATTAAACATATGAATATTACTAAATGATATTGGTCGATCTAAATACGACTGCACCAATACATCACAGCTATAAACTATGAATTTTTGCATAATAGATGTCTATTATGTATGCAGAATAAATAAGAAAGAGTGATAGAATACAAAAATTATTACATTTTTCTTAGCATATCCTTTATATATTTTTCATAATATCCCTTGATTGATCAATTATTTGGACAATTTGTTCATCTATTACATCGAGTAACTATTGCGTTTATACATACCTAGGCTCGCTAGCTCGCAAGCTCTGTTTATGTTTTAAGCAGAGGTCTTGTTTAAGAATGACTTAAAAAGAGTAAAGAATTAACAAGTTTCAGAATAAACATTCTAATTTTAATGAAATTTGGGATACTAAAAAATTTATGGATTTAAGAAAAAAAATGTTTAGTTATACATTTGAACAATTATAGAAAACTATTACAAGATATTTGCATTCATAATTTTATGCATATAAAATCTTATGAGGCATAGTGGACAATGTTTACTATTTAAAAATTTGTTTTGAAATGCACAACTTCGGAACATGTTATAATATTAACCAGCATTTGTGAATCTAAAACTAACTTCATTTCATTAATTATGCGTTATTGAATTATACGTTAATCATGCGTTGCATATACTCAAGAATAAATAAAGTATAAGAGGATGACATTGATTTATCAATTGTTCACAGATAGAAGACGCTTCAAAGACGACGTAATCTACTATGATAATTAGTTTAATCTTCGCTACTACTCTCCAAAGCAAGTCAGCTGTGCTCGCTTCTCGCTTAATTGGATGGGCCAGGGGTACTCCATTCTTTTTCGGGTTTCTTCGTTGTTTTGGTATTCGTTGGATCGCGCTAAAAAAGGGCGAAAAAAGACGAAGGGGGCTAGCAGACAGGTGAATGTATAGTTCGCGCGATAATCGGCCTGGCACAAAATATAGCTTAATTCTGGGACACAACCCTTTTCATTCATCAAATTTATCAAGTGTTTAGTTAGCTTTGCTGCAGGTTGTCGCCTTGCTGGTTGTTCTTCCTTATGCGATGTCTCGACAGCCTTGCAGTATTGAAGAAAAATTTGTTAAATGCGTTAGTATCGTTCGGACAGCCTAGGCTGTCCATATAGCTTATTTTTGCGTCTGTGTATACTGGGATTCCTCGGGTCAGATACACCTGTACTCCGGACCTAAAGGGGTTACGTTACCCGAGTGAGGGGCTGGAGCGCTGAAAATTTCATATCTTCATGTTACATAATCACACCAGTTTGTATCTCTTAATAAATGCAGCTCTATTATGTTGTATTATTGCTTGTAATTCGTAGCTTGGTTAATGCATATTTTTCTCAAGGTCGAAAGAAAAAGATGAGCTCATTCATAATTTCTGCATTTCTATCTATCTGAGAGTATTTATTTTGATAATAGAATCTTACGTTGTGAAAATCTTCTTGTTTCGGTTTGCTTCTTTTCACTTGCTCGATCCAAAAATCGTTTTAAAGCCTCTCCTTCTCACGATAAGACAAACAAATCAGTAATAATAAATATTTATTAGATGTTTTAACAAGTGCATTAGAATTATACAGATTGTATGGTTAAGATAGGATTAGATTGTGTAAGACTTGCCAAATATTTTTGAATAGAACTGCTATCGAGACCGTCGTAAAATCGAAATATTTGTTTGGATTTTATTCGCGCTTCAAATTACCTGCTATTCCAGAAACGTTCAAAATTCAAATGTTATAATATTATAGGGTTTGCTTTGTACTATACCATTTTTATTTTTTGTTAACTTCATCGCAAAACTTTTTTTAAGTCTGTCAAATATAAAATAATAGGATGTTATGCATAAAGTTAAGAAATATTATTGTTGTTTTGAATGATTATTCGGAATACAAAGCCCCGTAAATAAATATATTTGATTTTTGAAATTCTAATTACCTATGATACATGTACTTATTCTTTCAGTTATATATCATTTTCAAATTCGAAGTATATTTGTTTAGTGTATAACTCTTACGTACTCATCATAGTTACTACGGCGTTGTCCGACTACACAAACTACGGAAAACTAATAATACATAGGTTTATTTGAATTTCCAAATCATCCAGGTTGTTTAATAATAAATACGAAAAGAATTTATCGTGGCAATATCGTACCTGCATTAACTCTCGCGACGGTCCAGAATTTTGCGAGCTTTTCCTCGAGCAGGGTACAGCTGAGCTTGCAGCGCGTCAGCTTGTCTTAACACGTATCGAGACATGTATACATACTGTACGGCTTGTATTAGCCGCGGGGGTCGGCGAAAAATGAGGAGGAAAATAGCCCAATATCGTTTTCGTACCCTCGATATTATCATAATGAGTTGCGCCTGAGTTGTTACATCCCGAAAACGCGCTCCCGATCTTTATCGGGGAGTCGTTACTCGCTTTCGACGTCCAATGCAACCCCACGAGCAAAAGAATGCCACAAAGGAAAATTGGAAGTATAGCGCGCATTTTATTATTTACATGGGTACTAATTCTGCATTATCCAACCCCCAGTTGCACCTAATTTCAAACATTTTTATTTTAACGAGCTGCTGGTGATTATTTTTTTAGCGGTGCATGCTGGCTGAGGTCGAGTTCACATCGCTGACAGTCCAAAGAGACATTGTTTCGCGCGTTCTTTTTATACGGCTGCGCGTCATTTTGCGGTGACACCTTTTCCGCTGCATAACGAGCTCCTCGAACGAGGCAAAGGCGATCGTTAGCTCGTTGGCCCCGCTTAATCCGCTGTTCGATTCGTGCGGGTTTTTTGCGGTTGATTTTCCTCATTAATGCTAAATTAATTTCACGATTACCGATTGATATTAGTAGGATAATTGGAAAACTAATTTTGACTAGAACAGTTCCAGCATTGCGGATTCATTATCATTGTTTGCGCATCAGCTGTGCGCTGATAGTTGAAAAAATATTTTGCAATGTATGAACGGCTATGATAAGTTCCAAATAATATTTCAAACTCGAGTTCGAGGGTAAGTAAAGTTTAATCTAGAACGACACAAGACCCTTCACTCGAAATTGAAACAGGCATGGATAATTTCTGGAGTAAGATTCCACTGCATCGGGAAAATGCTTCGACTCAAATCACAACAATAAACTGTGCAACATTTGGTTGGCGTCGTAGGGCGCGGAAATTGGTCTCATGCGGGAAATGGCTTTTTGACGCTTGGGCGTTTCTTAAAACTGACACGAACAGGACGTTGCGCATTTCGCATTTCGCGAGGCCGCTTTATAAACGCAAAATAATACGAGGCGCTCGGCTGTGAGTCGCGTCTCTCTGAAATTCGGGGGAAAAACTGGGAGTTCTGGTGGGCGAGGAAGAGCGAGGGTAAAGCGGACGGTAAAACAGGACAGCCGGGGAAAAGATGTTGATGAGAGGGCGCGCGGCAGCTTTTCACGAGGTAATTTAAATATGGCGTAAAGTAAAATAATAAGAGAAGGGAAAGGGCGCGGGCAGAGGAGCCGGGCGGTGCACGGGGGAGGAAAAAAAAGATGAAGCATCGCCGGGCATTCCGGGTCCGAGGGGAGCTCCGCCCGCGGAACGCGCCGCCGGATTAATGCAGGAGGCGCAACGTCCAGGCGATCTCGCGGGTCCAGCCGCGGACGAGGCTGCGGGAGCCCCGGGCGAGGCTCCTAACCTGGACGCCTCGCGAGGCGCCGGCGCCGTTGAAGCGAGATTTTTCATCCTGACGGATTCCTATTATGCGTCTTGAGGGGCGCGGTGAAAAAGCGGGCGGCTCCGTGTTTCTCGCGCGCGGGCGTCTCTCCCGGCGCGGCTGCCGTGACTGCGAGATAATATTAATAGTTGGCTCATGCCTAACTCTGCACAGGCGCACGGGGCCGCCCCTGAAAAATGCCCTCTCAAATATATTAAAGTCCGGGCGGGATATGGCGAGCCATCCCCCGCGAGGCTCCCCGGGTCGACCGGCCCGCGGGTGCGATATCCGCGGCGCGGGCGAGCCGAGCTCGGCATCCCGGGGAGCGAGCGACCGGGGCACGACGGAGATTTTCCCGGGGCGGCGGTGCACCTGCCGCGCGAATGCCGGCCCTCGGCCCGCATAATGCATTCGGCCGATGCGTGCGCTCGTGCGGCGCCGGCGCTGTGATTAACGGCGCCCGCCGCGCCCTAAGTGACGAATCGGCCCGCGTCGGCCGAATACCCGGGGCGGGTGACCCGAGCGAGCCGGCGACGCCTTCGAGGACTAGGGCGCCGCGTCCCGGGGAAATCATCCCGTGCAAACTTTTCCCATTGCCGCGACCCGCCCCAAAAGACGCGTATTTGCACGTTCTTGCGGGGGTAAGCGATGGGTGGCGGGCCGGCTACTCGACATGCACTCCGCGCAATGTCTACAGGAGCGCTGGCGCTGTTTTTTTGCAAAAGTTGAAAAGCTGCCGCGCGTTCGACGGGTCCTCCGGGCCGTTTCGCCCCGACACGCGCGCCGCTCGGAAAACACGACGACCGCGCGCGAGTCACTTCTACCTCCCGCGGGATCCGGAAAAACACAATGGCCGCGCGCTCCCATGCAGGATCGAACTCGTTCAAAGGGACGCGCAAAAGTACCGGTACTGTGCAGGCCCGAGGGCCGCCAAGTGCTCGGCCCGCACAATTGCCTGGCGGGCCGCTTGCCATTTTCAGGTGCGCCGGAAGAGGCCAATTACCACCGAATGACGCTCTCATCACCTAATGACGTCGACGATTCTCTGCGTCGGGGCGGCCCGCCGAGATTATGAATCTAATTAAACAGTGAGTAAGGATCGATTCGCAGGGTTGTAAAAGAGCGGCTCCGGAAGACAGTTAGCGTATGCTGTATTAAACAATCCACTATGCGCGCGGACTGCACGCGTCGAGCTTAGCCCACATCGGTAATTGAGCTGGAATGTCACTTTTCCTCGCTAACTGATTACATTAGGGGAACGGCAATGTGAATTTTTACGAGATTTTCGCGTTAAAGTTGAAAATCTCGTTAGATTCATATAAAAAGGTCGTTAAACTTTGAAGGAGATGGGAAGTTGGGCAGGCCTGTAAAGGCCATAACCCTTAAGAAGTGTATCTAGTTTGCCTGGAGAAAATTCCCCCTGTAAATTGTACAATATTCTTACAATTTGTCGGTCGATTTGCCGCGGGTCTAAGCGGGCACGCGCGTAACCTCGCTGAATTTTTACGCGAGCCTAATCAATTGTAGGAGGTAACGCCCGGATCTATTGTTGTTAATCGTCGGTGAGTATACGTGCGTCGGCCAAGTTGGCTAACAAGTTCCAGCGGGGAACTAGTTCCAAGTAAGCAACTGGCTAGGGCGCTCCCGGGCCGAGGAAGTATGCTTAACTACGGAAGCCAAATAGCCGCTTAGGCAAGTTATTACTCTTTTCGCGGGCGGGGAGGCCCCGGCCCGGGCGATCGGCCGTTACGCCATCGCCTGGGCGAGGTCGGCCGGGCTCGTCATGCGCCCGGGGAGCCTGACGGCCGAGGGCGGGAGGCGCTCGTAACTGGCGCGCCGGGGCTTCGAGGGCCGGCAGGGGATCGCCTGACCTCGGGCCGATCGCGCGTGTAAACATCGCCGAGTCCTTTCCCCGCGAGTGACTGACGCGCCGGGCGGGCGGTTTATCGCGCCCGCGGGCCAACCTCGGCCGGCCCTCGCGTGTCCCGCCCGAATCAGCGGCTCGTCAACCGAGCGACAAGTTAGTGACGGCCGGTTATGCTCGCGGGCCGCGCGGCCCCGAGGACGCCCGCGGCCCCCTTTAATCCCGGCCTCTCGGGAGACGGCCGCGTGTTTGCTCCCGCGCGCGCGCGCGCCTTTATCCACAAAATCTAACTGTCAGCCGGCGCCAGGTGGCGCTGATTCGGCCCGGCGAACCGGCACAGAACGGGGCCGCGGTATTCCATTTGTGTCATAGCTAATACAGATGTCGGCGCTCATCGATAGGTCAATATAAGTCGAGAGCTCGGGGCTCGGCTCCAGACCCCTGCCTGCACTGCGCAAATGCGCAAATGCGTTAGCGCGCCTCTCGACAACCACCCTCCAACGATTATCTCCTTTTTCTGCAATTATTTCATTAGTATGTTTGACGGGCAGGAGAGGTCGAACAACACTGACAAATTCAATCTATCTTTGGAATCAATGGTAATAATTCAACAATTCGCTCAGAATTCCTTTCGAAAATTCGTTTCCTCTGAGAAGCTTGCATTCAAATTTAGGAGGGACCCAAAAACTATTTTTTCCTCAATTATTCTAATTTTGATTATACAGTCGTGTGGGAAAAACGTTGATTTATCTGCTCGTCTTTGGTTCTTGTTGTTCGTTCGAAGACAGCTGCAAGAATTTCTTATCTAGAATTGATATCTCGAGACATTTTCTCGATAACTTCAGCTCAGGTTGATCACTGTTAAAGCACTATTGAAACGCTCTACCCGAATGCAATATAGGACAAAAAAATATGCATCACTTTTAAAAGGAGTTCATTACATTGAAAAAATGTGAAACATCTAGAGGGTTGTGCAAAGCTGAGGTACACTCGTTGACATAAGGAGCTTAGGCGACTTGGATCGATTTACAGATTTTCTTTGCAGCATGTTGTATGACTGTGTCCCGCTCCAACAACTTTCAAGAGTGCTTGAAAATAATGGGCTATCCCTCGAATGTTATCTCAACGTTACACTTTCTTGCAAAATGATGGCTGCTTCATATTGAAAAGTCTTTGAATCTCGAGATAAAGGAAACCGTACGTAATTCCTTTCTGACCATAATAATAAGTACAAAATGATTTACCGACAGCTTCATTAAATTGCTACATTGCTCAATGTAGTTACACGATTATTAATAAATATAAATAATATAAACAATTTTTCGTGAGTACTTTTTTTGTTGTGATTATGCCATTGTGCCTTTTGCAAATATATAGCAAATTCTTTATTATTGATAAACAATATTTATACAACTTATTAGTTATCTTAATAATTAAATTTATTGTATATACAACGAATTTAAATATATATATAAATGAGCGTAGGTATAATAGAAATCGATTAGTCGACGAAATGACCTAACGAAATGATTATGCGGCAGAAGCTCCACACACATGGCGATTAACAGAGAATTACAAAGCAGACATTGGGGCTCGAAAGGAATCAGAGCCTGGGGAACAGACGGTAACCTACATTATTCTGGAAGAGCTTTCTATAATCGGAGCGGTTCTGCACGCATGGATACGCGGTCGTCGCGTCGGGCGGAAATGTGTGCCGCGGCGGCTTGCGGGGCGACACAGCGGAAAAACGACTGTGGAACGGGGATTGGCCTTTGCGATGGCGAGCGCTTACCCGGAAGCCGATTAGAGATTAAGCGGCGTTAAAGTGACGGGGCGGGCTGCCGCTTAATAATTCGGAAAGCGAGTATTGGGCGGCCAAGTTGCGGGCCGGCCAAGTTGGATCCTCCGCGCGGGCCGATGTAAACGTCGGATGAGCCGGGGGTGGCGATCCGCCCTGGCGTTTACTCGCCGGCCAGCCGACTAATTAACGTCGGCCGCGGATCGATCGGCCAAGCCCCGATAAACTTGCCCGCGACATTACGCATTCCGCTCTCGCGGCCGCCCGGAACTTGGCCACGCGGCCTTTCTTCCACCGGGGTGGCTTTCAATTTCCCGCGATTCCGCGGATCGGCACCGGGTCGATTCCATCTAAATACCAAATGCATATTACCCCGCTCACCCGTGAAAAACTCGCCGCGTTTCGGCGCCGCCCTGAATAATGCATCGGCCGAGGGGCGCCCGGACCGATCGATCCCCCCCCTCCCCCCCGGCCGTCCCCCGGTTATAATTAGTGGACCTACCGGGGAATCGGCCTCGCTAAACGATTAGGCCGCTCCCCGGGCCCAGCCGGTTTGTATAACACGGCCGCGGGGCGAGCGGCTTCTTGCGCGGGCCGCGTAATCAGGCGCGGATTAGCGCGGGAGCCCGCGGAGTCTGGCCGCGGGCCTAATTCGGGGATTCCCCTGGAGCGCGAGCCGGATGGGGTCGGCAAGTTGGACGTGCGGGTATAAAAATTCTTGCCGCGCGGGGGATTGGAGAGCGCGCGCGCATCGATCAAGCGGCCCCCGAGGCGCACGTACCCGGCGCCACTTCCACCTTCTAACGAATTCCCGGGGCCGCCCCCGCTGCTCCCCAACCTCTGTATAAGCGCGCGCGTTAACATGTCGGCGCGGATGCGCCAGGTACGTGACACCGCCCGGGCCGTGGCCTCTGCGACGCTCAACGACTGCTCCGATCGTCGAGGCCACTGCGCTTTTCTCCTCGAGACCTCGGCCCCCTCACTTTCTCGTGCAGAAGCTCGCAGAGGCCCACGCTAGCCAATTAAAAATTAAAGATTACCTCGAGTAAAGATTTATTCCCCCGCGCTATTGCGTCCTACTAGTGGGCTTTTATTTACTTATTGCTGATTTTCGTTCTTTGTTTAAACCTAATCCTTTTTTCACTCTTTCCATGGCTTCCTAGTTCTCGTGCAAAGGAAATAATTTTTAAAAGTTACCCTAGATAATAGTACAAAATGTAAGATAATAAAAATAATATAAAACTTGTTAATAAAAAATTTTTGAGCTTCGGCTGCCTACTTCGCTAGGCAAATGGAATCTTACGACCCTTCACATTTTCTCCCCTTTTATCCTCCCCTCCCTTACTTTGCCTTGCGTTATATTACCGGCATCCCTCTGTCACCAAGGGGGAGACCGCAGGCGCGGCAACCTTCGCGCCTTTTCGAGATACTTCGATGTGTCTCCTCACCCTCCTGCATTTCTCGCGCTCATTCGCGGAATATCGCACTTGACACCTTTTCCAGAGAATTATAAATTTGCGGAATTCACTGGCCTCCGTCCCCTAGCTAAGTATGAATTCAGCCCCGTTTTTAACTACTCAGGATGCATCGTCCAGCAAGACTCCCTAAAAGTCGGGACACAGTTTTGCTTTAGCGTTTCAAACCTACATGTGGACACTCAGATGCATAAAAATAGCCCAAAACCAGTATATCCTGCAAACCAAACTTGCTCAAAAACGTGAATCACGTTTGTACCATAAATATATTTTTTTAAATTAATTGACTCCTCACACTTTCAGTCCGAACGCCAGCCATAAAATACGTCTGCTCTTTTTTAATTACAGTATATCAAATACACATATTTTAGAAATATGTAATGTATTGTAATACATTATATTAAATAATATTACCAACGTAACAGATAATGTTGACACATAGATAATATATGCGACAATATTATCGCAATTAATATGATTTAAAGCCGCCTTTTAATAAATGGAAGTAATTGTACGCTGTTATATCGCTAGAATTAACGCCTTCGAAAATATAAATATTGTCTTGCTGAATATTTAAATTCTATTTTCTTTGCTAGTGTTTAAAAAGACTTAAAGAAGCAGTTTTTAGACATACTTTGTAATGCTCCTAAATCAAACGTATCAACGTATGTTTTTTACACGTATGCACGAAGAAAAAGAAAAAAATAATGCTTATTTATTGCGATAAATAATACAAAAATAAATAAAGATCAATAGAACTCATTCTCTAACTTTTCAGAAACCAATTACTCAAGTTCTATGAATATTATTGTATTTCTTGTAATCATTCCCTAAAAAGCTACACGGAATGTAAATCTATTGACTTTTACTATATTCGGTTTATACTCATTCTTCTAAGTAATCACAAAATAAATGTGAAACTGATGTTTAATTTAAAGTTCAATGTTCAATTATGAAAAATTACTATTATGCGAAATTCTATGTACAAAAGAGATAAAATATAGAATTTTTCGTAATAAAACTGTTGATATTGTCATTTTTAATTGAAGTTTACAGCTTTACAAAATAATTTTACATAATCGCTAATAATCGATATTCATGTTAATGTACCACGTGCCTACTAAACGAAAATAATAGTAAAAATATCAAGATTTTATTATTGCAAATTAAACATAAAATAGTTCGATTTAGAAAATTGGTACTAAATAATTCGCGAGAGAATTCATCATCCTAAAATGACGTAGAAATTCTCAAATCTTAAAAATTCATGAATCAGGTCAAGTTTCAATCCAGGTCAAAGATGCTTGAAAAATTAAAATTGTTAAATTGAGTATATGGGAATACTACATATTCCTTATAGAATTTCATATATAGATAATAAAGTTTTTAAAAATATCTTGGTAATTTTTGTGGCACAGAAATAATGGTGCATTTATTATTTTCACGTGCGCGCGTGCGTGTGTGTGTGAGAGAGAGAGTGATTTCAGTTTATATAACTTTCAAAAGTGTGTTAATTTGATTGATACTTTACAAATGCAATTATTTTATTAACATTTTTTAATATTCTTTCTTTCACGATGTGTGTGTGTGTGTCCCCGATTATTAAACCGTCAGTTAAGTACCCATTGTTATAATTATTAAGTGGATTAGGAAAGGGAAAAAGGTTTATAATGTTTTAGCCATATACTACGCGAAATATATTAAATAATTTTGAACACGAATAATTAATAGACTGCTTTTGTAATTTTTAAGTAATACTTATTATTCTACATGTAACAGGTAAGCATCGTTAAAATTATCGCGCGCAATAAATTCTAAGATTCGAGACAACTTCGTGTGGCGAGCTTTCTAAGGTGAGTCGCTACTCGTTGCAATTGAATTCGTGTTCGAATTTTTACCTCATACTTGCAACCTATGCACCGACTCAAATGAATGGAGGACCGAATGAATGCATGGCCGAATGAATTTACAAATGAACTCATGCAAGTTGAAAGCCCTGTTTTTGATGCGTAACTTGCGTCCCTCAATGGCGCAAGCAAAGCTGCACTGAACATTTTAGATTTCACGATGTCGCGGTTCCTCTCGACACATCTTCCTCGTAAGGCAAGGCGGCAAGAGAAAATTCCGTTGATTGTAGGTTGATGAATGACTCAGGGTGAAGCCGACGCGAATACATGCATTGCGTTAAAACATGTCGCGACTGTGGACGTGACTGAATGGAAAATCCCACCTTTTTCGGGAAAATTATGACCGTGCCCGGGAACATTCTTCTGCGTTTATTGCGATTTTAAAACATGGTACGTAGTCTTTAATAAAACAATCCAATTTAGTTAAAATTTCAGATCAATAGAGATGAAAACTATATGCATACGTTTAATCTGAAAAACAACGATATTCTAACGTGTATATAAATACAAAAATATCCAGGAAATTTCATATTTATTGCTCGCGTTTTATATTTACTATGCAATATTTGACTCTTGATTGAGCATTTTAGTTTATTTTTAAGAAGTGCCAGATAATATCATTAAAATGTCGAAAATTTATTAACGTAGTAGTTCATAATAACATTATGTCTGTACTCCATTAGCTCTTCAGACTAGCAGCTAGACAACTCGAGTGTGCCGTGTCAAATTAAGCGCTATATAGAAGTTTAACTGCAGCTCGAATGAACAAGTATTCGAAAGGAAGATGCGGGCCACTCGCGCATAGTGTAAATATCAATATGAAATCCTCGGCGCGTAAGCGTCCCCCTTCACCGCAACGGGCGACAAATCCGCGCAGGACAGCGCCTGCTTTGCCCGGAGAGCCGCGCTCTCGAGGCGCTTATCTCTCGGGCTAGGGGGACGTCCTCACCGCATTTCGAGGACACATAACTGCAATAAATAGAGAGCGGCGTTGGTCGCGGCGGCGCCGTAGACGCATTTATCGGGCAGGGATTTCTTCGTCCCCGGCCTTTCGCCGCTTTTCGAGTTTCCTTTATCTTTAGTGGGGCGCGGATCCGCGAGGCGGAGCCCCTCCCGGGCGATAGGTGCGCGCCGGGCTTATCGCCCGACTGCGCCTCTCGCGGCTCCAAGGGCCAGCGCGCAAAGCTAAGTACCCGGAGGCTGCAGCTGCCCGAGCGTCTCGCAGCCGCTTGTTCTACTCGCGCGGGAGGGAAGGGCCATTAATCCTTTCGGATGTCCCCGCCGGGCTCCTTATCTCCAATCCCGTCTTAATTCCCGCCTTTGTAGAGCTTTGTTTAAATAATTGGCGAGGATCCGTTGCGGGATTCCCCGGCAAACGAGTTGGAGGAAGATCGGAAGATCTAGCGCTGAACGCGGAGGGCCTCGATAAGGATCGTTCGTTGAGGGCTGATCAATGCGGAGCAGCTGCGAGATATACGCACCCCGGCACGGCCTACTTGGAGTTGCGGCATTTCTAGCCCCGACGGCGTGCATCCGATCGATTCCTCCGCGCTATCAGCGGCCGCGTCTCCTCGACCAAGTACTTTATCTCAAGAGCGGAGTAATTTTCTGGGGTGATAACATCTCGGGGAAACAATAGTCCCCACCCCCTTAGACGCACTTCAAAGGCGGGAACAAAGGATTTCGCGGGTATGAAAATATGCCGGAGCGTGTGAGCTGCACGGGGGAAAGGAAAAAAGGCGGGGAGGGCTATCGGTTCATTTGGAAGGGAGGGCCGATCGGGGGATCCGAGGGCGGTCTAATTAACGACCGCCGGCGCACAAAGGAGCCCGAGGAAAGGGGCCGCAACACTCGGAGAAAGGGATATCGGGGCCTCGCAGCGATCCATATCCGCGGCCGCGAGAAATAAAGTTTTTCCTCGGCTCGCACATTAGCCGGGCTTTCAGGGCGGCGCTTTGGAAACTGTCGTGCCGAGCCCCTTTCATCCGCCGAAAAAAAAAGGAAACGTGAGATACGACTCGGCCGATACCTCGCGGGCCCTGTATCCCCCGAGGCTTTTAATTCGGATTAATGGAGGAGGGGCTCGCGCGCTTCTGCATTGTCGATCGCGGGCGGGTATGGAAAAGCCGAGGGCGTGCGCCGGGAAGAATACGCGAGCGCGGGCTCCTTTGACCGATCGCCTGCATGCGCGCCCCTGCAGTTTAAATATTCGCGTGCGCGCCCTCGAGGCCCGACTTTCCGCGCCCCTACACACACCGCCGTCGAAACTCCTCCGTTTATTGGACGGATTCGCGCGTCGATTCCCCCGCGGGAGCCGCGGGCGAGAGCTTTTCCCTCTGCTTTCTATAACAGGCGATGAGTTCGGAGAGCATCGCTTATTTACCAGTAGCCTCACGTACCTTACAGGAATAAACGCGCCTCGCTCTAATTTTCATCAAATATCCTTTCTATATGTGCTTTCAATTTTTAAGAGAAATTGTTGTTTAACGCGCGTACATTGCGTCGAAAACACTTCTACTCGTATCATTTATATAGGAATCGTGACACTAAATAGCGCACACGATTACCCAATACGATGGAATTTTGGCTGTAGGATTTTAATCAAATGCATTCAATTAGTAATTAATTTAAATTTGACGCTCTCGCGCTCCAATCTTCAAACAGTACTCTAGTTCATAATAATCTAACTGTATTAGCCCAAGCTATAGTTAAAACTAATATCTATTTCAGTTATCATTCGATTCAGGCAAACAATTCTTTTTGCAGCTCTATTTTTTACATACGTACAAAAATAAATTATAAAAGAAGAAGAAGAAGAAGATAATGCAATAAGTTGGACACTGCAAAGCAATATTTAGAAATGTTTAAATATTGTTTTAAAATTTTTAATTACACGTGAGTCATTGTATTATGTTATGATGATAAAGAGGGCCTTTCAACTGGTTAGAAATTAATAATGACTTTAAAAATGTCAGATCTAATTAAACAAAAATGCCTTTTCATGGAGTATAAAATGAAAAAAAAGAAATTACGCGATAAAGGAAAGTGATAGGGAAAAATAAAAGTAATAAATCAGCTGAAAATTAATCGTTCCAAGTGCAATATTATATCGAACAATGAAGAATAAATTTAGATAATTAACGTTGTCGAATAATGGACTAAAAAAGAGAATTGGACAAAGAAAGCCGCTCGTAATTATATAAACGGTAGAAGGCTGTTTGCCGCGGGTCACATCCTCGAGTAAGTCGCACACCAATCAACGAGAAAGTTAGGGTAACCGTGAGAATTCAAAAAGTCCTCGTCGCGCCCCATCATACCTAATTTGGCGAGCGACAGTCGGACGAGTTGGTTGTCGATGGGGCGACCCTAGCTTTTGTACCGCGAGGAGTTCTCAACTCTTCGGGCACAACAAACAAGCGGGAAATAATTCGGGAAACAAACGAGTGCGCGAGCCGCCCGCCCGCGCCGTCGGGCTAATGGGCACACAAGCCAAGCGCCTCGAGTGGCCGCTGCGGCTAGGCTCGAAGCTAAGTGAATAAGCCCCCCGAAATTCGAGGAGCCGTCGCGAGAGCCGGCATTCGCCCCCGCGGGCGGCTTTTTACGCTCGATCTACGTACATGCGCGCGCGTGTGTGTGTACGGCCCGGGACAGGCTGGTTATTAAGACGGCTTTTTACAATGGGTAGCCGGTTTGCCGCAATCGAAGGCAGCCGGGGAAGAAAATTGTGCGGCGGACAGGTGCAAGGGAGGACAAATGGATCTCTGGCCCCGGTTGATTGATGAATGCATCGCGGAGAGGGGGGGGGAGGCGCGGGTCTTTGTCACCGGGTCGGGTCAATCGATCGCTCGGCTACTCCTTCCGGGCAGCGCGTTTGTTTATATCAGCTGGGCCGGGAGATTATTTCCCGGTGGCATTATATAGATCCGCGGCTCGACAAGAGCTTTCGGCCCGAGCGCCCCGAGATCGATCTGTTTTATCTACTTGCCGAGGTTTTACCCGGGCCGAACGGCCAACTTCTCCGATATACGGTTCCCCCGAAAGGTTCGGCGGCTCCGCCGGGCAGCTGCTCTTTCATTTTTACAAATGTGCAACTCGGCCCGCGGCCGATGGAAATTCGGCCGCGTATAGAGCATTATCCCCGCGGCATGCATCTTTTAAAAGGCGCATATGTGCCCTGCTTTTATCTGGAGCCGCTCGCTCGGCCGAAACATTTAATCCGCATCCGCATTCTCTTTCAGGCTCTGCGCGGCCAAGTGCGGGGTTGGGGGGGCGAAATGAGACGAATCCGCGCGAGGCGGCCGAGCCGATCGCAGGCGCACCCGCGCACATACTCGGCACGGCCCCTAATAATTAACCGCGGGGAGGCAATCGCGCCGGCTGCGCTGACCAATCTAATTTAAAAGCCCCGGCGCGCGGAGACTAATAACCGATCGATTAGGCGGCCCGCAATTAGCCCGTGCACTTGGCTTCTTTCGGCCTCTCGCATGGGACGCGTGTGCGGAGGAGGCCGGGGGAACTGGACAGGCCGGCTCGGGTGCGCTTAACCTTGGCCGGGCAAGATTAACCGGGCGCGGACGTAACGGGCAGCGTGCGGATCCCGCGGGTCAAGTGTTACCGAGCGAGTCGGCTATAAATACGGGGGCATTCGTTATATTGGTCGAGTGCGTGGGCAAACGCGCGCCGCCAGTGGGCACATCTGCTTAATCGCAGCCCGTGCGACTACTCGTCTGGTATGCATGGCCGAGCCAGGGGCAATCTTCTAATACATTAATGCATGAGGCTTGTCTCAAGCCTTTCCATTGATCTTGAGCCGGAACGTCGATTGCTATTCATAAATATACATATAAATAGCGAGGCCGGCGCTTTTGATAATATACATTCCCATGCAGTTTGCGGGTGAATTGATTGCCGGGCCGCGTATTATCATATTAAGGCCCCTTGAATTTTTAAGACGCGCGCATCGGCAGCGACAGGTCGAGGAAGGAATCAGCGCGGCCGGCTCGCAGCTGGGATCCGCCGAGGGTTATTCGGCTGAGCCCCCCGCGAGACAACAAATCCCGGGGCGCCTGAAATATTTACGCAAGAATTAGCTCGCCTTTCGAGCCGCGGCCCACGAGCCCCGCGACGCTCCATAAAAAGCCGCGCGCTAAAGAGGCAGCTTGACAAAAGCCCCGGCCGCCGAGGTCGCGGAAACGCCGGAACGGCGGGGCGCGGCCTCCCCGGAAAAAATCCGCAAGAGCCCTTATTAAAAGTTGGAAAAGCCGGGCGCGGCCGGGAAGCGGGAAGACGCCCCGGGACGTAATCCCGCGGCCCTCCGGGAGACGGCCGCGCATACGTTATATATGTACGTACGGCCGGCTCGCGGCCGCTTGTTTAATTGAACCCCCGGTGCATGTCCGGACTCGGGGCGGATCGATTCGTCCGGCGGGCGGGGCCGGCCCGGGGGAAGACGCCCGCCGAATATACGGCCCCGTTGAAATATATCCCCCCTGTCCGATCGAGTTTTCTCCGTATGTTAGTCAAGCTCCGCGGATTATCCTGAGTTGTGTTGCCCGGCCGCGGAATAATCCTCCTTCGGCGCATCATTCCCCTGATCTGCTAATGCATCGGCTTTCTTTTCCCGCGCGGCGGACAACGACCGAGGATCCCTCAGCGTCCCGCCGCGCGCGGAAATTCCTGCGCGTAATCATCGGGAGAACCTCGGCTTTTTCCCGAGGAGCCTCGACTGCCGCTTAATTGGGCCGGCCGATTACCCCCGCGTAGGCCGGCCGACATAATTGATAATTATGGAACTAGCCGGCGGGCGGGGCACCCGGGCTCGCGTGACGCCCGGGGAAAAAAAGCCCGGCCCCCCCGGGGCGCTCGAGGGAGATAAAGGGTTGCCGGTTGGGGGGAAGAGGGGCGCAGTTGGCGGCGGCTCCTTGCGCTGCGTTCCCCGCTAATCGAAACGAAATTGGCCGAACGCGCCCGAGGTTTGCCCGCTGGGATTTCGATTAAGCGCGCCTTTGCCAGCGGGCAATAGGCCGACTTTCCCCATTGCGCCCGCGGAGGCTTCTTTTAAAGGCCCCCGATTTGGCCCGCGGCCCCGGGTTATATATACCGTCCCGGCGAGCGGCTCCCGTCGATCGGCCGCGGGCGCACGCGCGCCGACCTGCGTTGTTGGGAGGAGACCCACCCCCACGAGGCTCGATTTTCGTTGGCAGGATGTATGGCGCACCTCGCTCTACGCGCCACCTCCTACTACCTTATCGTTCTCTGTTCAAAGGGCCTCCTGCAGACGCTCAAGCTACACCTCGGACATCCCCCGGACCTCGTCAAATGCGACGAGAACTTTGACGTAAGTATATCGCGCGCGTGCAATCGCCGGTTCTCTCGTGCACAATCGATCTTGTCTCGATGACTGCAGGTAAGCTTCTCTTCTTAACGTGTACATGCTGTGTTTATTTCAGGTTCTTCGTCCATCTATATACCCAACCGATTTATAATCATTTTTTGCTCACGCTAATACCATATCGATATTTATTTAATATTTCAGTTACAAGTGAGTACCTATATACCGCGCCGAGTAGAAAAGTTATTTCATTTTGCAATCTGTTGTAGTAATGACTGGTGTATACTTTTAAAGTTTCTAACTATTTTATTATTCTTTTATGTATAATATATTATATAATATAATGAACGGGACATATACATTTTTAATGGTTTTACGTGTGACTCCCATAATATGAGCGGGCAAGTAATGACTTCTCAAACTTTAGAGGGTATGAAAAATATCGACATTTCCAAGCATTAAACCCGCGTTACTGGTAATGCATTATACATAGATTCTTATCCGACAAGTTATACTTATAATTTTTAAAGAGCGCGAACACATTCGTTATTCTATCGTGCAGAATTCATTTGCCGCATATGTCTAAAGTTTAAATTTTAATATTCTTGACTTTCTTAACCTGCGGGTATAAACTTAACTTTTTCCACGTTATACTTTATTTTATACCGATCAAAAATTAGTATCGATATAATGATAACAAATTGTGTCGTCAATGTATATAATTATAGAGATATGCATAAAAAATAAAATATTAATATCAATTAAATATTTTAGTAAAGTAAATTGAGGAGCCACATAGGAGAAAACTTTAATATTTTACGATTTATTGGTAAAATGGCAGACCGAATGGATGTAATTCCATTAAAGATTTTCATTAATAACCAATATGTCTTTTTATATTTCCCAAAGTAAAGCTTTTTATAAAACAAGCAAAGCCTCTAAATCAGACCTTTTTAGAAATACGTATATTTCCGTATGAAACTGATTTTTAAATCGAAGATTATAAAATGCAGATAGCCAAAAGTAAAATATATATTTATAACGGTCTCTCGATCCTGATGGATATTCCCGCGTTATTCTTTCAACATCATTTGAATAAACGAAAATAAAAATATAAAATTAAATTTGTTGAAAGTGGGTACGCGTAGGCGAGGAGCGGGTGCGCTTCAAACCTATTTATAAAATATTGCCCCTATTTCGGAAAAAGACAGGCGAATGGACATTTAAAGATCACAAAGGAAGGCTGCTCGTAGGCCTGCGCTTGATTTACCGTGATTTCGCGAATCTCCATAAGCCGAACGTTAAGTTAAAATTGCAATAATTTTCCCCGGGCGGCTGGGAGGCAGGCGGCCCGGCGGGCCTACCTACATTTCATACAGTGTTTTATTAGGGTAATATTCGGTGCGGTACGATCCGCAGGCTGTAGCGCCACTTTGGCCCGAGCCGAGTGACGAAGAGCCGAGGCATTAAGCGGGCCACGGGCTGTCGCGGCGCCTGACGAGAATCACCGCGGCATTAATTACCGATGCGCGATCGAGCAGTCGGGCCGCGCGGCAAAGGTGGGGAAAAGCCGATCGGGCGAGGGGCCGCGTCCCCGGGCGGTATGCCGATTAGCAGGTGGAGCGAGCCGCTTTGCCGCGGCCTATTGATATGCCGAGTGCGCCCGCGCGCCAGATACAGGGGCACGCGCGCTAACGCACGTGATTCCGGCCGGGTATTCCGGGCGCGTCCCCCGGCCCTCCTTCCGCGGAATCCGCCGGCACCGGCCGACCGGCGCTCGGCCTCGCGCCGAAGGAATTCGACCTTGGCGCCGGGGGAAAGAAGAAGCGGCGCGCGTATACGCGCCCGCGGGCCCGATGAACCCGGCGCTCCCCCGGGATTCCGGGGCAGGCAGTTTGCGGGAAGCGCTTCTCAAAAATTCGGCCGCGCCAGAGGCCGATAAAAGCCGGGGCCGGCGGCCAGTATGAGAACGGACGGGCCGTTAGCCCGCCCGGGGTTAATAACGCCGCGGCCCCGGCGCCGCGTTATGAAAATTCACGCTAATAACAACAATCAAAATTTAAGCGGTCTGGGCCGCTCGGCCGGGATGCCTCACGGCATTAGGGGGTCGTTACAGGGGGGGGGGGGGCCGGCGATCGGTATCTCGAGCGCGGCCGCCGGGAAATTGGATGGCGCCCGGGCCGCGAGAAAAAGCGCCCGGCGATAAAGAGGGCCGGCACATCCGTTACATCGGAACGCTCGACATTTTCCAGGGGCGCCCGGCCCTCCCCCGACAAATTCCCCTCCGCTATCCCTCGGGTATCCCGGGATTCCGTCCTCCCTTTTAGCCGGACCGCCGCTGCCGCCTGCCGCCCGGTTAATAAGCCCGCCGGCTATTCGTTAAAATCGTTACCGTTACCGCCTCATTAACGCCCATACCTCGCCGCGCATTGCATTACTTTTCCCTTTACTTAAGAGTTTCGCCCCGGTAAACTTTCCCGCGCGGCAACCTGCGCGCCAAATAAAACTTTAGTGCATTTCTAATGGATTCTGGGGGAAAAAAGCAGCGAGCGTAAAGTTGCCCCGGGGCGAGAGACCCGGGGAATAATCGGCGACGTGCCCTTTCCCCACCGGGGCCGGCGCTTTTTACACTCGCGTCCGCGAAACAATGTTTATTTTAAAAAATGCACACGCGCGCAAAGCAAATAATATATTTCGCCCCATTTGATAATTCCGCCCGGTGGCCCCGCAGCGCCTCGCGCAAGGAGCCGCGCGAGCCCCGGAAAATTTCCTGCCAAGCCAAAAAATCCGCCGAGGGAAATAAATTCATTTTAAGTATATTTGCAGTATGTGCATTTCGTTAAATTCCTCCGGAAGCCACGAGCACCGGAAGCTCTCTCGAAATCCGCGTCCGCCCGTAAAACCCCGCGGGGGGAATGCGAGGCTCGCGGCGCCCGCCGGGGGACAGGCGCAAAAACGAAGCGCCGGCCGAGAGCGGTTACATTATAAGCGGCTCGTGCGCCGCGACTCAAGCACGGGAGCCGCCACTCGCATGAAAACCGGGGCGCGTGCCAAAAGCGGATATGACACTTGGCCGCCCAATAAAGTTTGCTCGCTCGTCAACCTCGCGCGTTCAGTGCAAAACAAAGGTGACTTTCACGATCGCGACTCGCGTCAATGGGAATTTTGATCCTTGACATATGGACCGGAGCAAGCGTTTCACCGGGCCGATTGTCATCGATCCCCCCTACTTTTTACCCGATTCGTAAAGGCGGCTTTACGGGCCATTGACCAATGTCCCACCGAACGACACTGTGTAATCGACTTGATCACTCGGGCTTAATTTTCCATTAGCTTTTACAACACTGTAAACTTTCCTGCAAGAAATTCTTTGCAGAAAAATATTAGCAACTTTTATGCTAATCCTAGACAAAGTTTGCATGCATTTTCATTTTCTTTACAAAATTACTTAAACTTCCAGGTAATCATTGAATAATGCAGACAACTTAATTATATTTACAATAATGTCAGCAAAAAGTTATAAAAATATGCCTTTTAAGAAATTACATATTTTGGAAAAAATTAAATATTTTGAAGAAAAAACAGAATTTTTGAAAATTAACCTTTTTTTTCAAAATGAAATTATTTAGGGGTTCTCCGCTGCATACAAACAGTGCGGTAAAGCAAAATAAAAAAAAAGTTTTCAAACAATTACAATTCATGCGTGACTTCGTGCGCTTATATAATCTTCATAAAACACTTTTCAAATGAAAGCTTTAATAACGCCAAATGATCTGGTATAAGCAATATTTAAATAATCGCGACGATTGAAAGGTTGATATATCGAAAGTTTAAAAGGGGTAATTTATAACGCGCGGGCGCATAAACAAAGTCTGGGCGGGCGAGGAAATAAATTATGACATTTTTGAGTCATTTAAATAATGCAGCCACGAACAGCAAGTGTGCTCGGGAGCATAGGGGCGCGTGAGCCGGATCGAGCCCGAATATCAACGAGCGAATGAATAATCACTTTTCATTAAAAGACACGGTCGCGTCATCCCGACTGAAGGACGTCAGCGGCAATGCGGCCGCGCGCACCGAATCCCCCGCCGATATATATACTCGGGGGCTGCCCAACTCGGGGGTATTTGCATAACGGCCGGCCGTTGCGTGAAGTGACCGGGATTTACCGTGAAAAGGTGTTGCCCCGCCGGCTGATTACGCCAATCTTTTTGCCCCGCCGCGTGCGGCTAATAATAAAATCGATGTAATGGCGCGCGGGCGGGTGGGAGCCGTTTAGGGGCCTACTTAGTAGCGTTTACACGCCATACGACCGAAAGCGCCAGGCCCGCGGGCGCGTCACGCCTCTTGGCTTTTGCCCCCGCTGCGCCGTTTTTTTTTATCCCGCCGTCGCACCCGCTGCACTTATCACGAGTTGACGCGAAAACAATTAGCCGAGTTTACAATCAGCCATAGGCCGACGTGCATGGGATTCGGCTCGGACGCTCGACAAGCCTTTTTTTCCCCGTTCTACCCTCTAGATTGACGGATCACCCGCTTCGATCGGCCGCCGTGACGCAAATTGGAAATATAATCGTTATTCTAATCCGATTGGATACTCGGGCGTTGATCTGGGCTTTAAATGATTAACCGATATATCGATGGTTTCATTCGAAGCGGTAAAAACGTTAGACGTGCGCTCATATTATCAGTTAATCGGCCATAATTATATCTAACTACTGAAAATGCAAGGTCCGATTTTCTTAGTACAATATTCTTGAATTCCATGGTTTTGAATATTTCAATAATTAACCGTCGACAAGAGAAGATTTATTAAAAATGAACAAAAGTAGTTATAATCGTAATTACGGATCCCAATTTCAGATTCTCATCTGATTTAAATATTCCTCTCTGATATAACGTTCATGCGCTAAATTGGACATGTGATTTAGTAGTAATAATAATAATAATAATAATAATGATGATGATGATGATAATAATAATTATAATACTAATGATAAGAATAATTTACGAATAAGAACTCAGTGTCCATAATATTCGGTAGATTTTACATACACCGAGTGACAATGTAAAGAAAATGTGAGAAGCCAAAAAGAGAAATATTTTCTATTATCTATTTTAAAGTGTAATTAAAAGTATTGAAATAATTTGAAACAAATATCTTATTTAAATTAATAGTGTAAACTAGTAATTTATATACATTTTATCAACCTTGGAATAATTATGCAAGCGCACTGAAACTGTTTATTTGCAGAAGCTGTGAAAAGCTTTCACCAATCAGCAAAGTAACTTTTCAGTTCTTATTCCTGAATAATCTATTTTCAGCTGAAACGCAGAGAAAACTAGTAAATAAACTGAGATAAGCCTGCAGCTAGAGTCTCAACAATGCTTTATCCGCCTCGTTGGGCATTCCAATTTGAAACAATATCAAAATTCGTTTGCGTCATTACTTATAAATCAGATTTGCAGGACCTATTAATTCAATCTTGTTTGTTGCCTCATTTTAGTTCAATTCGGAAGATGGCTCGGGTGATCCCGACCCGCTCGAGGACCCGGATATCGATCTCAACAGTGTTCCCGTGAGTTACATTCAGCGTCAGCAGCCTCGGCAAAATTATCACGCCGAGGCGTCTTTTCCCTCTTCGCTCTGGCATCCTATCTGTGTGTCTGTCGCTATTCTTCTTTCGCCTCTTTCCTCCCAAACTTCTCGCTTTCTCATTTTGCTGGAAGAAATCTATGTATGCTCACCATCCTTTGTAACAAACGACGCTGAGAGCCTCTTGGCTCCGACCGTACTCGAACATAACCCCATCAACTGCTTCGTGATTCGTGCACTGTGTGCATTGAATGTACCAGTTCATTCGCTAATCCTCTTAACCTATTTTGCTGCGTTAATCGCCTCTCTGCGATCTTCCTCTTGCACCAAGTGCGAGGCTCCATTAAACATTTTCAACAGTGTAAGGGTTTCAATCATCGAATGGGGCTTGAAACGCTCATTTTTAAGTGCTCAATGAATGGACCCAATATATATGTGCGTGTGTGTGCGTGCGCGCGCGCGCGCGTACGTGTGCGTGTTAACAAACGATGCTGCGTCGCTTTTTCAGGTGTAATTAAATCATTAGGCGAATTTAATCACTATATCGCTTAAACATCCTAGGCTTCATTAGCATTCTGGCGAATATTATGTTAACCTTTGACGGGTACCCGCTAGTCAACTTAACTGCGAATTTCGACGCGTACGTGATCAGGCGAAAGCATCTTGCCGAGATGTTCCGTGTAGTCAAAGTATCACTGCACTATAATTGAGCTAAATACTGCCGTATCCGCGAATTCTCCGAGTTAGCGCAATATTTGCTCCGGCGCTGCTTCGTATTCCGCAAAGCATTCAAGCGCTTCCCGCTCAGTTGAGACTCGGTCATTGAGTCAATAATTTCCGAACTTACTAAGCGTGCGCACTAACTGCTGCTACTGTCACTTTGAGCTTTCATAACCCGATACTTACTGATTAACACGCATTCGCATTAGATTCATTGGGCAAGAAATGACTCGTTAAAGGGGTTCACACGAGAATAAGTTTACCGCACAATTCAGAAGGCACGAGATTGTGTGTCGGTGTCGGAATCGATATCCTTCGGGCCAAGGGAAATACCGTCGCAAACGAGATCTCAGCGAGCAAACAGTTATGACTCGCGGTTGCAACGAAGGTGGCTCTTATTAAAATATTTCCATAATTGCACCGGAATAACGAAGGTCTTGACATTTTACAATCTTTCCGCGCGGCATCAAAGTAAACGTGGCCGATCCAGTGCGCGCAGTAGCACCAGCCAGTGCAATTAAGGAAGCGTGAAAGGTTTCGACCCCCGCGGGGCCGAAAAGTAGCCCGAGGGCGGAGCGGAAGAAAATCGAGCTACAAAGCACGAACTTAATTCACGACTCGTCCTCGCTCGAACAATCTTCCCCCGCCGATGCGCGTACTATATACTTTCATAGTCATCCAACTTTTAAGGGTGTCGGGAGGAGGCGGGCCTGGAACCATCGGGGGAAGAAGCGCGATCATTTGGCCGGGGAGTTGTTTTCTCGCGGCTCCGGTATTCGGGGTAAGAGCCGTGGAACAATACTCATTGCAGGTGTCGTCCGAACGTGGGGGGAATTCGAAGCGCAATTAAACTCCTTAAGGCATCGACCTTTTCTCTTGTACTTATCACTGGAGGCTGCGATTCTTTTTTTCGACGAGGCGCGAGGAAGAGAGTCGCTTTTGCCGGAAGCCGAGCTTGGAATTGGAGCGCTAATCGAACGATCTCCATGTAAAAAATTTTCCGTTCCCCCGGTGGAATTCTTAATTGATTTTTACAAGAGCTAAACCGTGGATGAATGTTATCGACACCTTTTAATGCTGATGATGTTCAGTGATTTTCATTGCACTTGCACAAATTAATTTTATGAATTGAATAATGCCTGAATTTCATCATCGGGATGATCTTGAAAATCAGTCAAATTTCTACCAGGCTTGCCGAAAATCAAAAAAGTGCACTCGCACCTTTAGATACGTTTATTCTACGTAGGCAGTATGCGCGGGACAAAAGCCTCGAGATTAATCCTCGAATTTTGAAAAGGAGGCGTAATCGCGTTTGGTAATTGGACGGTAAACAGGGGCGCGGCGGGCGCGGCTCGTGCACATTGGCCGTGTAGTGCGGCCGGACCAACAGCTGCTCGGCCGCGAGTGAATCACCAGGGACGGCCGCGGGCGAAAGGTGCCAGGCTCGCGCGCGATCTTTTGTCCGGGGCACTTTGACGGGCGTATATACCTCGGCTCGGCGTCGCAGCTGGCGCCAATCGTCAAAATTGATTCGCGTGTATACACGCGCGCCGCCGAAATTCTCGGGCGGCAACGCGCTGCAGCCGAATAAACAAACAAAGCCGTGGCGCACGCGAGCGGCAATTCGTGCGGCATGCAGCCGGCAATCAAGCCTCCCGGGGCAAACACGCGCGCGGGGACATTGCCGAGGTGAAAACGGGAAGCGGCCGGCGTAAAGAACGCGCGTTAAGCGCGGCTCGGATTTCCGGGGCGGGCGGGTGGGGTGAGCCATCGATAATCCCGGCGGGACGTCCCCGTGACGGAGCGCCGCGATTCCGTTCCTTGGCAACTCGACGGGGACGGACGTCGCTCATTAGCCGAGTCTTATTCCCGCCGGGGAGAAAAATCCCGGCGGCGCCCGCTGCATGCGACTCCCCTCCCGCGGCAGCCGCGGCCCAGGCCTCGCCCGAACAAGCGCTTTTAACTAGAGATTAATCCGCGGCGCGCTCAAAAGGGGGCTAATTTTTAAACAGCATTCCCGGCGTCGCGGGGGCCGCGCCCGAATTTCCGGCTCTTCGGATGGTAATGCAGGGCCGGGGCTCGGCCGGGGCTCGGGAGCACCTCGCGAGGGGCCGTTACACCGGCCGAATTATCGGAAAGTACTTAGGCCTGCCGGGGGGAATAATCGCGGGACGGACTCAATTTAGGCCGCTCGGCGCGTATTAATCACCGCGGACTCTTTCCCGCGTGAAATCACGACTTCCGCGGCGGTTCATTTATCATTCGGCGGGGGAGGGCCGCGCGAGTTCTCCGAGTGCGAGCCGCGTGCGCGCCATCGCCGGGTGCATCGCGCCTTTTGACAAGCCAATGATGAAGGAGGGCCGCAGCCGGTTGCCCCGGGCACGCGCCCGCCGCTCGTCCTTGCGCCGACTTGTCTTCTCGCGCCTACGTGCACCCGGCTTATTTGAAAAGAAGAAGAAGAAGGAAAAAAAAGGAGAAGCCGCTTCGGGGGCTTCCTCCGCCGCGAGGGCCAGCGGGAATAAAGGGGGGCGCGCGTGTGTGCAAGGGGAGGATGAAAAATTCAAGAACAGTCGGCTGCGAAATTCCAGCGTAAACGCGGACTGGGAAGCCAACTACCGCTTGGGCAAACCCCCGGGAGAAACTCTACTAGTGACTCTTGCCGCGGCGGATTGACTGCCAGCCGACGCCGCGGCCCCTGTGCACTCATTCTTGTAATGCCGAAGCGCCCGAGTTGAATCGCCTCTAGCTACATCCCGCGCCTTCCTGTCTCTGGGCTTTACCTTTACTCGCCCGCCGCGTTCGAGCTCCCCTCTGAATAGGCCCTTCTTCCTTTGCCGTCCCGCCTCATTGCTTGCGCACCGATTGCTTCCAAATTTTCTTCCGACGGAGACTGCGCCCGAGGTCCGAATGGGATATTCCGACCAGACTGCGAATTACCTCCTTTTGATGCATTTTGCTTTTACGAGATGAAGCACCGGAAGACAAATGGGTTTATGCGTATTTTCGTAAAATATTAAAGTAGACTACGACTGAAGCTCAAAATAAACAACTAAGTATGTCATTTTTTCAACATTTTTTTAACGGAGAGCCTCCCGTGTAACATTCAGCTCGTATCCATCTGACAGAGATGTATCGACTTGCATCTGTCGTTTTATAATCAGTCTGTACGTTTCAGCCGTACAATGCATATACATAAAGACTGCACAATACTGCAAAAGCGTAGGCATTTTTTAAACAACGTACAAACAAAAGGATTATACATTTTTATTAAAAAGCATTATTCTTATTATGAAAATATAAACATCGATAATAATAATAAAAATTCGTGAAAATTGAAACATGTACGTTTAACGTGCTAGCGCAGGATGAAGCTTGCGAGAAAATATGGGGTTTGTCCGATTATTAATGCGAATAGTCAGAGAGGGAGTAAGTAGGCGAGTGGTGAGTAAGTAGGCTTGCATGCTGGCACACAATGCGAGTGACGTTAGGTCGCATTTGAAAAGTGACAGGTGCGCCGCATTAGGTCGATCGGTACTCCTCGCTGCTGCTTTTGCTGCGTAATACTGCGTGTTTTGGCAATGCCAATGTGTTCTAACGCCATAACAGTCGGTGATCGGCTTGAATGAAAAACGGCCGCTGATTGGGCCGCGCGCATCGTTAGCCGGTTCGAGCATCATCGCTGCAGAGCTACAAGTTATAAGCGGCGCAGATAACGAGCCTGGCAATCAGCCGTTATATTTCCAGGCCGGGGATGACGAGGTCGCGCGGCTGCGCCGGCAAAGAAGCGGCAATTGACTATTCGGAGAATTTCGCAATTGCAGGTGGTTCGCGGGGAGGAGGACGCGGAGAGCGGCGAGGTGAAGCCCCCGCCCGTCATAACGCCCCCGCCCCCGAGCCCGAACGGTGAGTGCGCCCACGGGCCATTTAATTATTTCGATCGGCCCCGCGCGGCCCCTTTTTTAATCATACTCCTCCGGTGCTTGTCCGCAGCGAGCCAGCAGACCAAGGGCCAGAAGGGCGACAAGGGGGAGAAGGGCGAGGGGGTGAGGGGCCCCCCGGGGCCCCCGGGCAGCGGCTACTACCTTAACGACGAGGTACGGCTTTCAAATTAATTCTTAAGTGGCCCGGGCCCCCGGCACCGCGAGCCCCGCGAGCCCCGCGACCTGTTACGCGCCCCGGCTTTTTATTCCGTGTACGCCCTTTGCCGATCGCCGAGGCTGCGCGCCCCCCGGGAGCCGCTCGGTAAGCTAACTTTGCCCCCGTCGCCATCTCTACATGTATATATATATCTCCGAGCTTTTTTTCTATCGCGGTCAAAGCTCTTATGGGCGGCGGTGCCACCGGCGACAAACGCGCCGGTTTCCACCAAAGTTCAACCCCCGGGACGGGGACGGATTCGCGCGCGGGCTCTCTTTAAAGCGGCGTTTCGATAAGGAGACCCGGAGTCCGATTGGACCGCGCGGCGACCGCCGGGATAACTTCAAGCTAGACACCGGCTAATGTTTTAATCAGGAGGGACCGCGCGACGCTCATCCCTCGGCTCGCAGCTCGAAATAGCCGGGCGCGGCTTACGTCAACTCGTTGCATAAATCACGCGGGGGATTACCGGGCGCGCGGGGCGCCGCGCCCGGCCAAGTGTTCGGGCCGCAGCGAATTATCGCCGAATAATCCCGCGCGGCCCTCGGCCGTTGTTTTCCTTTTCCAGGAGTGGCTGTCCAAGCTGCCTCAGGGACCCAAGGGCGACCCGGGCGAGTGCGCCTGCAACTCCTCGGCGCTCTTCGCCTCCCTCACCATGCCCAAGATGTTCGAGGGGAAGAAGGGCGAGGCCGGCGTCCCGGGGAAGGAGGGCAAGCAGGGACCCCTTGGACTGACGGTATACTCGCGCCGCAGCCGGACTGCCTTTCCCCTTAGCCCCGGCTAAGGCAGTCCAGGCCGGCTCCTCTGTACACGCGCGCGTTACGCCTCGAAACATTCATAGGTTCATTGGGGTTAGCCCGCGTGATGAGCCGCCAGTTGAAGCGAGGCTAATGAGAGAAAAAGACGAGCCTCCGGCACGGGCGACAAACGATTCGCATTACGGGGCCTCCCCCGTTATTTGTGCAGTGCTCCTAGTCGCCATTACTCTCGCTCCCCCCGTGCGCGCGCTTGATGGCCGCGCACCGTTACGCAATTATCCGGTGCGTCTTTAAATAATTGAGTGTCGGCTGCAAGGTGCAAAGTCAAAACAATTTTGACCACGGCCATTTCTATTATTCAACAAAGTTAGCATTGCCAATCAAAAGAACCGTGGGCGGGGCTGCACAAAGGGCCGTACTCGCAATAGAGTCAGCCCCATTAGGAGGAGCAAGTGCGGCAAAGCGCACGGAAGAGGTAATATTTTTAATGGCCGGAGGACAAGTTGCGAAACGTCAACTTGGTTTAAAATATTCACTCCCTTCTTTCCTTATTCCCGAGCAAGCACACTTACACGGACACACACACACACAGGGGGGGTACGTGTGCTGCACACATTGCACGCACAGTTGGCAATGCACACGCGAAGAGGCTGGACAGGCGGCACTCGGAGACTAATGGGAGATTCTGTTGGCAGGGGGCAGCTGGACCTCCGGGCGAGCGAGGACAACACGGGCCCGCGGGCCCCAAGGGCGATAAGGGCGACCTCGGCTCGACGGGCCGCGAGGGACCCCAGGGCCAGAAGGGCGAGCCCGGCAAGGACGGGACGCCAGGGGAGAAGGGCGCCCAGGGCCCGCCTGGACCCCCAGGCAAGGGCGAGATCGATGTCATCGACGTAAGTTGCACTCCCACCATCTCTCGGCATTTTCCCTTCCCGCGCTGCATCCCTGATGGAAATTGACACCAGTTTGTCGGTGGTTAGTGGCCAGTATACCCTGAAAAAACTGGCCAGATATCTCATCGACAGTTACTGATGGGATACTGGCCACAAGCTGGTGAAAACCGAAGCCTATTTACTGTATATCTATACATACCGCATATAATAGACATACATCCAGTATAAGGTATTATACACATTAATGATGATTTAGGTGACAGTGTTTAAACGTTGTAGTTGAACTTTACAGAAATATTAATAAAAATACTTTGAATAGTAACCAAATTCAAAGTATCTTTAAATTAATTTATAATTAAAATTCAAATTAATTAGCATTCTGTAAGGTTAAATTAAATATTCATAAATTCTATTAATAAATTACAAAAGGTAAAATGTTTAAAATAGATCCATATATGCTTTCCTGAAAAATCCTGATTTTTATTTGGATTTTTTATTTTACAGTCCTGTTATACTAGTATCATTGTGATTATATTCCAATCCATTATTACAGTCTCAATTTTATTTATTTTAGGTTTAGTAAATAGAATACACATAAAAATAATGTATAAATGAGAAACAACTGACCACTCGCTGGTCATATCTTGACAAAACACCAGTTGTAAAAGAGTTCCATGCCAATTAAAACTGGCCAGTAAATAGCCGTGAGCTTCTGGCGTTTCGGTCAGTTTTACCGATGAAATTTCTACCAGGGATCACGCGATATGCAATGTGCGTTATTCAGCGAATGACGTTGCGGAGCAGTCTTTGGATTTATTGAAAAGCGAGCGCGATGGCTGCATACACCGGGAGCGCCTGTTTATTGGATTGCCGACGATCCTGCATTCTGCCTTTTAATTATAACACACTACGAGTAATAAACACGGGGATGCCGCATAACATTACGAAAATATTACATTGACGTTTGGACAATGAAGTATTAATGGGAGGACCGCGTGCAAAAGCCTGCATTATTAAAATCCCAATCGAATGCTAATAATTCAGGGGAATCTTGTATGTAAATTTAACGCGTTGGCCCAGTTGGGATCACGAACACATTCTGTACGGATCATTCGCGCTTCCCTAATTCTTTCCTCGCGCAATTTACCTCGTTTTCATTTCAATTCATTCCTCCGACAATCGACATCAATCACGCGGACCCGAGATAATGGCGGCGTCAAGGACGCCCTCCGAGACAATCGATCAAGTTCCCTTCATCGCTCTCGCAGAAAAGCTCGCCGAGGAGATAGCATCGGCACATATCGGCCGGCATCTAATCTCCAAGATATCGCGCGAGCCGATAAGCGAAGCCCGGGCGAGGGCGCGAACGCGGGCGTGTTTGCTCCGTCCCGCTCCGGGCGGGCGGGGCGGCGGGCGGCAGAATGGACCGATAGTCCGGTTTCCCGGCGACGCGCGGCTCAATGAAAGTGGGGCACGTGGGAGGGACGTGTCCTTTTGTTTTTCCCGGGGCGCACTACTCGCCCCGTGGCGGCGCACCGGCGCGCTGGGGGTTTGCATTCGAGGGCCGCGAGCCGCAGGATCGGCCCTGGTTTATGTCCCCCGGACGTTCCCGGCTTCCCAATCACCGCCGCGCCGCTTTCCCCCAACGACCCGTGTGGTTTTTTCCGCGCAGTTTATAAGGGGGCGGCGGACCCGGGGCGTCTTGAATAAAAAGACCGCGAGGGCGGGCGTAATGAACTTAGCCCGCGCACGCGCCCGCGGGAACTTTTCCCCTGTGTAATCCGTGCGCGCGGGGGCGTGCGAATACAGCGCATAGTTCGCCCGGGGCCGAGTGCCGAGTTGGTATTCCGTGCATTAACGGACACAGCCAGTGCTCGGGACAATTGTAAAACCGTGCGCCGGTGTAGGAGGACACTTTTTTGCTTTCAATAACGAGGGGCGTTGGCGTTAACTCGTTTTCGTGGAAAAAGCTGCGGAAAAGTAGGACAGCGCGGGCGCCGCGGCGCCGCGGTAGGCGTGCATTTGAAACGAATCCAATAGCGGGCCGCGCCCGCGCATCCGATCGTCCCCTTCCACCTCGACGCCCACATAGGTACATACGACCCCCGACGCGCACACCTATAAGAATATCCTGTAATTTCTAGGTGTCCGTAATGGAAATAATAGGGCGGCAGGGCGGCTGGCGCATCGAGCAGGCGAACAAAGCCGGGCCCGCGATGCATTATGAACGCGAGGCCGGCCGACAAGGGCGCATCACTCGGGCGCGGCGCCTCCCGGACGGGAGAGGCACTCGCGAGGGAGGCCGATCGGCCCTCGCTAACGAGCTGCGCAGACGCTCGCCTCGGGCCGGCTCTCCTGGGCTCCCGGGGGGGGGAGGGCCTCGGCGGCAGCCCCTCCCGGCAAAGTAATTACATTGAGCGGGGCCGCGCGGCTGGCACTCGAGTCGCTTTATTCCCGCGCTTTGTCTCCTAAACGCCAGGGCCGGTTTTTCAGCCGGAATTCGCGCGGCGGAATGCCAAAGCCGCGGGCGCACGCGCCGCTATGCCGGCCGCGGCGACTGGCAATCACCGAGGCCTAACACGCGCTCTTAACCCAGCTACGCGGCCCAATCCCGGGGACGACTCGTCGAAGCCAATTCCGCCCCCGGGGAAATCGGTCCGATGCGTGCGCGGACAAAGACGCCCTCTACGCGCGCCTGAAAAACGGATCCCCGGACAGCGCGCGCTCCGGAGCATTAATCAATACCCTTCTACGATCCTCTACTAGCTCATCCAACGCTTCTTTATATTTATACCTTCTCATAACTTCTATCGCTAACTCATACTTAACACGTTGTGTCCTATTTCTATTAAAATTAATTAGCTGCACACAGATAAGTGAACGTATCAACTTATTTGTATAATACTTGAAACAAGCTCCTGTCGTCTTATTCTTGATAAAGCTGCAATGAGGCCTATCGAGACCCCCTTTGATAAGCAGTTCACCTTCATTTTCGACATACTACGTACTCAACGTTACTCCATGTCAATTTGTGGTAATTCATGAAATTATATATATCACTATTGCTCCTGATCATATTTTAATAAACTTGTAAACGTTTACTTATATTTATTCTCTTTCTATAACTATAAAATGTTTATCTAATTTATTAGAACGAAAGAAATATCAAGCGAAACGGTACGTACACACGCGTGCGCTCGCGAAGGTGTAGCATCAAAATAATCACAGTTTTTCCTAAAAAGCATACTTTTTAATATACTTCAAATTCTATATATATATTTGAGTATGAAATGTGGTAATTCTTTTAATTTGACAAGTCTGTCTCCAAGTTACTCAAAAGTACAGTGAAAATTCTTGTAACATTTCTTTTAGTCTATTATTATAACCCGAAATCTCGCAACACTATCAAGTAGCGCCTCGTGCGTTGCAGGCAGGGAAACAGAAACATCGATTACACTACAACGAACTGTCCACGAGGTCCCGACGGTAACGACACGATACTATTGCTATATCCGAGATCTACCGGAAAACTAAATCCCGAAACCGATAAGGGCCCGTGCATCCTTACGACGGAAATCCCGGCTGGCAACAAACTCCATCGGAGCCTCTTCGGCTCCCCGTCCGAATACTCGCCAATATTTAGTACATATGATTTTGCGCCATTTCACATTAGAGTAAGTGAAATTATCTTCGATCGAATGGTAAACAGCCCGTTAACCCGTAACAGTCGCAGACAAAGTCGTAGGATATCCATAATCGTTACTGCACATCCGTATTATTTAATATAATGTATACTATGCATGAATTTACTATTTTTTAATACATTGATTAATATTTAAAATGCTTTTTCATGTGAATGCCGATATTATCGATATATCTTCGGTGTAATGATAAATTGCTATTCGTTTCCTAGTGCCATGCGATAGATATATTTTAACTGATTTTTAGCCATTTTTTGTGTAGTTTTCAAAATAAATTTATAAAGATTACTTAAGATATCAAAAAAAAACACGTGAAAATAAATAAAATAGTAATATTAATACTCTGCAATAAAGATAATCTGAGATATGAAATATTTCTTAAGTTGAGCGGCTTCATATTGATCAGATATGGTTGATTTACGGCAAAGTGAAACTGCGATATTCGTTGTCTTTTGTTTTTCACGAGAGAGGGCCTGCTTACACCTATGTAATTATACGGTCATTTCTAAGCACGTACTCTTACTGCGAATCGGTATTTCATGCGAATAACTAGTGCTTTTGTATTCCAATGTCTGCGATTCATTAAAATATAGATTCCTTGATAATTATATTTGTGAATTTGACACTAAATGTATCTAGAGATGATATAAAACTTATCAGTAACAGTCCTATATTCTTGAAAGCTGTACAATACTTTGACTCGTTAATAAATTAATAAATTATTAATTATTATTTGAGTAGTGCATAAATTAAATAAAATATTACACGTGAAAGTAATTACTATCTATAGAAATATAGTATTACAAAAGGATCCGCTAATTTTCAATCGTGGAAGGTAGCGTCCGTAGGAAACCGCATCGGCTCTACAAAGCCGGCCAGTAGAGGCACTTGTCTTCAAGCAGGCCGCACTTAGAAATATATAGAGACTCGGCGGGTGGGCTCGAAGGATCGGAGTAATCACACCGCGGCGGGATAAGAATCTTGCCCTCGCCGGAGCTCGATCGACCTGGGGCGTCGCGGGGCCGCTTTTTTCGGGGGCGCGAGCGGCTGTCGCGCCCGGGAGAAAAGGGGCGCGCGTCGTTTCGCCGACTCCCGGGGAAATTACAGGGCGCGCCCGGAATCCCAAGTGCAAATTCTCCCGCGGGGGGCCCGAGCGCGCCCGGAAAATTTGAGAAAATCCAGGCCGCGCGGGCCACTCGTGCGGCGATCGCCGTTAATCCGGCCCGAGTCTAATTTCGGCCCCCGAGTGGATTAGCGTCCTCGTTATATTACTTTGTCGAGGAATGCGCGCCGTTAGGGCATCGACCAACTTCCGGCCCGTTCTTTCTTTACGCGGCGGCGCTTCCGGGGCGACTTCTTAGGGTGGATTTACAACTGGAGCGATTCGTTCTCGGCGGAGGCCGTCGCCCAAAATCCAATCATCGGAAATCCATTTGGCCGCTCTTCCCCAACGTCGCCGCCCCGGTTTATCGGCCCCTTCATTTCGAATATTCTTGTTTTGATTATTTCCTTAATGGGCACGGCGGCGCAGGCGGCGCAGGCGGCCTCCTCGCCTTTACGCGACCTCGGCCGGCTCTCCGCGCCCGCGAGATTAAGGTGCCCGACTCGCGCTACGCCCCCGGCTTTACATTCCCGCCAGGATTAAAGTTCCCGGGGACCAAATAAAGCTGTGCACTGGCAGCTGCGCGATAATTTGCGTCTGACGATATCGATTGCCCTCGTGGCCGAGCCGCCGACGTTAGCTAGTTACCTTTTTTTCCGGCCGGCTCGCCTATTTTTCTTGCGCGCACCCCTGCTTTTTTTTCACTCCCGCACTGACGCACGTGCGCCGCTGAAAATTAAAAGTAAATTAAAACTTTTGTTTTTTGACATTGTTTCGCGGTTGATTAAATCCGGCGCGCACTCTTACAAAAATATATTGTTTTATTAATACCGCTGCCAGAATAAATATGAATGACGTGCAAAAACGTATATACGTAAGTATCATAAATATGTACAGAACTCTATATATAATAAGTCTGTTACTCGTTGTAACTGAATCATAAATATAAATTGAATGACATGGAATAACAGTATTAAATGCAGAATCAAGCTCTTCAATAAGACCAAAGACAGCTCGATTTTACCACGGTTCTGAATAAATTATCACCTTTCCCACTGATAAAACCATTACTTTCGTCTTGCTCCCGACCCGATGAACCCACCCGTCTGTCTATCACCTTTATAATACAATAATCGGTCCACCCCAAGCTCCACCGTTCCCATTAACACTACTAAATTTTCCGCTTTACATGCGCATGCAGCATGGATGGAAGCCTCGAGCGATCTACCGGGTGAGTGAGGTTTCGAATCACAATTATAGTCTAAACCAACTAAGAAAGTTTCCGCGAGAGCGCCTCGCGTCCCCATGGCTGCGCGCCTGTTTTAACGGGGACGCGACACAATGCCAAGATTATCAGCTTAACTCCAAATTAAATACCAGCATTAAGTTTCGAGCATTATTTTCCTGCCTTTATCGCGCCGGCTCCCTTAGCAACTTCTCGACTGCTTGTTTTTCCCTCCCGAGGGACAGGATCATAAAAAATTACGCCAGTGGGCGCAATCTGAAACACTGAGGATTATACAAATACACGTAGTGGACGTTTCTCGGATCTTGGCATTGTGTGCACGACTCTTTGTCGCGGAAACAATGAGGCTGGGACAAGCGGCGCATTGCCAATTGATCCCTTTAAAAAAGTCGTGCCTCCGCACGACTTAGCCGGAGATTACTTGTCCTCCAACAGACGGAGGGCTTCACCATGCGGCCGGGACTACCGGGGCCGAAGGGCGAAGACGGCAAACCGGGCCACCCCGGTCCTAGAGGTAAGCCGGCTGTGATCGATCACGTGGTCGTGAGGGCCACGTCGGGTATCCATCATGGCAACTAATGAGCGATGGATCCGCAGGCGAGTCTGGCGTTCACGGGTCCAAGGGCAACAAGGGCGAGGCTGGCCACAAAGGATCTAAGGGCGACCATGGCAAGGAGGGTCCACTGGGCCACCAGGGATCGAAGGGCGAGCCCGGCGCGCCCGGAGTGCCCGGCCTACCCGGCGCCGTAGGCGAGATCGGCCGAAACGGAGATAAGGGCGCCAAAGGCGACAGCGGTCCCGAGGGCAAACCCGGGCCCGCGGGACTCCCCGGAGCTCCAGGAGGCGGCGGGGGAGGTGGAGGTGATGGGGGCCGCGGAGCCAAGGGCGAGGCCGGCGAGCGGGGCTACAAGGGGGAGCTGGGCCATAAGGGCGAGAAGGGTGACCGGGGCGACAGCGGACCCGCCGGAGTCCCGGGGATCAACGGGATCCAGGGCCCCCAGGGCGACAAAGGCGAGCCCGGCAAGTCCGGGGTCTCCGGCTTCCCGGGAACGCCCGGAGCCAAGGGCGAGCCAGGCGAGTGCGGCCCCGCAGGAGGCATGGCCATCACCGGACCCGGGGAGTACGTCACGATCAAAGGCGAGAAGGGCACCAGGGGACGCAGAGGAAAGCCCGGCCCCGCAGGACCACCGGGGCCCGAGGGACCGCCGGGGCGACCCGGCACGAACGGCGACATCGGCCTCCCAGGCTGGATGGTAAGTGCAAGCTTCCCCTTTATTCTGCTTTTCAAATACGATGTCCTCTTTAAAGAGGCTTTAAGACAGCTCTAAGCCACCTCTCATTAACCGAATATTTACTTTCGTTTCATGCTTTCTCAAGAATATAAAGGTGAGTTTTTGGACTTTGAAAAATGAATGTTTTTGTTACGGTTCTTTCTTTAACCGCAAAAATTTGGATCGCTTACTTTGCCACATCATTTGTATTTCAAAGTGCTTAATACAACTGGTCCGCAGTTGTATGGATTTATTTGTCTATTTGCTACAATATGCTTTTTTTAAGCTCTTATGTAAACGAATGGCATTTTTTTTATTTCGTTCTGTATTCAGTATCGTCAATGTATTACAACGATATTTAATTTGTTTTCAAATCTTTTTTATGGATATAATATATAAAAAGGATTACAATGACCATCAACTTTTGCAAATGATTTGCAGAAAACGTTTTAACTTAATTAATTCGCAAAGAATTGATTAAATTGTACATGTTCGAAAAATTATTTTAAATTGTATGCAAAACGAAAAGGAAAATATATTTCTCCTTTTTATACTTGTATCACCACTTGTCTGGCAAATTTCATCTTTTTCATTTGTTTGTTAATTAGTTGACTTTTTTCTTTTTTAGTCAATTGACTCTACGTACATTTAAAGCTTTTTTTGTATTCTATTTATATACTTAAAGATTATTTCTGTTTGCAAGAGGTTTTTCTTTTTTGATTCTCCGGCTCATTGACAGCGGTCTTTAGTTTGCACGTAATTTGTCATTTAGCATAGTGGCGACTGATATTACCACAAAGAAAGCTCGGTGCCGGACCGCAGCTCTATTGATTCAAATAGGGGCGGCGGGTAACATGTGCAGTCGGCTTGTGTGCAATGGGCAGCTGATATACATACATTAATTAGCAGCTGTATTTTACACGAAAACACGTAATCTCGAGCAGGCGCATTAATTGATTAAAACAGGGCCGACCAGGGACGCCGGGGCTGCCAGGGAACCAAGGCGCCAAGGGGGAGAAGGGCGAGCCCGGAGCAGTCAGTCCTTACGGCTCGGCACATGGGGTAAGCCCTTAATCTCCTCGGAGAGGAATCCAACTGCAGCGGCTGCAAGTACACGATCACGTACGTCCGTAGGTGCGTGGAGAGAAGGGCGAGGAGGGCCTGCCGGGGATTCCCGGGGCGAGGGGACCCCCAGGGCCCGCGGGGCCGTCGGGCCCGCCAGGACCACCCGGACCGCCAGCCCAGGGGAGCTACGTGCCGGTGCCGGGGCCGCCGGGGCCGCCGGGGCCGCCCGGAGCCCCAGGAGGCTCCGGCCTCACCGGGAAGACGCACATCTACGGGGAGCGGGACTACTACGGGACGAGGCAAGGTAGGCTGGAGGTGGGCCGGGCGGGCCGTTGTAAGGCACTCGAGCCTCGCGCCGGGCGCACTGTACTCGTCTTCCCAGCTCTCTCGCGGTCAGATCTCTTCCACCCGGTCCGTCCTAACGATCATGATGTTTTGCGTGCGCACGCCGCTACCAGGACTGAGGAGCAGCCTGGACCAGCTGAAAGCTCTCCGGGAGCTGAAGGAGCTGAAGGACCTCTCGGCCGATCACCGGCCACCGGAGTACCAAGGTTTCCAATTGTCTAAGCTCGAAACGCACCGCGGCGCTCGCGCCTCGCTTCAGCTTGCCGGCTTTGCTGCGGGCCGAGCTCTTTCCTCGATTAGCCCCCGCATTTTTCTCCCCGCTGGCCGCGCGACGCGTCGGCAGCTGTGCCGCCTTCTCCCTTGGCTCTCCCTCTCCCTCTTTTTGCACCCGCGACAGCCGTATTTGTACACGCTAGGTGTACCGAATCGAATTACTGCTCGACACGCAGACGCATGAATATGTCGCTGTGTTTGTGTGCACAAATCTAGGCACTTTGAACGCGTATCCGGAGATCGTTGACCAAAGCGAATCAAACTTTTTGTACCGTTTGTTGTTACCTTGCAGATATCTATAGAGACAGGCTGTAATCTGGGCTTTCATCTTTTTCAATTTAAACGAAATACCACGGAGAGGGGATTGTAATAAAACTTTTAGGTTATTTCCGAGTGCGCTTTACGACGTAAGAGAAACCTCGATTGCTGTAAATAAAACATTATTGCGCCAAAGCCAAAGAAGAAAGCTGATTCTCCTGTTCTCTTTAATATCATTGTTTTTGCATGAATTTGGTAGCTTTAGTTCTGCCATATAATTGGAACGCTTTCAATGACTGTACAAACACACTGTTCGCAGGTTCGAATGCAGTTGCCGCGAGATTGCCTCAGGAGACGAAAATAGTCCCGGGCGCTGTGACGTTCCAAAACACTGAAGCCATGACTAAAGTGGGCAAATTTATTTTAAAAAATACACCTCCTGTATATATGTATATGTATAACATGTATATATATATGTATATAAGTGTTCGATATGTATATGACTGTTTGCCCCTCCTTTTCGCAGATGTCCTCCGTGAGTCCCGTAGGAACTTTGGCTTATATTATAGACGAGCAGGCGCTTCTCGTAAGAGTCAACAATGGCTGGCAGTACATTCCAGTAAGTTCGATATATACACGTGACCCACTGGTTTATTCAGTGCGCGCGAGGGACGCACTTGAATCGCGGGCAGCGCCAACTTTCCCATGGCGAAAGAGAATTAATTTCGCTGCCGCCGCGCGAGTAATCTAGCTTCTGTCCTTAATGATCAAGCGGCATTGTTGCAATTGAACTCGGCACACGGGCGCGCGCGCGCGCGTGCTCCCGAGTCCAATGGGCTTAAACGCAGCGGCAACCAAAAGAAATCAATCTTGACTGCTTGCAGCTGGGGACACTGCTGCCGATAACGACACCCCCGCCCCCAACGACGCCGCCACCGCCGATTAATCCACCATTCGAGGCTTCTAATCTGGTCAATCAGAGCCCCGAGAGGGTGGACGGCACTACCGTAAGCTCCTACAATTCCTTCTTAAGCGTTATTTAAACTTGCACTGCTTTGAATATATAACTGCCAACCATTCGATAAATTAAAAAACCTAACATTTTATCTTATATTTTATTGAAAATGGTTACTCTTTCTAATGTACACACGAGTATCCCTTTTTAATATTTTAACCTTCATCAATGCTGAAGCACAGTACCCCAAGAATATCATTTAAATGTGTCGTTGCATATTTAAGATATGAACGTAAGAATAATATACGAACTACCAGTGAGAGGAAAATCATAACAAGAACTAAGAAAGTTAGTAAATTAATATTAACAGTAATTCTACATCGAAAGGTGCCTGACTAAACACGAACCGTATCTACTTACTCGCCTGTGGATATCTTAACTTTCTTACCACTTACGTCCACTTTCTTAGTATTTTTAGAATGTTCCCTTCATTCAAGATCACTAAATTTTTTATTGTGTGTTTTGAATAATTTAAGCCAATTTATACGATCTCCCGCGATAAGAGATTTATTGTGATTTATTTGAGTCTCCACAATAAACGCCAGAGCAATTCAATCAATAATTAAATACATATTTAATAATTTAAATAACATATTTAATATAAATATTTAAATATGTTTACTCGATTTATTCTAGAACATTCCTATAAATACAATTATTTTCAATGTATCAACCAAGTCGCTCAGTATTAAAACTAGAATTGCATAGTACAAGCACGGAGGATTAATATCATCTATATTAAATTTATATAAAATAAATACTAAACATATTAATATTAAGTTGTCTATTATTTAATTGGAGTTTGTACAGCACTAAAATAACATTAAAAGCCCAGTTTAACATAACAGAATGTTTCCATACCAAGCAATATTATTAAAAACATTTATCTTAACACGTAATTTTTGAAAGAAAAATGAAGAACATTTATTTTTTTATGTATAAAATAATTGCGAATATAACACGTATAAGCATAAAGTTAAGTTAAAGCGGAATAGGATCATATGAAAAACCATGTACACAACATGCAGTAATTTCTATACAAATTATTATTTAAATTATATAAATATTGTATTCTCAATGCAAATCTAACCAATACATGAGCTTTCGTAATTGATTATGTAGGAGAATATTATAGTTAACTTTAATTTTGATATTGATTAAAGTTATTCAAAATAATTAATTCCCATTAAAACCCTTAAGAAATATGAAAAATTAATAAATTAATTGCAAATAGACCTTTGTATCTAAGTTATTTGATGCAACAGTGTACTAATAAAGTTTTGTTTTTGTTATATAATGCTGCTTACAGTGGTACCCTAAAATGGTATAGTATACAAACCTTATTAATGTTGTTATAAATTACTTTATTAATAATATTATTAGTAATAATCTATTTTTTAATTTTGCATGTTTGCATGATTATATTTGATAATTTAAAAAAGAATATGTTAAAAATAGCTTTGTTGCAAAAATGCTTAATTTCTTATTTCAATCTATAATTGCGTACGTGTTTAAAAGTCATTACGATAAACTAATATTGATACCATACAAGATAATAATAAATATATTTTTTAATATAGATAGCTACTAATAATTTAACATTTATTGTAAACAATTGTTTGAAACATTAATACTACAGACTTATGTAATTTTTAATAAGTATTTAAAGTTCAAAAAACATAAATGATGCAATGACACTCTTTTCGTTAACTACATTATTAATATGTAATGCGCGGCACTAGTAAATATATATTTATTGATTAAAAAGTATTGTATTCAATTTTAAAAAGATATCATGATTCTCAAATAATATATAACAAAGAAAATTATATATTGTTACAAATATGTTATATGTTGTTGAAAATTATATATTTGTACGTGGGCGGGAAGCAGACGGAGTCGAACGATCGACAAGACGGGAGACTGGTAGAGTAAAGCGACTCACGATTCAAGTTCTTAGTGGACAGTTGTACTTTATTCGTGTTATCTTCGTACGTCGGGGAGGAAAAGGCTCGCGTCGTCTCGCCTGACGCTGTTGACTGACCGACTGTAAAACGACGAAAAGTCCCCTCTCTAACGCTTTGCTCCCTTTTATTGTACACCGGGTCCGCTTCACCTTACCCGCGAATCTCCAAAAACTATCGACCTAACGTCTGCGGCGTGGGTCCGCCTCGTGTCATTCTCGATCGGCGGATATTCGAGCCGCGGATGTCGTGAAACCGGTGCCGTTCTTCACGGCCCCGTCACGTATCGCGCCGAAGGTGTGCACGTGACAGTATATTGTTTTTTAATTCATATAAGTTCTAAATTATCAATGTTGGTACATTAAACAAGTAATTTTGTACACTCTAGATTTGTCTTCTCTTACTAGAACAAATTTGTGTCAGTTTTATAAATTGTATTTGTAGTTTAAGATCTTCTTATAATTGGTGCTATTGGTACATAACTAACTGTAGTATTTTTCTAAACTTTAAACAAGATATTTTAGAAAATGTTATTTTCCGCGGTAATCCATATCAAAAGGTCTCACTTATTACTTTCGCAAACTTTATAGTTTACAGCGATAATAAATAAGTGTAGGAAAAAGTAGGGCAAATTAAATAACCGTTTACGACGTGAAAGTGACCTGTAAAAGGTAGAAAAATAAACCGGTCGACCTAACCATCGGAGAACAAGAAAATGGGAAAAGGAAATAAATAACTCCCTTTGCGAGCGGCAGTTTCAAGTCAATAACAAACTTTTCACCCCCGCGCAGGAAGCCAAGCGAGGGGTTTCACTCGGCCTCGCGATGCGCCAACTCGTCGCGGCGCATCAATTATTCTCGATGTCGTTTTAATATTTATTGATACTCGCCACGGAGGCAATCCGGGGAGGAGGATGGATGCGATATAAAGCCACTCAGCGGCTTAGGTCTCGCCGTTAAGTGCACTGCCTTAAATCCTTATCACTTTCAAACGCATCCGAGTAATAAGAGTCGCTTCATAGATATTGTACATCTCGGCCCGTGAATGATATCCTCGCGCTGGCACTCGTCTTATTAAACACGGAATCCGAGGGATGTATTTCTAAGCGAGGTCGGCCAAGCCTCGGCGGGGCTCCGCGCGCGAGCGGCGGCCCCGCGAATTCGATCGACTATGATGGATACTCGAACGGCCGCTTGCGCAGTATATAGCCGCGCGCGGAGCTCGCGGGAATTAAGAGCGGCCAGGGGCAAGGGGGAACGGCGCGTTGAGGGGCCATCCGCGCGCGAAGGAGCCTCGCGTAACGCCCGAGGCTCTCGAGCGCCGGCACTCGATGGAGGAACGTCTTTTCCGCAGCTGCGCCTGGCGGCCCTCAACGAGCCCTTCAGCGGGGACATGCACGGGGTGCGCGGGGCCGACTACGACTGCTACCGGCAGGCCAAGCGGGCCGGCCTCCGCGGCACCTTCCGCGCCTTCCTCAGCTCGCGCGTCCAGAACGTCGCCAGCATCGTGAGGCACGCCGACCGCGACCTGCCCATCGTCAACATCAAGGTGAGCGAGAGAGACTGCAGGGGCCTCTCGAGGCCGCCCCGAGAGCCTCTCCTGCCTCGAGGGCCGGCCGGCCCGCGGTTTAATAAATCCTCCCGCCTTTGCCCCGCCTTTATACCCTCGCAATGGATTTTCGCTCGTTGTCGCCCCTTCTGCAACTATGTCCGGGATTACCTCGATATATTGGTTATCCGTATATGTATAATTAAATATTCGCTTCAAATGCCAAGATAATTTCCGATAGAATGGATTCGCCCGTCATTTATTAACACCCAAGCGGACGTACGTAATTATTTTAGGGCGATAAACGAGCATTGATTCCCTCCTTCCTGTATTTTCGATCACCGTCCAAATATGTACGCCTCGAGCGTAATTTATAGCTCCAGGATATTCAAATTACACCTTCCATTGCAGGGCGACGTTCTTTTTAGCTCTTGGAACGACATGTTCGTCGGCAACGGGGCACAGTTCGCTCACTCGCACCCACGAATCTACAGCTTTAATGGGAAGAACATTTTCACCGACATGACATGGTACGGTATACGGCAATCACGCTCTTACGCACGCTTTATTAATCACGCGAATCGAAATTCCAGGCCAAAGAAACTGATCTGGCACGGCTCGGATCCGTCGGGCGTGCGCACCATGGAGACCTACTGCGACGCCTGGCACTCGGGCAGCTCGGACCGCTACGGTATGGCAGCCCCGCTGACGGCCGAGCGACTCCTCGGCAAGGTGCCCTACTCCTGCGACCACAAACTCGCCGTCCTCTGCGTGGAGGCGACCAGCGAGGTCGCCCTCAGGCGCAGGCGACGCTCCATCGAGGACGAAGAGGAGGACGTCGAGGAGGAGCTCGACGAGGAGGACGAGGACCTCTTCGCCGAGACCGAGGAGTGAGCGCGGGGATTCGCTAGCGAGCTATACACCTATATAAAGCCGTGCGACCCCGCATGTAAATAATAGGCGGCGACTCTCTTACCCAAGGAATCCCAGCCTCTCTTTCAATATATTCCAGGCGAGAAGACACTTTGTAGACACCTGAATTAAGCGTGCAAGCTTGGTGGAGCTTGTTGGCTCCAGAACCGAAGATACTGTTCCAAATTCTTTTTTCAACACTGCTTTTGTTTGAAATTAAAAAATTAGGTTTATGCCGCATAGATGTATGCTTTAATTATTATTCTCTTTACGTCATTTGCTTGTAGTAATTTGACCGTCTTCTTATAAACAAAATTTTTAATCGCCGCATATAATCTCAAGGCATTACAGCTACACACTTTTTTCTTAATTATGTTTAGCTTTATACTTTAATAATGGAATTTATACATGATTATCATAAAGTTCTTTACTACGTTTTGAAATACACATATAATTCCATGTTCTACGATACTGCAATATTCAGCAATTTACGAAGACTACAAAAAAGCATTTTGCTGTATATGTACATCAGTTTTTATATGATCATTGTAGAGTCAGAACATTCTTTTGGACTTAGATCGCGTAGCCAATACTGGTATTAAACATATCAAATCATAAAAATCAACAATTAAACAAGTTCATTATATGTAATTCCCTCTTTGAAAATAAGACTAATATACGCATGTAGTCTGATTTTACTTGAAGAAACTCGTTATTCTTTTATACATATCGTACATTATTAATTTAACTGTATTAAAATTAAACAGTATTGGAGCTGGACAATTGTAAATTGCTAATAATCATATATAAATTCTTCTGCTCATTATTTGCCATCGTAATAAAATCATAATTAAAAATTAAGCTCGTGCAATTGTAAAAAAGTATATGATGATACAATGACAATGAATTCTTATAACTGTTAGAAATTCGATCTTGATACCGCGCGATGCTTGCTGCAATTATCTCATTAAATGTTTCCCTTATCACATTCATTATAATAGGCGTCCAGTAGTCAGCACACTGCCAGGTGAAAATAAATAATAATGTAATTAAAGTCTTGCCTCATCTTTACCGATACATATCTTGTGCAAATCGTAACATACTGTTTAGAAAGTAACTACCTACAAACCCTAAGTAATTCAATGTAACCTGAGTGAAAAATGTGCATGAAACATGTATCCACGTGCATTAGATTGCCGAAGTATACTTGAAAACTAAAAATCATCCAGTTATTTGTACAAAAATTATGAATGCAGTTTACAAAAATTTAAGTAATTAATATTCATTAGAACTACCATTTTTAAAATAATGTGTAAAACCATAACATCGGTAAAGCAGAATCCTATGCAATGGATAAATATCTGTTAAAATTAATTATTATTAAAAAAAATCTACAAATAGTCACCATTAAAAAGAAACTATTATTGTATTTAAAAAAATGCATGTATTTGTAGAATAATTTTGACCCAGGTTACAAAAAAATCATTTCCATATCAGTGCATATAAGAATGTGTGTTAGAATTTAAGATTCTCATCGATTTGTATTTTTTTAAGATTATTTATATGATGATTTTTTCAATACACTAGTTAGTAGATTTACAAATTTTAAATAAGTTTATTAATCTAATTTCATTATCACAAAAAAGTTTTTTTTTTAAATCATGTATTCAATGTTATTTTTCTAATATTTATACTCTTTATTATTACCTGAAGTATACGTAAAATAGTTTCTAAAACTAAATGAAATTTACTGACATTATATGCTAAAACAAACTTTATATACTAAATACAATTAATACACTTCAGGATTAAACGATATTAAGTACGTTGCAAATATATTTTAGAATAAAAGATGATAAATAAACAAAATTATAACGTTACTTTGCAGCTGGGCTTAAAGTCGAATGAGGTATGAAAGATATAACTTTTTATACGTGTAACTGTCACGATTAAGTCATTTTTCGATTTGAATTGAATATTATATTTGAGGCAAATCGAATCTAAGTCAGTGTTTATAATTAACAATGTAAAATACTAACATGCAGTAATAATATTTATTATTCTTTTAAGAAAAAAACGTTTAATACTAAAAACAATGAGTTTCGATCAAATTATATTAATTTTTTTTAATTTTAAGAAAATTATCCATTAAAATGTTACAATGTAATGGAGACTATTTGTTATCAAAATTAAAAGTGTTTATGTATGACATACTTGGCCTACTTTCTTATATTTCTATATAAACCTTTATGTACTATTAAATTTTTTAAAGTTATTTTATTTGAAAATTAAAAATTATTGACAATTTTTCTTACATCTAATTTAAAAAATATTGTAATAAGTTGTCTTTTTGTAAAAAAAATAAATCTAATTTTTGCAGAATCATTATTTTTACGTTTATTTAAATAAAAAATATAAAATATATATTCGATCATTTACGATTTATTTGCATTTAAAATTTCCAAGGCTTCAGCATAATTTAACTCATCTAAAATAGATTTTAAGTTTTCCATTGAAGCATCGGGATCCTCTTCGGTCCAAATTACTAACATTTCTTTACATTGTTCATACAGTGTTGATTTCTTACCAAAAAAGACAATCTATAAAAATACAAAGTATTACAAGTTAATATATTTTTGATTTGAATACATAAATAACATTAAATAATATAAAATACCTCGTCATTTGTATATCCTAATTTATGAGCTAATTTTTGCCAATCATTTTTTAAAACTTCTGCAATTTTTTCCACCAACTCACGACCTATCCTATTAATTATTTTAGGTTTAGTTTCTGCAGTTTCTGATTCTTGTTTCAAAGTCTCTTCAGGGAAATCTTGATCTATTGGCTCTGACGGTGGTGTTTCTCCTGCTTCTTGTTTTATCTCTATTTGAGTTTGCTAAAAAAGTATGTTTAAGTTGTTATTTCTTGTATTTATTAGATAATATATTCGAAATTAAAATTAAATATTTACTGGTCTATCCTTAGCTATTTTCTTTATCATTGTTTCAAGATACTCTGGTAGTTTATTTATAGGATAATTTCCATGTACAAAGAAATGCGGGCTTCTCTTGGCTAATAACCTAAGAGCTCTCCATCCAAAATTACCATCATTGACTTTTCTGAAAAATTTGAATAACATTTTTTTATCTCTAACAACATGGTTTTTAAATATTAAATTTATTGTTATTAACATAATGTATACATTCATCTTGATTTTATTAAATTTAAACTCTTATTGATAAGAAAAACTGAAATCTTGTTACTTACTTATATTCTTCTTCTATGGCAGCAGCTGGATCCAGTTGTTCAATTGCTTCTTCAAAGTAAGTTTCTAGAGAAGGTAGAAAATCTCTGTCTTTTGATTTACAAGATTCTAAATTATTGGGACATACATTCCACAATTTAGTTAGTTCTTGACTAAAATAATAACATTCGTTATCAAAAAATAGATTATTTTATTAATTTAATTATTTTAATACAATGCCAACTTACTTTCCCATATAATATTTCCCTACTGCTTGTGCATCTCGGATCATGTCTCCCATTCGTCGTTTTAGTCTTTTTGGTTTTCTGGTATCATCTGCTTCATTTGATGGTTCTGGTGCAGGTCGTTTAAAAGCTAGACAACCTTCATTTTTCCATGCATTCCAATATTCTTCTCTTTTTAAAATATGCTTAACAGATTCAGCAAAACCTGCTCCATCAGGGGGAGTTTCAGCAAGTAATGTATATACTTGTTCTGTAGTTGTATTAACCCATTCTACTTGGTCTACTTTCAATTCATGTGTTTCACTATTAAATAAATTAAAATATTTCTTTCTTTAATGCATATACAAATTAAAGTGTATAAATTAAATTATTGAAAGGATCTTACGATTTAAATTTTACAGTACTATTTAAATATTGGAATAAAATTAAGAATTGAAGTAAAACAAATCTTCTAAAATTAGAATCAGATAATTGTAACTCCAATAATTTTTCATTTGTTAAGTATTTTGCAAAGTATTGTATCTCTTTGCATCGTCCATCCAAAGCAATTTCCAGTTTTGAGTGATCAATAACACAATCTTTTTGATCTTCTAATTTAAAAGAAGCAAATGCTGATAAAACATTTGAAGCATGCTACAAGATGTTGTTAAAATATTAGTGTATTAGTTTTGTTAAGCTTGTCAATAATAAAAAGATACATACAGCTGAAAAGATTTTCCATTGCATCTTATTATAACACTGATTTGGATTTCTAAAAAAATCTTGCAAAGCCCAAAATTTTCTGTACAAATTGTAATCTATTGAAATCTTAATTTCTTCTTTCTCTTCATCTACTTCCATTTCTTGTGCTGCATCTTCTGATTGCTTTTCTGAACCAAATTCAGTTATATTTTCTAAATTAAATTCACTTGCAATATTAACTCCTGATCTTTCAGAAAATGGAAAGAATTTTGCTAAAAATAATAAAATCCTTCCACAAAATACTGTTTGTTGAGATCGAGAAAGTCTCCTGAGGAGATCATTACACATCCTAAGTAGATTATTTTTACAAGCCCCAAAGAATAAATCTTCTTTCCAAACTGCCACATTGTTTTCTACATAAGTAAATAATTCTTCACAGTGATCTAATGTCAGTGCATCAAACATATCACTGAGTAACATAACTGGTATACTTGTAGTAGCTAATTCTTTTCGACACAATTCAATACAAAATCTAATGTAAGATTCAAGACTCTTAGTATTATTTGTACCATTATTTGACAGGATAGTAACTAATGTATCCCTTAAAGATTGATCTATAGCAGGTTTTCTGTCTTTCTCATTACTACATTGTTCCACACACTTCTTTTGAAAAGCTGGTATGTCTAATGTCTTTAGACATTGTTGTACATTTTTCTAATAAAAAATAAATATATATAAAATCAAAGCAAATAATTCTATATAACATAACCTAAATATTTTACAACGAAAAATAATACTCACGCTATAATCCTTTCTCAATACTTCAAAAAATGCCATTGTGTAAAAATTGTTATATTTTTATTTAAAATACTTTACTATTCATGAAAAATTTTATGTAGTAATGATCCGATACATTATTTTATTATAAATCGTTTTTCTTCGTTGTTCAAAGTTCACACTCGCGCAGTGTGAAACAGCATAAAGCAGTGTGAAAGAGTTCAAAGTCGTTTACAACTTACAATTTACCGGTGGCGCTAGTGGGCCGGTATCAGCGTGGCTTCTATAGTTTCGTTATGGTGTGCTATATAGAGAAATAGAAGCTTGGAACTGTAGCAGTATAGCTTATAGGTACACTGTATATTCGAGTACATTGAGCAGATGGTACAGTTAATGTAGAACTTTTGCTACATAAAATATCTAGTTACTAGATATAGGCGTGTTAGATACTTTTATAGAGAAAAATGACTTCACTCATAATGACTCAACTCTAAGAAAGGAGTCAACACAGCATTGCAAAGCACAGTCACAGCAAGCCACAGCATTCAACAGTAGAACGGTAGACTCCGCAGATCGTACACGTAAATCAATTCTTCAACTGTGTCATTTTGGTTCTACGTGAATATATACGTAATAAAAAATAATGTATTCAATAGTAAATGAAGAAAAACTGTTAAATTAACGTAGGTTGCAATTGAATTGCAACAGGCAATTGTAGAATGCATAGTAATTGATAACATCAAGATCATATACGTGAAGGATAAAGAGCGATGAAGGAAAGATTATGGAATAACACTTAGTGAAGAATTTGAAGTAAAAAATACAAATAATAAACGTGAATCAAGAATCACTAATGAAATAATTTGTTAACCTATCGTGCTCGTAAAGATACACGGGGCTACAGCCCACATGGCCGTCTTTGGTTCGATTCAGCATGATTACAGTTTAGGTGAAGGAAAAACGGAGATCTGCTTACAGTGTCTGCTCCATTCTAGAAGGCATAAACGTTTACGCATGCTTCGTTGTCACCTTTCCTCGACACGTATGGATCATCTACAATTTCATGATAGCGGTTCTTTTTACGTGCACGATTGAAATACTCATTCATATGCAAGTGGAATAGCTAAAACCGTGATCATCTGCTACTGTGATAGTATTTCCGTTTTTATTCAATACTGTAACATTCTTTTTTATTTTTGTCCAAATCTTTGCATTTATTAGTTATATTTTTTAAACTCCATAACAGTTTAAATAGCTATTTTCCATTTAAATCATACAAAAGTATGATAAAAATATATAAAAGAAGGTTTATGAAACAGTAACTAATGAAGTGTAAAATAATATGTGAAAATGTGTAAGAAATGATTCATAGTTTCCTTGAGAGAAATAGCCATGAGAAAATTTAGTTTATTTTCACTTAAGCTGTGAATAGTCAAGATTGATACACCTGAAAGCCACAGGAAGCCTGGAAAAATGTAATTGTTTATATATTCATAAATATGTTTAATTCTATTATTTTTAACATGATATATAATTATTTAGAAATTAAAACAAAATACTACAAAGCTTTTACATTTTATGATAATTCATGGTTAAATTTTAGTTGCGCAATATCTATTAAATTTTAATAATGCACATGCTTTTATTTTAAGAAGTCAAACAATACAACTTGAGATAATTAATTCATATATATAAGTTCATTGAGATTATTAAATGATAAAAACCTTATCATACAATTATTAACGTTCATTGCTACTTCAGCTATCTCTTTGTATGCGCATTTAAAATATTTTAAACTAATAATAAAAAGTACTTAACACTTTATTATATGAAAGTGAATTTGAAAATGTGAATTTGTAGTTTTATAAAACTAAATATAATATTAGAAAAGTAAAATATGCTTGCCTTTCTAGTAGTATGTTGTATAAGTTTTATAAAAATAATCAAAGAATAGTTTAAGTGCGACATCGAGTTATTCAACAATATTTGTGTAAGTTTCCATTTTCTTAATCATAAGTAGGAATTCAGTATTATTAGGATGTTAATGTAAGAAATAATACAAGATTTAACTGCATTCTTTTTGTTGTAGATGTGCAAGTATGTCCAGGAACGACGTGCAAGGAGAAGCCTGCGAGGAGGCCGAGAAGGAAAAACTCTCTTCCCTCTACGTGTTTCCAAATACAACCTCGGCGATAGCAGCTTCGAGCTTGAGCCAACAGTATTGCCAGCAGGAAGAGAGGTCGATATCGACAATGAAAGTTGCCGACAAACCAATCATCGAACCCAACACTCAAGGTACACGCTTGCCCAGATAAGAAAATAGGTCAAAGCCGAGGACAAAGTTGTACGACTAACGTCTGTAAATTCATTGCAGTGAGTCAAGGTCAGAAGAGTTTACCGGAAGTGGCATGTTCGAGAGTGACTACCAGCAAAAGACACGCGCGCTCTGCAAGCCATGGCGGGATCCTCGCGAGTACAAGCAGCTCGACTGGGACGGGCACCCAAAGAACGGGCAACTCCAACTGGATGGGCGGACCAGGACCTTCCGCTGTTGTGAATGCCCGACCCTCCGCCCTCAAAAAGCCAGGACACCAACGGGCCTTCAGTCAGGGTCAAGTGGTGGAGGTGCGGGAGAACTCGGGTCAGCCTGTGAGCGGACAGAGCAGGGTCGGCTCCAAGACCGACTTCATTCTTCCCCCAGGTCATCGGGAAGACCCACCACGATTTCCGACTGCGGGAAAGGTGCCTTCCTTTCGAGGTCATTCCAGGCAGGCCTCCAGGTAAGCAATAAATTCAAAAATATTTTCCTAATAAACCTTTGTCCACTGCACAGTTTTCTCACTGATTTTAAATGCTCGACAGGTCCGAGTCCATATACACCATTCGACGTAGTGCAGCACCTCCATGGTGGCGACGGGCTTTGGCGCGCTGCTTCGGTTCCCTGCCTGAGGAACCAAACCTTAGAACAATTGTGCCGAATCACTTGTTACCTCCCAAAACCCCTAGCAGTAATACTGTTGATAATAGGTAATTATTGACTTTTTATTTTATTACATGACCGTTTTATTAGATAATCATTACTAAGGCTTTCATTTGTTTATTACTTATCAAAGGGTACGCACAACAAAATACAGTACCTGGAGCTTCTTACCTCGCAACCTATTGGAACAATTTCATAGGGTTGCAAATCTTTATTTTATCTTCATCGTTCTTCTCAATTGGGTCCCAGCAATTAATGCTTTTGGTAAAGAAGTTGCTATGATTCCAGTAATCTTTGTGCTTGGCGTCACTGCGCTCAAGGATTTTTTTGAAGACAGGCGAAGACTTGCCAGCGATCGACGCGTTAATAATTCAACGTGTCGAGTTTATGTTAGGTTTGTATAATCTTTTTTGTATTAATTGTTTCAAATTTTGTTTTTATATTTTAGATATTGTAAGCTAGTTATACTTAAAATCATTATATAATTTCAGAGAGGGTGATAGATATGTAAAAATAGCGTGGAAGGATGTTAAAGTAGGTGATCTTATTCATTTATCAAATAATGAACTGGTTCCAGCAGATCTGCTACTGCTGCACAGCAGTGATCCACAAGGCTTTGCATACCTAGACACGTGTAATTTAGACGGGGAAACTAATCTAAAACAACGCCAGGTTGTTAGAGGATTTCTCGATCTACAATCATCCTTTCAGCCCTCTAAATTTAGATCAGTTATAGAAGTTGATAAACCCAGCACCAAAATTTACAGGTTTGAGATTTTGTATTTCTTCAAAAACAAATAAAAATAATATCAATATTTAAATATTATTGATTACGTTGTATTATATCTACAAATTTTTATTAATTTCATTTTTTAATTCAATTGTTTAATTAGATTTCATGGAGCTGTAGTGCACCCAAATGGAGCTAGAGTACCTGTTTCAACAGAAAATCTATTATTAAGAGAATGTCTGTTAAAAAATACTGATTTTATTGAAGGAATAGTTGTTTATGTTGGCCATGACACGAAAGCAATGCTTAACAATGGTCGTTCTAGATATAAGGTAATACTTTTATGTTTTTAGAATAAAAATTATGCTTTATAAAAGTCAAAATGCTTATAGAAGATGAATTTTTAACATTTAGCGATCGCGATTAGAACGGCAGATGAATTTAGATGTGGTGTGGTGCGTCGTTATCTTAGTAGTATTGTGTATAGTTGGAGCAGCTGGTTGTAGATTTTGGCTCTCAGCATACACATCTGTCGGTCCTGTGCCTTTCTTACCCGTTATACAGGACCCGTCTTATGAGGGTATGCTTACGTTTTGGACTTTTGTGATAATCTTGCAGGTCATGATTCCACTAAGTCTTTATGTGACTATTGAAATGGCTAAGCTTGGTCAAGTTTATCATATAATGAATGACACTGATCTTTATGATCCTGAAACAGACCGAACTGCTGAATGCCGTGCATTAAATATTACGGAAGAACTCGGTCAAGTAAGTTTTAGAATCTTTTTAATAGCCGACGAGCTTTTTAAAGCTGTATTTTTGCAAAACAATAAAATTGAAAATAGAATATATTTTAACTAATTGATTTTAATGTAAAGGTGCAGTACGTGTTCTCGGATAAGACGGGCACATTAACGGAAAATAAAATGATCTTTAGAAGATGTGCAGTTGGCGGTCAAGATTATATGCACACTGGAGAAGGTGAAAATTTAACTATCTGTACAAGGTTAAAAGAAGATTTGCTAATCGGTACCTGCCGACACAGACTTCAAGAATTTCTTATCCTGTTAGCAATTTGTAATACTGTAGTAGTTAATACTCATCCTCATCATGATAATATGAATTCAAGTGGTGTTATTGAAGAATCACGTAGCAAATCCACTGATTCTACTAGGTATTTTTTTAACAAGTATGTTTTCATTATCTTTTTTATTTTACTCATTCATACGCGATCAAATTTTACGTTACTTTATAATTTGAAACATACTTTATCAAATGTTTTTATCATTCATATCAACATTTTTTATACTATGTTATGTTTTACATTTGAAAACACCGATTTGTTAAGAACTTTGTAATTTATTATTGTAAATATTTATTTTTTTCATAAAAAATAAAGATATGTAAGACTGACGGAATCAAGATGTGAAAGCCCTACTTCTCGAGAAACACCGCCCTCTATTCAAATAAATGAACCAAATTTAACGCCTCAAAATTCAGCAGATATTCTTCATTCAATACATTCTACAGAAATATCAGAGACTGATAATTCAACTCCTTATCGCAGTATAATTTCCAGGTAAAAAATTTTTAATCAAATATTAAAGTAGTAATCATGTATGTACCTAACTAACAAAATTTGTTTTATAGACCGAAACTACTAAATTTACCATCGATGACGAGCTTGAGTATGTTTACAAAAAGACTTTCACCTTTGGGTAACAGAAACTCTAGTGCAAACTCAATACTTGATAGAAATGGAAAATGTTTGCTAGAAACACCCAACACCCCAGCGATATATGAAGCTGAAAGTCCAGATGAATTAGCTCTTGTTCATGCTGCCAGTGCTTATGATGTTCGTCTTACTAAAAGAACACCACAGAAAGCCATTGTCTCGTTGCCAGATAAATCAAGACTTACTTTTGAGATTTTACAGGTAAATTAAAAATAAGAAATTGTGTAAAATATAATTGTATTAATTGTTAATTATTATTTATGTAATTATAATGTAATTGCTTATTTAAATATAAAATTCTGTTTAGACATTACCATTCGACTCCAACAGAAAATGCATGTCTATTGTCGTAAAACATCCACATACAGGCGAGATCGTATTATATAGTAAAGGTGCTGACTCTGCAATTCTATCATCTTTAACTTCTAATGAGGAAGAATCTGCAATAACGATTAAGGTCAGACAACATTTGCACTCTTACGCTCGTCAAGGTCTTCGCACGCTTGTTATGGCAAGGAGATCATTAACAGTTCAAGAGTATGAATGCTGGTTAGAAAAACACACTGCAATTGAAGCTAGTAACGACAACCGAGAACGCAGAATGCGCGAATCTTATGCTAGTTTAGAGAATCAAATGAGTCTTCTTGGTGCCACTGGAATAGAGGATAAATTACAAGCTGGTGTACCTGAAGCTATGGCTAGCCTAGTATCAGCTGGTATTGTAGTTTGGGTATTGACCGGAGATAAACCAGAAACAGCAGTAAATATTGCTTATGCAGCGTGCCTTTTTAGTCCAGCTATGCAATTATTACGTTTGCAAGCGAGATCAAAATCAGTTGCGGAAAGTTTAATTCATAGTCATTTAGAAACTATTCAGCGGGAAAATGCAACGAATGTAGGAGCTGGTGAAAATATACAAATGCAATCAAATGACCTTGACATGAGCGAGAGGATGGCGTACAGGATCGGTAGTCCCTGGCAACGCCAACGCGCACTGGTTGTCGATGGCAAAACCTTGACTTTTATCCTAGACCCAAGATCTGGATTGACAGCTCCATTTTTGGACTTAACAAGAGCTTGCACGAGCGTATTAGCTTGTCGTACAACTCCATTACAAAAAGTACATTTCCCTTAATTTACTTAGTTGATTTGGCCTGCATAATTATCAATAAAAAAGATAAATATTAAATTTCTTACCCTTGTAGGCTTACATTGTCAAAGTCGTTAAGGAACAGCTCAGGATGCGAACTTTAGCCATAGGTGATGGAGCGAATGATGTTAGTATGATACAAACTGCAGATGTCGGAATTGGAGTGTCTGGCCGAGAAGGCACTCAAGCAGTGATGGCATCTGATTTTGCCGTTGCTAGGTTCCCTATGCTAACACGTCTTTTATTAGTACACGGACACTGGTGTTATGATAGACTTTCTCGAATGATACTATATTTTTTCTACAAGAATGCAACATTTGTGTTTCTGATTTTTTGGTACCAAGTTAGTATTCACCTTAACAATTTAAAAATAACAATGATTCATAAAAATTACTTGTACAATTTCAATTACTCTTTCTTATAGCTGTATTGCGGTTTTTCGGGAGCTGTAATGATTGACCAAATATATTTGATGTTATACAACCTAATATTTACCTCACTGCCACCACTTATATTAGGCATTTATGATCAAATAGCTCCGGCTAATCTTCTTATAGATGCGCCAAGACTATATGAAAGAGGTCGTATGGCTTCTGTATATCAGCCACATTCGTTTTGGGTGACAATGGCTGATGCACTTTATCAAAGTATCGTCATATTTTTCCTTATCGAAGCAGTGAGTAACCTCTATTTACGATAAATTTGTAATTATGTAAATGAAATATATTTTTTATTTAATGTTGCTCTTCATTTTAATTGTTAGGCTTATCATGACTCTGATATAGATATTTGGGAATTCGGTTCAACAATTACAACATGTTGTATTATTGTTATGTTATTTCACATAAGCATCGAGACTAGGTCATGGGTAAGCAAATTCGTTAAATTAGTAACCATTACTTATAAAACACATATTGCATATTAATGAGAAAAATTACTTTTAAATATTTACAGACATTAATACATGTTGGTGCAATTTTGGCATCATTCGGTGCATTCTTTGGCTTCAGTTTGTTCTATAACGCAGTTTGCGTTAACTGTATGGGTTTGCCTGGATCGTACTGGGTTATGCAAAAAGCGATTGGCAGACCAATTTACTGGTTATCAGTAATTCTTGCTTCCGTTCTTGCCATACTACCAAGGTATGAAAAAGAGTTGTTAACTTAATCTCTCGACTAAAAAATTATTTGATTATAATATCTTGAATAGGTTTGAATTTAACAAAAAACGTGTAGTGAAACAAAATGCTTTTTTCATCTTTATCGTTCTAACCAAGCAATTTATCGTATTTTAGAATAATCTATAGAGCAGTGAAAAATACTGTTTCACCAGACATAATTCAAAGAGCAAGTAAAACTTATCAGGAAAAGTTGGGAAGATTGTCAAGTCGTAGAATTGTTGGAAGAAGGAGTAGTCTTGTTGCTGGTTGGTCAAGATCAACTCAACACGCCACAATCAGGTAGAGACGAAATGGTCAACATAATTTTGATATTTTTCTCCCTTTGTAATTGTCAGTTACGAATAATTAAACAAGAGATAAGCGAGAACCTTACTTATTTTTAAGAGAAGGAAGCTACACGACAACAAACAATGCATTGACGACTATCGTTGCATGACTTAAAAAAACTTTTACAGAAAAAAAAAAATATCGTCACGCTACAGGGAAAATACGAGAATGAAATCAGCTGACACTAGTTGATAAAATATCGTTAACAGTTAAAAAACCTGAATGATTTAAAGAGCCAACGTATCAAGGAATTTCTTGGAAGGGAACAATGTTTCTTTAAGCACAAATATTCTGTCGTAATCGCGTCGGTGCCGTTGTTGTTAATATTTAAGTCAAGTGGCCTTAATCGCAGACTGTTGTTGGTTGCATTTATTGGCTGTGATTTTTAGGGACCAAGTCTTTTAGTCTGAAATGTATTATCTCCAAAAAAAATACATTGAACATTAGCAGAGAATCTATAATTTAATCATATTTTAATCAGATAAAGGTGGAAAACGTAACAAACCTTTTAATTTGTATTATATACGAAGTAATTGTAATTAAAATATTGTTTGTACAGTAAGTCATAACAGATTTTAATCAATGCGATAATTGCGCAAAATTCTTTTATTATTTTATCGTGGGTGAATGTCAATTTCAAAGCCGATACGTTAATATTAGCAAATTCTTACTGTATAAATGTATTTAAGTAATATATTATAAAAACAAGTATTATTATTTCGAAGAATCACTATGATACGTTGAAATAAAATTTAAAAAATGTCGAATTTTATGCACCTCTGGTTTCAGTGCAAAGAACAATTGTAAGTAATTGTAAGCCAACATTATAATGTTTACTATCAATAAAGAAACATAAATCTATATATATATATATATGCGTGTGTGTATATATATCTATACATACATACATACATACATGTATGTAGATACATATATTTATAAAAAAATTGTATTTATTTCACAAGTCTCCCTCCTGCTCTTTAAAACCAGTTAAGCCAGTTTCATCAATCATTTATTTAGAGAAAACAATATGGCACTTATTTTTGTTTTTAAGGCAGAGCGATTTCCTGCGATAAACAATGGGCTTTGCGTTCATTCTTGTCGTGTAAAGATGAAACAGCCTCGAAGCGAGTGAGTGAATGCAGATGTGGTTCTTATTCGGGAGCTCGTCGGAGCAACGACTGCAAATATATTTCGGAGCATCCAATTTTATCAGCGTGCCGGAGCAGCTAGTTACACGGCCTCCCGCCGAAATCCAGCGTCATAAAAGGAAAACTGTCCGGCAAGCGCGCGCTGGAGAGCAGCGCCGAGGTAGGAAAAAAGGGGCGAAGCCGAGGCTGCTCGGGGCTGCAGGCTGGAGAGCATTGATATCTCCCGACGGGTGAGCCGATCTCCTTCGGAAGGTCGGGGAGGGACTGGAGGCGGGGCTGGAGGCGGCTGGAGGGGCGCGGACAACGAACCGGCGATGCGGGGGGTTCCCCAAAAGAGTTGGTCCGCACCTGGAGGGGCGCTTGGCTCTCGGCGCGGCTAGGAGGCCGAGGGCCGAGCACAAAGCGCGCGGAGCGCCGGCGGGAGGGGAAGGCCTCTCGCGCTCGGCGCTCCGGTCAGTCTGGGGGCTGCGCGCGCGGGCGCTCTGTTATGTCGGCAGTCGAGTCCGGAGCCGCTGCAGTCGCCGCGGCAGCGCGTCGGGGGCTGCCGCCGCCGCGAACCTCTGGGCGCCAGTTCCTAGGCGCGAGTGGGGCCGCGCAGAGGCTCCGCGCCGCGCCGCGAGTGCCCGAGTCCGCGAGTGCGGGACCAGCGCGTGACGAGTGCCGCCGCCGCCGCCGCCGGCGCAGGCCGATGCCTCGCCGCCCGGGCCAGCAGGGCCGCAGCCTCCGGGGCCGCTCCGCCTCGCACCGCTGCCTGTCCGCCCGGAGCTCCAGGGCCTCTGCCCGCCTCTGGTAGGTGCGCGACTCCCCGCGGACCCGAGGGCTGACCTCGCGCACGCGACTGCACGCCAGCCAACTCCGAAAATCGAAGCCTCGTGCCCCAGTCCTCGCGTCAGCTGTGCACCTCCGCGGCCCGCCCCCCTCCCTCCCCCCGGGCCCGCTCCCTCTCCCGCAGCGCGCCCGTTAAGACGCTCGCGCGGTCGATGATCGCGCTTCTAGTATGCCCGCTCCTCGCTTTGTACTGCCGAACCTTCGGAAATCCCCCCAATTCGCTCCCTCGCTCGCTCCCTTGGGAGGCCTACCTACTTTTACCCGTAGCGCCACTTGTTGTACAAACATCGGCCTACAGCCTCGCGCGCGTTAATCTTTGGTAAAAGCATTTGCAAACTGTTGCTCAAGTGCCACCTTGCTACTCGCACTCACTTGAGATTACCTTTCGGTAATTATTGCACTTAAGATATTTGCTCCTATTTTTACCAAGTAGAGATAGCCATCACCAGCGATGACTGTCACTCGTATCATCGTTAAACAATGCAATCGTTCGCGTCGCGCGGATAAATACGATCGAATCCGGATGTTCTTATTCATTAGAAGCAAACAGTGGAAAACATTTTCTTTTTAATTGCTCGGCTCATTTTTTCAAGCATACATTCATGAGTTTTTTGTCGTTTTATTGCAAAGCGCGATAGTTGCTAAAAAAGTCAATAAAATAAAACTTGGACATATTCTTGTTTTCTTCGGGGCGCTATGAAGTCACTGTCTCAATGGAAATTTCAAATTTTATGTGTACACATTGCGGGCATTTAGTAATTACAAATACAAACCTTTTCTTTTGTACGCATTCTCATAGCGTCTACTTACATATTCATGGATTCACGAGTAAGTATAATCTAATTCAGCCAGAAACAGTGAACTCGACATTTATATTATCTGAGTAAGACACCTAGATAATAGTTATTGGTTATAAACGTCCGACCTACTAAAACGCCTTATTATCAGTTTTGGCATGTGTGAAAAAGCTACATATGTGGCAAAGACTCTTCGAAGGATTAATAATTATAACTTTTAAGTGATGGAATGTGAGGAAACCCGTCCGGTCGTCTCTACTACCCGATAACGCGCGCTGCTCTGCGAATGCTCGAATGTGCTATACACGTCGTAATGTTTAAGTATACAGATGTGTCATCCATAGGATATCAAAAATTATTCATAATTATTTTAAAATAAACCACTGTACTTTTCACTATTGGAATGTAGGTTTACGTTCTATTGAATGATTTTTCCTATTTTTTCATACATAAAGGAAAACTTTTCACAATTGCTTATGTAATAAAAATACTTCCTAGCAATCAATAAAAAACACAGTATATATTTATAGATGTTGTATTACTTGCATATATAATTAAAAAACTATCGAGATAAGATATGAAACATGTTTTCTGAATAAATTTGAAATACTTCTAATTATAGATAATATTCCTAATTTTTTGAAAAATTAAGAGTAACTGCAGCATTAGAACAAAATGAAATTTACACTAATATATTAGTACTTGAAATATTCCATATATCAATAAAAGTCATTGTAATATTCTACTAAAAAGATCGTATTGTTTATACAACCTGAATATTATCATTATTTTAGTTAAAGAGACGTGTGTTTAAAAAATGTTGCTCGTGCCGTTATGAAACTAGTGCGCATTACACATTTCTCTTTTTTTACTACTTTCTCTTGCTCAATAAGTCGCTAATTCATAAAGTAATTTAGTGTGTCAGATGTGTAAGAATCATCATAAGCATGTGCATATTACTGTATTGTTTTGCTTCATCTCATTAATTTTTACTTTTATGTCGGTACATTCTTCACAAGGGCTGTAAAATATTATTGCTTAAGTGTAAGCGTTAAGTTATTGTAACAATACGTTTTATATTTGTTGATATTTGCACGGGTATTCATCAATTTTATTAACCATAACAAAAAATTTAACACTTTTTTCTTTTCGCATAAATGAAGGAGTTTTAAATGTGTCTGTATAAATAAATAAATGTTTTTATTAAATAATTTATGTTGTATAGAATTTAAACATCTATTTAGTTTTTTAGTTACATTATACTAAAAAACGTCCTACAAAACCTAATAATACTCGCCTTATCCATTAATGTACATTTTATTTAATCATTGATACATTATTTCTATACCGAAAAATATATTTACTCAAAGATAAGTAAGTAAATCTAGATAATCAAATCTTATCAAAATAAAACATTCACGGTCAAAGCGTAATTCACCTAAAACAGATAACTTTAAGATGTGAACTTGTTGACTTTTAAGTCCAATTTTGAATCCTTTACATCTATAATAACAAATGAGTTTGAGAAAAATTTATCACATTTTTGAATAGAGCATTTATACAATTTTCAATTTTTGAACAATAATCTAATCGGTTTAATTGTAAATATATTTGTATTTAAGGTAATTAAATATCTAACTGATTATATATAAGTATAACTCTTAATAATTTTATTTTAAATCTACTGTGGAATTGACTTTTACATGCATTATTTGATACCGTTGTATCTTGTCTGATTTATGAATCAGAAAAAAATTAAGAATGTATTGCTTCTTTTATAAATTAAGAAGATTCTGTTGAGTTATGTCTTATATATCACGAGCAGAAACATTATAATTTTTTATTTTTTAACCAGTAACATAAAACAAACTCTTTAAATATTTAAATACAAAGAATATATAACAGTTTAAAAAATGAATGGTCTCACTTGTAAAGTTAACATAAAAAATGTAGTATTACCGATATGTGCGATTTGAAAAACATCATAACAACTTGATGGGTTAATTTGTCGTAATTTACTGATTCATATAAGCGGCCGAAGCGTTTCAAGTTACGATAATAGCATTTTGAGGAAAAAAGATAGTTCAGGGGAATAATTAATTTCTTGCTTGTTGTAAAGATGTCCAAAAATATAGTATTTAAGTGCATAAATGTATTATGAATTATTTATTGTTTCAGATGCAGTGCGTGGAGGGAATCGGCTAAAAACCGTCCAAAACACACAGAAATATGTTGAGCATTTTTAAGTTGAGATTACGTGAGTCGATTGTTAGATCAACTAAACTTAACGGATTCCTTCACCAGTGAAGTGCCTGTATTTTTCGCAAGAAAGCATTTTGTTGTCGATTGCAACAACGATGACGGTATCCTATACTGCAGAAGTAGCCACGTGCACGGGCTTTGGTTGCTTCTTGAAATTACTCTTAAGGTCGGTTATAATCCAAATAATAACGTTCTTGAATTCACTCTTAATGTCTCACGCATGTACAGTAGAGATCGTACAAAGATACGCGAGAATCCACAATGTTCAATTAACTCGTATTGAAAAGTGTGCCCTTGTACCAAATTGTTTAAATATTCGCAGTCTGCGAATTTAACAAATAATATTTTCATCGTAATAGTGTATTGTTAGTTTCATGCCCTCAGTTTCTGCTAAGTCAAAATGATTTTATATTTGAATATATAATTAAAATTTTCTGCATTTCGATCTACACCGTAGTGGGATTGTTGTTTAAAAATACTATGGATAAAGATGACACGCGATTTCGCCAAATCGCATCACTTCGCAATAACTGATTCTAAGACTTCCTACTGTCAATAAATGCTTACTGCACAGAAAAAAAAAATTTTTTGAAATAACCGCAAGGATTGGCGTAGATTTGATGAATAAGAGCAGTCCGGAAAAGTAGAATTTGCTGGAACGCGGATATCCAATTAAATTATGCGTTTATAGAGTAAGCCATGCTCGCGATGAGTCTTCTAGATTCAACTGCATTTACACAATGCGGTGCGTGTATCAAGTACTTGAAATAGAAGTCAGCAACCACTGAAGGAGTACAAGGTCGTTGCCGTTCTACCGGTGACACACTTGATACACCAGCGTCGATTCATGTTATGCATCTCTATGTAATGTTTACATTAATCTTTATAACCGTGAAGATGTTTTCGAATGGTAATTTCATTATTTGATTTCCGTCTGTTATGGTCCAAAGCTCTCGAGAATGAAACAATTTAATTTCTGATGTGATTTGCCTCGAGCATTGTACTCGCACTTATATACTGTTATGCATATTTTTATTATACCGCTTTGTCTGACACACAAGATTAATGTTACATATAATTTTCGAATGTTTTATTTGATATTTTATTATTGTTGAAACATAAAGTCATACTATGTTATATTGATATCCATGTTTAACATGTTTATTTATTCAGATGCAAATCAGATAAGCAGAAACTGTTAATTAGAGTGAAATTAATGATACGTTAAAAAATTCATAGGTGTTTGATTGCCGCAGAAGCAATGTGGGTTAAACACGCATGAGTCGACGAAATCATCTTATGTACTATTACATATGAAACAATTATTTGTATAAAGAGAACACTAATAATTTACATGTAAAAATAGAATTATAATTATACTGAGCAGTGGTAACAACTATAATACGATCTTGTGTACTATTCACTACACTTACAAGTTTTTATGTAACTAAATTACAAATTTATAAAAACAACTTGCGTATTTAGTTCTCATTAAATATATCGGCCATATAAATTAATAAATAGAAGTTTACATAAGTTTTAATTTTGCTTTTTGCTAGATACATATATATATATATATAGCCAGTGTCTTATTATGTAACCCATAAAATTACTTAATTTTAAACAATTTATAAATTTTCGAATTTTACATATATTACTGCACAAAAATACAAAACAACATAATGATTATATATTAAATTATTTTTATGGTAAATTCAAAAATAACATATTTTATTATATATAATGTACAGTATTATATAAGTTTGAAAATTACTGCAGAAGTAAAATGAATAAAAAAATAAAATAAATAATGAATAAATAATAAAGTAAATGAATAATCTAAATTTTATTACAATTATTACTATTGCAGATGGAAAGCTAGCGTCTACAAGTTAATATGGACGGACATGCTTTTGTTCCTTATGATATACTACTCCCTCTCAGGACTTTATCGCTTAGGTCTCGATCAAGATCAGAGACGGATTTTCGAGAAGGTCGTAGAGTTTTGCCGGAAACACACGTCTTCGAGTCCATTATCGTTCGTCTTAGGTTTTTACGTAACAATAGTAATGAACAGGTGGTGGAATCAGTACATAACGATACCATGGCCAGATTCCATAGCCGTCTTTGTATCCGCAACGATACACGGCAACGATGAGCGAGGGCGACTTATGAGGCGTACTATCGTTCGGTAAGCATTATAGCATATGCAGCTAGAGGTAATCGACCTTGTTTCTCATTATCGATCTAAGTCCATTAACTTTTTCTACGTCACTATATTGTTCTAATTTGAATCTAGTTCGCTTAGTGTGAATCTGTTTTACATGGAATGCAAATCGAATATAAATAACAAGAACCAGAATTCAAAATTCAAAACAATGATATTACAGATTCCAAAACTATAGGGCAAGCTTTACACGTAGCATTTTGGCTTTGTAAATATATACACTTAATTTGCTAAAAGGCATCAAAATTCTTGGCAAAAATTTAAAGTTTATTATTATTGACTCGTCAGATGATGCAACTTGTCTCATCAATTTTACACGCAAGCGGTAGACAATTTTTACTCATATTTAAGTTAAAGGTCGCAAGAGGACAATTTAAAAAAAAAACATTATTACAAACTCATTTTTTTTAATTTATTTGAATGAGAATTGTGTACTTGTTTTTTCAGAAAAACATTTTTTCATTGCGCATTAGTATCTTTTCCGAATAGCATTCGAATAATTTTATGCTAAATAATAAAAAGAATTTGGTTATACCATCATGTATATATGTTTATATCCAGAATTGGATTACAATATTATATAATCATCTTTAGCGTGTTTTATTATCATTAAAATATAAATAGATTTTGCATTATGTTTAAAAATATAGATCGTTTCAACAGCAAATTTTAATACCAAATTTACACTAAAATAATCAAAAATAAGAAATATTTAACATAGTAGAATATATATTATATTCTATGGACGTCTTAGAACAAAAAATAATCTAATTGTTTAATAAATAAGTACATCATGATTTTTTTAATAAGGAAAGCTTATAAATAAACTATGTTTTTGACATAGGTACGTCTGTGTGTGCTTAACACTCGTACTGGCGAATGTGTCACCGCGTGTGAAGAAACGGTTTCCGACTCTGGAGCACTATGTGGACGCAGGCTTACTATTGGAGAATGAGCTGGCAATCTTCCAAAGCCTAAACAGCAAGTTTCCCAAGCCAAGCAAGCACTGGCTACCAATAGTGTGGGCCTCGAGCATTGTAACACGGGCGCGAAAGGAGGGTAGGATACGGGATGACTTTGCGGTGAAGACACTCATCGACGAGCTGAATAAGTTCCGGGGCTCGTGCGGCGGCCTCGTCCACTACGATACAATCAGCATACCTCTCGTGTATACGCAAGTAGTGACGATCGCCGTGTACACGTACTTCCTGACAAACGTGATCGGTCAACAGTGGATTGAGGAAGAGCCCAAGACCGTCGATATATACTTCCCTGTGTTCACCACCCTCGAGATGTTCTTTTATATGGGCTGGCTGAAGGTCGCGGAGACTCTCATCAACCCCTTTGGCGAGGATGACGATGACTTTGAAGTCAACTGGATCGTCGACCGAAACCTCCAGGTGAGTTACCTCATCGTCGACGAGATGCATCACGAGCATCCGGAGCTTATTCGGGACCAGTATTGGGACGAAGTCTTCCCCACGGAATTGCCATATACGGCGGCGGCAGAGCCTTTCAGAGAAGAACATCCCGAACCCTCGACTGCTGGTATCCAACTCTCAGCTGCGCAACAAGAACTACAGCCATCCTCCGTGCGCATCGACGAGATGGAAAAAGAGTACAACCAGAAGTACCAGAACGACATGAATGATGACGCAATTTCGGGAATTCATTTTGTCGCCGGTGGAAAAATGTCGAGGTACGTTCAACGCAGTGCGGCTTTAAAAACAGTGACACACGTATTTGTTCTTCTTACTCATATTCTAATCTATTCCGCAGAAGTGGAAGCCGAGTAAGCTACAGGGAGAGGGGAGGAGTCACTGGAGGTTCAACCCCGAGCAACATAGGAGGTTCGCTTACGAGGATCAACAGCGTAACGAATGTACTTAAACGAATATTCAGCAAGGAAGATAGGCCCGACGGCAGCGGGACGAAAACTCCGGGTAGACTGCCAAATTCAACTTCATCCGCGTCCCTCAGAGTCCCCGGTAACCAAACGCACATAAATTCAGACATTCTTTCTTTACGAATCGTTCTCTTACATACTTTTCATTCCAAGGAGGGGGAGGATCAATGAGGATAGGCGTGATCGAAGAGGTTGATGAGCAGATGACGATGACGTCAATGCGCCCGGACAACCGTCCCCACGTGCAGAATATATTCCCGCAGGGTCCACCTGTGCCGAGCGCGCCGGTCGATGTCCCCGGGTCGAACTCCTCCGGACACAACGGGGACATCTTCTCGACTAGCGCGCCGGTACGTGGCCTGAGCGGCTCAGCCGACAGCACTGGGACATCCGACGGGACCAGCACGGCGACGCGCTACCGCGCCACGAGGTACTCAAGCGCACGAGCAATGAATCACGGCTGTCATCAAGATCGCGTTGCTGAGAGAATCGATGGAACTTGTTGCAGGACGCAGATGTCGGTGCCGCTGCCCCTCCGCGGCGAGCGCTTCGACGACGGGGCCTTTGCCCGGGCGGACAATGTGAGCGAGCGCAGCCTCTCGTCGAACGCCAGCTCGGACGACGAGTTCACCAAGCTCAAATCGGAGCGGGAGCGGCAGCGCAGGGACAAGGCCATGCAGAAGCTGAGCAGGAGCGTGAGCAACCGCGCGAGTGGCGAGCGCTCGAGCCTCGACATGAACGACACGGAGATCCTCCTCAGCGAGCTCGCCAGCACGTCGCGGCGCGCCCTCCAACCCGATCTGGAGGACCCGCGGCCTCCCTCCAACGGCTGAGGATCTTTCATCGGGGAGTTTCGCACACGCACGCATTCACCGCGCATCAATTAAGGAGCGCTCGCACGCGAATGCATCTCCTAGATAGAATACGTAGTCCTATGCTTTATTACTGACAATAATTCACTGATAATAATCTTCGTAGATGTAGGTAATACCGTTCAAGGAGCTGCGCAGCGCGGTTCGGTGATAAGTTTTAGTACTATTTAACTGCCGATGCTTGCGTGTATTACGCGCTACTGTACAGCATCACAGGGACTTTTACCCATAGCATAGTATATTCAAGCAGCGCACTGCGAATGGGCAGAGTATGCGATGAAAAAGTTTCATAAAAATCAGATTCTACATGTATATCGAAAGCCATTGAAGACTCTAGGTTTAATGTTAGATCGAGCGCACAACTGCGAAATCAATTTTTATAAGCAATTTTTTTATTCGTACATGTACGAAATAATTGTCTGCTGGAGTAAAGATTGAAAGATATCTGTACTTATACTAGCAGAAGAAACGATGACAAATACTTTTAATAATTTTTGTGTGTCAATTAAAAAGCTGCGAAAAATTCACAATCTTATCACATAGATTTTTAATCAATAGCATATTACATCCTTCAATCTGCACTGGAATCTGAGAAAAATGATGAATTCTACGAATCGACTATGCAATTACTTTTTCTTCATAATTATGCAGTACAAACAATTATTAATAATATTTCAATATTTTTCATAGTCTGTATCACTCAAAAAATACGTAAGATATACTATTCGTCTTCTCAGATCAGTTACATTTTAATGTTAATATTTTATTTTACCTTAAGGACGTTTATTCTGATAAAAATTACTTTTTGTACATTGTTATTATCGCACAGTTTTTATTGATTCTATTTATTATCTATTTTTATTGACAGCATTACATCATAAAATGATTACGTATATAACTGTAGATCACGTTCTCTTTTTTGCGTGCCTAGACACGGATTTTTCAATCAATCATTAATTATTCATTTACTTTATTAAAAAATTGCAGAAATATTTGATAATATAAATAATAGCACATCAATTAACATTTCTAGTAAATAACATTCGTGGTACATCATTTTTTAGTAATTCGAAATACAACAATATGTATCTACATCTTTTTCTCAAATTACAATAATCATGAACTTCTTACCAAACATATGCTGTAAACTTCAAAACTACTGCAAGTGTTACTGAGAGATTAAATATTAAAATTAAAATATTTTCTTTAATCGTAACCTAAAATATGATAATGTATATTTCAAAACAATTAAAATCTTTTAAGTTTGTTTTTTTAATGCACTTGAATGTTTACAACTATTTACGAATTTTTGCAATCTACATACATATATTTATAAGTTATTATTATTAAATAAATAAATTTAGGTTGCGGTTATAGAATTTAATAGTTTTTTAAACTATTTTAAATTTTCTCTCTCAGATTAGCTGTAGATTATATTATATTCCAAATAAGAATCAAATTATAATTTTAAAAATGTTTTCTGCGTAATATTTAACTGTAGCTAACACTTTTTTACTGAAAATATGTGTAAAAATAATTATTAATTCTAAGACAAATACGTCTGTATTTAAAATGCAGATACACTGCTGTTAAAAAAGGCACGGAATTTCATATATTGATATTGAAAGTTTTACATTTATTTGTTATCGACTACAATTGCTCATATATTATAAGATTATTAAGACAGTGTCATTGCTAAGATTTTAATATAGGTTTTATTATATTTTTGATGATAAATATCGATTATTTCTTACAAGTAAAGAGGATTTGTTCAAAAGACAAAATTAGAAAAATATTATTAAATCATTTACAATCAATATTAAAGTTTTTGCAGAGACACAACCTTACATTTGTTAATTAAACCAATTGACATTTAATCTAAAAGGTACTTCCATTATTATAGCTTTTATATAATTAGATATATTCTAGATATAGTAACAAAATGAATTTTTTCCTTTCTATTACTTTTAAAAAATTATTATTAGAAAAAATACTACTGACATATACTCCATTATATATAAACATTAAATTCCAAATTATTGAAAGAATACTTTTTTTCTAACTGATATTTAAATAATAGTAATTTTCAAAAATCGCAATAATAATTTATATTTGAAAGTATTTCAATTCTCATAAAAGTTTTAAAAAAAGTTCTACCGAAATTTTTTAAATACAACGTGATTACAAAGCGAAAGGTGATGGAGTTAAACTTAAGAATGCTTCATAGTTAGTAAATAATCGCACGTCCTAATAATACCTAATTAAGATTTAATGACCGAAGCTATTGATAAATTTATTATTAAAAATCAAAGCGTAGGAAGTGCTTAATACAATGCCTTATTAGCTTAAGTCAAGACTATTAAAGCTTTAATATCTTTCAATTATCTGTAAAATGCCGCATCATTTTACAGAATGAATTGATTAAAAATTTTATGCAAAATGACGTGATTGGACCAATACAATAATGAATAATTTTTAATTAATTGATAGCAATGAGTGCTAGAAAGGTTTATTTTTATTGACAAAGCTATTGAGTAAGTTTACTAAAATCACTTTTTATATGCATATACACATAAATGAAATTTAGTCATTTTATAATATTGAATTGTAAAATACTATTATAATAATTGTTTAGCGAATTTAATTTTTATTATTCTTTAGACTTATATAAATGTTAACTACAAAATCCCAGTAGAATTTATTTTTTTAATTGTGAAAATTCCAAATTTCTAAAACTCAAAAAGATTTAAGATAATTAAAATATGAAATACTTCTTTTTAAAATAAATACTATTTAAAAATTATACAATATATTTGTGAATTTATAAAAATGTATTATTGCGTATATTTTTTAAGTTATTTGTATTTATAATTGTTCAAATGCAAGTGGCTTAAATGCAATGATGAACACTAATAGCGACTACTTATTGTTAATAGATACTCTAATGATGACTTACAGATGTTGTGTTATTTACAATATTAGCAACTCTATTGTTATTCAGAAGGAGCATCTACTATTTATGAAAAGTATTATACATTGCACAAACTCGTAGATTATTCAATAAATGGAATAAAACAACATTCCAAGGAACTCTTATGAACTTGTGTTCCAATTTACAGTATTATGAATGAAAACAATGTGTTACAAATAAAAAAATTAAAGAATCCTTATAACCATCAAATATTGTTACAGCTTTTATCATAATAAAAAATAATCTGCCAAATTATTTTTATATTATTCTTAATAATAGTTAATATAATACTTAAAAATTATTTTTATGACAATTTATTCTTTTGATTTTCGTACTATTTCAAAATTAGCGCTCGAGTAGAAATATGCTAACGCCATCTAAATATTTTCAATCTTCTTATTTTATACTCATGAGATAAATGGTCGGCGTCGTCGGATTGTCGGAACAAATTATTGACAAAATGTTTCCGATTTGTGCTGCCATCTACTGTAGAAGTTTTCTGAACAATAACTTATAATTTTTAAATGTATTTTAAACACATATTTGTGTAATTAATAATTTGAAATTTTTAATAAATAGGAATATAAGTATTTATATTCAAAATTTTTCAAAGTATTACCTATTTCTTAAATCTTAAATAGTTTTGATGATTTATTTAAATTTTCGGATAAATAATATTTACTCAGTCTTCATATTATGTAGATTAAGTGATATATATACATATTAGTTTTAATGTTTTGAGTAAAAATCATTTTCAAATAATAATCGATAGTGTACCGATAACTCAATATTTATGATCCCACTGTACTTTCTACTTTAGTAACTTTAATGAACTTTCTAGCTTGGCAACAGATCCACATTAAACATAATAAAATTGTCTTATATATACACTAACTATATAATTAAGACTATATACATCATTGAACTATGGTATGAAGCTGAGGATAATATATCTAAATAATTAAAATAAACTGTATATATATATATATATATATATATATAATATGATATTTTAATTTTGTACCAATTCTTAAAATTACCTACAAATAAGATTTTAATATATAATAATTTTTTTGATAACAAAGTATTTGTTAACACAAATTAAATGAACTATACATATTTTATTTTTGATTTTGTTGTAATAAGGGTAAAAACTTTAAATTCAAAATAATTATATCATTATAAAATCTATCACATATTACTTTTCAAATGTATCTAAACTAATGTGGATGCACTTTTTGACTTCAACGTTCTCGAACGCTGCGCACAAAAGCTGCACCGACACAACATGCGAATTTAATTCACAATGTATAGCGTTTCCAATTATATTTACAGCGTTTGATTCGCAACATACCTAGAAGCAGCAGCGCATTAGAACGAACTCGATAGCGAGCCTCCCTTTCCCGTAATTCGATTTAAAAAGGGTCCAAAAGAGTCTCATGAAGAGTACGACACCACACACACACACCCGTGCCGTGTGGTTCTGGCCACGAGCCAAGCCTTTCCTAACAAGCTTTCGCGCTCTCCCCCGTGGCGCTACCACGCATGCACCAGCGCGCCTTTCGCCTTTTGTGCGAAAAGCTGCGCGCTATTATATCCTTCGGCTGGAGTTCGACGACCCGCGCGTGCACGGCTCGGGCTGCTGTGGGGCCAGGGCCGATAAGCGCCCGCGGACGGGAGACGCGCTTCCGATCGCTGGAGCGATGCGAGCGCCCGGCTGCTGCCGCGATTAGCCGCCGATCGATGCGCGCGCGCAGGATCTTTTATCCCGCGGAGGCTCGCCGACAACAGCCGCGGGGTTGAAGCCGCGCGGCCGCGTTAACGACCCGCGCTATTGGTCAAGCTCACAAAGGCGGGTACGCGTGCCAAAAGCTCGAGAAAGGGGCAGACAAAGAGCCGCCGAAAAGACACCGAACCCGTCTTCGCCTTTGCTTTCGCATTTGCTTGAGGAAGCGTTTCTTTATGTTAATTCTTACTCTTTGGACATAAAGTGGAAAGATGGATTGTTGAAAAAAAAAGTACCGTCGTAAAAGAAAATACGTAATGAAAGTGATTCAATTCGCGTCATTTTGATGTTTATTTGTAGATTAAGTCATTGAATGCGCATTGAACGATACGTGAATTTTATTTGTTGTTGAAGTTACAATGGATGAAACAATGAGCGGGCACTTTAAAGATGCGTCAGTGTATTAAATTGCTATGAATATTTAGAAGATCTTTTTTATTTTCCTTCGCAGAAACACTTTTTTACATACAGTCGTATGTATTACGCACTTTCAATTCATTCGAGTAAAATTTATTATTTATATCGTATAGTCAAAGTATATAGATAAAGATGATAAGATTATCAACAATGCTCAATTACATTTGTCATTTATCCTGTATCCTCGTACATTCATTAGATCAAACTTTTGAGATTAAACTCCTTGAGACTTTCCGAGAGACTTTCAAAGCTCATAAGTATATAATGCTACACTATAATTTAAATTTTGAAGTTTTAAACACCTTTAGCTCAGGTTGATTAAAAGCTTGTTGGCAACAATCTCTTAATAACTCGTATCATGTTACGACGTATAAAATCTTGAACTGAAGTAATATGTATTTTTAAAATCATGTAGTAAAGTTAAAATATAAATGCTTCATTTGTCAAATGAAATATTTACAAGAGTTTAGCGTTTGAAAATGAGAAACTCAATATTGACAAGATACATCCTATAAAAAGTGCTCTAACAATACAGGTGACAAATTATTTATTATATTTACATGGATGATCCACAAGACTGTTATAAGAGTCTAATAATCTGATGTAATAAATCAATACTGCATACAAAGACTTTACTATCTCATTTTAATTTTCAACAATTTCGTTAGACAGTTAATTTAACTACACCAAGAACTACACAAGTATACCTGGATACTACATATAATGCCTACAGGCGTATCTAAATCTTGTGTAAATGATCAAAGTGCTAAGTAATCCAATCTACGATCGCTCGCTTGATCGCTCCACTTTCCTATATCAACCGGCATTTTTGTAATTATGCATACTGCACGCAAGTTGTATAATCTGTTTTGTACTTTTAGCTACCTGATCGCTTCTCCTTGATAATTATGTTCGAGATCATGTTTTACGCTATACAGAACCACATACGCGACGCACGCGGTTACTTATTGACACTGACAGCATCGAGGCCCGCGTGTATGGAGACATAACCAATGCACTGTTATCGCAGTCGACGATCATGTCGGTCGGAGTAACTCAGGCCAAAATTCAAATGCTGGTTACAATGTTAGCAAGAATAACAGTTGTAAGTAGCGGTAGCAGCATCAGCCGCAGCGAGTAAACAGATCATTTCGGTCGGAAGGTCAGAAGTCGTGGACGCCCACCAGCGTCAACAAGCGCCAGAAACGTGTAACAAATAAAACCGTGAGCCTGTTTGTCGGGGTCACTCTCTCATCTTCCCGCGTTTAATTGCGGTCACGCCAGCCGGAAAACCCACCCGAGAGTACGAGAGCGGCCCCTCAAAAATATTGCTCGGTCGACTTCCGCAAATGAAAACTTGGCGGCATTGCCAAAAATCGAACTGCCACACCTGAGGTTGAGAAATGCGGTTGTGTGCGTACTTCAAGCCTCTCGGTAAGCCCGATTTCAATTTATCTTCGAAAATAATTGAGTCATATAATGACGAACTTTTTATATATTTTGCTGTCGACGATGAACGCAGACTGCGCGGTACTTTTATCAGTTTTCTATAGTTTCGAAACGCATTTGAGCTTCGAAAAATATAATGACACTCGGATTAAAAAAATTTAGTAAGCGTTAAACTTTAATTTTATTAATCGAGTTTAAAATTTTCGTAAAAACGACTTTTTTAATGAAAATCTTCCCAACTGAAAGTAGCGGAATGCCTTCAAAGTATGGTCCCTTACCTTTTATAGTATGGCTTGTCTTCAACTTTTATATACTTTTATGATAGCTATCTTTAACATTGTATCCATGTACTTTCAAAATAATTGTAAACTTCTCCGTATAGTAAAGTTTGTGTATTAAAAATGTTTGGTTATGGAACCAGCTTATGGTTTTAACTAAATATTTCAAAATGAAATTTCACCGATCTATCGATCCTTTTCTGTTGCGGAGATAAAGAAGAAAGAATTTATGTAAGATAAACTTGTATTTTTCCCCTGTACAAATTTATTACGATATAATTTTTAATATTTAAAAACATCAATTAACGACCGTGACGACCATTAAAATGTCGCTCATAAACTTGATTTTTAACTTTTGTAATACGAAATATTTTACAATTTTCCTATTAATTCTTTTATAAAACATTTATAAAATTCATTTCTAAAAAATAGTAAATAAACGTTATATTTACGACCATTTGCCGAAATCAAAATTTATAAATCAACCTTGATTAATATTAAAGATTATATTGCATGACCAGTATTTACTTACAAATGCAGTACGAGACGCAAAAATACTGATTTATTTTTTATAAAGACGAAAAAGCTGTTGTCAAGGTAACCTACCCCAAAATGAAGCCGCGCAAACGACCATACCGAAAACTGTGTAGCGCAAAAGCTTCTTTCGAATTACCTAGATCATGTTTCTTGGACGAAATTGATTAATTAGATCTTACGAACGAAGGATAATTAACATTGACATTCGCGGGTGTCATTCTGATAGAAAAAACGCGACGACACAATATAAGCCTCACAACTGTAAGCAATATTTATTTTTCTGTGTGACAGCCCTCCCGCAAGAGAGTACACTATAAGTATCGCATCAGCGGCTCGTAAACACAGGTGTTCAATTTCATTTTCGAAAATAGGATATTCGATTTTCGCGCCGAAGCGACTAGAAGCGTACATGTATTATCTTCATGCAATTCTTTGCGAAAGCACACGATCGAGGGACTCGTTAGCCGTGCTTATGCGATTGCTCTTCTCAAGGCTCTCCTACTTGTGCCAAGTTCGAATCTTCTTGAAGTCGCCAAATCTAAGACTCAACATTATTTTTGAAGTTAATCGTGCGAAGCTTTTGCAATGTTTATTTAGTTCGAGACTTAGTTCGTTTGGCCAATATGTTAAGGTTCGCGAAAACAAATGCTAATTACATTTCTCGTTTACTTATATTGCAATCCTAAAATATATAATATATATGTTGTAAATTATAACCAATTATACATCTATCGAGATCTGTTAATATTGATGAAAATTTAATTTTGTTCTGTTCTATATTTGGGTCCAAGGGCCGATTAGAATTAAGTTAAAAGAGTAATATTTTAATTCTTTACCTGTTGTGTAAATGTACCTGTAATAAAAAATACATTAATATTATCTGAAATTTGTTATTAACATTGTTTTGCTGGAAACAAGAAATGAGTAAACACGCTCTAAAATATAAAGAATGTAATTGAACGAGACCTATATATTCAACTTCGTTTTGTACATTTTTTTAAATTTGAACTATTGTGTAGATTTTTTATTTTAGTATTTACGCATAAAAATGTTAATTTATTTTAAAGAATAAGAAAAATTTTATGTTCTTTTGCAATTCAAATTGAATAAAAAAATAAATAAACTGACTGAATTAAAAACAAACCCACACTCGAATCGCACATCAAAATACCTACACGTTCGAAATAAAATCTATGAACGATGTATTCAAAATAAAATCTACAACGTAAAATTTTCAAAAATTTATAAGTCAATGTACATGTAGACGTCTAGTGGACCTCATTGAACTAGATTATTTATCATACATGAGATTCGGTAAAATATTTCAGATTTATAATATTAAAATATTTTTTTAACAAATATTTAGACAACTCGTAAGGAATTAACATCTCCTTAATGGGATAAGAGATAAAGTAGAGTTTTCATTGAGTTACAAAGAAAAGTATCGACTGTATATAACGAGTTTGATGTAAAAACTCTAAGAGTACATCTTGCAGGTGGAGTGTATTTACATGATTTGTATACGTCGACAATGCTGCTTACTACGAGGATCACTCAGGGATATACCGAAGGATACACTTACACGATGACCGCAGTCTGGCTCGACCACTTCAAGTACAGAGAATTACTAGTTCAATGATGATTTTTTTGCAACTTAGCAAGCGCAATATTTACACGAAGGATAAATATTACAACGAAAACACTTTTCTTCCCAATTAGAAAAAAGTCTAACAACATTTTAACAGTCAGCACGCGCTCGAATTATCTCGTCGAGCAGATTACACCCTCGTTCCACTCTATATACACATAAAATAAATCTCAAGGAAGAATACCGCCTCGATGAAGCTCCGGAATACATTGGAAGTAGCGGGGTGCCGGTTGCGGGGTTCACGGCCCTCGAGGAGGGTAATCTCCGCCCTCTTCATGCATAAAACGGCGGGCGATCGAATAAAGCTATCGCGACACGCGCGGGGATCTTGTCGAGTTGCCGCGTGGACGCGGCCTCCACGCGCCCTTAATCCGCCACGTACTCTTATATATTGGAAAAGTTGTTACTTAAATTGCGAGCGGCGCCCGGCTTGCCAACGCCTGCGTTCATTGACACGCGTCTGGGAAGCACGAGACGCAGGTTGCCGACTCCGAGCGCAATTATACACGCCGTCGCTTTGATCATCGGGTAATGCGCCCGAGTGCGAAGGACGCGTTTGGGACCGTCAAAGAATTTCGCCTTGCAGCGCTATAATTCGATAGCTGCGTGTTTCCTGCTCCTCTTTCATTCAAGCGCGATGCATTGGGATAATCCAACTTTCTCGGAAGTCTAACCGAATGGAATATGCGTTTGAATTTAGGAACTGCAGCTGCCGCTCGAGCTACCGCCTCATCCCGGAATTCAAAATTGAGAATTAAGCCGGTCCGTGTTGCAACCACGTTACATCGTCTCTTCGCGTCGCATAAAAATAAACTTATGTCTTATACACGTGCAAGATGAGACCATGGTTAATAGCTCTATCGATTCTTCAAGTACAGGTCACCCTTCCGATACCTATATATATCTTATATGGATCCTAATTGGCAGAGGATAGATACTTAATAAATAAAAATGAATGTGATTACTGCTGAGGATAAATCGCTCGGTCAACTTAAGTACTATGTAATTTGATAGGATAACTACTTTGACTAATGAGCAATTTTGAAATTTGCATTTATTCATTCCCCGCGGTTATATATAAGTGTTGTATATAACATTTGAATTTGCACCTAGATGCTATTTCCAGCGCGCTGTACACAAATATCATACTTTATACGAAAATTATGAATCAATATCAATTCAATCAAAAAATTGGTCGCTACATATATCATAAATATGTAGGTGATGCATATTGCTCTTGGTTCATATTCATTGGTGACTCACTTTATTGTTCGCCTTACCTACATCGAGTATGCTCATTACGCAGTGGGAAAAACAAGCCGTCCCTTCCGTCACCGATTACAACCTTATGCAAACAGCTGACTAAATTACGGTAAAAGCTACGTACTCGGTTGACTGATTCGCCTTGCCATGAAGTTAAAGAAATCTTAGTTGAGTTTGGCTGCACAGCTTGGGCGTCACTGGACACGTGCCAATCCCGAGGTGTTATTTTGACTACCAAGCCTATATGTTTTTTTCCTTAATTGCGAGACTTAATCGATTTGCTAAGTTTTTTTACATACATTGTGTAAGTCCTGTTATAATTGTTCTTGTATTTCATAAGCTCTGAACCTGTCTTGAGCATTTTTGCGTTCCATGTTATCCACAATTGTTACCGAATAGGATTCGATCGTCGCATTACGACTATATATCTCGATATTCATACCATAACAGAGCTTTAGATTAGAAGTTGCTTTGGATTAAGCTTATACGCGATAGCCATCTCGTTTATCAATTTTTCATTTTTACGTACTTAGAGGATGCATTGTCTTTACCTGAATAGGAGAAGAAATATAAAAAAATTAGTGTAATTATTGCTATTAAAATAGAATAATTTTTGTGACATAACAAGTGTGATTTTGAATTCCTCTCGAAATTTCAACTCGAGATTCTAAAAATTCCTCTTAAATCTTTGTTGGTGTGCCTGCATTTATCGATACAATAATCATTGCCTTTAAAATAATGATACTAAGTTAGTATAGCTCTATAGCGAATTGAATGTTATCAGAGATAAGCATTATCGCGTTAGGATTATCACGAAGATAGAGCTGTTAAGCGCGCATCTGTACAAGCGGGGTTGCAAAGACAGACAACAGGAACACAATGAAGACTTTCGGCGTATTTTCCCCAGCGAACGTTTGGTTTTCCCGTGTGTTTACGTCAAAATTAGAATTCTTGGACTCATCCAAGCGGCTGAATATTTATACAAAACGAATCAATTCTCAAGCTTATGTCGAAGAAGACGCCGAGGCCCGCGTAGCGCAGCAGGAGAAAATCGAACACTGTTCCGTAGATCCCACTTAAATATTTTCGAGCAATCGTTAACTTGGAGATTAACTTTCAGAGTTTAGTCAAATGAGTTATCGGTCGACTTGAACTGAAACGCACGTATCTATTGTAATGCTGCTTTCAACTTTGTGTAAAATAAGTTATCCTCGCACTACCATTTCACGCACGCTGTATATTTCAAATAAGCGCCAGATTTATTATCTCTTGTTTCTCGTTGTCCCTCGCCGTCTTCCAACACTGGCGGGGATATTTTTCATTTTTTCTCTTTTTTAAATTAACAAATATTTATGGGACTACCTCTGGAGGTGCATTTTTAAAATAAACCGCTTCTGTCGATATCGAGCGAGAGGTTTCTTTTGCGTTTGCTTTCTTTTTTCCCCAAAGATCTTAGGTGTAACAGCCAAAGCGAAACATCGGCCCCAAGTTTGGCCAGAGGTTTATTATCGCTTCATTATCGTCGGAGGGAAATACGCTGGCCGCGAATGACGGCAGCGGCGATTTCTTTTCACCTCGAAAACAGTATACAAATGCGCGTATTTTCCACGCGGCGAGTGAAATGGCAAAGAAGCCGGAGTTTCCGCGCGGGGGAAGGGCGCGAGTCCGGAGCTCGTTGGGCGTCGTCGAGCCGGTGCGCCGCGCCGCACTCGACTACGTAAGCGGGCCCTAATTGCCGAGCGCTCACGGGCCGGGGCGCGAAGCCGGCGGGTATAAACAAGGGGCCGGACCGGGGACGGGAGCCGTGACGTCGGTCGAGTGGGCCACTCGGCGCTCGTGCCAGACGCGGCGACGGCGCCCCTGCGAGCCGCGGGAGTTCCCCGTGATAGGCGCACTTATCTCGCTCGGGCCGGCGAATCCGGCTAACCTGTTGAGGGACGCGGGCGGGTGTAATGCGTGCGCCTCGTGCGGCCCGGCCTCGTGGAGCCCCCGGGAACGCGGGAGGTGCGGGCGGTCGCACGCGCGGCCCACGGCGTGACGCACGTGCGCCGGCCCGCCGGCGGCCACGAGCCCCGGGATTCTCTCACGCGGTCAGACGCGGGCGGCGGCTTTCGGCTCCCACGGGGCCGCGCGGGTCCTTTCTTCCCCGGGGCCTGCGGGCGGGGCCGTTTGATCCGGGGCGGCCCGGGGCCCGCGGCCTAATGAAGCCGGACGAGCCGATTGCGCGCACGAAACCCGCGGCCGGCGCCGATATGCGGCCCGGGGCCCGATAACGATGTAATTCAATTTCGATCGGCGCTCTCGCTCGGCCCATATTTTTCAGAGATTGCGCGCCAGTGCGTCTAGGTGCGATAAGCCCGCGGGCCGAGCGGCCTTTCTTTATGCCAAAGCGCCGCTTGACGTCAGGCGCTTTTATCGCGGGGAAAAAGACGCAGCCACTCGGCGAGCGTTAAAGTTTAATAGCGGCCGTTAATCGCGCATCTCCTGGCGGGCGAGCGCGAAAGCGTCAGCGGGCAGCGGCGCTTTGGAAAAGCGCGAGCGGGCCACCCGCCAAGCTTATTCCGAGACCCGGGGAAAAGCTCGCTAACGAGGCGCGACAAAGCCGGCCCTGCTGCCCGGCGGAAACTCGCGGAAAACTCCCTGGCGCATCCTCCCTCGTTAAAAATCAATTTGATCGCCGGGCCGTTTGGGGACGCGGCCCAGATTACCCTAATTACCGCGGAGAGCCGAGGCGGACGGCCTTTTACTTTTGCCACGGTCCCGCCACACCAGTCGACTCCCTAATGGGCCGAGCGGCCGGTGAAAAGCATCGGGAGGACGTGCCAGGTCGTCAACTCCCAAGAGCGCGCAAATTGAACGTTATTCCTTTGAAAAGCCCGGTTATCCCGCCCGTTCGTCGCTCGACGCGGTTGGGCGCTCCCGCGTCTCAGGGCACGAGGGATCGGCGATCGGTAATTAGTCCGAGTGCCAACGCCGGCGCGCGATCCCCCGCCCGGAGAAAGCCGAGGAGCCTCGCGCGGCGCCGTCCCCTAAAAATATTCAAAAGCGCCCGCGGCGGAATGACTTCCTTATCGCGACGCCGCGCACGCATAACACGAGCGTTAGGCCGCGCGCATCTTACGTAAACAAAATTGGCGGGCGCGCGCGTAAAAAAGCGGCGGCGCCCGAGATTGCGGGCGGGACAAAGTCGCCGGGGCCCCGGGGCGCCGGGCGCTGCTCCCTGTAAACAAGCCGTCCCGCCGGGATCCTCCCGGCAGAGGGAAAAAGGAGGAGGACCGGGCGTAATAAGAGCGATTGTGCTCGGAGATGCAGGGAAAAGCAGGGCCGCGGCCCTCCGCGGAGCGCCGAGGCCCGAGCGAGCGAGAGGGAGATAACGCGCGGCTGTCGGCGTCCACGCGCGCGATGCATGCGTCCCCCTCCGAGCGCGCGCACCTCGGCGGCGGGGCGGCGCATGCGCGCCGGCCCTGCCCCTATAAATACGCCCGGTGAAAGTTGGAGCGGAGCAGTCGCCGCTGATCGCTCGCGCACTAGTGTCTCCGGTCCTCGCGTCTCAGTCGCTCCCAGCCGGAAGGACACAGGCAGCAGTCCGCCGAGGAAAGAGGAGAGCAGTCGGCGCGGAGAAAAGCGAGGAGTGCGAAGAAAGCGCAGCAGCGTGGAGATGCCGGTCGACGTAGCGATGCACACCAACTTCCTGCACCTGGACAAGGGCAGCAGCAAGCAGTCGAACGTGGACTCGTGCTGGAACACGGAGAACATGAGCGGGTGCATGACCCTCGTGGGGCCCGGGGGCGGGCCGCGGCAGGCCGTCGAGGTGCGCGTCTACCGCACGTCGATCGAGCACTTTGCCGTGATCTACCCGCAGAAGAAGGTGTCGCGGCCCCTGGGCGTCCTCAACCTGCGCAACACGACGATCGAGCGCCTCGAGGACACGGGCTTCCTCGTGCGGCAGAAGGGCTGCGACACCCCGGTCGCCCTCACCTTCCTCCTCGAGGACGCCAAGGAGATCGACTACTGGGTCCTGGCGTTCACCGCGCGCTCGAGCCCCCTGGTCCACCAGAGCAGCCTGCCCATCGTCGAGGAGGAGGAGATCTAAGGCCGCGCCCAGGCAGCCCGAGAAAGGCCGAAAGCCAGGACGCCGAGCCGCCCCGCGGCCGCGCGCCACCCTGCCCAGGAACCGGGAGCCAGGGCCCCGGAGCGAGCCCAGGAGGAGCGAGCCCAGGGCCGAGCGGCAGCCCGAGCGGCAGCCAACTCCCACCCGCACTCCCGCGCGCCTAGACTCTAAGACTCGACTGTGATATGTACTCGATAGGCAGGACCTGCTAGTGGGAGGCCCGCAGCAGCCGTCCTCGTCTCGTCCTCTGGAGCCCCCTGGAGCCCTGCCCCGAGGCAGCTCGCGCCGACACCCCCGCCCCACCCCCGACTGTGCCAGTGCTCCCCGCCTCCCGCGGCCCGCACGCGGGGGATGCTGCGCTCGAGCCGGCGCCGAGGCGCCCCCCAAGCCTCCATGTATTAATTCTCTCTGTGCGTATGTGAGCGCGCGCGCGCCTACCCGCGCGCCCCTCTATGTGTGTCTGTCTCTCTGTGTGTCACTCTACGATTATCCGGATTTTGTCTGTAGCGCCGAGAATTATAAATCTGTCCGTAGTGCATCCGCAACATCTGTACCACTGTATTATTAATGATAAAGCAAAATATACGAAAAATCAGTGAATTGTAACTCTCTGTTGTTTTTCTCTGCAATTGCATAATAATTCCTCACCCTCACCGACACCCGCACTCCCACCTGTTATACGTAGACGAGCAACCTGCGCGTCGGCCGCCTGGCGTAATCCGACGTCGCGTCACGTGCCGTCGAGCCACGCTTCCGACGACGGCCGCTCGAGCGGCAAAAATGTTACGTCCGCTCTGTTATTATGCGATCGGCGCGCGTATCGCCTTTCGCAACCTTCGCCGCGGATTATTAGCGCCTTCTCCACTCTTTTTTTTTACCGCAATGCAGCTCGGCTTATCGCTTCAAAGTAAACTCGCCCGAGGCTTCCTTTCATTCGCGCTTCATTTCAGCAAACGAGCCTCCTTTACATTTTAACGCCGATTCTTTTCATTGCCAATACTGGCCTTTCTATATCTTTACGGCAATTTATTACGGTCCGCCATCCGCGGAATCGATCAACTCTATCGCGCCGGCTTCAATTTATATAGAAATTTATGTTATCGTTCCACATAATGATCAACTCACTGGATATAAATAAATACGAGTAAACAAGTCGACTCGAAAAATAATCGTCTAACGGAGTTCGGTAGTAAAACAGCTGTAATAGACTTGTTTGGTTTCTTTCATTGTTGCCCCTCTATGCAACGCGTAGATATATGCAACATACACATCTAGCTGTATATCTATATACCATTGCGCGTGTTATTGAACTTTGAGCGTCGTTTAGGTAAAGTCGTAGTTCATTAACCCAATGTCCAATGAAGCGGCCGCGTGATTGAATTCACTGCAACAATTATACAAACGGCAGAGATTTAGATAAATTTATCTTTCAAAGCGCGCGGCCCAATAGTTGGGCGATTGACTCTTAAAAACAAACACGGTAGCGAGGCCGGGAGAGAAAATGACGCCTTCGTTCCATTCACCCTCCGAAACCCAGAAGCGGCCCGCACGCGGAGCGCAGCGCGCAGTGGCTTTCCTTTCCCGAAGCGGCGGCCCTCCTCGGCCCTCATCTGCCTCGCCTCGCGCGCGCGCCTATAATTAACCATCTGGGCGCAAGGGCCGGTGACTCCGGGCGACAACAAGCCGGCGCGCCCCCGTGTTTTCAATTGGCGCTGACGGGGGGGGGGCGCGGTATTCCAGGCGGGAAAGCGCCCTCGGGAATCCCCCGGGGCCTGCGGCGCGGCAGCTGACGGGGGCCGCACCTGCGGCCCCTCGCGTCCGCGCGGCCTTGGACCAGGTACCCGCTCGTGCGCGGGAGCCCCGGTGATTTATGGCCGGCGCGCGGCGCGCAGGGATCGCGGCCCGCGCCGATCTCCGCCGGCCCGGCGTTATTGTCGCTGGATCTCCGCGCTAATCCCTGCAGGGCCGGCTTCCTGCGATGACGCTGCAGCCCCGCTGTTTTTCCGAGGGGCTGCGGGCCAAACCCTTCGCTAAATCAATACAGGGTCCTCTGCCAACATTTTCCCGGTAGGAATGTACGAAGGCAAGGCGACCTTCCAAGGAGGGGCAAAATAGATTTTATTCCTTGTTGCCGCGTATAATATCGATATGTTATATCTCCCGGGTATCAAAACATTTTACGCCCGAGCGATTTACATTTTTTGCCGGCAAAGGGCAGAAAAACTACTTTTACAAGTTCCCGCGGGAACGAGGCTCCCGCATTAAGTAACCGATCGTCCGCCTATCGCCTCTACGGTTAATGCATAAAGAACGTATAAAAATAAGCAGCGCGACTAGCCTGCTCGGAATGCTCGTAAAAGCGCTACACGCAGAGAAACGTTATAAGAGTTTTTACCATACTTCTCAGTTGACCGGGGACAGATTTGTCGATTCAAAAAAGTTACTGCGCTTTACGGTAAAAGTGGGGATTATTTCACCACAATTGACTATTGGTCAAAATGCGGAATAAAGAAAACTAATACACGTAGATTAATTTTCGATGAAATAATCTCAATTTTTTGAGTATAATACCTCTATGGCTTGGCAAGTCCGATAATCGTACGGTAAAACTTCTTATTGCATTTCTCTCGCAGTGTAGGAAAACGAATCTCGTGGATCAGCCTCCTCCCGTGAAGGCGACGCCAGAACACCAGCGTATGTGCCTATATACACGCACGTGCATTAATCCCGGCTCCCTCGACAAAAATTGATCGGAATCACGAGCGGAATGGCAAAGGAGACGCAGCCGGCTTCGTCTGGTTGGGGAGGCGGCCAGGTTGAGTTCAAGGCCACGGCGCGCGCCACCGGCCCGCGATCCGCGCGGGCCCCAGCCCCCCGTGGGTTTTATTGTTTCGGCGAGAGGCGCGGTCGATATGCAGGTGCAGGGGCGAGGGGGCCGAGGTCGGCGCACCGCCTCGGACTTTGCCCTCCCGAGGCCCGGCGCGCGCCCGGGAAACGCACACCTTTTCAAAGATTTATTGTTTCGCCGAGGTGTGCAGTTGCCGCGCGCGCGCTGGCGCGCTCCGGCGAAAGCGCGCATTTTAATGTCGCTCGGGCGGGGCGGCGCGCGCCGCGTTAATGAGATTCAAGGCTGGCCGAGCGGCGCCGCGGCCGCAAAGGGCCTCGTGCGAATTCGCGCGCCGAAACAGTAAATATCATTATCCCGCGGCTTTTTCCGCGGCCGCCGCGCGCCCAGTCGCTTTGCATTCTTCCTTTTTTTTTCGAGGTTAGAAAGTACGCTCTTTTTTCGTCGATATATACTCGTGAAAAAGTTTTAGAAAGCACGCCCAAAAAGCCGAGCGGTTTCTTGCGTTTTTACAGTGTAACGGCGCGGGACGCGGCAACTCCCTCGACTTTCCAAGAACTACGTTCCCCGGGCGTCGGTGCAGTGCTCGTTGGGCGCGGGGGGTGGGAGCCCCCGGCGTCCCCGGGTGGCGCGAGGGCGGCTCGTCCCCGGCGACGCGCGACGCCCAGGAGGCCGCGCTCACGTAACAGCCGCCGAAAATAGGCGCGCGGGCGTCCGGCCCCGATATCGCCGCGCGGGCGGCCTGGGGCCCGCTAAAATTAAAGCGCGGCGAGAATAGCCGCGGGTCGTCAAACTCACGTGCCGGGGCGCCGGCACGTGACGGCGGCCTTCCCGCGCCGGATGTAACGGGCCCGCCATGGCTCGCGGCGCCCCGGGAGTCCGCCGCGGCTCTTCTCCGAACGCCGCCGCCCGAGGATGTGTATCGATCGGCCGGTTACGGCGCGCCGCACGCGCGATGCTTTTATATCAATCGGGGGCTCCTTCCTGCCTCGGCCAACGGCTCCGGAGACGCCGACCAATCGGGCCCGCCCCTAATGCTCTCCTTTCCGACCGACTGCCGCCGCGTACTGACCCTTGCCAAGGCTAATCATCCCTCGACGGCTGCTTCCGGCATTACGTTATCGCCTTGCTCAATCGGTAATTATGTACCATTTTATTTAGAACCTGTCGATATATTCTTAGGCGGAAAAATTCTAATTTAATACACCCCGCTGAGTCACGCGTCACCCGCCCGTCTGTCTGTTTTGCCTACACTGCTGACGTGGCGAAAAAAATTCGCCAACGCGCACCGTCCGAGATTTAAATCGGTATAATGGGGGCGTTTTGCTCGCCTGCTATGACGTCATTTCGCCGTGCACCAGACACTCGAGACATACCTGCCAATTCAATTTCAGAATCAGTATTCACTTACAAACGCTGCATTTCATATAGCGTCCAGGAATACCTTTTTCTTTCAATTTTTCTTTCAGCCTTTGTCTACTTTCTCCAATATTTCATTATCCTTCCAAACGTTCATTTCAGTCTGTCTACATATGTACCTACGCTGTAAAGTAATTATCATTTAACAAAGCAGAACTATTTTGCAAAAGTTTCATTTTCTTATTAGAAATTTAAAATCATGCTTAATCATGCATTTCTTCGGTGTTTTACATAAACACCTGAATGCGCACAAGTATTCTATAATAAATGTAACTTTTTATGTTTCTTTTCAATAACCTATAGATCATTTCCATTCATTCAATGACATAATCTATGCCATTTAAACGAACTTCTCCACAGTTACACATACAACGTCGACTATCCATACTTTTCCTTGTTTCGTTCAATAGGAAATAGTCATCTGGTATTTCAAATTAATTATTTTCCTTTAATAAATAATGTATGCTTACGCTATACCGCACTAAGAGAAATGTTATTATAAGAATTTTTACTACATTAAAACTAGAGGCAGACCTGTAAAATCAAAAAAGTTATGGTATATTTTGCAGTAAAAATGCGAATATTTTACTTACAAGTTTACAATTGTATCCCCAGTCTACTCAATGTAAAATAAAAATTCGTATAACATTTCTCTCCGGTTCTTCCATTTTTCTCCCATTTCTTTTATGTATATATTGCGAACGAATCTGTACGGAAACCAGTACTATAACATCAGCTTTACTCTATGTGTATTATATTGTATAATATTACATATAATTGCACTATTCGTACTGTGAAAAATTATCTTCAGTTGAAAACTTGTATCATTTTATCTTATTTATAATTCTCCGTAAAATCATTCGTAAATTATTTAGCGTTACCAATAAAGCAATTGAATATTATTTGAAATGAATACCTGCAGTTTCATTGACGCTTATAGAATCGCGAATGGCGTAAAAATATTTGAAAGATACTTCTACTGCTCTTCGAAGACTGTTAGAATTGTAATAATACCCGCCGATAAGATCTCTAGACATGATTTTCTTTCATCGTTCTCTTCTCTACATCGTTAATACCAAGGAGTTGAAGCTTTCACGAGACTCCTTACTTTTCTTTTAAGAACCAATTTAATTTTTCCACTACTCACTTCCGAAATTGAAAATGTTTTATACAATTAAAGAAAATACCAGTCGATGTTTACCAGTATGAGGATTCTAAATTCACACATATTTAAAACTTGTAATACAGCTGATCGTCTATTGTGTCGGTTTATTATGCTGCCGTGACAAATAATTTATAGCTGGATCATTATTTAAACTATGCACCTTGAAAATATTACCATTTGCGTATTTTTATTACGCAGAGAGAAATATGATTGTTTTCTGTAGGGAAAATCATGGCGAGTAGAAAAAAGAAAATATGAAATAATCGAGTCGCTTGAGTGGGACGATGCTCTAAATAATCGGGCCCATAAACAGCCCGGGCTAATTAGTTTTTAATGAAAAATCATCGCGGCAGCTATGTAGATCGGTATGCGCGCTCGCCGCTTATAAATCCAAAGCCCGGCGTGTGCCCGCGCGATGTATCGCCCGATGGCACACATATTACACGGGCGCGCGATCGCTTTTATGCAGGCAGCTATACTTATACACGCTCCCGGGTCCTCTCGTTAAACTCGGATGCGCTCAATTAACTCACCGCGGCCTCCCGAGCAACGCGAGTACATTCTGCCTTTTCTTTTTTATTATTATCGCCGGCGACCCGCGCGCCTACGTTCGCGCATATAATTACGCGGCGGCACCGGGCGAACGATCGGAATATGGTTATACAAAAAGGGCGGTGGGAGGGGGGATCGGCCGGAGGCAGCCGAGGCGCTTGTAATTAGCATTATATAATCGGGCGCGGGCTGCGCACTCGACGCAGCCGAGCTCTTTTCGTCGCTCTCCCGCGGCATCCTCCCGGCCTTATTCATTCGTAATGATTCGTTGCATTGCACGCGCCCTGAATGGCGGCTCCAGGGCACACAAGGCGTCCCTGCCGGGCTTGCGCAACGGCGTCAGCGCCGAGGATCGGCCCCTGCGATGAAAAAGTCCTCGGCGGGCCGGACAACGTGTACAAACACGATTATTCGTCCCGTATTTCGGGAGAGAGGCACGCGGTGCGGTGCCGGCCCGAGGAGCGCCTGCGCGTAATCCGCTCGGGCGAGCGAGGCGCAGTAGCGGTGCAGCGGAAGCGGCCAATGGTGCGTTCGGGCGAGGCTCTCTTTCGGCGGGCGCCGCCTCGGTCAGCTGACGAGTTATTATATCGGGGGCGCACGTGCGCTCAGCTGCGCGTTACGCGCTCAATGTACCGGCTCCGCCGCGCAATCGCGCCTCGATTACGCTAAATAGCCCCTGGTCTCCTGGAATGGTCAAGGATACCGTAGTTTTGTAAAGCCTGCGGGCGCTTTCCACTGCGGCCGCGGGCGAGCTGCGCAACCGTAACTGCCGCCCGGCTGCCTCTCACCGAATCCGTGAAATTAGAAAAATATGGCGTTAATGACCGTGCGATTGGCGGGTCGAATAACAAATCGAATAAAACACGAGAGCGGCCGCAGGTGCTGGAACCCCGTCGCTTTCTGCGCGGCGACTTATGTATATCGAGATGCCTTTAATTTATACAAACGGCGTGGATTAAGAGCCCACCTCGCCCATGATGATAACGACGTGTTTACGGCCGAGCCGCCGCCGCCGCCGCCGCTGTTTTTCACACCTCCGTGTACCGAAAACATCGTTTGCGCCGCATTGTATACGTGCATTCGAGATTGATAGAGCCGGCGAGCCGGAGCTGGCTTCGCTCGTGCCCGATCCGAGGCGTACGCTAATGATAAACAAGCCTCCGAGTGAAAAAATCATCGTTCCGTCTCGGCGGGACTCCGTGACTTGCGCTCGCCGGGCAAAAATATCCTCGCGCCGCCTGTGGGATTGCGCAAAACAGGGAAGCGCACGACGCTCCGACGGAGCGCGGCCCCACCGGCCGCCGCTTTTTCCGCGGGGCATCGGATGCAGTGGCTGCGACCCGAGCTGCGATCGGCCCCGTCACTGCATAAGGAGTCAGGTGACGAAATGCGACAGCGCGGCCCTGGGCCATTAACTCACCGCGCGGGCTCAATATTACGGAATAGATATACATCTTTTACACGGTAACGTAAGGCATTATCGCAGAAAAATTTATGGAATAAGTTTGCACAAAATTAAGCCATGTACTCGACTAATTTCACTTTCAATTCATTAACTTCATAAACGGACGCAGTTTGCAGTTGAACAATGTGTAGAAATCGGCTAATTATAGCCCGGTTAAAAGTCAAGCATTATATATTCGCGCGGATAAAGATAATACGGTTGTCAAAAAATTGATATATTCTTGTCATTACTCACAAACGTATCTAGATAAAATATAATTAAATTACACAAAAAAAGTTGACTTAATTCAATTAGCACGTGGGTAAATTTTAGATTTACCAAACTATGAAAATAGTCCAGAATGCACACAGTACTATTTAGCTGTACGTTGAACTTTACTAAATTAGCTTGAGTACTACGACCAATTACTTCATTTATCTTAACGAAATTTCGAGCCAAATTTCTCATGTGTATCAATTATTTCTAATATTCGGGTAAATTTATTACATAGAATTTATCTGTAAATTTGGATGAATTATAGATTTTTTCAAATTGGTTGTTTTTTTGTTAGAAACTTTAATCTTTAGAAAACTTTGCCAATTTCCAGCTTAGAGTGTCTTTATCACTATAATTTATTTTAATTGAACAGGGCAATTACATTTTTTGATCTACGAAAGAGACCTATGACCATTCCTGCGACCGTGGCTCTAATTAACTCAAGAATTGGGCCAGGTGTTTCCAAGCAACTCCGAATGAATAGCTTATATAGTGCGCTAGGCATGCAGTCCACACACCTAGGGTTATTTTCAGGCCATGAAATATTTCGAGTATTTGAAATGACTCGAAAATTCCGTACTGACGGGGATGTGATCTCAAGCTTCTTTAGCCGCCTTGTTCTAAGGCGCAACACGTTAGCCAACGTTGCACGATGTCTGCGTGATGTAGTTGATAATAATAAACGGTTGCTTCTGCGTAAATTGTTAAATAACGGTTGAAATGATTAAATACGAAATTAAATATCGATGTAAATATAGTACTATTATTTTTAATACCCTTTATCTTTTTTTCTTTAAAGAAAAAAACTATGTAATAGCCGGTGCATTATCTAATCGATCGTCACAAACAACGCTAATTTATCTCTTTCACTTTTCAAACATTCACCGACACGATAAATGCTGTTGCGCGAGCTCCGTTCTATTATATACGCCACTATTAAAGAATTATCCATTCTATATCAATGCGGCGCGTAAAATATTCACTCTCGCATACCGCGCGATACGATTGATATGCATGAACACGCAACTTCACCTGTGTAATTAGTATATAAGAAAATAAACAATGCAAAACTACGCCTGAAAAGAAAAACATATGCGGGCAACATTTAGGTAGCTTTGGAAAGAAAACTATCCATTATTACCAAGTCATTGAATTTGAAAAACAGAACGGCGTTGACGCCAAAAAGAAGTTCAGAAAAACGACGTAGATCTGTAGAAGGAGCCGAAGGTGTCCGATATAATCTAGGAAAACACGGCATTATATACCGACAGTTCCGATCGATATATTTTTAGAGCCGTGGGAGCAGTATAAAGAGGGACGAGCTTGGCGACTCGCTAGGATAAATGTCCTTGTTATTGCAATGTCATGGCTATATACCTTACAACGTTTAATTTGTCGAGTTGACGTGAAAAAAACAAGGAGAAATTGATTCACCCTTTGCAACAGCATATGAGCTTCTACTTAAGTCAAGCAAACATGGTTCAAAATAAAGTCCTATATCGCTGCAGTATCTTCCATTAACTAAAAATTGTTTCTCAAAAGAAGTTCGTTATTGATAGATTTTTTTCTGGAAACGATCCCTTCCACGAATAGAGGCAAGTACCGTGAAATTTCGAGCCCTGTTAAAGTCACACGCCATGGGGGATATGTAACATGTATATATGGGTTCCGTGTTTTCACGTAAGAATTAAAAGGAGCCGTAGTGACTGGCGCTTCTAGGTATAATTCATCACCTTCGTGGATAAGGCTCTTTTGAAGATTGTGGCTTCTCCCCTCCCGGGGACTAAACAGCTCGGTCGGGGTGCGCGCATGTATAACTCGATGGCTCGGAGAAAGTCTCGGGGCCCGTGCAACCGCCACTTTCCAGGATCGATTGGAGCGGAATCAAATTTTCACAGTAGCGGGTAATTTGTTTTCGTCTGGCATCGGCTCCCGCGACGCAGTAATTATGCACGAGTGCAAACACAGCGCGGGCGTGGTGTTGACTGTGAGTCAGTGCGGGCGCGGGTCCGGGAGCTTTTTATTTTTTTTTATACGCGATCGTGTCACCTGTGCTCTCCCGCGCAGCAGCTACCCCCGGGGGAATTTCGGGCGGGCGCCGATCGGATCATCCGTCGCCCGAGCGGTCGACAGCTCGGAAAACGGGTCGTCGAACCCCGCGAGCAGTCGGACAATTATTGCACGTGTACGCGCGTATATATGCCGAGCCGACCGAGTGCGGGTCGATAATGCTGGGTAATGGAGATTAGTGGCGCGGACGCGCGACAGGCCGTAATTGCCGGGCGTAAAGCCGACGCTCCCCTTAAATATTTACCCGCAGTCGGCGACAATGTGAACAGCTTAGCTTATCGGCGCGCAGCCCCCCTCGAAAACGAGGGAATCGGCGGGCATCGCACCCTCGACATCCGCGCTATCGGCCTCCCGGGGGATCATTCGCGGCTGCTCCGGCTCGAAGCGCGGAGGCTCCAATTTCCGGCTGTCCGGCGCTTCCGTGCAGCTAGCGGAACGCGAGCGCCCGCCATTAGGGAATTCTCGTTAGTTTTTTTTTATTTGCAGACTGGCCGCCTATATCGGTATAACGATGCACATTAGAGCCATGGTCGACAACCTTGGGCTCTCTCGGGCAGAAACGCATCCCTGCACGGGATCGGCGAGTGGAGCTCGCTTAGCGCTCTTACCGGAATCTACTCTTCTTTCTCCCGCGAGCTCGAGAAACAGGATTCCACGACGACAATAATATAATCTCGCGGTAAACAGAGCCTCGTTCGCGGACGATGTTTCCTCATCGATTCAGCGATAAAACGCCGCTGTCCTACATTTCCCCGACAACGGAGAGCCTCCGCGGCTTTATCCGCCGCTAATGCGCACAGTGTCCGCCTCGGGTCGATAAAATCGGCCGATCGCGGAGACCGATCTCCGGCCGGTCGGCGGCAGCCGCCGCGCACCTTGTCGCGCCCCGCGACGATCACTTCCCGAGGGCGCGACGTCGCCGCACTGACTCACGCGGTGCTTTCCCCGGCTGACGCGCAGGAGCATCGAGGCTGTAGAGAGCGCGCCGGAGAAACCGGCGCTAATTGAGGGAGATCCTTGATGGCGCCTCGGAGCGCATTGTCTCCGCGCGCGACCGGCAATTCGGGGGCGCGCTAATCGGCCATTTCTCCCGGCGCGGCCGTGACTTACATTAACCTCTGCGTTTTTTCCATCGGCGCCCGATGACGCGGCCAACGGCTCGCGTGCACTTAGCGCGCCGGCCGAATAACAAGCGTCGGCGCAGCTGCGCGTTGCGTAAATCGCCCGCACGGCCGCCGTGGCCGTTTCCTTCCCGGTGCGCCTGTATCTCGCGCGCGGCACTTTCTTGCGCCCCCGTCGTAAAGTCCTCCTACTCGCAGGCGGAGGAAGTCGCGGGAAGGCGCCCGACTGGCCGATATCTCCTTGATTCATGGATATAAAGCGCTCCTCGATCGTTGCGCAACGCCGCCGATAGCCGCGGAGGCGAGGTGGATTGTTCGAGCGCTAAGAAATGCCGCCCGCAGGTGCTTTTTACCCGATAACAGCTATATCGATTTAACAGTTATGCTTAATTTTAGCGAAGTCTTTATTACGTTTTGCTAATCCAAACTATTTTTATACTTTTAACTTTTAATTCTAATATGCAAAAACACTAGACGTGCTTCAATCACATAAGTTTTACAATAATATGTATGTATTCGGTGTGTGTATTAATAGCACTGGAGAGGTTAAGGAACTTAAACGTATCACATATAATTGAATAACTTAGAACTGTATTTAAAATTGATATATATTTAATTTGTCTTTGATCCATTGTTTGAGATTTCCCTTACTCATCTAGTATAGTTCGGTAACTGTTCCAGTATGCCAATCAGACTTTTATAGGTAAATCATTGAAGTCCGGCTATCGAATTGCTTTCGACTCGATCACCATCCCATGAAAATCGATCTACATTCAAATGCTGCCTATATAATTTAAACGCTGAGGGAACCATCGTAGAACGGCTAGATTTCTCCGGAAGCAGTGTGTCGGTAGCCGAAAAAACAGCTAGAACCAATTGGCCCGGCTCGATCTCATGCATCTTTAATGGGGCGTTGCCCGAAAATTCGCACACACGTTAGGCAGAGTCACGCACGTGTCCGGCATTCCGAGCAGACGCACGTAGCAACGAGGGATGGCCTCGCGCGGATCGAACCTCCAAACAAAGCGGCCCGCGGATAAAAGCCGGGTTCAAAGGTCCCTGCGTGATACACGGAGGGCGCGGCCGTTACAGTAGATTCGGGCGCCCCGCGGGGCTTCGGCCTTGGACCACGGCGCCCTTATCGGGCCGTTGACCCGTGCCGAGAGTGCGCCCGGTGTTATTTGCCCGGAGTTTTACGGGGCGCTTTGGTCTGGCGGGCGCGCGGTCCTCGCTCGCCGGGACTCGCGCGGGCAAACAAGCTAATTGGCCAGGCTCCTGCGGGTCGGCTCGCGACGGCCTGGGAACCGCCTCCTCGGGACGTTATTAATTGCGTTAGCATGTTAGCCGGCCGCGTAATCCGATTCCGAATGCTCCTCGTGCCGCTTTCACGGCCCCGCGGAAAGTTCCCCCGGTTTTCGCCGGCGGCGCGTTCAAGATCATAGCCGCGGGTGTTATTATAGAACCGCGCGATTTTCTTTTTTCCTTGGGCCGCGCGCCGGCGCAGCGCCCGTTCGTCTTAAGCGGCCCGTCATTTTTCCTTTGTTATTGTTAACAACAATCTATTTTGGGAAAGTGGTCGAAATAGACGGGGGCCGCGAGCCTTCGCGGTAATGACGCCCGCGGCCGTTACTTTCCCGAGGAAAAACCAGGTGGAGCGGCCCGCTAAAACCAACCGACAATTCATAAATCCGAATTGTGCCGCGCGTTTAACTTTCACTTAGCGCCCGACAGCTGTGCGCCGCGCGCATGCATAATGCAGGGAAAATCGGTAAGCAGCGCCGAGCGCCGGGCCAAGGAAAAACTGGGCCTCCGACGCGTCCCCCGTAAAAAGCCCGGCGGCCGTCGCGCCGAGGGGAACGGCCATGGCGTGTATCTCCCGCCGAATCGATCGCGATGGTGCAGTCGTTCCGCGGAGAGACTCGACTGGCCGCTTGGGCTCCGCCGGGGATCCTCGGCCGAGAGAAACGCCCGGCGAAACCGCCGCCTGCGTTTCCTCCTTTACTAAGAAAACAGTTTCTTTAGCATAAATACATGCCGTAATTAGATTTCTTCGGGCAGAGTACTTACTTCTTAATAGTTAACTTATACAGCATGTCTATTAGAACGAACCGAAAAATACTTTGTTTAATAATAGACGCCTCATTGTATGCGGCATAATATAATGGCTGCGCATGTCAAAATTACGTACACCCAGTTAAAGCAAACGCGAACGTTGTCTTACGATAAAAGTGTTATTATGCTATCGTTACTGCGCTTGATTAATGTAATGCCAAGACAATCCACTCAAATATCAGTAGGAACATTGGCTTATTCGATTATTTGAATGCCGCGCGCGGTAATAGGAAACCCAGGACTTCGGAGAATTCCTTAGATCTCTGCAGTCTCCAAGGAGAAAGCAAGGTTTTCGCGCGAGGCGAGGAACGCAAGGCCCGACGGCGGCTCTGTTTACGTTTGCCGCGAGCGCCGCGCGATGCGGCTCAATTACTTTAATTCGCGGCTCTCTTCCTGCCTGGCTTGCGCAACCCTGGCGACCGGTTCGACGCATTATACACACCGGAGCGCGCTGAAAACAAAAAAAAAAAAACTTATCGCGCCGGCTAAAAAAAAAAACACTCGGCGTCCAGTAGATCGAGCGGCGCACCGGCGAGACGAGGGCAGCCCGGGAAAAGCAAACCGCCACCGGCTGCCGACACGAAAGCTCCATCAGCGAAAAGGCGCGTAAACAAAGGGATGCCGAAACAAAGGCCGAAACGGAACGACGCCGCGGCGCGCACCCACTCGCCGGCCCGGGTCCCCATGGCAACCGCGTCCGTTGGCCCCGTTTCGCTCCCAATTAACCCCTCGCGGCGCTTTCGCCCGAGCTTTCGCCTCCATTAGAACCGCCCGTCGGGCTGCTTGCCTACTTGTTGATTTGCCCGGATTTGCAGTCGCTCGGCTCCTTGTTTGTTTCCCGATCGGTTCGTTTCGCTTTCTTATACTCGCTGGGTCGGGCGCATTGTTTAAATTCGTCAAATAAGCCCGACACCTTTCTGCATGTACATCGCCCGCGCGCGAGGTTGCCCGACAAATTGGGAAAAGCAGCGTAGAAGCGTGGAGAGGAAGGAATTTCTTATCGCTCTACCAACAGTGTTATGAAAGTGGTGTCATGTACGATGCCTCTCAGTCGTACGGTTCCTCCTGCAATAAATCATAAAGTCTGTACTTTGAGGGACACAACGTTTTATTTGAAATTCTTATTTCTCTCCTACTGTGTTTACTGTATTTATAACTTTCATATCAGGGGTACTGTCGCGCGATCTCCATTTTTTACGACGTCCTCGTCGAGCAACAAATCCTATGTCAACAGTCTGTCAGTTACGCTTTACACAGAAACTGCACGAATCTCCTACACGGCACACGTGCTTCTCTATAAAAATTAATAAATCAAACCTGAAATACGGGGGCTTAAAAATGTAAATCCAGGCGGGCGCCGAGCGGGAGCCTCTCAATACGGCCGGGTAGCCAAGGTTTACAAATCAGCTCTTGCTAAACAAGCCGAGGAGCCGAGCTGCGCTCGGTTGGACATAAATTTTCGCCCGTTCAACCGGCGCGCGCTAAATATTGAATCAAAGGCGCGCGCAGCCGCGCACAATGGCAGCCGGGGCTCACGTGCCACACGCCCAAATCGCTCACTTTACGAGGCGCTGCCTCTAGAGCCTCGTAAATCCCCCGAGGGTAAGGCGCGTCGAACGCTGCGATGATTATTGCGCTGCTTTAACGATTGACGGGAGCGCGCGCCGCACAAGTGCCCGGCCGAATCGCGACGCGCTGCCCGCGAACTCGCTGGATATCGCGCAACGCAATTAGCATACCTTATTGCGGCCGGGCCTTTTGATCGCGCCTCCGAGTAGTAAAGAATCGACGAACAATACCGGCGGGACGTATATCCTACGGTGGGACAAAGCGCCGCCGCGTACGAAGCGCTGCGCCATTGATCGGGCTCGCCGTACAATGTCGTGGGGCAGGGCGAATGATAGAAAAATCGGCGTGCCTCGACGTCCAGGTGAAAAGTACGAGGAGCCAAGCCCGTCAGCCGGAGCCCGACAGTTTATCGAACGGTCCTTTTTGCGCAGAGGCAGTTCGCTCGCTGCTCGACAGCCTCGTAATTCGACGATCGGACTTTTTGCGCATTAATGAATTACTGCAGACTGAGAGTTTATCCGAGCACCGATTATATCCATTATTCGAGTGTAACGGGACCCGATGCGCCGAGGCTAAGGTCAACGAGAAGTTTCGCGTGTCTTGCTCTTGGGCGCGATGATAAGACGAGGAAGATCTTGCGAAGGATAGTGTCGAATTTCACTCCAGCTGTTGTCAATGGCAATCTCATGTGTACTATACTCGGGTAGTTTGCGCGAAAGAGCTTGTCAGCTCTTTTTGGAGGTCGTTGCAGCACATGACATAGTTTCCTTTGTAAAAAATGCTCCCGCGTATCCTCTGCCGTGTTATCATTGGCCTCTCAAGTAAATAATGCCATTTATGATGGTAGACTCCATTTAATAATATAATCAGTCATTAATCAAATATACATTTTCAAATACATTTCTGTAAGTATTGTCAACAATTAATCATGATTCATTGCTCTATAAATACATAAAGTTTTCTTTCTTTCCCCATCACAAGAAAAATTTAACCTTCAACGTTACAACGACCGCAGCTCTCATAACAGTTCATAATCAATCGGATTTTATTGACTTCTCTGCCGGTAAGACGCACTTGTATATTATAATAACTATAGACTTAAGTAATAGTCCGTGAGTTGGGTAACTGTGAAGCTCGCTTGAGGAGCATGATGCAGTCGTACTATTCTGTATATACATATACAATATAAACTCGATTAAAGGGTCTTTGCAAATGCAAGTCATGTAATATTGAAGGAGTAATATAATTTGAATCCTATGATTACATGATATCGCGAATTTTTCATAGTTATAGTATTAGAATAATGCAGAAAAACAATGTATATATGTATATATATATATATTATAAAAAATATACTTTACAAAACAATATATCACTTTATAATATAAATGGTCTTCGATTCTAATACAAAATACGGAAATTAAATAATAGTTACGTTAATTTTGTCTTATTGTTTTGCAACTTTCCAATCATTTATTTTTTATATATACGTCCTCATTATAACATACCACTTACTGGCTATTGCATTATTTAGCATAACAATAATGTAATAAACAATTTTTTATTAGTTTCTAGAAAATGATATAAAAAAAAATAATCTACGTATTATTTTTTTGCTTTTATATTATCGGTGAATATAAAAAACACACATTGACGCGGTCCTATCTCGGGTCCTATATAATATTTCATCAGCAGCACTAATTTTTTCTTCTTGTGCTTAACAGATCATAAATATTTACATCATAAAATACGTCCAAAACAAACTGATCACGAAAGCAGCTTTTATGGTCGTTTCTTGCTCGATCTCTTGCTCAAAACTTCAACATAATATTGAACGGTTAAAAATTGGATATGGACGCACCTCAGAACGTACCAAGAAACGCACTAAATGTTATAGTAGTGTAATTCATCGAGATTTCTATATTTTTTCAATCTATCTTATCTAATTTAGTTGCAATATTATCTTAAAATCGTATATACATTTTATATTTATTAAATTCTAGTATTTTTTTATAGTTGAACGTGTTTGGAAATTTTTCAAATGTTGTAAGCGTATGCTGTTATTTAACGCATATATATTGATTCTTATATATACTTATTAAAAGTAATTTTCTAATAGATCGCACAATTCTCATGACGCTCTTCGGGTTCGGAACGTCTCTAATATTATATTTATATGCAAGAGACGTGATTCGATACATGTATAAACTAATAAACTGTATTTCGATCAAAGCCGTATATAAGAGAAATTTAAACTCATTCAAGTAAGAACAACGAATTTTCTATTCAAATTTCCTGGACTTATATCTTCTGGCTTGGGTGATTCTCTTGGATTGCTGCTTAGTGCGCATGGACCTCATAAAAGTGTGCGCACAAAGGGTGCGCGCGAGACAATCAATGACACGGGGGCTTAAATCCCAGGTGATCCTCAGGTACGGAAGAGGTCCCGTATCCGCATCCGTCATTCCATGTTTCAGAGTTATACGGGCTCCCTTTGTGATATATTTCGGTCCCCATATAGAGCAAAGGACTCCTTTAGATATTGAAGATCACTCGCAGCACAGGCCGAGGCACAGGCACACTGATGGCCTAAATCAAGACGGTTCGACAGCGAGACAGAGGTTTGAGAGAAAGTATACAGATGAAAGTCCCTATAACCTTGCCTATAACCCTTACACTTGGAGGTAATGCATGACTTGTGTAACAACTTCAATACGAAGAGCCGAGGAAATGGAGGGGGAAAAAATATATTTTGCTAATTTCTTTATTAAAATTTTCGGTAAAATCACACATACAAAACGTGACGATTATTTCTCCTTTTTCTTCATCCTTAACTTGTTTGTTTTCAAATAAAGTTAATCAGGTAGTAATCAGTAGTTCCTATTTCGCTAATGCACTGCAAATTATCATTATTAACGTCATCACATTTCCAAGCAACGCATACATACGTAGTTAATATACGCGTCATTCTGGACTAACGGATTTTTTATTTCAAATTCTTGAATTAAATTTCATTTATAATGTAGTATTCTTCATTTTAATCATCTGAATTCTATTAATATATTCTTTCCATTATCAATTTTTTATTAATAAAGAGTTTTCATTTAAAATAAACGTATGATAAACAAACTCGAAAGCATCATGTGGATTGTTTAAACACATAATTAATACCACAATGCGTCACAGAGTATAAATGCAGCCTCTAGAATACTTTCTCTCTTCAAGTTCTAATTATAACTATAATTAACCATTATGAAGTAATTATGTAGTTTTACTGTACAGTATTAACTACAAAATGCAATACTATATAGCGTATTAAAATATTCGTAATTATTTTTAACGATAAAATTACAGTATCCCTCACTTTGGCTTCAGTGTCATTGATGCTGTTCTATCAGTAGCAGATAACCTAAAGTAACAGACAACCTTTTCATCTTTATATTCATTAAATGTACATTAAGCAAATGAATACTACATTCGGTCAAGACATTCCTCGGACATTCGGCGCAGTCATTGAATATATTAAATGAATTTTTCATTATTTTATTAATTTTCAGAATATAATTATCTGTAGCATCCGCATTTAAAAACTGCATTATTATTACAATGTAACTTTTATATGCTTACATTACCCTCAAAAATCTGAAATAACCCTCTGCATATCCATCAAATTTACGCCAACGCTCCGCTGGATAATTTAAAAGGCAGTCTTATTTATAACAGCCTTACTATCAGTATAGAAAGCTAAGCGAAGTATGACACATTTTGTTGAAGAAATTGTTTTTTTGTATATTATAAAAGCACAAAGATGAAGATTAAATCATTTTAAATGAATTAACTTCATTTTTTACATTTAATATGATGAAATAATAAAAATGCAACAGTTTTTCAATGTAATCAATTATTCTCTCACGTTCACTCAATTTTAACTGGATATATATTTTATTAGGAAATTCATACATTCTTTTAACTTTTAAGCTTTTAAATTTATTATAGCAAGTTTATTTAAAAGTCAATAAAATATTTATTACAATACCCTTACGGATTGATATTCTACAATGACAATAATGCCTGAGATTATGCAGTGAATAATTATAAATCATCTTATTATAAAAAGTTAATGCTCATAAACGCAAAATGATAAATGTTTAATTTAATTTTTATTAAAAATTATATTGTGCAATATTCTTATGGACTGTAAACATGTTTACCGTTAATATATGTATAGTTATAATTTCTTCATCTACACATTTAACTAGACATAAACAACATCGATCTTTTATTTTGGACTGCTCTGATCGTATTACAGTCATTACGATAGCACCATGAACAGCGTTTTCTATTTTCGTACGTATATATAGAAATAATGGTAATTATGGTCATTATTATTATACCCATGCAAGCGTGTTAAATTATACATAGTGTAGTATAATTACTGTTTGAAGTTATCAGAAATACAAGATAGGAGACTGAAGACTATGAACTGTCATATATTATTAAGATATAAATAGACATAGAAATATAAGTGCGGTACGAGGTGTGCCGTAACAAAACACAATATCCAAAGCTAACAACTGAACCCATAGGTGGAAGCCCGGTATTGTGTTTTTAAAACTATCCTGGTGGCCTACTCCAACACTGCCCGAAAAAGTGGGCATAAGCGCAATTCGTAACCATTTACACTCAACTCGGGCCGACGCGGTCTAAATAGCGAGTTGATTTTCCGGCTCGCGGGCCCAAAAGCGTCGCTGGTGCAACAATGCAACGCGTCCGGGTAAGCGAGAAAAACGCGCCGCGCTGCCTTTTCCTGGCTCATCAAATCGGGCCGTCGGCTTTTTTCTTACACGCCCCGTGCGCCTGACCTCTGCATAAGTGCAAGGCTGAGCGTGCGCGCGGACGATCGTCAATTAGTGCCAACTGTAAACTTTCGTACGGTGCAGCGAATGGACTGCTACATACGTGCGGGGGATTAATTTTTCTTCCCGTGGGCTTCCTGTTTGCGGGCATTGTTTGATCCGCGGCGAAAAGTTGGCCGCCCCTCGGCTGCATATTGCACACGCACTCGAGCGCGTGCTTCATGCATCGAAACTTCCTCGATAAAAAAAAAACGCCGATGATGGTTGGCCGCGGCTACAGTCGAGAGAGAATGCCGGGCCGGAAATAGTTTTGCTTGCCCACGCATTCCCGGCAAATGAACTTTTACAGCGGGAATAATCGCTATTTTGGTCGAGGTGCGCGCACCTGGTCTACCGTGCACTTCTTGATTCGTTGCGTAATCCACGCTCACGATAACGGATATACGCACATTTTTATCTACGCAGACGAGAGAGAGAGAGAGAGGGGCTTCTATTTCGAGCGGCGCTATAGGTATAGCGATTACTTGATTACAGAGCGAAAAAAATAGAGTGTGTAGCATAGCTTGTGTGTACGCAGCGCGCACGCAGTTCTAAATTTAGCTCCGGACAAAGCCCCAGAGAATACGTGCAGCCGCTAGGAAGCTCGAAAAATATAGTGCAAACCCGGCTTCCCCTTATCTCGGGAAAACAATGGGAGTCACGCCGTGCGTATACTACTCGGCGTACTGCGTATCGGTTAAATGCGCCGCGCGCTATCGGTACCCCCGGTGCGAATTTGCTGTAATACCGCGACGACTGAATAATCGAGGTCCGTTAGCGGAGCCGTCTGATTTATAAATCAATCCGGCAACCTATCGAGCGACGAATCACCGCGCTAACCTACCTATATAGAAAAAAGCAGTCGGAGCGCCGAGCGGAGTGCCCACACTCAAGGGCAGCCGGAGCTTAATGTTCAAAGAATTACGCACGGGCATCGTGTAATTACCGGCCCGTTTAGAAGCGCAGGGGCAAATAAATTTCCCTTTTATTTGCCGACCCCTGGAATTGGCAAAGATCCGAAACTGCGTCGAGGGGGGGGGGAGAGGCTCGCGGGCAAGAAACATCCGCGCACGCCCGCTGAATGCCGCTCCGTAAATGCGCAGTGCATTGTACGGGCATTAAAGCTTTTGTCGGACTCCGCTGAAAGTTCGCGCACGCATTGCTCAAGCTAAACTGCCGCGGGGCCTTTAGCGTCTAAAATAAACAAACGATTTCCCCACGGTGATGCAAAATGCGCGGTTCCGAGAGCTAAAGCGGACCATACGTCATTAAAAGTTTAAAAGTTTCTTCAAACATTGTAATCGGATTAATTGGCCACTTCGAGTTCACTGGTGCGTAGAATTAAACATTCTATTTCGGAAGAAAATCGCGTCTAATTAGTGTACCAAGTAAAATTAACCACAAGATATTTCTCATTAATTTCCTGTTTAACAATATTTAGACGACTTCCTACAGTACGCTTATATTAACGGTAAGTAGTTAAATTTTATTTTCAAGTGCTGAACAAAGGCGGCTATTTAAAACAAATATACATCGGGTTCCGCGCAAAAGAACCTGCAGTATTCTTGAAAAGAAAAAAAAATACTTGGATGCATTAACGGTCCAAGTAATAGCTCCATCGGCCAAGTCGTTCGAGCGACTCGGCCGAAAATCCAGCGAATACCTCGGCGAATACAGAGAATCGGAATAGACTTAAGAGCCGCGCGGATAAAGCCAAGGCACCGGTATCATCGCCGGCTCGGCAACGCGCGCTTGATACTCCATCACTCGACGCCCGATACGATAACTCGGCCTGACGTCAGCTAGCCGTCACACACGGGATCGCCTCGTGAGCGGATTTGTCTCGCCGCCTCGCAGAGAGCATTATACGAGTGTGCGCCGCTCGAACTTTGTGCGTTTCCTCGAGTATAATAAACGGGACTGCAGGCAATTCTTCCTCCTATGTCACTGCGCACACTGAGGTGAATAATAATCGGTGATTTCGACGCTCCTCTGGGATAAGTTTTATCGGCAATAATATTTAGAGAACGTGTCTTTTTGGCAAAATTGTTTGCAAGAACATTACTTAATTATTTTTAGATGTACAAATTTTATAATGGATGCGTTTTTCATAAGCGTTTCGTGTAAGATGCAATATTCATTTCAGACTATTCAGTAGGCACTTTAGACTGGTTACCGGGTTGGCTACATATATGCGCGCTTGAATTGCATATAATAAAATAAACAATTCTAATCAAAAGCAACTTTATCAGCTTTCTGTGCCATTTTATAGTAAAAACAATTAAACTACAAGTCTATTATGCATCATTACTTATTGTACTTTTATATACTTCCGTGCTACATCAAGGCAAAGCGTATTGATGCCGTAAGCTATACGCTTGTTTAGCAAAAATATTATACAAACAAGTTTCATCGATATCCGATATATAATTTTCATATAATCTCAACGAATAATGCGATTGCCTTAGTAATCCTATTTTCTTAACAAATATTATTATTTTTACAGTTGGAAATTGTATTATCAGGAAACTGGTATTCCTAATACTATGCACACTAAATCTTGCATATTCCTCGACACACTCACATAATCGTCTCCTACGAATAACAACGTGATAAAAGAAGACGATCTTAAATTTCACGCATATTTTGTATAATATTCCATTTGGACTATGTATAATGATACAGTTTAAAGAATCGTATCAAACTCTTGAAATTTATGTTACGTCAATGAATGTTGAGGAATAAAATGACAATAGTATGAGTCAAGAATGTAAAAGCGATTACGTTTCAACCGATCAGGCTGTATTTACTTGGATTAAAATTTGAATTCTTTTATTTTTCGCATCTTTTTCTAGACAAATGATACAAACAAAGGGAACTTTTCGAGGATTTTTTTGCTATAATCAGGACTAATGGCATATCAAAATAGTGTAAATGCAACGAAATATAGCAGAAACTTGTTAGATCTATTCCGCATTTTTTAATATTTTAAATTATCAATAAAATATACCTAAAAGTAGAACACTTAACATCAAACATTAAGAATATATATAATGTTTATTTCCAATTACCAAATATTTGATACAGACGTTTTTAGCTTTACTTTTGTAAGTATTAAAAGAACTAATAAATATCTCCATAAAGAAAAATGTTTATGTAGGGAATCAAACAAAAGTATGCATATAATTAATAAAGTGTGCACTGCAAGAGAAGTCATAATCAGCAAATTTTTTTAGTTTTATGCTTGACATATATTCGAGCTTCAAGATCCGCAATAACTTTAAGGCAATCATCTCGAGTGCTTTCTTCTGTCTCTCACACCCTATTGTTTATATTCTTGATTCTCTCAACGGATCCGATTACTATTTTCACTACAACGGAGGATACTTGCGGAGTAAGAGCTTATATACTTTTGGGTAATTACTTAATCTGAGCTCATCGGGCTCACAACTTCAAAGTTCGCGAATTGCTGGCACTTTACTAATATACAACGAGTCATAAATATTTGCATTAAATAAACTGTAATTCATGACTCTTCGAGTATAGTTTGTCAAGTATTATAAACTAAAAACTAGTATTAATACATCTCTATCTCTCAGGTTTTATAGAAATAATCGAGGAAAGTTGACAAATCGTTATTGCAGACCATATGAAGTAACATTACCTACTCATAGATAAAATGGAACATGAAATAAAGTACCTTGAAGCATAATATACTTATAGATCTAGAAAGGCAAGTCTAGGATTAAAATGTAATATAAAACGCGCTTCTTTAGTAATAAAGTAATAATATCTTAAACAAGTTAGATCTACTTACTAATGATGTAAATATTGATTGAAATAGCTATGCGTATAGTAGACTACTCTATTAACATCGCTGCAAGCTGCCTCACTTGTGTCAGCAATATTTTTGTGCTGTTACATACATACATGGCAGTAATTGATCGCTTTATTAAAACATTTTTAAATAAGTATAATGTATTTTAATTAAAATATTTACAATTAGTAAATTTTACTTTTTCTTCGAAGGTCTATTGTGAGAAAATATTTATTTTATAAAATTCAATGTAACTTTGTCTTAAATAACCATGTTTTTCTAATATGATTTCATGGCTCAATTATGCAATGACGCACATATCAGTCCATCACACCATTCAATATTCAGCTGTTATAAGTTGTAGGATTTGGTTGTCGTAAGTTAACATTTGCTCAAAAAGGGAAACGAGATAGATTTTACCTATATCGAGGCATATGTATAAGATACATATAAAGAATCATTTTGAAACGTTGTATAAAGAACATTTGAAAATATGAAAAAAATAGATAAAATTGTAAAATCAAATTGTTGATGTAAAATCAATAGATAAAATTAGTAATAATGATGATACGTTATTTTTGGAAGTGATGATTATTTATTTATATTTTATTTCAAATTTATAAATGAAACAGTTTATGTAAATCTGTACTATTAACGTATGAATTCTATTAGATCCGTTTTAATTAATCTCTAAATGGTGCTAAACGAGCATAAAAACGAGGATATAGAGTTAAAGATCATTATATTAAAAGTTAAACTTTTTAATTATTAATAAAAGAAGCAACTATAGATTACTCGTAATTACACCAATTAATGCAGGGACTTGTGTTACATATTTTTTATTTTGCTATTTATTATCTAAATTATTAAAATTATTATGAATTAAACAATTAGTGTCAATGGCCAATTTGCTGTTAGTGCAGTGTTTAACTTGATTTGACCCTCAGTTTGACCAGTTTCTTTGATGCTTAAACGAGTCCCACGCTGAAAAACTTATATATATATTAAAGATATCTTGATTCTAAATAGCTCATTGCTTTTTAATCAACTTTTTTTCATTTATTTTTAACATGAAATAGTTAATTGGCGTGAAAGGAAGAGAATATTCCTGAAAGTCAAAATCTTCAACGAACCTTGAAATAATCATTTAATTCTGTCGTCTTGCACAAGTGACGAAGGAATTCGGAATCGAAGTGTAACTGGGTCCCGGCTTCCACTGATTTATCACCCAAAAGCAAACACTCGAAGAACGAGTTGGCTCGCGATCGATAAGGAGACGCGGTGATCCGCTCGAGTGGCCACCAGGCGCACAGGCCTATAGGGGCATCGCGCGAAAGCCGTGCGTCCGTTCCCAAGGTCGGCGCGCGCGAGGCTCCCGTGGTCACGCGAGTTGGCCGTGTATAGCGGGGCGCGAGGGAGATAAGGCCCCCGAGGCTCCGCGAGCGAAAATAGCCGCGCGCGCGCGCGCGCCTATCCCCGCGATGACGGGCGGCTTATTGGCCGATCCCCGGCGAGATCCCCGAGGGGCCATCGATCCGTAGGCCGTCCCCGCAATTAGCATAAGGAAAATTGACGGATATCACGGGACGGGGCTATAATGGGAGATTTCACTTGGCGCTCGCGGAATCGCCGCAGCTCCATCGGAAGGATAAAGTTTAGCGACCAAATGACGTGACCGATAGACGTTAGGTTATATATGCGCGCGCCCGTCGCGGGCCTGCGCTTACGCAGCAGCGGCCGGCTCGCGAGATTTATCCGGAATGTCGTTATACCATTTCTCTGATGCGCAACGAGCCGCCAACTTTGTCTACAACGCATCGGGTCTACTCTGGAACGGCGCGGCCGTGCGAGTAGTGACATAATTCAAATCGAACTTCCTCACTCATCACTCCGGCTACTAATTTATTATCGCCGCGATCTCGAGTGCCTTGGCTTACTCGTTGCATCACACTTATCTAGAGAGCGACAAGGAAGTTATCATCGCGTAGCGCATAACTATTTCGAATTGAAAAGGTTTCTCCGAGTGATTCGTCGAAGATGGGAGCTTTCCAGCAACACAGATACAAGTTTATCTGGAGGTCTAAGTCGGTCGGCGCGTCCCCGGCGACTAATCACGCGGCCCTGCGGAGAGCCGAGGGCCCTCGGCAGCACACACACACGCGGGCCGAGGATCCGCGTGGAAGGAAGAGCGGGCGGCAGAAAGAAGGAGCGGCGAGGCAGGCTCGCGGGCGCGCGATCGGGCGAATAGAAAGGGCAGCTGCTTTGGCGAGGCGCGCTTATGTGCGCGTGTGAGAAACTGGCCCGAGGCGTCGCGCGGTCGCGGGGACCGAAAATAGCGCCGTGGAAACCCGTCGGACCTGTTGCCGCGCGCCTCGCTGCGAAAAATTCAAGGGTTCGATGCTCCTGCGGGCGCTCGCGATATCGGCCGCTAAGCTTCCGCGAGGCGCTTTAAATAAACCCCCGCTCGGCGAGGCCCTGGCCCTTTCTTCGCCCGCGGAATGCGCCGCTGATTAAGCCCCCCGCTCCCGCCGGGCCATTCTTCCCCCGCGCGGCAATCATCGTATGTACGCGGCCGAGCCCCGCGTCCGGCGCTTAGGCCGAATTATGTACCGTACGGCCGGCTCCTTCTCGTTGGCCGCGCAGCCGGGCGGAAGGATCGGCGGAGATCGGCACGAGTAGCCGGGGCGCTTAGTACCCGGGCACCGTCGCCGGGCTCGAGTCCCGGTGCGGGCCCTCCAAATGCGGGCCTCGGCCGCTCGAGGGGAATACAAATCGAGCGGGCCGCGCCGCCCGTGAGTCAGCCTCGCGCTCCCCGCCGAGGTCCGCGGGAGAGGTTTATACACGCCCGGAGTGACAGGCTCCCCCTCGCCCGCGGCCCGCTTATCATTCCCGATAATGCGGCTTTATGGCAGGAGCGTGAGAATGGCGAGCGCCGCGGACCGGCGTCGCGCAATTACATTTGGCGCCGGCGCGCGATAAGGGGAGCGGCGCAGGAGCCAGGCGGTGCCGCCGGCGCAGGTGCCAGTCACGCGGTGAGCCAACCCGCCGCCGGAAGCGGGCCCCGGAGTCTTTTAAGGACCTGCCCGAGATGATGGCCTTGCGCAGTCCGGGGCTTTCCCCGACTCCCACGCCGGCCCGGCTGCCTCCCGAGGGCCGCGCTCGCCCTCCCAGGAGCAGACGCTCGCAGGACGCCCGAGCGCCGCGGGCTATTTATAGCCCAGGCCCCGCGGCTGCTCTATAAATAGACCTTACACGAGCCGCGTGAAAGCCGCCGCAAAGTCCCTCGGGTGACGCGCGTCCCGTGTCAGGTGGAATCGGCTTCGATCGCCCGGTCGGCTGACTGATCCCCGCGAAGGGAGGGGCGTCCTCCCGGCGAGGTGTCGCGCACCAGCTGAAACCAGATCGCCGGCCGGGATGGATGCGCCCGGGGCGATGATGCAAGCGCCGACGCGCCGTTCGATCGGCCGAGTCAACAGAATGATTAGTCGCGCACTCGGCTCATTGAGAGCGGCCCGTACGAGCCCGGCCGCGGCGTCTGCGCGCGGCCCGAGGAAAAAAACGAGGGCCGCGCCCGGCCCCCAGCGGACCGCCGCCGGTCACTCCTCCTGGGAATCAAGAGCGAGGAATGCGCGCGGCGAGATGCGGCGGCGTCGAGGACGCTTAGGGTCAATTAAGCCGCGCCCAAGCCCACCGCGGCTGCGCGCGGGAAAACAACTGTTGGGCGGGTGCCGCGCGCGACGCCGCCCAAATTAATGAGCAAACGCCCGATCGGTCTTGGCTCGACCTTTCCACTGAGTCACGTGGGCCCGGCCGAGCGGAAAGAAATTCGGTAAACACATTAAAGGCTAATTGAATAGCGTTGCGTACGCCAATTGAAAGAATAAACGGATTCCATCGGTTTAACTCCGCTGTTTGCTGTACGAATCAGGTTTGTTCATTCTGTTTATTACAAACCGAGCGGCATAATCGGCCACCCTTCCGAGTACCAAGCCAGCCAATTAGAGCCACTTGAATAAAAATCCATTGGCCTACACGAGGAGCCGTGCGCGCACGCGAAATTCGTAAGAGACCCCGCGATAAAAAGAGCGCAAGTGTTAGCCTGACCTAGTTTCCTCCGGACCTCGCGGGATAAAGAAAACCTATTAAGAATTATTCTAAAAATTGCGCGCGCGCGCGCGCTCGCATTAGATAATAAATGGCCAGCGGCATGTCCAATGCAATTAGCCGAGGCGCACGTTTGGTTATAATGCGCGGCGAAACGTGCCGCGGCCCGCAAAAAAAGGTGCGTGCGCCGCGCAAGGACCATAGCCGCGCAATATTCTCTCCCGCCTAACCATACACTTTAAAAATGACATGAAAATTCATAGAGCTCGGGGCGAACGGGTTCTTCGCGCGCCGCCCCATTTTTATCCCGCGTCTGTTATACGCAGCCGCCGACCGGCCGAACCTCGGCCCGCACCGTTTTTTTCTCCCCAAGTTCAATAATAGCTATTTTTCAATACGGCCGCGCCGCGCAAGGTGCGCGCCAACCGAGTCTCGCGCTTACGGAATCGGAGGCAGCCCATACTCGCGCGATTTTTAACCCAATTTTCCTTCCCTTGAAAGCGCGCGAGCGCCGACTTTCATCCCAGTGATCCATCGGCTCCCATAGAGGAGCGCCCCGCGCCCGTCAACGCTCGGCTTGTCCGATAACTCTGCAGCGAATGAATACAAATCTGCAATAAACGACCGCGTGCAGTGCCGCGCGATTGAAGAGAAGAAAAAAAAAAGGAGGACAAAATTCCCAGACCGGCGCGCGACAGACAAACCTCCTTTTTAAATACTGCAAATTAGCCGCGCGCGCGCGGATGTACTTTTCCGTATGAAAGCCTAATTGACCCGGTTTCCATGGCGCGACGGCCGGGGCATCGAGGAGCCACCGATACAGCGTGCGCGCCGGGGCTCACGAGGCCGGACGCGCGACGCCGTGCCTTTGAACTCGGCGGGGCGCACGCGGTGATCCGGACAATTAGCGTCGAGCCCGTCCGGGGCTCACGTGGCCCGGTCTGGGGGGGCACCGCGATCAGCCGACGCCCGATCGATTGTCCGCGGGGGGGGACACGTGGCCGCCGCGGCCTCGCGGCCCAGCTAGCGCCGGGATGTGGGCCGCGGATGACGATGATCGGCCCGCGGGGGGCGGCCGCTCCTTCCCGCCGGCGCTCTCGATTTTCCCGAGGAGGCTGCCGCAGCAATTTCCTTCGTTGTCGCGAGGCTAAGCCGTGCCTCGGTCGGCACTCGGCCGGGACGAGGCGTCCATTGGAGGCTCGATCGCCGTCTGGCCGGAATCGATGACCGCTGCGTGTGTCTTCTGCTCTTGTCGCTCTAACGATATCGAAATTTTCCTCAAGACGTATCTCGATCTCGATCTCGATGCGTCATGGCTAGATGCACTCGACGCTTATTGTTAAAATCATCCTTCCAATCGAGCTTTTTCAAAGTTTTTACTATACTGTTTTAAAACAACTAACAGTCCTCACTATTATGCATGTAGACTTTGAATATGTACATTTTTTGTTCCGCATCCTCGTAACTGTAACGTCTAACTGCTTATCTCAGTCTCTATCTTATGTATTTTCTTTCGCCTCCTCTATTCTATTTTCATATTTACTTTTGCATTAACTCAGAGCCATGAGAATCGCAATATAACATGTAAAAATGTATCTGCTATACTACGACGATTGTTTTGCAAACCTTTACTGACCCACTTTTGCACTCGTTAAAAATTAATCTGTTTTCTTTGCCAACACACTAATCAATAAAAATGAAATAAAAACGATGTGATTATCATCGTGATATACATTATTGCTCGAGTTGACTAACTACTAAAAAGAAATAATTTTGCGTAAAGGTTTTAATCGTTTTAATTTTATTTGACTCCCTCTGTATTTTAGGAAAATAATTAATTCCCACACTGTATATTTTTAATTGATGAAGATTAACCGAATAAACTCTTAAACGGACAAACAACATTCAACAACGCAAGAGTGTTATTATTTGTATTATTCGTGTTCAATATCTATAGGGGAATGCAATTTTGCCTTACGAAGAAAATCATGATATTTCGTTCGTCTTTCTACATCTAAGTAATATTTCACAAACGTCGTATATTTATTTAAATACATTGTTTAGAAAGCAATGTAAATTCACACGTTTATTGTATACCAAAACACTTATTTAATCACTTGTTCAAGCTTGGTATAAAGAAAGAAAGTAACGCGTCGCATACACAAAGCTGACGCATCTATTTTAAAGTCTTACGTCACTCGACAAACGGTTTTTTAATCGCCAAGGTAGCTCTCCAGCACATTATCAAGAAATGCGCTTTTCATTGAATGTGTAATTTTCTTGGTACATCGGATTTTTCAGAATCAAGAAACTGAATATTATTTTATGTTTATTATATACGCATCTAACCATTTCTTTTTAAATTTTTTCGTTATTACGTTGAAAATGTTTTTAAAACTCATTGTGCTTGGTCAAATTAACATCTCAATTGTGGTTACTTTATAAATGATGAACCGCAATGTCTGTTGATGATAAAAACTGAATAATCGAAAATATTTTGAAATGAACGAAAATGCTTAACTATACTGTTTACACTTTCGAATTTAATGAACAATTCACTATAGAGATAACTTATTTGTCAAATCAGTACCATATTATCGTTAAACAGCTGAAGATTGTCCAACAAACAAGTCGAGACAGCTGGACAAACACATTATAAAATGATTGTAGCCAACACAATGTTAGATAATCAGCAACGAAGTCTGTAATATCGAAGGATATTTTTCTTTTAATTATAATAATTTTCATAATTTACTTACAAATGACATTTGCGAAATTTTAATTTTGAATTTTTTGAAAAAAAACCTAAAATTTAACATTTGCGAAATTTTAATTTTCTTTAAATTTTAGGTTTTTTTAAATGACAAGAAAAAGTGAAAAGCCACAGTATATTATTCTAATTTCAACTTCAATAATGTAATTGCTCATTAAAAATGGTTTCGGTTTAAATACGCGAATTTTATTTCCTTTTTAAGCAATTTTTTAATTGACTGTAAATGAGATTCATTTTCTGGTAGTTTCCCCTATCTTAATTTCGAGCTAACATGACTTTGCAACAAATTATTCTTTTTAATTCTACAGAAAAAGTACATAGAAGTTTTAATCCTTTTTTCAGTTTCATTAAAAGTTTAGCTTGTACGTAACTCTTGAAGTTAAATGGATATAAAGTCTTCCTTAAACAATATTGTCAAGCATTATTTAAAACACGAGTAACTGGATTTTTTCCAGTTACCAAAGTTTCCAGTTTTCCAAAGGGCCGGTTGCAGCCAGCGCGGCTCTTTTCGCTCGGCGGCGCTCATAGAATCACACAATTATCCGGAGAGCGAAGCAGTGCTTGGGTGAGATCACCTCTCGAGTCGGCTGTAGGACGTTCCCTTAAATAATAGCCACCTACGCGTCTGCCGCCGGGGAAGGCCCCCGACACTCGTCATCGGCCAACTGGGCTACGTGTATATGCGCCGGTGCGCGGCTCCCTAATCTCGCCGGCGGCATTATTAAAGGACTCTCGCAGCGCCGAGGGCGACGGCTATTTCTGGATCGAGGTCGAACGGGCCCGTGTAATCGAGACGCACGGCGTCCGCCGGTGCCCCGTCCTACCTCCTCTCTATTTGCCGAGATAATGAAGGCGGAGGTGTGACGCCGCGCGAGTGACGTCGGCCGCCGCATCCTCCGCGCGAGCTCCCGGGGAGGCCCGCGGGCGTCTGGGCCGCCCGGAAGTCCCCTGTCGATGGGCCGGCGCTTTGTTTTCATCAGCCGCGTCCGCTGTTATGCCACTGCTGGACCAATCGCCACTCCGTCGCCGCACCGGCGGTTCGTGCAAGCGGTAGCGGCTCGCCCGGTTATTATTCCGCGATTATGTTCCGGTGGGATTTAATTGAAATTCCTCGGCTGCTCGGCTCAACGGCGTTAAAAGCCTCCTTCTCCCTTTTTAATTAAGAAAGCAGGGGAAAAAACTAAGCCCGAGGAAGCTGTGAAAAATTCAATACAAATATACGATGGTGCATAAACTAAGAGCAACGAATTCATTATAGTGACTTGCAACATGGTTAATATAAATTTCATTACGTGCTCTAAAGCTTTTATTTAATGCCTTGTGTTTACGATTTAACATTATTACTTAATGTCTTGGTCTTAAATTAATTGAGATCGGCCAAAAGAAAAGGAAGAGGAAACTGTCGCCGAGAAATCCGATACCCAAGCCACTGTGGACAGCTGGGATACTGGCTTAGGAATTCGACTTTAATATTAGTCCTGTTTGACACTCGATGCGCTAATTGAACATGGCGCATAAGTAACACAAGGACATTTTGCAGCGCGACACGGTGAAAATATAACAGAAAAAAAATTCCCTACCCCGCCGGGAATTGAACCCGGGACGCATCAAACGCGCCCAATATCGTTCCGAAGTCTTAGCCGACTAGACCACGAAGCAACATGTCACTTAATACCATAGAAACACCGTCTTCTCGTGTGGTTAATACTATGATTATTTTTAACAGTATCAAACAATCATTATTGTTAACTTTTTTGTTGTACATACATAATTATCAATTTATAATTGAATATAATTATTTATTTATTATTAAAAATGTTATTGCTTTTCTTAATAATTTTATATTAATAATTAAATTTAGAATGTAGGTTTATAAAAGTAGAACTGAATTACTACTAATTATTGCAAATAACTGTAAGGTTTATATTATTCCAGATCATTTAAATAATAAGGTATATCGGAATAAATACACAAAATTAAGGCTTGTCAAAAATAAAAATATATTTTCAGAATTTCCACTTAAATTTTACTTTTCCTTAATTCTCTAACGAGATTCAATAAAATAAACGATCCAATGTGCATAAATTTAATATATAAAGCGAAACTTTTAATTAGTTCGATGCAAGTTTTGTAACAGTCAAAGAATCTCGCAAAGGATAGAAATTAGTAAAACAGGAAATTATATTACTTGATATTCGTCCTCTTCCTATCGATATGACAATCGTCGAACTGGATTTAAAAACCTTTCGGTTCATTTTTTTCTTTTTATATAATCACTGTAATTGGAAGATATAATATAACTCTCTGCGTATAAAATTGTATACTGCTTTAGTAAAGTTAACTTCGACAAGGCGTCAAAAATTATATTACGTGTATTACATAACTAATTATTTTTGTAAAATTATACCCATGTACAGCAAAATACAAGAGGTGGAGATCTGCAAGTATTTAATCAAAAAAATACACAAAGATCATAGAGCATACATTACAGGCTACTATTACACGATAATAAAATTGTATCACGTCATTGAACAATAAATTGATCAACGTGCTAATAATCTAAATTGCCTCTGAAATGAATTTTAATCAAAGTGAAAACGTTCCTGAGAAGTGTTTATGATGAAAATTCCAAGTACCATTATTAATTATAAACTCGTTGAACTACAATAATTTGGTATTACTTCCTCCTGTACAGATATGTATATATATATATATATATATATATATATATATATATATATATATTTATATATACCGATAATAAAGTATAAAGTACATATTCAGTGTAAGGCGTAATATCTTATCTAACCAAATATGATATATATAGCTAAATTAAATTGTTACCATTTATCCAATTATAGATTAACACTGATTATAATGTGTAGTTCGAAGTACGAAATTCTTTTGATTAATTCTTCATTAAATTCTTTTCAGTTAACCGAAGATTTATTATCATTACTTGAAAATTGATAGATAGGCATATTTTAACCTAGATAAAGTATTTAGCGAGGTATTTAGAAGGTCATATTTTTTGTGAAATGCAGTATCTTGCACAATTTTGTAAATTGACATTATTAGAATACAGATCAACTACTGATAAAATGAATTTTTTGTCCGCGTTTACCATTATACGTTGACTAAAAATATAGCCTTACTTATTTCTATACCTTAATTTGGACGCACGTGCGCACATATAATATGATTAGGAAATGAATTCCAAGAGGGAAAACGTCAGTATTTGCGCATACGAAGCACACGTATAATAAATATATCCAATGCAATTTCGAGGATCGCCGAAACAGGTAAATATAATAAGTGCAATCGATTCATTCTAAGTATCAAGGATGTGACGTCTAGCGTTTACTTAAAATTTTGTCGAAATACAAATTTCTAGAGGATTATTAGTCTCAAGTATACGTATCACAGTTTATGGACTTGCATTTATTTTCCTTAGGAAACGAAGTAACATTCCTCAATTGAATAAATTTATGGCTTTAGATGTTTCGGTCGATTCCGAGAGACGTTATAGATGTTTTATGTTGACACTTGACCGTTATTCAATTACAAACAATTTCAATGTGGAAGTTATTACAAAGTGTTTAGATTGAATAATTTAAATAAGACAGCAGTTGCCACTTTACGGGACACGTGCGTTATTTCAACAAGTAGACTCGATGACATTTTTATTTACCCTGGTCAAGTGTCATTTTATTTTTGAGATTGGAAACCAGTAGCCAAAATCCACTAACGCGATAATTCAATCTCGCAAATAGAACTTGCTCGGTGCGTATAAGGCAAAGGGGCCGGCTAAATACAACAACAAGATAATCCGCGAGCGGAGAGAGCGCAAGCATCTGGGCGAATGGACTTTGGCGCGGGGTGCACGTGGGGCCGGTCCAGCGGAGGCTGGGCGGGCCGGTCGCATGGCCGCAGGCGCCCCTCGGGAGGGATAATCGCGCGGCGCCCCCCGGCGCGGGCGAAACGAGACGGACGCGCGCACGTGTACCGCGGGCGAGAGGAGTCCTCGAGACGGCGAATCGCGCGCACGTGCGGGCCGCACGCGCGAGGTGAGTGCACGCACGCCGGCAGACGCGCCGCGGCCTTGTCGCGAGCCGATAAGCCGGGGCTCTGGCTGTGCCGGCCACTCGGCAACCCGCGACCCCGCGGCTTTCCTCCCCCGGGAAAGTTGCCGGCCAATATACGCAGGATTAGGAAATCCCAGGTGAGCCGGGAGGGGGCTTCCCTTTGGGCGCGGGGGCTTATGGGACCGGGGGCCGCGCGAGTACAATTGCGTTGCCCAACCTCTGCAATTCCCTCGCTATTACAATTATGCTTAATCGCCGTTCCGCTCGGGCGGGAGTTTTATAACGCGGCGGGAACACTTTCGCGCGACGGCGCCGCGGCGAGCCTTCAAAAGTAAAAACTCCCGGGGCTTTGAAAATCGGCCGGCGCTCGCCGGTGCGCAACCTATTTTTGTAACAAGGCCTTACATAAAACTAGCGGAGAAATCCGAGAGAGATATATACCGTGGCTTGCGCCGGGCTCCGGCCGCGCACAGATGCATAAATGCACACACGCAGAAGGCAGCGGAGCGCGTCCTCGTCCGATTGTGCGCCGAGCGTACACATTTGCATGGGCTCGCAGCCGGCAGGAGGCGGCTCTCAAGAGGCGCCGGTGAAATCACCCGGCCGCCGCCGCCGTCGCGCAGAATGTGTCACTCGGCGGACGGCGATAAGCCGCGCGCGCGCGGGGCCACTAGCGGGATCCTTATCAGCCGTCGCGGGGCCGCCGGCGAGCCTCCCGCGCTCGGCGGACCCTCCGATCATCCGTATGTACCCGGGCGCGCTCTTGTCGCATATAACGAGGCGTCGCCCGGCCGAGAAGATCGCCCACCTCGGCGGCGGCGCTGCGCCACGCGCCCGCCGATTTTCGCCGGCGCGTCACGGGCCGCGACGTCAGCGCACGCGTAAGCCGAGCCCCGCGCGGCCTTGGCCCAAGCGAATCGGCCCCTGCGGTCTTTATACGCGCCGCGGCCGGCTTTCCTCGTCCTGCGCCCTGGAAAAGGTCCCACGGATCGAGAACGATAAGCGCGCGCCGAGCGATCGGCCCACCTGGCACTATATGTGCTAATTCCCGATGCGGATATACCCGCCGATCGGCGGCCCGATAGAAGAAAGTGGCCGCGGGCCGCCCGGCCGATTCAGACAATGGGACGAAAGCGGAGGCTGGGACGGAATTTTAACCTCTGCGTCCAGGGGCGCCGCGATAAAACTCGAGTGGGGCACACATCGCTTATCAGGCCCGCCGCCGCGCTTCTTATTATAATACGCGCAGACACAAAAAAATGCATATCGCGAGTGATTTTTTTTATCGACGTACGTCAAGGCTCGCCAATGTCAATTAATATATTATCCAATATCAGTACTGCGCCCGTTCTTTTCGAGCACCTATATTCGACCTTGTTTTCGCCGAGATTGTCCTTATAAGCACTAATTGCCGCTGCTTATACGACGCCCGACTGCGGGCTTACGTGTGTGTCGCGTACTTGTGCAATAAATTTCCTACAATAATTCCTTATAACTCGGCGAGTGTCGGCTCTTTTTGCGCAAAAGTGCCTTTTATCCAAGTGCGTTCCCCGGAATCGCGCGCGTAAACATTCACCGTTACCCGCGTGCGCTTTTATTATTACATCCATTCCAGTGGAGTGTCTCACAAGTTGGCTCTATATACACTATTCGCATTACGCGTCGGTGCTCGGGCGGCTTCCGCGCTCGAGCCGCATAAAGGCGCCTAGTTTTTCCGCCCTGGAAGCCAAGCCCTCCGATCCGAGCTGAATCTCCAGCGGCGGCACTCGTGTGTACACGCACCTCGGCTCCTTTCTATTTGCTCCCCCTCGACGTCGCCCGGGGATTCCCCGGAGGCTCCCGCACTTTCGCCTTCGTCCTCGAGCCCCGGCTCCTGCTCCTACCCTCCGTACCCTCGACCTCGCCCCATTACTCCAGTGCGGTAACTCCCACGCGAGCCGCTGCGCCTTCCACGCCCGCGCGCAGACATTGTTTGCTTTTTTTTTCCCCTTTGGCATTAAACTCGGCAATTTATCGGCAGTTTGCATAAGAGCGGAATAAACGCTTTGATCGGGAGAGAAAAAAAGAGCGCGCGACGTTGGTCGTCGCGGCGAGTATATCGTAAGCCCTGTTTGTTTAAATTTATCGGGCGGAGTGCGTCGGTACGCGTATCTCCGCGCGCCTATCGCACTCGCGGGCCGGTTATTTTTCGCAGACGAGCGCCGTTTTTCCACGGGTGGATAAATTTAGAACGGTGCATGATCGGGGCTATCGGCGCGGCCCTCGACGTCACCCGGCGATCCTTTCCCCCCCCCAGCGCCGGGCGTCAATTAACGAGATTCCCTTTGGCTAACAAGAGCCTCGAAATGCGCTTGCGCGCGGCGAAACAGCGTGGCGATCTCCGCCCTGCGTCAACAGCTGGCGATGCGGTTATCGGAGAGACGGCCGGCGCACGCGTACCGGGAGACCGTCGCGGCATTAGGGTTTGGCGAAAGGGGGAAATCGATCCGCGGGCCGGGGAGGCCGTGCGCCGCGACGTGGGGCAGGTGCGCGTGCGGCGAGATTTAAGAGCCGCTCCAATTTGCGCGCCCACGCGAGCTCTTATCTGCGCCGAGAGTGATGACCAGGTCGGCGGGAGATCGATGCGCCAGATGAGGGCGCGGGGCCGCCCGCTTTCGCCGGCGCTCTCGTATACGCCCAAGGCTCCCGCGCCTCGCGGGCTCGCCACTTTTCTCCGCCTAGACAAAGCCACTCGATGCTCTTCCGCCGGCGCGGCTGTGGCCGTTTATCACCTTTACCCGCGGCCGTCGCGCGATACGGCGATTTACATTAGCCGTTTGAGCCGGCGCTCATTGTGAAAAAAGCCCTTTCCTATATACGCAGCCGCCGGCCTTTGTATTTATCACTCCTGTCGCGCGCTCTGGAAAAAAAAGGGACTCGCAGCCGTAATTATAAATTGAAGGTGAAAACCAAAAACTCGGGCGTATGTGAATAATGCGATGCTGATTACATTCGCATGCAGATTTATTGGGGACTCTTTATTAGAAGCGGCAGTGCACTTATTTTTTGAATTACTCAATTATACGCGCGCACGCGATCGCCGGCCCGAGAATCGCTATCGTAAATCAGAGGAATGACCGGGCTACGCGCCGGTCACCTCGCTGTAAAACTCGTGCAATCAACCGGCCCGCCCGTTGTCGCCGAGCGCCACTTTTTAATTTGCCGCGATAATTGCAATTTAACGATTTTCAAAGGATCGCGAGCCAACGCTAAGGCCTGGCGCATTCCAAACTTTAATTCGAGCTTTTTCACGGGCTCCTTCCCCGACGGCTCCTCTTAATAACCCCACCCACGCGCCTCGCTCTTTGTCCTCGACGGCGACAAAGAATCGTCTAACAAGGAAGCGGGGAAGGCATTCCACGCTGTCTAGTTTATATTTCAGGAATATAACAATAGCCTATACGATCGCCCGGCAAAGCATCTCGAGCGATTGTTCTCCAATCGCGGCCCACGACAGGCGCGCCAATCCCCCCGTCGCAAAAAACCGTAGGTCCTCGGGGCGATAACGGGGTGGGCTAATCGCGCGGCTCAATTGCCGAGCGCCCCTTTCCGGTACTTCGGCTTTAACGCACACTCCGCTTTTCGGGGAAGCGCCGCGGACTTTCCTTCCTTCCCGAGCGAGTTGCGGCCACTCCCCGCGGCTATATTCCACTAACGAGCCATGTCACCGATTCGACGTAAACAATATGTATATATACACGCTCTCGCGCCGGTAAAAAGGCGGCCGGTCGTCGGTGAGGGGAGGCTCGCTCGCTCGCTCGGTTATCACGAGGAGCGTAACCGAACATTATACTCCGGGAGGGCAACTCGCCTCGCCGCCGAGAATAGCCCGGCCAGGGTATATAAGCGTTCCACGTATCTCGCCGTTGGGGATGAGCGACCCTTTGCGGGAGCGCTAGTTGATGTGCTCGTTAAGAGAAAAGCTGCTGTTTTCTTGAGTTCGAATAAGAAAATTTCTTCTGCATTTGATAACAGTTGGGCAAATGCCAAATTTTCTACACAAATATAAAGCATAAGATTTTTTAAACGTCGTAAGAAAATTATTACATTGCCAAAAAAACCTTGTATTAAATAGTTTGAACAACAAAGAGTGCAAAACACATTGTTTCCGCTCGATGTTATGTTATGATCGATTAGGATAACGATACCGATATATAAAATATACTTACAATTATAATAAAAGCAACCACCTTTCACTGAAGCTTATTGCGTCATAGCTTATTATAAATGAAATTAAGCCTTTATTTTTATATGAACTGTATTTCCGTCTTGCACCTCTCGCAGCGTACAAGTTGTTATGTTTGTAGATGTTTATCGCAAAGTCTTAAGTGACAGATACGGTAGAAATTCGCTTGCGATTACACAGCGTCGAGTAGCGCTCATCGTACTTCTCGCTTGGTACATTGAAGTAATAATCTGAGTCTCGAAACTGGGTAGAACTAGTTGGCTCGATTTGACGGCACTAAATTGCAAATCCGACTCCGAGCCCGAAACTCTTCGACTACCGGCCCTCGTGCGTTTCAAGTACTGATTTGTATACTTAAATATTATATACGCTGTATAACTTTACATTGAATTCTGCAATACTATACAAATATATATAAATGTTTACAATTGAACCATGTTCCAATGATCCAATGTTCGTTACCCTATTTTTGCGTGCTTCCATTCTGATTCGCAATTTTTTCTAGCTCGGAATAAAAAAGATGATCGCTCCATCACCGCTTGACAAGATAATTACGTAGCGTTCTATTTACTTATTCATTGAAAGAAATAATAATTTTTTTTGAATAATAGTATTATATTTTTATACAATAGAGGATGTATTTTGCATTGTAGGAATTTCACAATATTTTGTGCAGGAAAAAATAAATGAAATATAGTAAAAATTATTACAAGATGTACTATTTATAAGTTAAATTCAATACACTACTTTTCTCATTGTATGTATGTAAACCAATATACATCCAAAAATCCCAACTTATGTTTAACTTTGTATCAAATCTCCAGTGAAACAACTGCATACAATGGCCACGTAATAAAAAATATGTAATGAAGCCGTGGCTGGTAACTGCATCGTGATTAAGGCAGTTTTCGAAAACGTATAATGTAACATGTACGCTAAAAGATGTTGGAGTGCAAGTCCGAGCAGAATGAACGTGTGACAATTTGCGACGAGACTGGCGATAACTTGAGGGACGGCGAATCGCTTGCACGGCAGCTTATTAAGATTCCTTTTGTTCAGTCGGCCCGCAGCGAGACTCACGTCGATCGGCAACTCCACGATGCGCGACGACGCCTCGCACGCACTTTCCCGCGCATCCTGCGCACGACGGCCATAGTCGCGCCGGACGCTAGAGACTCGACCTTGGAGGCTCGGCGCCGGCCGCGAGTGCATCCGCCGGTCGCCGTCCTCTCCCCCCCTCGGCCCAGCCCTTTGTTTTCCCACAGGCCCGCGCGCGAACGGATTAGTCGCGAAGAGACTGCCGCGGGCCGCTCTGTGCGCAGTAGCGAAAGTCCGGGTGTCGTTCGGCGGTGCGCGGGGGCGGGCGATGCAGAGGCGCGGCCCATAACTAAGCGGGCGCGATTCTTTACGTAAATCGCCGGCGGCTGTCTATAAATAAGCCGTCCCCAGAATCCCAGGAGGAAACGCGAGAGTTGCGCAACGGCGGGGAGCGTTTCCTCGCCCAGCCGGCTGTGGGCCGGCCTCTGCGCCCGCGCGGCTGGTCGTCGCCGCGGGAACCGGCGCACCGGTAATCCCGGCGAACGCACGGAACGGTCCCGCGGGGTCGGCCGATCGCGCGATGGCCGGCTCTAATTGTTCCGCGGCGTGGATCGGCTGCAGCCGGGAAACGGGGAGAAAGCGGAACGGAGAGGTTGTGGGAACGGCCGGCGCGGCCAGCCCCGCGGCTGTCGGGAAATTTCGCGGGCGGCGCTGCAGGTCGGGGATCGGTTGGCCGGGCGCTCGCGGGCCCTGCGCGCGACCTCGGCTCTCAAACATCGGCCCCTGCGAGGGCACAATCGGCCTCGGGCCTGCGAATTTCCCGCGCGGCACTCGCGCGATCGGTTACGCGTGCTTCCGCGCCCACGCGCCGTTGCGCCAGGCTCGGCGGCGCCTCCCCGCGGCCCGGGGGGGAAAAAAACCGGCGCCGGCTAATCCCTTTCTCCGCCCGCGCGACAACGCGCCGCGAGGCTGGCGCACCTGGGCCCGTCTACGCTTTCACCTTCGGCTCCGAACCGGGCTTGCGTAAGGCTTTTCGGAGGAGAACCTAGGCGTGTTCCGATCGGCGCGTCGCGCCCGCGCCAGGGGAACAATACCGGGACATTCGGCCGGGACGCACGCGGGCTTCCTTTCATCGCGGCGGCCGAAGCGCGTTGCACCGGCCGCGCGAGGCCCGCCGAGTCGCGATTCCAGACCGATCGGCACGAGGCGCTCGCGCGGTTGCAAAAGCCGCCTCGGCGGATCGGTTGCGCCCTTTCGCAATTTCGGACTCGTGAGGATCGAGCCGCTCGATCGCAGCCTCTTTGTGCGAAGAAGCGGCCTTCGAGGCTCCGAGCGAGCGAGTCGGAGTCTCCTGGGAACAAAACCGCCGCGGCAGAGATCGATAAGGGCGCCGGTTGTCGGCCGGCGCCGAATCGAGCCTCGGCTATTGCGTCCGGCGCTGGCGGCAGGAAGGCGCGACGGCCGCTGCCGCGGACTCGGGCGCGGAGCCAGCCGGGAAAGTGGATAAGGGACTTCTTGCCCGCCGGCCGCGCATAATTCGCTCGCCGATCGGCATCGCGATGCGCTTCCGGAGCCCGGGGCCGACCGCCGCCGGTGAAAAACGCGCCCGCGCGCCGCTTCCGCAGTGACGTCTCAGCGGATGCGTTCCCAAAGCTACATCAATGTAATAATAGATGATCGGCAGATTTATCCTTCGTTTCTTTGTCCATTACGCGATTGGATGTATTCTTTTGCTATAAAAGCTCCGTGTAATGAGTGGAAAGCCGGGATATTGATAGCGGCTATTATTATATCTACATTTCGCCTTTGAAAAGGACTTTTAATTAGCTATTATATGTGTGTGTGGGTACTTTTTCTTTGGCTTTAAGGTCGCAGCCTAGCCGTTTCTCTACGATATGACAGATCGCTCTAACGGACGCTTCTAAATGCATTAGCAAGAGCGCCGAATCGGCTGCATTAAATCAGCGTGCATACAAGTCATCGACGATGCCCGGGGTAATTAATTACCCGAGCTTTTCAAAGCCAACGCATGCGCCGAGGCCGGATCTGATACGACGCACCTCATCTGGAAAAACTGAAATATAAATAGCACTCGATTAAGATACAAAGTCTAATTTTTGCCGGTGCGATTTCTCTCGATATGGCTCTAGCCTCGTGGGAAACGCCGGCTCGCCGCTCGTATAATATACATAATTCCCCAACTGCGCCGCAAAGAGACTTTCTCCCTGCGCTCCTGGTGTCATCCGCGGCGATCTCGCGTGGACTTTCCTCGAACGACCCGGCACCGGAAGTTTCGTATCCGCGTAAAGGCGGCTTATCGTCCTTATATACCTCGCGCCGCGGCGAAAGTGTAACGCGTGCGGCCCCGAAATACGCGAGTATTGCTCTCGAGTGATTAACGCTCCTGCGCATTTATAACCGCGGGCTTTTATCGCTCGGGCCGCGCGGTGACTGGACTCCTGCGCGACAACGAGCCGCGCGCGCACTCCCATTAATGATTATCTCGGAATTTTGTTTTCCCGATCGAAGCCAACGCCGCGAGTCTTTGTTTATTTGTTGCTCCGCCCGCGGATTCTTCTCGACTTACGTGCATTGTAACGTTGCTCGACAGATCAAGGAGCAGTTATTCCGCCTTTGTAATCGAATTTAATGGGTCGCGACCGCGAATCGAGCGTTAATCGACCCGAGCCGCCGGCGCGGAATTGCTTCAAGCTTCGCGGCCAGTTTCACCTGTTTCGAGTTTCACCCGCTCCAGTTTCCCCGAGGTGGCCTGCAATTTCCTGGAGGACAACCAGCCACGTGAACAATCAGAAACTTAGGAGAATCTCGAGCATCCTCTGTTCAGCGAACTGTTAAACGCGGGGAAAGTAGTAACCGAGCTAAACGATCGCTTGCCGCAGTCGTTAGCAATGCATTTGTATTCATACCGGGTAAACAATATTGTTTACAAAGGAAGCGTACGCATATGTGACCTTCGCTTGGTGCGTGTACTTAGACTCGAGCAACGCCAGCAACGGATTTTTCCTATCTTTTCTCGGTACAGCATTACGGTCCACGAGCCAGTCAATTATTCATTACCGGTGCGAAACAATACATAAGAAACTGTCGCGCCGGTGCTGTAAAAACTGCCCTTGATTCTTAAATGTTTGCATGAAAATAGTTCCTGTATCAATAAACTGGCAACCGTGCAAAATTTGTCTCCGGACTCCTTAAACCACGAGCGTTGTGCAATAAACATATAATGATTTGGTCGGAAGCGATCCAGGGACGACCAGTCGCATTTCTTGCGGTTTCCAATGAGTTTCTGAAGAGATCGAACGTTATTTGGAGATCGCTTTAAAAACAACGTCGATTTTTTGACATTGTTTACGAGTATAAGACCAAACCAAATTGCGTCCGACATAATGCCCGACAGTCATTCTTCTCTGGAGATTGAAATGCTCTCAGCGACAAAAAATTACGGACCGCAACTTGAAAAAGAAAATAAATTTCTCGAGCGACTTACTAGCGTTTGCAGACAAAGCAATTACAAAAAAATAATGAAAAGCGCACCGGGAGATTTCGATATAGCGTTTATCCCTCGGTTTATCTAGCATCTTTTGAAGTCAGTTGCGCTTGTTATTCGCAGAAACATATAATTGCTTCTACACACGCGAATCTAGCATGCGTTAGCAAACTTGAGACCATAAGTTAGAAAAAGTATAGAAGATTAAGACAGGTCTCTATGATCTACCGACTTAATCCCCAGCGCGTTTGATTTGCAACGAGGCGCACAGATGCGAGAGTTACAGATAATTAAATACGTCTATAATTAAAAAATGATTGTGCAGATATACCGAGATCGGAGAGTATATATTAGTGTTGCTCTTGAATAATCAAGCGAATGAGTGATGAATTTAACTCAGGCATCAGAGGGATACCATATCCTCGCAAACCTCGGATGTAATTTTTTTCGACGTCTAGTTTACATAAGTTAACGACCGCGGCAAGTAATATCTGTCATGTGATGTCATACGCGCAGGAAAGATTTTTGTACTGTGCCGAATTCTAAAGTAATACATAAAAAGCATCGAGTCTTCTAAGAGCAAAACATGTCTCTTTGTAGACATACACAATTTATGATACCTACAGAATATATACTTTTACTAAGTAAGGCAATGCTCGCAACATTGTCAAAATTTCTAGGGATTCATAAGTAGACTAACATAATAAATTACTATAGATTGAAGTTGAATAGAGAATATGTTCAAATGTTTTTTTAAACGCTTTTAAATTCTTTTGATCGACGAAGCGTCAACTCAATTAGCATTTATATATAACACCAGTAACAACTTCCTATATACATTTCTTTGCGGGTTATTGACTCGCTTAATAAAATTCGATCTGATTCGAGGACATACACATTAAACTTTAGTTTAAAATTCATATTATACATTAAACAAGAGAGGAAGTGGCTGCCTATAAAAAATAGAAAATCGATTTCACAAAAATTCGATCAGATTCTACCTCGAAGTATAACGCGTCCGGAGAACAACCTGAGATGGCGATATTTGAATGACGATCTACCCGAAATCGCGAATTCTCATGGTCACGGCTCAATTTACGTTGTTGCGGTCAGAACAGAGTGACGTGACCGTGGACACGAATCGATACTTTGTGCACGTTTTGCTTACGGCCCCTCGCACGGCCCAAACATGCGGCAACCAAAGGGGAATATGGACCACAGAGAATATTTTGGTCTTAATGGATCCCCAGGGTAAAGAAATAGCAGCAATTTTTCTTGCTTCACTAAATGAATTAACTCGGATTGAATACGGTCTTGTATCAATTAAAAGTGCAGAATGATATTGCAAATGAACGTAAAATACTTTATAACCTTATTTTCTTTTTTATCCAAGCACTATAAAATTTCTAACCGATATATATATTATAAATGAGGCGTAATTTAAATAACAATGTACCTTATTTTATAAACTGTTTGTTTTTATGAAACACATGATGCATAAAACAGAAAGCACAAAAAAGGTTTGTAAAATGAATAAACTGTAGACTATCAAAGTATACTTTAAGATCCATTTAAAATAATCTGTAAATTCTAGATATTACTTCTTTTAACTGTATATGGAAAAATATTTTACAATTCTAAAACTTCTAACGTCGTTGCCTTGATCTAAAAATATAAAACTTAATTACCTCAAACGTGATTTCAATGTTATACTTTTTAGTCGTTTAAGATGTTATGGGAAATACAAAGACAGACACTTGGCTTTGCTGCTCTTTAACAGACTTATAAAGAAGCCCCATAAAAGAGCGACAAACTCTACTGCGTCTAGACGTCACATAGAGCTATTAAAACTTGTTCCAACTTTAATTAAAACAATCACCCGAGCCAATTGTTGCGCGAATAAAATTAAAAGATCTTTTAAAGCTCGCCGCTCTGACATCAGAGCGCGTCGAAAAAGGTAGTTGCGCATGCGTCCTTCGAAGCAATCGTCCGTGAAAAAATTGCGTTGGTCTGGGGCGCGATCACAAAACTATATAAGCGAGAATCGGGGGAATCCCTGGGACAGTTGCCAGTGATGATACGACGCAGCTGAGACGAATTTAATTTTATAATTTTATATTGAGAATTATTAGCACACTCGCAGTCGCCCTGATAATTTAGGATTATGTACGGAATTCAAAGGCGCGCCGGGACATGACGCAAGATTGCAAGTTTGTATAGAGTCGTCGCTCAGGCGCTCCTTATTAAAACGGATACATCAACAAGATTGTTTTTACGAGGGGATTGGCCGTGTGAACAACGGCTCGGATGCAGGATTAAGAAATAAATTTTCACCAAATTTATATGACCACATGATTTACAATAAACTTTCACTCTTAAAATAAACATATTAATATAGCAGTATGTACAAATTACAAGTTTTATACAAATTCAATCAATTTTGCAAATATTATTTCATTTATTTATATGTTTATTGTTATTTAAACAGCAAAAATTAATAATAATTAAGATTCTTTGGTATATCCCCTCTAAATACCATAAATGTTCAAGTCTTTAAAAAAAAACTTTTGATGTCATCCCTCATTTGAAATCTAAACAAAATTTATAATTTTATAAAAGTTGATAGTAACGCTTAGTAATTAGTAATATTACAAAGTATAGGATAAAAAAGTGTTTAGAAGAAAAAAGATTGTTTTGCATGCGAAAGTTAAAACAAACTTAAATTCATTAGACTTAAATGCCACACAAACTGTTATCACATCTGTATATATATATTTAAATTGTTTTCGATATCAACAAAAAAGCGTGTCTAAAAATACCATACATATTATCAAAATCTGTGCATTTCACGTTTGATAATTAAAAAATTGCCAGTTTACTTTTACACTTTTTTTTACAAATTTTAAACATTTGTTAGTCACACGCCATCTTCATTCAAAGCATCATTTGAAATTCATATGATATTCAAATTTTGTAAACGTTTCATTTTTACCATCATTCATAATGAGCTTTTCCTAGAAAATAGTTTAAACTTTTATAATTTTAATATGTAGAAAAATGGACTATTATTAACCAAATTGAAAATATTTTTATAGGTACCATCTTTTAACACAGCAAACAAAACTCTCCCTATCTCAAACTGTATAGACAAACTGTATTGTATTCGTATATGTGTATTCTGTTTAATGATTAAAGTATATGCAGTATATTTGTAGGTCTCTCATAAGTACTGAATTAGAAGAAGAAGTAGTTTATCCGATACTTGACGGGTTGAATAGGCTCTCAACAAGTCGGAGGCCCGAATAGGGATTGCACGAGCCCTCCAAAACAGCGCCACCATTACGAAAGAACGTAGCGTTGTCCGAAGGCAGTGCGACCATCCCGAAGATGGGTCTCGTTGCCGGCTTCTCTTTCCTCGTAAATGCGTCTCTCTCGCATGATTCATCCGTGAATGGCGCGAGTGCTTTCCCGGGCGATTGCGCGTAATTATAGACCGAAACTTGGAGGCGCGCGTCTTCCGCACTGTACAACGCAAAATATTACGGAGTTGCTATCTCGGGTGTATGGTGCGGAAGCAGAATCTTGCGGATTCAGGTTTGAATACAACGTAATTTATACGATTATCGCAAAGATTTTTTTACGCGAACCCGACTTGCTCGCAATTCGAGGCTCAGTGAATCAATGATGAAAAAGCCAGAGGATCGGATCGTGTGCAAATACGAATCGATGGCATTGGATTTATTGTGTGTTAATCGGAGGAGACGTGTATGCCGCCCCCGCTGTGAAGCTAGACTTATATAATTAGAAACCCGGAGCGCACGTTCGAACGCCCCCGAACTACTGTCCGTGTTTGCCCTTTCTAAATTATCAAAGACAATGGCATTAGGCTAATGAAAAAGCATTTCAAAAGAAGTATAGCGCAAGCATATAGGCCACGTGCTCATCTGCACGCGCGGGGCACGCGTGGATGAAAATGCTGCACTTTCACGTTCGGTTTCAAAACAAAGCGAGTTAGCGTAATATTTTCCTGCCGCAAGGCCTAATTTATTTCGAGAAAGAGCGATACTTTTTCACAAAGTTTACACGTTATCCCGTGTAGCGCAGGATGTAATGCCCGCGTGAATACACGAGCCGCCGAAGACTTACGCTAAAAACAATGACTTTCTTCGCAGAAGACGCGGGCTGACACGAAGGCGCAGAAAAGCGAGGAGGAGGATAATGAAACCGCTCCAGCTTGGCGGAATAAAAAAAAAGCAACATCCGCGCGAGGGGATCGGGCGGCCGGAGAAAACCGGTCCACGGCCGCAGCGGCCGGGGGAGAAAAAGAGGAAGAGCCGGCGGCGGAACGGGGACAGAAACGCGAGGCGCCGCGAGCGCCGCGCGCGCAGATGACTCAGGCGGCAAGTGCACCGCGAGAAAGCAAAAGCAGAGGCTCGCGCGACAAAACCGAGGGCAAAACTGGCCCGGCCCGCCGCGGAATCCGTCCCGGCCTCGCGTGCCCGCCGCGGAAACCTCGGCGAAAAGGGGTTTACGAGCTCCCTATTTTCGCGCGGGCGCCGTTGCCATAGGTTCCGAGTGGATGGAGCGAGTGCCGTCGCGGCATCCTTGAGACCTGGCGGCAGAAGGGAACGGAAGCCGGCCTTGATTGCGCTCTAGGGAGAGAAAGCCGATCGGCGCGGCACTTAATTGCCGAATTTTTTCCCGGCCAGCTCGCGGGCGTTCGAGCGGCCGGCGCGGGGAATAACCACCGGGGCACCGGCCCCCAAGGCGCCGATGCTTATCTCCCCGGCAGGGCGCGGCGCGATCTATATTCTCGGAGGCAGAGCAGGAGATAAGATGCAGCCGCGCGTGATTTAGGAAGGCCATTGTCGCGGCGCGAAGGCACCTCCGCCGGGCGGCGCCACTCGCCCACAAATAACGCCCCGCGCCAAATTATCATTTCGCCGGGCAAAGTTTTACGGGGCGGGGGATTAATGGCTATCGGCCCGCGGCCCCGGGGACGCCAATAAACCGCGAGGGCGCCGCGCAGTTTCGCAAAATGAAACAGTGTTCGGGCGGCGCGCCGCCGATAAATGAATTATCTTGCACCGGGGAAAAAGCCCGGGGCCCGCGCGAATCCGCTCGATCGAAAGAACGCCGGGGCTTTCGACACGGCCGTTTCGTAAGCGCACCCGCGGAATAGGAACATTTATGCGCGCGCGGGCGCCTTTCCGATTCCCGGGCGGTAGGTAGCTCGCGCTCGTTTTTACCGGCGCGCGCAATCGGCCGGGGGGTCAACGTTGCAAAAAGGAAGAGCGCGCATCCCGCCTGCCGGGCTTTAATGTACCCCGCGGAGGGCCGTAAATCAGTGGGGTGCCGGGGCGCCCGCGTCGCCCGCCGCTCGCGCGCAATCAAAATTCACCCTGCGCAACGAGCGCCGCCGAGGGAGAAGCCCGCGAGGAGGTGACTCACGAGGTGCCCGTTACACAACGCGCCGCAGCCCCGAAAAGCGATGCTGCGCAGCCTCTGACTCATCGCGGACCGCCGCGCCGCCGTCGCTCGCGGCCGCTGAGTCACCGCGCCATCAGCGCCGCTGATGGGATGGGCCGCTTCCGCGAGCCCCGGTTAATGCGCCTCGGACAACGTCCACTCGGCCTGCACGCACTTAGGATGCCCCCTTTCGTGCCGGCTTTTCTCGATTCTCCGGCATTCGCGGCGGATCGCATCATCGCAACATGGGAGCATTTTGAAGCGTCCCCCATTCGACTGCCGATCGCTTTGCCCGGGTAGCCGCGCTATTAAAATGCAATCGGCAGTATGCGCAACGTACCTCCGATCTTTGTTTTGCCGTCGATAAACTTCAGGGATATTAAATTAAAAATAACAATTTCATGGTAGAATAATTTACACAACTTTACTTTATTGGTAAATATTAAGAAGAAGATTATAAACCGAGTCTGCTTTTAAAATGATTTAGATAACATTGATACATGCAGGCTCCCTAAATAGGATAAATAGTGTAAATCAGTTTATATCCCACTAACCGTTCAAGATATTAAATGACGCAGCTAAAGAAGCAGCAATATTACAAGCGCAAAACAGAGTTTACAAAACGAACAGGAAAACATTCATGCCATGACATAGGCAAGACAGTGTACAAATAGAATTATAACAGGATATTTTTAAACCTGATACGGGAAAATTTACGATTAATAATGTAAAAATTCATATCTTATATGTATTAATGAATGTTAGTTTATGAAAGATAATATTAGAAAAATGTTAAAATCAACGATAATTAAGCATGAGAATGACAAATATTTAATGAAAAACAATGTTTTTATTTTTTAAAATATAATAGGCGCATACCATGTCATTGCTTATCGATATATAAGAAAAATAAAACTTAAAAATCATAATTTATTATAATCTTCTCAAATAGTACTCGTGTAGATTTTGTTCGTTCATCTTTTGGCAAACTAATATTAATTAATATATGGCGTGCACAAAAATCTTATCAATCTTTAAATATTAAGCTCATAATAGATGATATTGTAAATAACTTCTGAATCTGCACCGGTAACCAGCAGTAGTTTTGCATCTAAAATCAAAATATCAATCTTGAATAATCGATAGGCGTACAAGGGCAATATGAGTAGTTTGATTTTTAATGTATACTTCATGCGTTCTACAAAGTAAAATAATAAAATCTTTCATGCAACTGACTTGCGTGCGTACAATACATATGTTAGCAATTACATAATTAGGCAAATATGTAATTATATGTGGTTGGATGTAATTGTATTTCATAAATGAACCCCTTGAAATTTTGAGTAAATTAAGATTCACTTTTTGTGCCCTGCATAAATGAATTTCAGTGTACTAAAATGATTGCTAAAAGAAGGTTGGCTTGTTAAAAAATTAAAAAAGAAGAAACAAAAGAAACTTATAATTTTAGAATTTTATTTGCCTTGCATAATCAAGTAATATTATACATGCACTCTTATTTAATCATCTCGGAAATAACGAAAAAAATTTTTATCTCGTGCTTACCGAGCTTCTTATCGTTGGTCTTGATAACACTTTCTTATAATCTCTTACTAACATTAACTAATGAATAATGGATCTCAAATAATAATTTTACTGCTTTTGTAAATACTGTTAATTCTTAATATATTATATTTAAACTATTTAGCAGATATAGCCCACATTATTATGTATATAGTATAATTTTTATATTGCTATTTATATATTTATAGAATTTTTTTATTTACAAACGATTTTGAAATTTTTTTAATAGCTTTGAAAATTGTAATTTTACGATACAGATAAAGACTTAACCATAACATTATAAAATTATTAAATATTCAGCAATAATTATCACTAAAGTTTTTAGAAGTTACTTCAGTACTAACAAAGAGAAAATTGCATCATGAATCGTAATTATAACTGTATTTCGAGTTGTATATATTCTTGCATACTTAAAACTTGCAATAGTTACCTTGCATAGGCCCGAGTTAAAAATTTGATCATTTACTTTCAACTAATATGTAATTAAGTAAACTTTAAAATTTTAGAATCTATTTAGCTGTGACTACCAAACAAAATAATTATAATATATGTAAATAGATATTAACTTACATCTTGTTGTTAATAATTTACTAATATAGTGTTTGTTTTTCATAAAGATGCACAGCATCAGGCTGTAGATTAAAATTACACGTATTCTTTACGAGTCTTCAAGCATTATAGACAAGCTTAATAACAAGCCTCTAATTGCACGGTTAAGAATAAAAGAGATGACGGACAAATATCATAACAAACATTATAGGTTTGAAAAGGGGCCCCGGGAGAAGCTTGCATAAAGACTGAAAGAAGTAGTCGAGAAAGGCCGTCTCTCTACCCTCGCACGTGGCCAGTGCAATAAAGCGCGCAGCTGGGAAGGTATGCGTGCGCCGGACGTCTCGGGGAGCAGTCCACTTCGAACTGATTCGCAGCTGCGGCCTTTAATTGGCTTATTAGCCAGTTCCGGCGAAAAGCCGGAGACGTGCGGTCCGCTCCGGACGGCCCGCCGGCAGATCCGCCTGCTCAAACAGCGCCCTTTATTCTCGGGCGCCGATTCTTACTGCAGGCCGATTCGAATTTCGGCTCCCTCGGCGCGGCGGCGCGACGCGCAAAAACACCGGGCGCGCATTAGCTCAGGCGCTCGGCGGCGGCCAGTCGCTGAGATAATGCCCGGCCAGACGCGAGGAAAAAAGAGCCGTCGACGTAAGAGGGCCAGGGCGCGCTGCCCCGGAGCCGCGTAACCATAATTCGGCTGGTCGTCCGCCCGGGAAAGTCGGCGGCGCTTCCCGGGGCGGCCGTCGCTCGCTTTTCCGCGCCGGTCCTCCCGCGCTCGGGCCGTTACGCAAAAAATACGAACGGTAACTCGTGCCCTCGTGTAATCGCGTGGGCGAGCCGCGCCGGCTGCCTCCCGCGGCACGTAACGCCGCGCGCTTTGTTGCAAAAGCGTGGGCCCGCGATCGGGGGAGTCGTGTCCCCCGCCTAAAAGACCGCTAATGTATGCCATTTGGTGGCTCGCCGCTGTGTCGTACTTTTTTTTTTGTTCCTGCCTCCAGGCCGCCGCGACGAAATTTGAATTTACAAGCAGCCGCGCGGCTATGATACGCGCATAAACTTTTCGTGTATATCCGCGTGCAGCTTCGCTTCCTCCGCTTGTTTTCACGCACGAGTTTTATGGACATATGTTAAGCAGAGTGGCCCCCCTAGTGTCGTAAGGCCACGCGCGCCGCATTTATCGCACGCGTTCGTTGTGCTCCTGTGCCCGCGGCTTGCGGCCTGTGCACACCCGCGCCTCCTAGTGCACCGCCAGTATACGTTCTACTCAAATCTAAGGCCAATCGTTAATCGAGCTACTTCGCTCAGGAGTAATAAACATTTTCTTCACTATAATTTTATTGCTAACGGTAATTGCCGTAACATTCCTTCGGTTGCGCTCATCCACCCAATCCCTCAGTTTGGAAATCGATCGTTTACCAAACTTAATGTTGTTAAAGGAACAACGTGTCCCACAATCAAAATTATGGAATTGTGGAGACTTGGCTGGTGAATACGTCTTCGAGTGAGGGGCGCAACCGAAGATCGTGGCAGCCGTCTACGGTTTTCGGGTTTCCCCTCGCGAAATCTCCGCAAGGCCTGCGTTGAAATGGGCCTGCTATGCGTTTTAGTTTGCACGGCTGCAGCCTTGGGAGAAACCCGATCGCCGATGCGCTACGCATCGCGAGTCATCGTTGACTGGCGAGGATGTACGTAAAAGAGAAATAAATATTTAGAGGCGTTGGTGGGTTGCGTTTGAGTTGTCGATTGGATATTTTACAAGCTCCTAGTAGAGGCAGCGAGGCAGTAAAATTCTGACTTGCGATCATATTTCACAATTATACTATTCTGTTTTGAATGTACGTACGTACTATGAATTGCAGTTTAGACATGGAAAAATCATCTATTTCTATTCTCGCTGCAAGAATCTGAGTGTTTCACGTAGACTCGGAAAGATATGAAATTATCAATCCGCGATGTACATATCGCAGTCAGATAGAGCAGACATTACATTAATTTTGATTTATTATTAAAATTGGATTAGCAGCATTTTACAATCTGCACGCTAGAACGAAGATGTCAACCTTCTGCGCATTCAAATTGAAAATCTTGTTTATATCCATTCACGGCGAGTCCTCCACTCGTACGGCACCTGCAAGAGATTTTTTATTACATCCTATTGGATATTTCCTCGGCTGTCCGTTTCGCGGAGTCAGCCGGGCACGTACAGTTATACACAGAGTAGAGTGCTCGCACGACTGCCTGCTCGGCGAAGTAATTCGCATCCGTCCGATCCTGGCAAAAAGCGAAGTAAGCTCCGAGTTTCCCAGTGCAGAAAGCTCCTCCCCGGCGTCCGTTTCATTTCCGCGGGGCATGTAAGAGAAGCGCGCGAGCCCCGAGCGGAATCCCGGCGTAAGCTCCGGGGCGCCGGGGCGCGGCGCGGGCAGGTCACGGGCCACGGAAGAAAGGTCAATAAGCGTAATCCCCGGGGGATTGGCCGCGGCGCCTAATCCGCGACACCTTCCAATACTCGGGCCCGGGGAGTCGCACGAGCCCCTCACCTGTGCCGCCGGGGCACGTGCGCCACGCGAAAAAGCTCACGTGTCGGGTCGCGCGCGCGGCCCCCGCTAATTTATATAATGCGCGGGGGCACACATGCGTTGTCGGGCGCGGCGGCGGCGGCATCTCCCCGGGCCGTCACGTTACTGGGACGCTCGGCCTCGTTACGGGCCGCCTTAATTGCGCGCTGATTGCTCGTTACGAGGCGGCGCACGGGGATCCGGACTCGTGCCACGCACACGAGGTCGGCGCGTGCGCGTCCGCCATAATGCACCGAGCCGGTGACTTTCGGCCCGCGGCCCGCGATACGCTCCGCAGCCCTCGCCGTCCATGCAACCGCCTAATTGCCGCGCCGGGGGAGCGGCCTATTCCGGCCATCGGCCGCCGCCGGGACGATTGCTCCATTAGGTAACGCGGACGATCCCGCGGCCGAGCGAGGCGCTCCGAGCCCAATACAGTGCCCCACCAATCGAGCCCTCGATCGCTCGGACGAGAGGTCAACCTCGGGCAGCCGGACTCGAGCGGGCAAAGATGCGGGACGCGCCGACGGTTCGGGGAAGCCTGCATCGTCCGCCGGGGAGGCGCGAGCGGAGACAAACGGCTCGGCGGGCCGCCGTAAACAAAACGGGCAATCCGCCGCGACGGCGGGACAATAGCCGGGCCGCTCCATAAATCTCTCGCGGCTCGGCGAAGGACGTCTGCCGGGGCGATAAGGAGGCGCGGCCGGCGATCGGCGCGCGGTGACTGGCGCCCACTTCCCGGAGCTACCGGATCGCGCTTTACGTTACGCCGGGCCGCGGGCGCGCTATCGCGACGTCGCCGAGGGGCCGTTGACGCGCCGTCCCGGCCATCAATCAATCCTGCCGCGCACGTCGCATCCTTCATTTGAAATTCAATAATGACGTTTTGCTCCCTGCGTGCGCTCCTTCGAGCGAGGTTCGATGCTCCCTAAGCGAGCCCCGGCCCCTGCTATTATCGATTCGATGTTTATTTCGATCGACGCCAATGTTATCCTTCTGCAATTCCTTATCGCCAAGCTTATCGCACAAAGAAATTATTGGTCGGGCTTCGGTGTACGATCCGTGTGTATTACCAAATGAATTTTGGCGATAATGCTGTTGGCGTGTTAAACAGCGATCCACCCATCTTCCTCAGATTTTAGAACAAGTTTCAAGCGAATCATCTATCGGAAACGGGCATAAACATGAATAAGTGGACTTCAATTTTAAAGCAATTTTATTTTATTGAGAACCGAGAGAAACGTGTGCCGAGCGTAAGAAATTCGCGGAACGATTGCCAGTAGAACTAGTCAAAGAAACGGATATCGGCACGCGCGTTACGTCAAAAAGGATATATGCAATTTTTATATTAGATCGTAGCTTGTGAAGAAAAATAAAATTGTGTTCGATCTATTCCTTCCGGTTTAAACGACTTCGACTTCTTTTTCGATACGATCATAAAAGAAACACAATGATGTTGTGAAGATCAACTATAGTTTTTTTCTTGTAAACCTTTCAAAATGTAATAATTATTATCTAACATTCTCAATATTAGTTAAATCATTTTATAGTTTAATATACAATTTAATAATAGACAACATTATGTTAAATAGTAGACGATACAAAACTGTTATTTTTATCCCTACTCGAGTGCTAACTGTAAGTGCTAATTTATGGCTTAAATTTAGTTCTGTCTTTGTTTAATTTAAGCATTGAAATAAGATTAATTCTCAGATTATTGTTAAAATTTTTTTTAATTATTTGGCATATCCCTCGTACTGTCTATCGAAAAAGCAAAACAAGTGGTAAACATCTTTATGCCAAAGTTCTTGTTACCTCATACTTATTATCTTCGTCCTGATTACACTGGAAGTTTACCTTAGCATAGAGTGATGGACTTTATCAACAAGGAGCAGCTCCGTAAAAGCTATAATGCATTAGACACGCCCTGGGATTGCTATAGCAAATAGCTTTATAGCACGAATTTCTACACATGGATACTGGCCGAAATATCATGACATGAAATTTATCGACCAAAGTTTAATATGTGCCTCTTTTTAGTAAAATCAATCCATAACCCCTTTCATATAATATTTGTAAATAAGACAAGTACATCGTAATAATTAATAATGATCAATTATTGAAATCGTCAATACAAAAAAATTAAATTACAATTTTAATCTATAATACGAGCTACATATTCAAGCTTTAAGTGGATACTATAACGGTCTATAACTTGTTTGTGATATTTAACGTTTTATAACTTCGTTTTTTATTAAAAACAAAATAAATTTTAAGTATGAAAGAAAAAAGATTATAAAGTAGGCTGAGTAAAAAACAATAAAATATCGAAAGGAATAATGAATTACTCAGCTATGTACATTGTCATCAGTTTTTATCTAACATATAAAACTGAGAGAACAGAGGCTCATGAATAAAAAGTTGGGTAAATAGTTTAAAATCAAGTAAAAAGTTCATAAGTGAGTCAAATTAAATTTTATTGTTCACATTTACATAACCGTTAGGTAACAATTTCTACTTGATTCTCTCCGCGTATAAGTTAATTAATGCGTACGAGTCTTTGCGAGTCTTTGTCTGTCCATAATTTTGATTTAAATAGAATTGACCGCGATTACAAAGTCATTCCATAAGGAAAATCTACTTATAAACGCAGGCAAAAAGATCGGCAAAATGGCCACCTGGGAGGAAATAATGCAATCGCGCCGTACTTGTAAGTACAAAGGCTCGGATAGAGGGCTTCTATTCTGAACAGCTCGATACGTTTTTGTAGATAAAAGATTGACGGCGCGCGCAACCTTCCCAAGGACCGAAAACAATCGGCAACGGGAGCAATAAACATCTCGAGGGCAATTAAAAGCGCTCGTAATAATGCAGAGGGAAACGAGGTCCGTAAAGCCGGCGGAAAAGGCCGGTAAACACGCGAGCGCCTCGTTAAGCCGGGCGGCTGCGCCGGCGATCTCCCGCAGGCCCCGGGAGCCCGAGCCGCGGCGGCGCATCGTCCCGCGGGGCTTTCGGGGGCGGCGCGTGCACCTGCCTAAAAATAGCCCCGGCAGCTGCACCGCGCACTCGAACCGCGGGAGGAGCGCGAAGGTTAAGGTCGGTGCGCGCGCCGGCCTATCGATCGGTCGCCGAGTGCAAGGACAAGCGGCTCTCGGCCGGCTCTCACGCGGCCCGGGCACTGCGCGCGCCGCCGGCTTTCGGGGCCCGCTGTTTCCGAAGCGCGCGCTCTGGCCTCGCCCGGGGCGGAAAAGTTTACCCGGAGGCGGACTCAAATTTTCCTACGGTCTGCGTGGACTCTGCGCGCGAAGAATCAACCGCGGCTAAGGAAATATATTCTTAACACCTTTGTACGAGACTTTCAGCTTGGAAATTCCCGGCGGAGGAATTAAGCGTTCTTGCTCAGCGAGGCGGGTCCGCGGCACGGTCCACCCGCGAGTTGACCCATTCCTTTCGTTTGTGTAGCTGACACATCCGTCACGCGATAGACACCGGCGTGACGGCCGTTGCGCAATCGCGGGAATTTTCTCGGTTTGCCGGCCGCTGGAATTTTCCGAAGGGAATACGCGGCGCGGGCGCGGACGTATCGCAAGATCCGATGATAATTTTCCCGCGAAACTCGAGGAGGGATCAATGCCGATGATCTCACTCGCCTCGACTCGCCTGCGCACGCATCTCTTTTTCTTTCATTGTTGACTTCTGCCTGGGCCTTCGAAACGGCTTTGGCTTTGGATATCTACCACCGGGCCGCGTGGGAGTAATGATCGACGATGGTTGGGTTGCGCAACAGTCGCGAAGTTTGCACCAAGTTTCGATAAAGTGACCTTGGCTTCACGCGATCGAATATTCAACGATATAATTTAAATAATTGTGCGATGACTCGCGTGCAGTTGGAGCAATTAACCAGACAATTATACGGCTTAAAGTGTTTAATCTTTCGATTGCACAGGCTCATATGTGTATAGATGCATACTTATATATGTTCCCATAATTAATCACATCTAAAAATTTATTGCTCGTGAAATTCGCGTTAAATCACAAATTTAATAAATTCAGACAGGTTCAGCGCTGTTCTTTATGTCTTATTTTTAAATACTTTAAACTGCCAGTAAAAATCGTCCTCTTGTAATAATACTATCTTCAGCTGTAGTAAACTGTATATTTAGCGCAACCGTCAATTTTATTTATTCCGACTACGAAATAAAATTAAGAATAGAGCCGACTGTGAAATGAACGAATCTAAATAATAAGGCGCGCTCGAAGGCTCAAAGCTTCCAGATACGCATTGTTACGGCCGCTTCGTAAAAACCATCAGTGGCTACACCTACGACGTAAGCGCGCGCGCGCGCGAGCATTAAATCCGTTAGTTCAAAGAATTTTTAATAAAGCGAAGGATTTATGCTGTCGTTAAGGATACCACGCAAAAGTATAAAAAAGGCAATTCGATTCGAGTGAGCGGCGCATCGGATACCTTGTACACCTCGCGCGTTCGTTATGCTAACTCATCAGCGGGCGAACGTCAAATATTTAATCGTGCGTCGAGTGAAAAAAAAGCCCCGACTTCCCACGTGTCGCTCTCGTGCAGGCGCTCCCAAAGTAGCTTAAGCGGACGGTCCTCGGAGGAGTGAAAAAGAGCCCGGGAGAAGGCAGGGAAGCGCGCCCGCAGAAAGAAGGACGATCCGAGCGCTAATTTCTAATTGCCAAAGAGCCGCGCGCAGCGCCGTATATTATACTCTCAAACGGTTTAATCAATATCTCCGCGTATTTAGGTTGCCGTATAAATCAGCGCCGCTGAAAAAGCCTCACTTTTCCAAACGAGGGTCGCATTAAAAGCCGGCGAGCACGCAAAGATTGCCACTTTGATTTATCCATCTTCTCCCTCTGGCAAGTAGAACGTCGCTATAAATTGCGCATCAAGTGCGGCCCAAGTGCGCTCGGGGCATAGGCCGAGCGGCGCGCCTCCCGGATCTCCCCGATTCGGGCGCGGGCTCGGGAAAGGGGGCGCGAGCGCCGCGTGCACGCGCGACAGTACCTCGGGCATAAAAGGGGCCACTGCTCCGCCCGGCCCAGATTCCCCGTTCCTCGCGCGGTCCGCCAACTAAGAATACCGGGGCGGAGGCGCGCGACCCCCTGAGTCAGCCGGCCGCAATTAGCCGGCGGCGGGCCGTGAGCGGCCCTCGCTTTGGCCGAGGAGGACCGGCCCGTGTGCGCGAGGGAGCCTCGGCCCATTGTCCGCGCGCCTGTTTACGATTGCGCGAGGAGAGGCTATTGTGGGAGACTGCGGGCCTCGTGGACCCTTAGGAACGCGCCGCGCGTGAAACCCGCATTCGAATTAGCGCTCGCGCGACAGACTTGGGCAGCGCCCGAGCGTTTAAAATGTAATTGGGTAACCCGAGGGGTAACCTACTTCTAGGGAGTTCGAATTTCGAGGAAAGGGGACCTGCGGCCGAGGGGGCCGCTCGTTACTTTCAAAAAACTGCCTTCCCGCGGAGGGCATTATCGTCGCGGTTTTATTCCAGTAATTACATACACGCATGGCCGTGCGTAAATCTCAACGTCAGCTTTAATAAGTAAATATTTTAAAGGTATCGCGGAACAATAGCGTCAACAAAATTGTGATAAATCTTCGAATGAAAATGAAAGTAAAATAAGGTTTAGTACCGAGCTATTGCAGTAAATTACACGCGTAGTAAAAATAACCTATAAATAAAAGATATTTTATTGTGCTCGAGTGAAATAAGACGGCCGCAAGAAAGCGGCACTTTGTACGGATTAAATAATGATTTTTCGAGACACACAGAGATTCATTCTTGAACAAATTAAAAGTAAATCAGATAAGAAGTGCAGATAACTGCAGCATAATTAGTATACTGTACTATAAAGTGACTCGCTTCTTTTTCCGAACCAAATTGAAAGATTATTTTACGAAGAACACGAACGCGATTTAATGAGCGATCACTGCATGCGAAATGTCATTTATGACGCGTTCACCACCGCATATGAATCATAGTCGGATCATAAAAACGTATTTTTTTCACTTGAACGCATACAATAATTTTTTGTTGCTGCAAACATCCATTGCGCGGAAATAATAATATTTGTAATTATATTTAGTAGCTGATACATTTGGAGAAGGAAAACATTTAGAATAATGAATTTACAATATTTTTCAGTTTAATTTTTTTTCAAAAAGTTGCGCGATCGTGCATTAATTGCAGTACGCGGAATCGCATGTGGAAGAAGTTACAATAAGCGAAAACAAATCTAGTTTAGTATTCCCTCTTCGTTATTTTAAGCTAAATATTTATCCAATTTCATGTGCAAAATAAGTTGTTCGATTGAATTACGAACTCTTTTTTACAGAGTATTGCGTCAGTACCCCAAAGAAACTCTAACTCCGATACAAGACTATATTCGCTTTAAATATAATTGGAAGCTCCCGCTTATCGGCTCGTAAAGCTGCCGGCGGCGATTAGCGCGGTGGCGTCTCGAAGATTCGCGCGTCGGCAATTAAGCAGGAAAGGCTCGGCCCCGATAACAATGGGCGTCCGCGCGATATCGACCCTCGCGCATAGCGCGCGCCGGACCAATGCACAGTTCGATAACCCCCTTGGCCGACGTAACCGATGCTCGCAACGAGCCATTAAACGCGGCTCCTGACCCACTGCGCGCGCGCGCACTCTAATCCGCAATGTCAAAGATCCGCGTGATCTCGCGCGCCGGCAGATGCTTTGTGCGTGCGAGGCGTAAGCCATCGGCCGAGTGCGAGGTGCCGACCCTCAAAGGGCGCTCGAGATCGCCGACTGAGGAGCGCGCCCACGTGACGCTTGGGTTTCGCCGGCGCAGAGGCGCCGGTAGATTTTTAGCGCTCGGAGAATCGAGATCCAGTTTGGACGAGTGGAGTTGGCAGCTTTTTCTTCGGGCGATCAAGTCACTTCTAGAAATTGTCGTGTTTTTTTGGCACCCCTACGAAGATAATTTATTCAAAATCATTAAAAATACTTGAATTATATGTTTGCCTTATTTATTTGTTTCTGTATTATCGAAGCAGATAAGATAATCTGCACTTTTTGCCATAAAGATGTTTATACGTTATATATTTCACATTATTTTTTGCTAATACGAGAATAAATATTCATGAGATAGGAATACTGCGTCTACGTACTACCATAATGATAACTAAATTTAGTTGCAAATACAGTCTTTGCGTATCAATTTCAAGTTGAATGATAGTATAAGGAAATAATAACTAAAATAGAAAGACTCAATTAAGTGCAAAATAATATGCTATCCAATTAAGACAAAAAACATGTTTACGATTATTATGCTAATTATGTGCGTATATGTATACAGTGCCATTGACATTAAATATTGAAAACAATGAAATTGATTCCTGTTTTAGACTTTATTATTATAGAACAACATGTTTGTTAAATCAAGTTCTGCTTGCACGCCAGAAAATTCTAATAAAAATGCCATTCGTTTCATAATACATGTTTTAGAAGTAGAGCGTTCTACTTTTGCAATCTCGTTCAACAAATAAGGGAAAGTCCTCCAAAACTCTTCAGCACCTATAGCGCGGCTCACCTTAATATCTGAGCTAACTTTTAAACTGCAACTGCTATTTTAAAATATGATAACATCACGGTTATACGAATCTTCTGAATATTCATTTTCTATTGTATGCTAGCAAATATGTATCAAAGCCATTATGGTCTATTGGATACTTTTCAAATAAATGCAAAAATCACTTAATAATGAGTCTGCAGGAAATAATTACATCACAAAGATGTTTATGATCTGCAAATTTTTTCTGCAGTAAAATTTTTGTGTTTTTAACTATACTCATGCTTATTGAAACGACTAATTATAACCTCATCGTTCATTTCAAATATTTTTCTGTTTCGAAGATACAGCGAGCTTCGTAAATTTCATGTTTTTCCCAGTACAGCCCTTGTTTTTTGTTTCCCAGAACGACCTTGCACCAAACCAGTAATTCATACAATTAAAAATCTGTCAAAGACGCATAAATTTTGTGGTAAACTTACGACGCTATACACGTAAATGTTACATTTAAGCCTCTTATATTATACTTTTTTTGTATTATAAATTAATACTTTTATTAACTGAATAATAAATAATGACTATTGCATATGTTAATTTAAATTTATTTATAATAATTAATAAAAATGAGCAAAAGTCCTTAATATTTTTGAGTATAATTGAAAGTTACAATAACTGCGTTGCGACTATTTTTAACAAGGTGACTAAGATTTCCTTGCGAATACTCCCATTTGATTCTGGATTTTATTTCGGTATTCAAATGGGAAAACAGCACTAATGTACAATAATTATAAGCAATTAGTCATCGCGTTTACAATTGAATTCAATATCCAGGTGCGTGCGACCTCGATCGGCGTTGCGTAAGCGGCTACCGCGCAGTACCACGATATCGGTTCGAAAAAAAGAGTGGCGAGAGGGTGCAGGAGGCAAGACCGCAACAGGCTGCGATGGCTCGGGCTCGCCTCGAAAAATAATCGGCGGGCGCGTGCTCGCGAAACAACAAAGCCACGCTCGATCGGCCGGCGGTAAACATCGAGCATAACCTCGAAGGTTAAGCTGCGACGATCGCGAGTCCGCGCGAGCCTAGAACGGGAGCAGTGGGATAACGGCGAGTCAGGAGAATTCCCCGGGCGTCGCACCGGGCGCTGGACCGCTGCCAAGACTTCTGGGAAGCTGCTGCGGCCGCGAGGGAGAGGCCCTTTCGCCGCTGTGAAACGCGAGAGCCTTATATTTGGCGCAGCCTCCCGTTGTCGCTAAATTTGGAGAGCCGAAGAGCACCTATACGAGCAGCGCCATCCGCACCCTTAGCCCCGCGCCCCAGGCAGGGTCGAGAGAGAGGGCCAGGTGGGCCGCCCGGCAGACACGGGCAGGAAGTGCGCCCGCGACGCCGACGCCTCTCCGGCCGGCCCGCGAGGGGAAAAAACCGCTGAGGAAAAATCCGGAGCGGAGGCCGCCAAGCGGTCTGCCAGACTCGCCGGCCTTCCCGGCGGTCTCGCCGAGCGCGCCTCTTACCACTCGAGTGCGGCTTGCCCCGCAGGTGAGCCGCTCCTCTATATACACACGCGTATAACGCCGCGATAAGCTTGTTTTTCAGTTATGGGCGTTGGTCGCGGAGGTCGATACGTTTTCATTTTTTTCCAAGCAAGATCTGGTTCTTGAAAATTTCACCAATATATTTCGTTACGGATCTGCATGTGGCTTTGCATATTTTCAATCAATTTTTCAAGATAGAACGTATTTAGAAATTCAATTATAAAGTTAATTATAAAATTTTCGATTTAACTTTCAAGCAATAAGGCTCTATTTGCATGCACCGGCTAATTTTAGAAATCATTTTTGATTCAAAACAAAATTTTTCTATAACTATTTGTATTTTCTATGACCAATTTTAAATATCATGGTTTTTCAATTAACACTATCGTGTTGATTATTTTGTAAACTTATTTAAAGCTGAAATCTTTATATTTCGATGCAAACACTTTGGAATAAAATTTTATTTTATTACTCCCGTTACAATCCGTATAATATTTTAAACTATTAAATTATTTCGGAAGATTTAATTGAGATAACAATTTTTCCTAGTAATTCATTTGACAAAAATGCCAATTATTTACTATTTTAAAATAACAATAATCTTAATTTAGATAAGTTTAAGTTAGATTAATACAATTTTAGCAGAAATTCGTACACAAATCATCTAATGTAATCCGTTATTTAATGTACCAGTATGATATCAGGCTTTTATAACGGGTCGATTGGTTGATCTATATAACTAGTAGTATCACGTGGCAGCCGCAGAGACTTGACTAGACTAAATACTTGATCGAATAACAGATGTCACTAATGTTCACTGCGCGCTTCGTCTAACTGTCACAGCGTCTTTTTATTCTAATCAAAATAATTATAGATAAACTATTGTATATTTATCGATGCACATTTACATCCTATATTTATTCGCTGCTCTATTTATAAAAGACCCCTTTCACATTGAATTAGTTTATACTCTATGAGTGTTTTAGCTTCTAAGCGAACATCATCGTCCAAACGAAAGATACATGTTATCTGGCGCGGCAATTAAAACCACTACAAAAGAACCGAGGAGAAAAATTACGAGCGCGGCGCGATTGATCTTGTAACCCTAAACCGAAGCTGCCCGAAATACCCCGAGCGGGGCTAACTTGCCCAGGGTATAAATCAACGCCCCTCGAGGAAGAGAGAAAGCCGAGCGAGGTACATTCCCTTTCATCCGGAAAGCAAGAGAACGGAGCCGATGGAAAAGGGCGAATCGAAGGCCCCCGCGATCGAGAGGCCCGATAGCGCGATGCGCGGCGGGCAGCGGAGCAGCTCACGAGCGAGTCGCCAAGCGGTCTGCCTCTGCCGGGCGCCACCGCCGCCGTCGGCCAGGGACGCGCACCCGCGATTGGACTTCGGCCAATGAACACATAACGCCCCGGCTGAACCGACCCTCGGCTGCACCTTTCGCGTTTGACTCCCGCTGCTTTTCACGGCAGAAGCGCTGCGGGAACTCTTGTTTTTTTGCACAGTAATCGTCACCCAGTTATTAACAAAGTCGCTTCGCACACTCTATACGCAGAATAATCGCTGTGTGTTTAACGTAAAAATAACAAAGTGTAAATTGAAAGAATACAACTTGTTTTCGCAGGAAATAGAAGCTTTGTAGAGGTCGAAATATCTTAGCAGGCAGAATGAATCAAGGAGAGAGGTTCGTGCGTATATTACGCCCTCCCGTATTACGAAAAACTGTTGTCAGGACAATTTATATCGTAAGTTGATTATCTCATTGCTATAACGACATATTTCCGTGATAAAAAGTTTATTACACGAATATCGATTGTGAAAAGATATAAGCAAATGCTCTTCTCATTTTTATACTCTAGATTATATCTCATTATATATTATAAGAGATATTATATCTCATTAGAAAATTAACGTTACCTTTGCATCTTTTCAAAATCGAATCAATAAAAACCCAATAATATAGCGTGCAATGAATATTTCGCAAGGTTCTAGTGCTGATCTTCCTGGGTTTAATCGCTGCACTCGTTAACAAGAAAAAATCTTCGGCAAAGAACGGCAGTGATTCAACAAGTGCTGAGGAGGCACGATCCGCTAATGTTTCAAGTCTAGTTTTTCTACCAGAATTGCTAAATGTTTCTTACTTTCATTTTCTTTCTCTCACCAAATCTCATTTTACAGATGAATTTTTTTCTACTCTTGAAAGTACCTCTTTGGAGCTCACACCCGAGGTTACTGGTCTTCCACTGGAGACTTCCACCGCCTTACTGCCAAATACTAAACTGCCCTCCTTCCATGATATTGCCAATTTTGAGTGTAACGTCATGCCACACCTAAAGTACAGTTTTACCGTATTACATATACCTACTTTATCGAAAAATCTATCGCCATTAAAGTATAACGCGACGAATAACGACTTTATTAAAGAACACTGCTGTAGGATATTGATTAATATAAGCTTCAATCCCGTAAAGAAACACAACTTGGGCTGATGATGAAAAATTAAATATAAACGAGAACGATACATCGAACCCCTTACAATGGTATGACCAAACACCAATCGCAAATGCAAAAGTGTCTCAACCCACAAGGATAAAGCTCAAACGTCAAAGTAATGAGAGCGAGGCTACAGTACCTGTACAAAATACCAATTTTATAGTAAAACCGTCGATAAGCATGCAGGAATGTTGCAGAGTCAAACATACTGGAGAAATTCAGTGCCCAATCACAGTTAATTGGATTGAGTAAGACCAATAAACAGTTTACTTTAAAATTTGTTGTATTTACTGTGATCACAAAAGCTCCCGCGTTTCAGTGCTGTTTCGAGGACTGATGTTAACAAGTTGACGGAGGGTTACGTGTACGTGCTCAAGGATCGTCGACCGCTTGGTAACTTGATGTACGAGCTGTCGGACGAGGGATACTACAGGTCATAAAAAACGAGCGACTTTGAAATTTCCACTCAGTTCTCGTAAGGCTAGATTTTCACGGGAACTCAGTTCTATGCATAAATAAACAATTTAACTTCGTTTTGATTCTAATAATGTTCGTGTCAGATTAATAAGGTACACTACTGAGTATGCACCCCCTATTTCTGTAGATTTATTTGTCTAGGCAATCGAATAAAACTATTCAATGAATCGACATATGGATTTATACGGTTTATTATGATTGTAGGGATAATTCCGTAGTCTCCTGCTTAACGAGAGCGCTAAGAAAGTATCAGGAGCCCCTCTGGGATTCACAATCGCTACCGCCAAAAGTAAGGATGGACATTTACAAATAACTTGTAATACATACGAAATATTTTTTTAAATCAATTATTTATTATTCTTGAAGAATAAAGTGTATTTAAATAAATATACTTACTTTCTAATGAAAAATTAAAAATAATTAACAAAACAATTTTTAACTTTAGATATTGTAAGTGTATGTAAATATTTCTTTAAAATTACAAGTTTAATTATTAGAGACTAATCGATTTCTGAGTAATTGATGCTTTCAGTCGCCGACTACATTCACCCAGAGATGCAGCGGCTACTCCATGACGATTGAGTTGAACTCAAGACCGCGCGATCTCGACTGCAACCTCGACTGGAGCTTACTCCGGCAAATCGAACGAGCCGCCTGGAAGTCTGGCGCTCTTCAAAGACGCGGTCGGACAGCCGGTAAAGATCTCGGGACATAATTGGGCCAGTCTCTGCTCGCCTGCTTTCTTGATACATAATGCAGTAAACCACTGCGGGTCGGTTTGTGGGTCAGTCGTCAGAGTAACCCGATCACCGCCCTGAATTGCGCGGAAAAAACTACAGCTCTCCCGATCGCATCATCGTCGCTATGAAAGTTGGCCAGTAATTACGGTGTTTCGCGCAGTGTCAACCCCACGGATGCTCGGTCCAACCGGTCACCAAGTAGGCAGCAAAGCTTGTGGCTCGAGGTACCGCCAAGGCAGCGACTGTGGACATCCGTCGGCGAGAATACCCGGGTTGGCGACAGGACGCAGGTAACAAATTACGAGGCTGCGTCGTGTGCATAAAAATAACTGACTTTGCTCCAAATTTGGAAAAATACGACTATTTCGGTACCTTTTGGAACGGAATACGTGAACATTTTTACAAAATATATTACTAAAAATGCATTTTTATTTTATTACTTTTATTGCATAATAGCATTTTAAAATTACCTTATCGTAAATATTTTATAGTAGCAGTTTGTAGATTCAAGACTCGATTAATGTGCAATGACAAAGGAGCTGATCAATGTCTTATTTTTAATAACCAGATTCACCTTTCACTAAAACATAATTTTACAGTATATTATTTCACTTGAGTCTTTAATTTTAATAATTAATAATGTATAAGACAATTATTTCTTATTTTATTTATTTAAGTTACAATATACTTTTACTAAATTTTTTTTCCAAATGCAATTACGTTCAGCAAAGTTTCGGAAAATCTCATCAATCAAATAAGAACCAAATTTGAAGTTCATCCAATTCTTACTTAACCTAGTAGATAATCAATTATTTATATGCGAGTAGAGATGATATGTTCCACACTCGCAGTTTACCAAGGTACTCCATGGAAGAACACGAGCCAAAGTTCCTGCAGCCGTGCAAGCCACCCTGCCAGAACAGCAGCCGGCCCTCGGTGCCGAAGATTCATTTCGATTTCGGTAAGCTTACGACTCATCCTTTGGAATCCTCGTAAGATGATGAGTATGCGGTCCAGATTCCCTGCGGATCGGAAAGACGGAGTGGGTGCTGCACACGGTCGTACATCGGATCGCACTGGGCAGCACGCAAGGCCTGGGCGTGTCCACGCAGAAGCAGCTGATACGCGGCCTGCTGAAGCACCAGGAGGCGCACCGGAACATAAGCCACGCGTGGGTGCCCTGCCCACGGGACGGTTTCGTGCCCATCGTCTCGGACGACCTTTACCTCGTCAAGATCATCGCAGCGCAGCCCCTCGACGACGACAGAGCCATCGCCTACTTCCTCGCCTCACCAGTGGCCAATGTGTCGCTGAGGCTCTTCTACAGGGTCCTCGTGGTCTACGACGACGCCACTGCCCGCACAGCTGAGTGCCTTACCTGCCCTCTCGACGACGAAAGTAACGGTTTCGAAAGCAGCGAGCCCGGGACGAGCCCGCAATGCCTGTGGGCCGAGGTCAACATGGGCCGCGACGCCCTGCGCTACATACTCAAATGCTGGTTCGTCAAGCTTTCTGTTTATGGTTATACAATTACATACAATGTATACAAAACATAACGTACGTTTACAAGGTTATCATTTAAGGACGTACATGTTCTTGCGCATATCTATAAAATTAACAAGATTGTCTTTTAATTCCATTACGCGACAGAATACAAATGTAGTTGATCCACTATTTTATACTTTACAGTTTTACCGCGGGCCCTAAAATGATTGTTAAATGAATCGAATTAAAATAAAAGAATAACTTCGTTTACAAACATTCTAGTAATAATAATAATAACAATTCGGCTAGATTTTGAAATTTTAAAAACTTAATTGTCATAAACTCTAAATGAAACTCAATCGTCAACTTTCATTCAGCATTTTAGGTTCGAATTAAACCCTGCACGTATAAGTCTTAAATATCTATAATAGTAAAAATAGTAAATAATAGATTGAAAGTCGTACTTTAAATTTGAGCGGGACTTAGCGCTTAAAGATTTGTAGGATTCGCAAAGTAAAGGAAAGCGTGGTAATGCCATAGGGGTCCAGAGGTGCCCTGGCTAGCAATCGTCTCGACGCATGAGAATCTCGTGCTGCAACGACTGGCCCTCGCGGATAAGCTGTCCTCTGATTTCCGCTCGCTTCCTCGACCTCTGTATCGGGAGTTCGAGATGGACCTGGGGAACGGCTTCCAAGCGCGCGCCCGGCTCCACCTGCCGGCGAACTGGTCCGAAGGCCACTGCCCCGAGGGTACGCGGCTTCTCCTCCGGCTCGGCGATCGGCAGTGCTCGCAGCTGGTGAACGCCCGCTTCGACCTGTCCATCACGAACTACCTCGTCCTCGCCGAAGGCTACGCCGTGCTTTACGTGAGCGCCCACCCCTCCACCTTAGCCCAGATTGCTCCCCATCTTACCCGAGGCCGCGGGACAGGCGGACGTGCGCGGCAGCGAGTTCCAGCGGCTGGACCTGGCGAGCACCAAGTTCTGGGTGCGCGAGGTCTTGCAGGTCGAGGACTACCTGCGCGTGGTGGCGCAGGCGGGCAGGGTGAGCGGCTGCCCCGCGGCGACCTTCGGGGCCTTCGGCGAGGAGTACGGGGGTCACATGGCCCTGAAGCTCCTCGCGGCCGACCGGCCGAGGGTGAAGCGCGAGGAAGCCCCGGCGTGCGTCCAGGCCTCCGCCGTCCGGCCTTCCGCGCCCTGGCAGCAGTACGTGCCGCCGTACGCCTCCGAGGTAGGTATGACGCGCGCCCCTCCCACGGACTCGGCGGCAAATCTCAGGTGGGCCGACGCTCGAGCAGGACAGCAGCGGGGACGAGGCGTCGCTGAGGAGGAGCCGCTACAGGAGCCAGAACCTCGCGCCGATGGTGACGGACCTCGCGGACAAGGACCTCACCTTGTACACGGGCAGCCCCAAGCACGGGCAGCCCCACTACTACACGGACAACCTCCTCGGGCTGCTTCGCCAGCAGAACGTGAGCTTCGGGCACGAGCACTACGACGACCCCTCGGCCGACCTCTGCCCCACCAAGACTCGCCTCTACGGGGACATGGTTCGGAACCTCAAACGCTCCTTCGACGGGCCCTAATGTATACCTTACGTGCGATGCTATTCGCCATGTGTTGCGATATTCCGATGCTTCGCGGCCGGTAGCTTTTTTATTGTTCTCGGCACGCTTTTGATAATATCCGTATAGAAAGTAAGTTTTTTTACGATATACATAGATCTCCGAATAATTTTATTTTTTATATTTAGTACTTGTTACGCAGGTAGCTTTTTATCGAATAATAATAATACGAGGTGGAATTTCCCTGCTCTCGTTTTAAATAAGTCCAATTAATATTTCTTTATCCAACCTTCAATTATCATTAGTTGAACAACTACACCTTGTATTACAAATATCATTATATAACTACTTTTGAGGCACAACATCTGTGTTAAGAATTTGCGAAATATGATTCGATTTTATTTTAAGTATATATCATGCAATCTTTATAATTGTTAATCATTTTGTATCGTCAATTCTATTTATTAAACGTATCGTTATATACTACACGAGTGAATTGATCAATAATTTAAAACAATTATCACTTATTGAAACTTTAACTTATAGTTAGCTTACAAATACAATAACCAGATCAAATTTATTAATTTTCAACGATCAAAGTATTCTCTGTATTGAATCAGTTACAAAGAAAAAAAATTATTAATATAGATCCATTATAAAACAGTGTTATTTCAATAGATATGTGATTTTTTCAATTTTTCAGTAGCTACTCTTTAATACATTTAATGTGCCGCTTTAATTTTATAAATTTGTTTTTAATTCACGTTATTATAAGTTTTTTTTACAATTAATCAATCAAGAATTATTTATCAGCACGTATTATTTGCGTAAAATATATAGAATATAGAAGAATCGAGGTCTTATAGAGTAATTAATCACTATATGAATAATCAATATAAAAGTTTGTAGAAATAATGATTTATATTACACAAGATATATTTATAAATAATGTAACTATACTCATCAATAACCTTAGCAAACGTAACAAATAACTCAGTTTATTTTGAACACATATAGCTTATTGTATCTTACAACTACAGGTGAAAATACCTAATTACTTAAAAGAAAATTTGAACTTTATAGACCGTATTTACGAACCATTGATTTCGTTCAATTACACCATATAATTTTTACAATGTAAAAGTAACTATTGTACATTCACCTGATAAACCCAACCATGCGCCACTCATTTTCCCAACACTGCGAGCCATTGCTCTGTCGCAATAAACTTACGGCTAAGGAACACGTGCTACTGGTGTCCAAGAAAAAAAAACGATTGGATACTTTGGGCTACAAAAATGTAATCATGCATCCCTGGTGGGGATCGAACCCACGACCTTTGGATTAGAAGTCCAACGCGCTATCCTCTGCGCCACAGGGACTGACGTTTTAGCTCGTATTAAAAATCGAAGTGGGCTTGCACTCCGTTGCCGGCAGATGGCCGTATTCATCAGCTGTTCCGCCAGCAGCGCGAATTGCGTACATGAACGTATCTTACAATGTGTGCCGCATGCGCACTATTTGTCAACTACTGAACACTCGCGCGCACTTTGTACAATCTATCGCTCACACGGTATGTTAGGAAGGCAGTTTATCTCCATACGTTGTCTCAATATTCTCCTGATAAGTCATCGTTGAACACGTATATATATAAGTGTAATAAAATAATCTCGTATTTGATATTCATAGCATTTTTTAGAACAGCACAAATCAGATTATTTCGTAGACATTTCAACTAGTTTTATGCTTGTCATCTTTAAACTTTTTTACCGACTGATTTTCTTTATTCAATAGATATTCCTATTAAACTACGAAATTCATAGTTCACTGTATAATGGATTATACTACACGGCATAAACTTTAATCAAGTTATTTGGTTTTATTGATATAATAAAGTAAAACTGATATATAGTTTAAAAGCTACATTACATTTTCATAGCATTATTTAATTAATAGTAAAAATGAACATGGTTTTTCCTTTTCGTGAGAGAAGCAAATATAATAGTTACAAACTAAATAAACTTGGGTTAATATTGCAGATATATAATTTTAATAACAGAATGAAACTGATTAAATTTAAATTGACTGCCATGTTCAAACTCTGGCGCAGCTGCTGTATACCCTTGCGTAGCAACAGGAGTAAAACGCGAAAATCCAATAATTGAAATTATAAATAGCTTGAAACTTATAAATCTCTAAATTATTTACGTCAGTATCTACTGCTCCTCGTTGAAACACTTAAACTCGTAAAAAGGAGCCAAGTTATATAGCGTTGAGATTGTAACGACTGGAAGCCATAATCGAATGACGGCTGCCCTCCTAAAGCAACTTCCATGGCAAAGTTATGCGAGGGCCGCGTCACCCGGGCACCCGGGCAGGCACCGTTTCGTGCAATTCACTGTAATAAAAATCGCGGAAAGCCCGCGAGGCCAGGCAGCAGCTCGGGCAGCAGCAGTGCACGCGAGCGAGTCCGGACTGGCTGCAGCGTGCATCAACGCTCGAATGGGGCAAAGGAGCGTTGCCGGGGGAGCGCGGGATATACGCGGCTCCCGTTATATGCACGCGCGAGGAGCCTGCCCTCCTCCCCGCGCGGCTGATTTACGGGAGGCGCCGGGCCGGTCCGCGCGCGCTGGCGGCCGCGAGTGCACGCAGCGCGGGATTCGCGCGGGCTATGCCCGACCCTCGCCCCCCCCCCACTCCGCCGGGATGAAAAGCTAAAGCGCCCGGCGACAGGGGGGAACCGCCGCGGTAGGCAACAAGGCCCCTCGAGAGACTAAAAGCAGAAGCTCGCGCCCGTATGAGCGCGCCGGCGCTCGCGGATGGACGAGTCCTCCCCCCGAGGCTCCCTGCGCTTTTAGCCGTACTGCGCTGCGGCCGGCCCCCCCCGCCTTATTATTACGCGGGCCCATGCGCATGGTATCGCTTCGGACTAGATAACGGCTCACGGGAAAATTAGCTCGGCTGAGAAAAAAGTTGCGCAAAGAACTCCGCGACTGCTTGCACAAGCGCGTTTTACCGCGTCCCCACAGAGGTGACAAAGGAACAGGGGGACAGGGCGCTTAAGTATGGGCTTGGGAAAAGAGCGGCAAAGCCACAAAGATGTAAATGGATGAGTCGTGCCCTCTCGTTCATAAGTACGCAGGTGTGTGCACGCACATGCGCTTATCTCGCTTGGTCGAGCACAGCAACAGCCGCGGAAAACCATCTCTCCAATGTATCTCTACAATATGCCTATATAGTCGTCCAATAGTGGCCTAAGGTTTGTTCAACTCTCATGGCAGGAAAGCACAAAGCTCGCCCACTCCATCCTGCACCTTTTCCACTTGCTCGAGCTTGCCAACTAATAAAAGGACAATGATCGTTGTAAAGTACCAATAATTCCATGCATTGTAATTGAAAAGACCAAATGGCTGCTGCTACACTCTACAGTTAGTTGGGAACATTAAAATCAATAAATAATTTTTGCAGTGAATGTCGAGAAAAAAATTACATCTTTAATAATACTGAATTATACTTCGAATAAAAGCGATTGAATAATTGGGGCAAAGTGATCTTATACAATTTCGAAAAAAGATTGGTCGTTCCACTTGACAGTCAAACATAAAACTGTTACAGCCTTGTGTAAGTAGTAAAATCCTTGCTCTACTTTGGCGACCGATGTTTATAATTATATAAGTAGTAAAAGTTCGGTATAGTGCGGTCAGTAATATTCATTTAAACGTAAATGAATATTGTGATAGTTGCATATCGCTTCGCCGAGTTTATGATTGATAATGCTCCTATTTTGTATTTTACACTCGGTTTTATAAAAGTCTCAAGATCGCAGTCATGTAATACTGATGCTTATTAATATTTAATTTCTACTGGCACTTGATTACCGAAACCTTCGCATATCTTCTTCCATTCGTATTCACGTCTCTAACGAGACAAATCACCTGATAGAAAAGAGAGCAAAGGGAGCAGCCGACGAGTCGAGTAGTGGCCTAACCTCTAAACGGCTCGGAGGCAAAGACAGAGAGAGCACATAACGTTGCATGATACACACTGACACAGCTGCACTCCTGAGAGTGCGTGTCGTGTCTGTTGGTCTCCCCTCTCCTCGCGGCCCAAAGAGCGCGAAGGCGAAAGATGGCGGCTCGAAAACATATGAGAAAGGATGGCGGGCTGGTTGTCGAGCATCAACAGCGAGCCCCTCTTCCCCGAGGCTACTCCCATGGCCCGGTCAACGCTTCCCCTCGCCTCACCTAATCCCCAGGAGGTCGGCGCGTGAAGCCGCTTCCCCTGACCGCGGGAAGACGGCCCAGCAACGAGGCGGCGAACGTCGGCGGAGAGAGAGACAGCCCACCTTGCTACAAAACGAACTTGCTGCGCGACGGCTGGACCCTGCAGGTATACCTATACACTTGAGGAGTCGGGTTAGTCGGGTATCGCGCAGTACTAGTCAGCGAATCCGTGCTATCCGTCCGTCGACAGCTCCGGCGTTCACCCCCGGGGCCTGGTGCGACCTCCTCGGCGCGCGCGACGCGCACAAGGAATCAGAACGAAGAAGCGGCGCGCGCTGGGATCTCGAAAATCGATTGTTGTGAACGAAATTTTTTCCCTCCCCCACTCTCGTGCTGCCGTCGCGCTCTCGCTCCCCCGCGACCGCCGAGCGCTCCACCGTCTGCACTCATCCCCCGCACACGCGCGCCTTCGGCTCGCGCGTTATATTGTTGTTGTCGACGGGCATCTCTCGGCGAAGGGCCGATAACAGTCGCGCTCGCTCGCGGGTCCAAGTGTATAATGAATACGCGGACATTCCATTGTTGTTGAATCCGATCGCTTTTGTTTTGCATCCCTTTCGCGCTGTATATATGAATCGAACGGAAACGATGCTTTGTTTTGCTGATGTAGAGAGGAGCACTGACTTGGATGTGCACAAGGACGGATCAATACAAGTGCAGGTGTAAACAAACACAGAATGTTATTAAACGTCGATAGTGACACTGTTCTTGTGTCAGGAAATATTTACCGTATGATTATCATACTGTGATCTCACATTTGAGTTTTTTGAATGGCAGATGTCAAAGTGAGTACCTCTGTGAGATCTTCCAAAATAATAACAATTTTCAATGTATTACGCTTTACCACGTAGAATACCACTTTCTTAAAACATCTTTCTTCAATTATATTTTACTTCTAACTAAATTATTGAATCTATTCTATTTAACTTTAACTTTAAGCGATTTGACTTTTTATATGTTAACAATAACTGTTTCTTATTTAATTGTCATATTAACTAATTTTGTTGCTATAAATAAAGGATAATAAATAGACATATATATGACTATCTTAAATGTTACTTAAATGATTGTTGTATTTAAAGTAGTTCAATTAAACAAAATATTATGTAAAACTTATTTTTCTTTAGCATAGGCATAAATTGTTATTGAATCCTCAAAATTTTATTGTAATGACTTAGCATAGAAAGACTTAATATTTCATCCTTTTTCACAAATGGAATCTAATGGGATCTAAAACAATGAGCATAAAAGGTTTTTCTTGTATTGTAATTTATCAACTGTAGCATTAAGCTTTTCTTATGTTATTAATAATACTATGGAATATTATAATTCGTATTGATTAATTCTTGCAGGGAACAAAGAGCCATGTCTACTCGTGGAGAATGGGTTCAATTGCTTCGGTGCTGCAGTGGCATTGCTCAGAGTGCTCTCTAATAAACCCAACTGAGACTCCCCAATGTGCAAGGTGTGGGTTGTCACGAGTCAAAAGCGATGAAAGAGCTGCATCAACTTATATTCTCCTTCGTAATTCCCTGACCCTGTGTCCAGATAACCCGAGGATAGAGAATACATCCTACTCTTCCTCGGGATCTTCAAGCCCTCCAACTCCACCACCAAGGCATCGAATTACAGCAAGTAGTCAGTCCACTGTTGATGCTTCAACTGTATTAGAACCAAAGGAACGACTAAAGCTACCACCTGTGCCCTCGCTCCAAAAAAATCATTATGAAACTTTTCTTGTATTAAGGTAAATTATGGTACAATATACAATAATTGATATATGTTTGTCTTAAGCAAATCATCATTGTTTTAATTTTAACTCTTACATGATTTTTATATCAGAATTGTATTATTTTCCTAATAGTGACAACAGAAATTGCATAGAATCTAGTAATACTGTACAAAAACGCAGAGGCTCTTGGTCAGGAGCAATTAGTAATGTTCCAGCACTGATAAAATCATCTTCTCTTCCATCATTGGTAAATCAATGGACATGTATCCGTTGCTTATTGAATAACAGTTGCAGAGCAGCACCAATTTGTACAGCTTGTGGTGCAAGTTCCTCAATATCACAAACTCAAGCTACACAGATAGGAGTGAGAAAATGCCGGAGACTAAATACAAAGAAAATAAATAGTTCCAAGCCATGTGCCCGGCTAGATCTTGTAACAAAAGTAACAACAGGATCTGTTACAAGGGTATTAGATACTAGCACGAATAATGTGAAAATTTCAGTAGGAATCAACAATAACAACAATAACAACAGTAACAACAACAATAACAAATCAGAAGGTAGAAATTAAAAATTTTCTTGGATTATAATATATTCAATGTCTAAATAATCAAACATTAAATGTAGTAGTTAGTGAATCAAACTTGTGTAGCAATAAAAAGGTATTATATTTATTAAAGATTATAGAATATAAAAGACTTATCTTAAAAATTCGTCCGAAAAAATGTCTATTCTGCAAGAAATTGTGCCCTACTTTTTTAATAAGACTAGTTCATTGCTTAAAGTGATGCTAGTGTACACTATATACGTATTTTACGTTATTGACGTTTGAAGACTTTTAAAAATCACCTTGACCCTATCTACTATTTTCTTACACTAAGATTTGTAATTGACACCTTCAATGTGACATAATCAGTATACAGCATAAATGGCTTTTTCAAGATAATTACAAATACTTTATAATTCCTTTATAATATTAGAAATCAATATTTATTTAATTCAAATGTAAAAAAATAAGTTTAGTTTTATTTTTTGTATATAGAGAGAAAAACACTATTTCAAATCGTCTGAATTGAAATATTATATAATTTAACAAAACCTCATTAATATAATTGTTATCACTGATATTCACACATCTTACAGACTTTACAATGATCATACGAACGTGATGATTATTAAACGACTCTAGCATCGAGACTAGCAAAAAGCCTGGATCTTAATAGTTTGTAATTAACTTCAGCTTATATATAATTAATATTACATGATGACTTATCCCAATAATGAGATGAGCTCGAGGATAAAGAATAATTAGCATACATAAATATCTTTGAACTCCTGTCAATGACGGTGAAATGAAATAATAAATTTACCTCGAATATTATTCATAATAAAATAACTAATAAGACATAAATAATAAAAGCATTCACATCAGTTAGCGTTAATAAAAATATAAAAGCTTGATAATAATTACAATGTATATGAAACCTAAAAATAGATCCACGCTGTTCAGATATTCAATTATAACGGCAACGAACTCTAATGTCTTGCCGTTAGCGTTGGTCTAAATAAAATATTTTTCATTGTTAACTATAATATACAGGAAAACAATTTGGAGCCAGGCACAAAAAACACCTATTGTTCTTTTCAGAAATGGCACAGTTGACGAGCATCAACCGTAGCGAACGTACGCGCGGCGGCAGTAACGGCAGCAACAACCGTGAGGACTGGCGGCTGCCAACTGTCGAAGGTTTACATTCAGGAACATCAGCCAGTTATATTGACAGTAATGTTGATAATCCTAGGTAAATAAAATAAAAATAATTACACAAATCTACTTGCACAAAAATTATGTTTCTTAAACTATTAATATCATTATATTAGCCACTCATCGCAACGATCTCCAAAACGCCACAGCCCGTCAATGTACGAAAGAGTCAAATCAAAGGTGAGTCGTTCTTTGTCGAACGGCTCAGTGGTACAAAAACTAGGCGCGAGTGGTTTAGTGGATGGTGCAGCTCGACCGACGAGTCTTATCGTCACCGAGATGAGTCAAGTAGTGGACGAGAGTCTGTGGAGCTGTGATAATTGCACCCTCGACAACGAACCAGGCCTAGAGCAGTGTGAAGCCTGCGAAGCCCCGCGGAGTCCGGCGCCCTGCAGTGGCGTCGTTATCAGCGTACCCGCGTGGGAGCCTCGGGCACTATCCTCCGCTGGACCTCTGTCCTACAGGTGAGTTATCAATCTCTCTTATAATATCGTGGTATGTTACACTTCTCAACACTTTTTAACACTGATTAATCTTAACTTTAATCACAGACGGTCCTTCTCGGACGTGGACTCGGTGTCGAGCATCACACAGCGCAAAACGGCGAATCGACGGAGCCTGAACGACGATGAACCGCCAGCAGTTCCTCCACATTCGGCGGGCTTCAATAGTGGCTCGAAGCCCAAATACTCCTACATTGGCATCACGGATCCGGACGTGCCGCCGCCCCTGCCAAAGAAACAAGGCTCCAAAATAGCCCACGCCAGCCATCAACATGCGCGCAGTGAGTCCACCAGCCCCGTGGCCGTGGCCGCCGTCGATCCTTCCCTCAGTCCTCTTAAGCGAATGTGGACTTGTAGAAAGTGCTCCTACGCGTACAATCCTCTCTGGTCATCTGGCTGCGACATATGCAGCTCCTCGAGGTCCCCCTCATCCCTCGCCGCTCTATCGAGTCCCGGTAACTGTACTGACCCAGGCCATGACCCACAATTACTTGCTTAAGATCTAACCGGTGAATAAATTTGCAGCCGGAAAAAACGTGTCCAGCAGCCGCAGTCAACTGCAGTCGCCCATCGCCATCTCCCGTGATAGCGTACGCTACATCCCGACAAGGGCGACGCTAGCTACCGCCGAGTCCGATTTGGAGGATCACCTCGATACGCCCACGACGATTCAATCTTCCTGGACTTGTAAAAAGTGCACCCTCGTGAATCCGGTCTCGCGGGCGACCTGCGAGGCCTGCGGTGGCTCTAAATTACGTAGCGTCAGCTGCCACCTCGAAGATCCGACACTACGAAAAGACCAGTCCTGGGTCTGCCCCTCCTGCACCCTACGCAACCCCCTCACCGCACAGGCCTGCCAGGCCTGCAAGAGTCTCGCCGACTTTCTCGAAGTGCCCCGCGAAACTAGAATCACCACGCCTCACCACCAACAGGTTGTTATTATGAAACGTGTTCGCCGTATAAATATTATTCCGTTAAATTTTCGATACCCGCTTATGTAAAATTTAGAATAAAAATTAGAATTTGACATATTTATCGCAGCTGGTAACCCAGAGAAGCCCTAGTCCAAGGCTAGCTAGTGCAGTGGTTGCTGCAGTTGCAAGTCCTATGCAAAAGATCGTTACGCCAAGGCACAGAAATTCCGTGAGGAAAAATGGGCCAGGCAATACAGCGGCGAGTTCGAGTGCAGTTGATAAGAGACATTCCAAGAGCAAGGATTCCAGCAGTGCACAGGTGCATTATCATCAACGAAATTCAGATTATCTAAAATAAATTATTATTACTATATTGTTACTATGCCGGCGTTTTTACAGTGGCAATGCAAATTATGCACATACGAGAACAAGAGCACGAGCGGCAATTGCGAGATGTGCCAAAGCTCGAAAACTCTTTCGCAGCTGGCCGGCGAGAGACTGAGACTTCATCATGAACCCAGCACCAACACTCTTAGGATACAGCGCCAGGAGAGCGTTGTTATGGAAAATCTACGGCAAATCGAAGAGAGAGATGCCCTTGAAAAATGGGAGAGAATCGTCCGATATTGCAAAGAAGTAAAGAATTGTTTAATGTTACTTTCGTGCTGGTGGATTTAATAAATAAAAAACAGAAGTATTAATTAAAAAGTATCTTGACTCCTTTCAGACAAACGAGCCTTTCGTTGACGATTCGTTCCCACCCGCACCCAAATCTCTTTACTATAATCCTGCTGAAACAAAGGATAATCATGTCGTCCAGTGGAGGCGGCCTCATCAGATCAACGTCGACTCTAGCGTTGACTCGAAGTTGCCGTGGGCCGTGTTCCGCACCCCCTTGCCATCAGACATATCACAGGGAGTTCTGGGCAACTGTTGGCTTCTGTCAGCCCTTGCTGTGCTTGCAGAAAGCGATGAGCTCGTACGACGCGTTCTCGTGATGAGGGAAACGTGCCCCGAGGGCGCTTACCAAGTCCGACTATGCAAGGATGGCAAATGGACCACGGTGCTCGTCGACGATCTCTTACCCTGCGATAAAAGGGGTCATCTCGTTTACTCTCAGGTGAGATTCATAGTTTCTAACGCTCAAAATTTGCACTGCACTCAGAATTTGAAAATTAAACAACATTTGCTTGGTTCCTAGGCGAAGAGAAAGCAGCTGTGGGTGCCATTGATTGAAAAAGCGGTGGCCAAAATTCATGGTTGCTACGAAGCTCTGGTCTCGGGACGGGCAATCGAGGGACTCGCGACTCTCACAGGTGCCCCTTGCGAAAGTGTGCCTTTACAGCCATCGGCACTGCCTAGCGAAGACGAACTCGACAGGGACCTCATTTGGGCGCAGCTACTCTCTTCGCGGCAGGCTATGTTCCTTATGGGTGCGAGCTGTGGTGGAGGCAATATGAAGGTCGATGAAGACGAATATCAGAGAAAAGGCCTAAGACCGAGGTATACATATTGTCTTGTATGGCAGTAACCAATATTAAGTAATTTCTCATAACGGAATGTCTTTTACTTCAGGCATGCGTATTCAGTATTGGATGTTCGTGACGTGCAAGTGAGTTGATGAAAATGAGTAATTTACACTTTAATAAGTAAAGTCATTTGAAAACTGAATTTGATTTATGTAGGGTATAAGGTTGTTGCGGCTTCGGAACCCATGGGGACACTATAGTTGGAAAGGTGATTGGTCGGACGATAGTCCAATATGGACGCTTCAGTTGCGAGAAATGTTGATGCCCCATGGAGCATCAGATGGCGTCTTCTGGATATCGTTCGACGATGTACTTAGGTATTTTGACTGCATAGACATTTGCAAGACTCGAGTCGGATGGAGCGAAGTTAGATTGAGAGGTACTCTACCACCGCTTTCATCTTTGAGACATCTCTCTTGCGTTCTCTTAACCGTTTTGGAGCCAACTGAAACAGAGTTCACACTCTTCCAGGAGGGACAAAGGTATTGCGAATACTAACTGCTTACTCTACCAGTTATTTAATATAATGAAATGACTTTTTTAACAAGGAGTTTACTTATACTTTAGAAATTCGGAGAAGTCACAACGTTCTCAGCTTGACCTTTGCGTGGTGGTATTCCGCACGCGTTCACCAGCGGCTCCCGAGGTCGGTCGCCTCGTTGAACACAGTAAACGGCAAGTGCGCGGGTTCGTCGGTTGTCATAAAATGCTTGAACGTGATCTTTATATTGTTGTATGCCTGGCCTTTAATCATTGGCATACCGGCATGGAGGACACTTCAAGCTATCCTGAGTATGTGCTGGCAATTCATAGTTCCAAAAGATTACTCGTAGAGCAAATCTCACCACCAGCATTCGTACTCGCGGATGCTATTATTAGCCTAACATTAGCCAAAGGTCAAAGACACGAGGTAGGCTTATCGGAACTTGGAAAATTATTGTAGATAGTTTTTGTCGTTAGTATTTGTTTTATTTACATTATTTTAATTTAACAGGGTAGAGAAGGTATGACAGCCTACTACCTGACCAAAGGCTGGGCAGGATTAGTCGTAATGGTTGAGAATCGTCACGTTAATAAGTGGATTCATGTCAAGTGCGACTGTCACGAAAGCTATAATGTCGTGTCGACGAGGGGACAACTTAGAACTGCCGACAGTGTTCCTCCACTTCATCGGTTAGTATATTATATGTTTATAGTTAATGATTACAGCATAATTTACGCTAAAACAGAAATAGATAAACCTAATTGATTAATAATTTTTAATTATCAGACAAGTTATAATAGTGCTGACACAGCTTGAAGGAAGCGGAGGCTTTTCAATAGCTCACCGACTGACTCACCGGCTGGCTAATAGCGGCAATCTCCACGACTGGGGCCCTCCTGATACCCAACACTGTCCACCCATCGACACTCAGGTCGAAGGTCTGCACAGTCCTCGCCTAATAACTTGAGGGCCCAGCTGCCGTTGCAGCCACCAGCTTTTTATTATAACCGTTGTGCATTTCGTATATCTAGGATTTCGAAATGTGCACGTAGTAATCGAAGCCCGAAGGTACCAAAGTTTTAGAAAAAAATAAAAAAGTGATTATAACGTTTACATGAAAAGGTACACAAAAGTCAATCGCTATACGCTAGTTTTTAAAAGAGAATAAGGGAAGTGATGAAAAATTTATAGACTGCCTTTTATTGCATTTGCATACAATGATTAATAAAAATATGCCTTTTTTCTTCTACAAACTATCATTGATTGATTAAAGGAATATTTATGATTTATTATTTTTGACAAATAAAAGTTTTTTTTTCTATTTTTAAGTTAGAACCTTTTTTATTGTGAAAAAATATATTTTATCTGTTGAAAGCTTTTAATGAAAGTATATTTATGTTTTATATGCACATTTAACATTGTATGGAAAATCAATGAGAGTCAATCTTTATAAACCTGATGAAAATAATCTAAGAGTATTAGTTCAAAATGTATCTCTTGCACAGATGTACAAGAGTGATTCAGAAAGATTTTTGCGCAAACTAGGCTCTTACAAATAACATTAACCAACAATGAACTCATTATGTATACAATAAAAAACTTATTTTCTCAACATAACATGTAAGTGTCGTAAAAGGATTAAACAAAGGGCAAAGAAAATGCTGCAAGTTAGCATGTCTATCTTCTAATAAAGAGTGAATCGTAATTGAAGCGTAGTGCATGAAACAGAATAATAATGTACAATTGGATATCGTGAAGTGAGAAAAAACTTTAGGAAACATTAGCTATAGTGTGATCAGTGCACCATTTGATTTTTATTTAAATAATTATTTAGGGGAGTAGCAACTCAAAATTAATACAGTTCAATATCTATTTAAAGTAGTAATACAAAAAAAAGCTTTATCTTTGTGAAGTAATTTTTTATCTCAACAAATATAGTAAATATTTCCAAACAAAAACAAAATCTCTACTATGTGTATATAATTAATATAAGTACTTGTTCAAATTCTTTTAATCTTTTAAAATAATATTATCAAAATCTTTCCTTTAACCAATTCTACTTGTACTAATTTAAATAAGTACTTGGTCTCTAAATTAAGTGAATGAACTACAAATTTCTTTTTATTATTTTCATTAAGTATGGCCTTATGTTAAGCACCGTTAAAATACCAGTGTTAAATGCTTATGCTAAAAATGTAACTATATTGTTATTTCCAAATCAAATATTTCTCAAATATTTCTACATAATGATAAATATTGATCTTCAAACTCTTGAAAAATGTTCACTGCCAAACGATGTCGAGTTGAACAATGTTGCATTTTACATTATTGTATCAATGTTTGAAATAGAGTTTATTGCTTTTGAAATTATTTACAAAGTATCTAACAAATGCACTTAGATCTTAAACTCAGATCATTGTACCTAGACTCATACTATGTACAAAAAGTACCATATTTAGGAACATAATGAATTAAGGTGTATAATTTGAATCTCATTTTAGTAAAATTAATACTTGATCCACTTGCAACATGAATACATTCGAATGGTAAAAATGATTTCAAGAAGCACTGAAATAAGAATGAAATAACTCAAAATGCTTCCTGTATTCAACCTTTTTGTGCCTGGTCAAGTGAATGATGCAAACAAAAGCTTCAAGTTTGAGAGAAGTTTTTTTTTCCTTGTTGTATTCTTCTAAATAATCATTGTATACAGCACAAAGATTTCAAATGTAATCTTGCTAGGTATTTTATAATGTACAAATGTATGATTGAATGGTTGCAATGAAATTAATCATCTCTCGTACATTAATTTTTAGTATTTTGAGACTGTTGCGTATGATTGCAAATGTTTTTATTGTTCGTTTTAATCAAAAAGGATGAAATAAATTCTTTTAAAGATTTAAAGATATCGAAAATATAATATTAAATCGTATTATCTATAATTTTGCATTTAAGTTTTTAAAGTATCATATTGAAATTTAATTTTAATAAATATTTTCGGTAGGTAAAGAATGTTTATACATAAACTTAATTTAAAAAACAGAAATCTTTTTTTGATATCTTTTAGTCAATGAAAGATTTTTTCATCATTTTAATAAAGATTTTTAATAAGTATTTTAAAGTCATTTTGTGACAATATTTTTTTCAAAATGATGTTTCAATTTTAAATTTTAATGTGTGTTTCCCTTTAATATTTTACGTATTTTAACAAAACAAAAAATAGGTGTGCAATGTTAAGGGCTATGCTATGGGCAATCAGTATTTTAAGAAATGGGGTAAAACAGTAAACCAAAATTAATTTTTATTTTTTCATTGTTAAATATTGATTGCAGCAACATGACAATACCCGATTTTGTGATCGATCGATAGATCAGAATGTCTCATCGAAAGCAGCGTTAGAATTTATTGTTTATATTAAATAAATTACCGTAAAGTATCCTTTATTTGTGATTATAAAATTTTTTGTGCTATGTTAAGTCTTTTATAGAGGTGAGTTTCAAAATATAGCTTAGTAATAGTCTATATATAAAGTTATTTATTTGATTTAGTATTTAGCTAAGCGCATTTTTTACGTTATCTGTTATTCGATATAGATATTTACTTTGCAAAATGCGCACAAAAATAGCATTAAAAATTATTAATAATAGGGTCGAAATATCAAACACGATCTCAATGCTATAAATTAAAGTTAGAAATATTAATTTAAATATTTAGAATGCATATAACGTACTCAAAATATTACACTATAAAAAATTTAATAAAACAATTAGTATCAATTAAAACAAATTAAGCTATTCTCTTGTATTATTCAGTTTTGAAACTCACCTAACACTACGATGGTAGAGATCAATAAATTTCTTTGTTCTTGCTCTGAACACGCAGAGAGAGAGAATGTGACTTCATCTCATCATTTTCGCCAAAAGTTTGTTTTAATCTTCAGTGTAATTTTTTTAAAAATGAATCTTCTAAAAACTAAATAGAGAAACATGGAATTTAACCAAAAAAAGCAAGAGAAAATTTTTACAGCTTATGAACCAAAACAATAAAAATAAAACGATAGCTTGCAATAGAATCTGGATTCAGTGGCCTTCGTTTTTTAACAAATATTACAAAAAATACAAAAATAAACGGAAACAATGAAAAAAATTACATACATTTTAAATGAAACTGATCGTGTTCAATTAAAGCAAAATAATAAAGAGAAAATTCAAGTATAATATTTGAAGCAATGAATTTAGTAAACAAAAAATAGTGCAAAAAAAGTGAACTTTTGTTATAGTGATGTTCGAATTCGTTTTCCATTACAAATAGATGAGTATTTAACTTATTATGATTAAACTAACTATAACATATAAAATTGAAAAAATGAAAAAACATTAGATTAATTATACAAAAGCTGACGTTGTAAATTTGAAATCTCAAATGCTGACCATTTGTGCCATATTAACAAACCTTTAAGATTTGTATGTTGCTTTTTAATTGTTACACAGAATGAACTATTTTCGTCTTAATTAGAATTCGAAGGACAATGTAAAAACAGTTTAAAAAATAAGCAAATTATAGGAAAATTTCAATCAATAATCGCAGTTTTTCTAATTAAATTCATATTTTCCTTCCATTGAGTGATTGTATACATCAAGCTTAAGCAACGCCTCTATTATATTATGGATCAGGCTTCGGCGTTTGGTGCTGCATTAAGCAAATTTTACATGTACGGATTACACAGATGCTAATTGTTTTTTATAATTATATTTTAGAATAAATACTTCAGTCGTGATATTCTACACATTTTTAACAGTTTTCTCTGAATTGAGGTCGCTGACCCCAAGATTTTATTGATCTGATTGATTTCTCATAATAAACTGTTAGTGGGTGATTTAAAACGATCTTTGAATAGTTTTTCATCAATAGTCGTGTAAGACTATATACATAGCTAATCAACTTTCGGAATTTATAATAAATTTTTTTTGTAAATCAATATTATAAAACGCAATATTTTTTCAATTAATCTGATATATTTAATCACAAAACTTGAGTCATCTATAAATTTTTTAATAAATGCCGAAGCCTCATTAATTTTCTAGTTGAATAAATTTAAGTTAAATGATAGTTCAATATTGTGCATAGAAGATTTAGAAAAATCGAAGCAGGCTTTTTAATTCATAGATTTATTATTTTTATGTTAACATTCCATTATAATAAAATATTCTGTTAAATAATCACGTAGGCAATTAATTTTAATAAGCTACATAATTATATGCATTTTTTCAAAAGTTCATAGTTTTTTTGCAAATAATGAAATTTTCGTTTTATAGTATTTCATGTTCACTTGCGCAATTTTATATTCTACTTAATCACCGTAAAAAAATTTAACATAATCTTCCAGTTATATACGAATATCACTCAAATCCAACTGTGAATAACATCAGATTTCTTTATAACGCTACTCAATTATTTAACAAAACAAATTTGCTATCGAGTTCTTGCACTAACGCATCTGTATATATAATAAATGCGATAGTTATTTAAAAAAAATTGCTCTTGTTCGTACACGCGTTACTCAGTGAGACTGCACGATGCTTGTTGCATTAATGGTTTAAGAAAAAAAAATAATCACGTGTGTATAGAGTTTCAGGGAAAAATTGTACATACAATTGATGAGAGTCGTAGGTATGATAGGTTCCTTTTTCGAAATTTGTCATCAGTTTGATGTACAGATAAACTCGATTGTGACTTTGATGGATTTCAAATAATGGTTTTACATTTATAGACTTAATAATGTGGTTCTATGTATTGACTAAATGCCAATATAATCGAAGATCAAATAATTAAAATGAATATTGTAACATATATAATAATCAAAATAATAATGATTGCATTAAATTAACATTTTATATTGAAAAAATTTTAATTGCTGTTCTAACCAATCAATGTACTATTTATTTAGGAAACGCTTAATTTAATTTAAATAAAAAGGTATATTTTATCTTAATATGACAATAAACACTAAAATATCAATAAAATGAAATTTTATCAAAGTTTAATCGAGTAAATGGAAATTTTTAACTTTAGCTAACGAAGTAAAATTATAATTTGTATTTGAACAATTGATAAATATTTAAATTGAGCATTCGCACACCGCCAAGTTGTATGTATAGATATGTATCCGTACTATGTGAATCATAAAATGTCCCATTGTATATTTATCATAGAAAACGTAATAGAAAAAACACTAATATTGTGTAATTTCACAATCATTGAACGATTTATATATAATTAAATGAACAAAATTAAAAAAGTAAATGTATCACCGAAAAAGAATGAAAAAACTGATTTAACCATATGTTTAACATGTACCAGGTGTCTTCTAAATTCGCGAAAATTGTGATTATAAAATGTAATAATAATAATAATGATAATGATAATGATAATGGTATTATGTAAAGCTCAGTGACATTTTTGAAATTTCCAGTACTGACATGATTAACTTTTCACTTATGATGATGTGCAAAAACATATAGAAGAATAGTTTTTAAAATATACTGTTTCAATAAATATAGAAATTTTGATTACGTTGTTTTGATTTAAAATTCTGTAACGTTTAATATTACATAAACGTATTTGTCTATCGAGAACACATAAAATTCAGAATATGATTCATCAAATGTAAACCACTCTAATCAAAAATAAATTTATTTTCATTGCTCTTATTGTCCTTAAAATATCGTCACCAGAAAAATGGAAGTTAGAGAGTAAAAGATAACTACATGTAATTTTTGGAGAGAAAATCGATGAGGTGTATATGGCGCACATCCTTTTTTTGTTATATGAGGGAACAGAAAACATATAATGAGAGGCATTGAAGAAGAGAAATTGTATAAACGGAGGCTTAGGGTATAAGACTTTTCCGAACAAATGGGACGAAGTCCAGTATAGGCTGAAGCAAATGAAAACGTTCGAAAAAGTTCAATATTCGCTAAAAAGAAATATAGTAACGGTTTTAGAAGCACCTCGTACAAACAAAAATATAACATAGAAAACAATAAATTAAATGGAAATAAATAAAAACCTTCGAGAACCAGCAATCAATTTTGTGATAGTTCGCAAATCGATCGGAAGAAAAAATGTGAGTAATCTTTGTTTAAAGAATATTCAAAGTAAAAAGGAGAAAAATAAGACGAGAAAAATATTTCACATCCTATGGAAAAAAGATTTAGAGCAAAAGAGAAAAAATGAGAAAAGGAACGAGCAGAAAAAGAATCTCTAATTGCGAATATATATATATATATATATATATATATATATATGAACGAAAGATAAGGTATTATATATAATATTTACTATACATAGAAAAGAATACCAAAATTGTGTTTTCCTTTGATTTGTATCATGTAGACACATTTAATAATAAATTGAAATACAACAACTTCTTTGAAATATTCTTTACATCCTTAATTGAAATAACATATTTTAATTTATTAACTAACTTATTAACGTAGAAATATAATAATTTATATTATAGTTTAAAAGTTACATTCTTACATTTCTTTAATATTTTTATTTTGATCATTTAACTATCTCACTTTAGCATAGAAATTAAAAAGAACACTTAAAAAATGACGTCCATGTAGTTCAACATTACTGCATCGTTTTGAAAATACGTTAAGACATATATTCATGCTAACTTATAAAAATTATATTGTAAAGTGTTTAATAAGCAGCATTGATAACATCGTCGATATAATCTGAAAAACATAATTTTTTAAAATGTTTTAAAAAATTGTAAACTTCAGTATTACATTTTACTACTAAGAATAGTGTATTACCAAAGCGCTTGCTGCGCTACCAATGACAATTTTGTACAATTTTCCTAATTGATGAATTTCTTTTCTTACATATGCAATACATCCTGTGTTATGCATTTTCTTTGACTTCAAAATTTCAGTACAATTTATATTTCTGAATATGAAAATTACAAGATTTTATTAAAAATTCATTATTTTTTATTAAGATATTTTTAATATATTGTTTAAATATTCATCTAATATTTTCTCAATAATTATAAATATATATTATTTAATTTTTACTGAAAATTAATATAATTCAGAAATATCCATAATTGAATATATTTTTCTTCCCTCACTTGTTCGTTATAGAATATGGATAATTTTTTTCATAATTCCTGCAGCAAGAGTCTGGTATCGAACAAATATAAGTTCCTAAGTAAACTCCCGGTCTTTTCCCGTTCATTTTAGAGTATAAGTTTGCTTCATAACACCAATCCAAAAATCCAGTAACACCGCAACATTTAAACTTATAATAGAATACTTTTATGATTAAATCCTTTCAAAATTATCATGAAGTACCGTGTAAGTATACTGATAAAAATATTATATTTCAATACCCTAATTATTTATCGAGTTCACAACACAATAACATGTTTCGAATTAAATTCAAAACATTCATTTCGGTACTTACTTTGTTTACAAAATTACAAAATATATTTAAATTATTTTACCGTATTATGAAAATAATCCCAATTATCTTTAGCGTAATCATCGATATCATATTGAAGTTTACTTATTGACGAAAATAATTGCGTCTGAATATTATCTTCTATACTTTTTTGGACAGAACTGTGAAAAAAAATCATCATGGCTGTTAAAGTACCAATAATGAAAGTTAAACCGGCATGCTGCAAAATAAAATATTCATACATAATTTATATATAAAAATAAACTATGACAATTTAAAGAATGCTTTTACTATACAATTTTGATTTTTCGAGACATTTTCCACAAAACGTAGAATCCACTGATCGCCGTTATAAAGAACACACATGATGTAATGTAAAGAGAAATTATTAATATAAAATAGACATTGTTCTTCATTATAAGTAATAAAATTTCAGTTGAAATTGTAAAAGCCAATGCAATTCCAAATAATAAGATACTTAAAATCTAGAAAAAATGTGTCATGAAAGGGAAAATGGATGCAACAAAAGATACTGGTTTTATAATTTACCAAAATTACACAATTCAAAAAGGCACAAATCCATTTTATATTATCATAGCAGATTGCTGCACGATTCAAATAGAAATTTTGTTGACGATCATCTTGTACCTTTTTATTGTTAAAACTATCCTCGTCTATTACGCTATTATCAGTTAAATGAGGAGTTGAAACGGTAGCTACTCTTGGTTCCCAATTGGGACGAGATAAATGATCTTTAAAGAGAAATAGCACCAATACTATTATCTATTATTACCTATTATTACAAATACGATAAAAATAGCAATTAACGCTTTTTATACGATTAATTACTCGCAGGCAATGCGGTAGACTGAGTTTTTCTAATGGAATCAATATTAGTGCGCCACTGGTAACGCCTGCACTTCGAAAACTTTGGACAATTGAATGGTCGGTTTGTTGGAGACTGAGGAGGAAAAATGGAACTGCATTGTATTGTTGTAGAATTAGTTGACTTCTAAAGAAATTAAAATTTTATACATTTTATTCTACAACAATTCGTGTTAGTTACTTGCCATTTACCTGTCTTATTTTTTTAAATGATCTATGAACGGTATTTTCTGCAAAGTCTTGATCGCATACCGATTCTATGATATCTTCAGTCAGATTTCTTAATACAATTTTATTTCTTTTAAGAAATAGAAAATGTTTAAGCTATTTTTTTTAATTCAGTTTATTTAATAATATAAAATATACATACGGTGGCTTTTTCCTTCGCGTGTTAGATGATAACTTTTTCAGCGTTACATCTTGTTCTTCATCAATCATTTTATTGACTTATAGATAAGTAGGTATTATATCCACATCAATTGTACCTACTTTGTAATTTTTTTTTCAGGTTATATTTGGACCAATTAGTATAATTTAATTTACTTACTTTTTGTAGTTTACAGTTAAATATTTTTATATTCCATATTTTTTATCAGATATCATTACAAAAACGCATATTTTAATAATATAAACAACTTAAAAATCATACTTTTAAGTAGGAATGTAAAATAAAAAGTTATTTTATTTCAAAAAACTTCTTAAAAATAAACTTAGTTTAAAGTTTTTTCACTGGATTTTTTACTGACTCTATAAGCAGTAATACTACGTCTGTAAAGTAATCTAAAAGCGTAAGGATAAATATGTTTGTTTGTAGTACGACAAAGTACCTTAGTTTATATAATATTACTTGAGGAAAAAATAAAATACCAATAAAAAATTTTTTATTTAATACCTACGCGACAAACTTTTATAAATACAAATTTTCAATATTACGAACATGTATATCGAAAATCGAATATCGATTAGTTCATTTTAGTTTTCACTTTTCACGTACGTTTACATTTTACACGTAAGTCGAAACGACTAAAGACGATATTCAGTCACATTCAATAACTTGTATATATATTTATATTTCCTATGATCGAATTTGAAGCTGAACTAAAAATGTTACAGACAAATCAAGCAAATAATTAAAATTTAATTGGTATTTCCTTTGTATTATTATGAATTGATTTTTTTTTTAAATGTAAATTAAAAATTGTTCTCTTATGAAATGTATTTTTTAGTATCCAAAAATAGAGAACATAACCTTACCGGTGATAATAACAAAGATATTGTGAGCTGAAAGCAGCAAGGAAACTTATTACAAAATATTGAAAAGAAATGGCAGAAACTGTGCAAGAAACATCATCAAATGAAAATCCTGAGCCAGATGCTGTTTCTGAGGAAGATCATAAACTTTTTGAAGATTATCTAAAAGAAACAGAACAACGTCTTGCATCAAAAGAAGAAATTAGATCTGCAAATATCAATGTTACACGTCCACCTGATTCTTACTTCAGCAAGCTTGATTCAAGTCTTAAAAGAAATACAACATTTGTTAAAAAATTAAAAACTTTTAGTGGAACCCAATTAGAAATTTTTATGAAAGATATGGTTAATTTAAATCTCACTAAATATGTAAGTGAAGTTGCCACTGCATTGGTTGATGCAAAACTCAAAATGACTGATGTAGGTCCAGCAATTAAAGCTTGTAGTTTTTTGCATCAAACATATGCTGAATTTTCTACACATTTTTTTGAAAATTGGCAAAAAATTTTATCTTTAAAGGTAGGTGATAAAATCACCAATCCAAGTAAATTAAGAATAGATTTAAGATTTTATGCAGAACTTATAAATGCTGGTATTTTTACTCATAAACAAGGACTACCCTTATTAGGATCAATACTTACAGTTTTAATTAATATGGATAAAGAAGAGCATAATAATGTTAGCATCATATTGAGCTTTTGCCGTCATTGTGGAGAAGATTATGCTGGACTTGTGCCAAGAAAAATTCGTGAATTATCAGAAAAATTAAGTGTTACAATACCAAAAAGTAAATTACTTACCCCAGATAAACAACAAAATGTAAAATTATTACTACGTGATTATTACAATTCACTTTGCAAACATCTCTTAAAAGAACATAAGGAGTTACAGGCTTTTGAAAAACAAAACAGAAAGATTTTACAAACAAGGGGAGAATTAAGTACAGAAAGGAAAGAAAAATTAGAGGCTCTTCAAATGTCTTATGAGCGCTTACTTACTAGTGTTCAAAATTTCTCTGACACATTAGATGAACCTATGCCTGAATTACCTGTTGACAATGAAATTAAGGCAGAAGCTGATGAATCTTTAAAAATGATAAGTGAAGGTGAAGAAAGTAACACACTTGAAGATATGTGGGGTGATGATGAAACAAGAAGATTCTATGAAGTTTTAACGGATTTAACAGTGTTTCTCCCAGGATCATACCCTAAAGAATCATTGAAACCAGAAAAGTCAGATGCTGCCATTACAGAAGAAGTTTTAGATGAAGACTTGACATTTGATGAATTGGAAGATATTGAAAAAGTAGAAGATCCTGAACCTGAAGTAGAAGAACCCCAAGTAACAAACATTAGTAATAAAATTTTACTTGATGCTTTTCTAACTCATTTACCCAACTGCGTAAACCGTGAAATGATTGATAATGCAGCTGTTGATTTTCTCATGAATCTCAATACTAAACACAATAAAAAAAAATTAATTAAAGCTCTATTTGGAGTATCCCGCATTCGTTTAGATTTGTTACCATTTTATTCAAGACTTGCAGCCATCTTACATCCAGTAATGCCAGAAGTAGGTAATGAACTCTGTTTAATGTTAAAACATGACTTTAAATACCATGTCCATAAAAAAGACCAAATCAATATTGAATCTAAAATCAAAGTAGTTCGTTATATTGGAGAGCTTGTTAAATTCAAACTATATTCAAAAATTGAAGCTCTTTATTGCCTAAAAGTTCTGCTTCATGATTTTACTCATCATCATATTGAAATGGCCTGTAATCTACTGGAAACTTGTGGAAGATTTTTATTTTGTTCTCCTGACTCTCATCAAAGAACTAAAGTTTATTTAGAACAAATGATGAGGAAAAAAGCTGTAACTGCTCTTGACTCACGTTATGTTACAATTATTGAAAATGCTTATTACTTTGTTAATCCACCAGAATGTACTAGCAGTGTATCAAAAAAAGATCGACCACCTATTCATGAGTTTATAAGAAAATTATTGTATCAAGATCTTTCAAAAACCAATACTGACAAAGTTTTAAAGTGGATGAGAAAGCTCGATTGGGAAGATGAAAGTGTTTCTTCGTATGCCATAAAATGTCTTACTGCAGCCTTCAATGTAAAGTATTTAAATATCAGGTGTGTAGGTAGTCTTTTAGCAGGTCTTGTTGCTCATTATGAAGCTGTAGGACCTCTTGTAGTAGATGGAGTTCTTGAAGATATAAGATTATGCATGGAGATAAATTTACCAAAATTTAATCAACGTCGAATAGCCATGGTTAAATACCTTGGTGAACTTTACAATTACAGAATGGTAGAAAGTGGTGATATATTTAGGACTCTTTATCTTTTAATTACGTTTGGAGTTAGTATGGATCACACAATACCAAGTCCTTTAGATCCTCCTGAGCATCTGTTTCGTATTAGATTAGTGTGCACTCTTCTTGAAACCTGCGGTCAATATTTTAGTGGAGGATCTAGTAAAAAAAAGTTAGACTATTTCTTAATATTTTTTCAACACTATTACTGGTTTAAAAGAGCAGACCCAGTATGGACTAGTGAAAATGTATTTCCTGTAGGAATTGACTATATGTTTCGCGATACTTTAGCGATGTTAAGGCCAAAAATACAGCTTTTTGAAAGCTTAAAAGAAGCTCAAAATGCTGTAGAGGAACTTCGAAACGTTTTATATCCCAATCTAGAAAAGACAGAGCAATCTACTGATGATGGAAGTGAAATGAATACAATTCCAGAAGTAGAAGAAGAAAATGCTACTGAAAGCAATGATACAAAAATAGTCTCGGATTTACATTTTGAAGAAGCTGAAGATATGTCTGAAGCTCAGTCAGAAGAAGAGTGGACGAATGAGGGTAATGAGAGGTTTGAACATCAAGGCACACAGGACAACACACAAGGAGATCAAAGTCTGTCAGAAGGTTGCCATGATGGTGTAATTATGGATACATCAGAATTAGTTGCAGCTTTACCCTCTGCTCCTAAACGAGTACATTGTCCAGAAGATGATGACTTTCTTTCAGCATTGGACAAAATGGTGTCAGATAATATTCAAGACCGGATGAGAGATGCTGTAAAACCACAGCAAGTAGACATTTCGGTGCCATTGCATGTTAAAAGTACAAAAAAGACTTATGAGCAATTACAAGAAGGTCCGTCAGATACTTCCACTATGGATTTTGTGTTAATGTTAAGAAAAGGTAATAAACAGCAGTATAAGAATTTGGCAGTGCCTGTCTCGTCTGAACTTGCCATGAACTTGAGGAATAGAGAGCAGGAGCAAAAAGAAGAGAAAGAAAGAGTTAAAAGGTTGACGCTGAACATCACAGAAAGACAAGAAGAGGAAGATTATCAAGAGGCCATTAATCAGGGAACGAGGCCAGTAACAGTAAATTTAAATAGGGAAAGAAGACAAAAATATAATCATCCCAAAGGAGCACCTGATGCCGATCTAATATTCGGTCCCAAAAAGATTAGGTAGGGATTTTAAAAAGTGAAAGGAGGCACGTGATGAAATTCAACTGACATACATCATTTGTGTTTAGCTGTAATGAATAATTTCATTTTTTGATTTAATAGAAAGATGTACATATCTTTCAATTAAACTTAAATACTTTTAAATTCATATTTATTATTTAAAATTACTATTAAGGTTATAAATTATCAATTTTTTTAAAAAAAAATTAAACACGAAATTTATATTAAAATTTATTTAAAAATGAAGAGAAAAATATGTTGGATTATAATTCAATATTGTTTGAAATCGCAATATTTAAAAATCAATTTAATTGGAACTGTGCATTGAAGTATATACTACTTGCAACTCAAATCAATGATGTTAAAAATTTCATAAGATTAACTTTGATTTACATGAATAAAAAATTGTAATGCATTAGATTATGACGGTATTAAATTTTACTTTTGGTTTTTATATTTTAAACACCTGAAAAACTAAAAAGCAATAAAAAATGTTCGTGTTATTATAATTAATATGAATTAATGAAATTAATCAAACATAATTAAAGTTCTAATTTCGATAAAACCATGTAATGTATTAATGAAAGTGAAAAAATTTTTATAATAGCTTTGTTCATAGTCTTTGCATTTTTACATTTAGTCATAAATAAGATTTCATGGATAAATGTACCTTGTACCAATAAGGTTTTTTATTGTCTATGAAAATTATTATCCCTAATTATGTTATATAAACATCATTTATCGTTAAAAATTAATTATAAAAGCGCTTTGACAGTCACTTTTGACTTTGTGATATAGCGAGAATGACAACCTAAATGATTCTCAAAAACTGTTACCAAGGTTTAATTATTCTTGTGAATGTATTATTGGAAAAAAACAAAAATTTCTGTTTTTTTTTATCATTACGATTTTTTGTATGAATTATAGCAAAATCTACTGACATTTTTATAAAAAAAAACTTTTTTTTAATAAATAAGCTGTTTTGACATTTAGTTAATTATTTTTTATCTATGAAACCTCCATGTACAAAATGAATATAAATAAAGTTCAGTGATTTGAGAGATTTGTTACATCTTTTCTGTGCATACAATAGTGATTAGTGTTTTTCTACGAGAGTATGCGTGAAATGGATAACACAGAATAGATTATTGTAACTAAATGCAGATGAATACAAGCTGCAGCACAGCATTCATTTTATTCTTTTTAAGGATCTCCTTCAGCATCTTCAAATTGTCCTGCTTCAATATCCATTGCTTCTTCTGTTTGCGTACCATTATGACATATATCGTTTTGTTCTGAAATGTTGTTTTAGTACAATTAAATATTTTCAACTATTTCTATTTAACTATTTTTAAATATTCCATATTTTTGGCTAAAACATATACAATATACATTTCTTTAACAAAATTTACCTGCTGGTATTATGTAAGGAGCATCTCCTGCCCCAACTTCATAGTACTCAAATTCATCTTCTTCCGCATCTTCATAAACATCTTCTTCAGCTACAATATAACATCATTATAATTTTAGATTTACACGATATGAATAAAATATGAATATTTAAATATTTTATATTTTAATATGAATAATTGGCAATGGTCATTACCATCAGAAAAACTGTCTTGTGGATCTGGATGCAATGCTTGACACTCACTCATTGCTTGAAACATAGCATCTAAATTATTTGTATTATCTGGTGCAAAACTCATTTCGGTAATTGGAGCATCAGAATCATCATCGTTGTTAATATTATCTGTATTACTTTCATTACTATCATTGCTTGTTTGTAACGTTAGGGAATCTAAAATAAAGATTATTCATAAAATAGGATTCAATTATTATTGAAATTGCTATTATAATAAAATATCTATTAAAAAATCTATGGAATTTTAATTAATACTGTACCTGGAAAATCTACTTTGGCTTCAACCATTACATATAGATACTGCCTAGGATATACTTGCTGATCTCGAGAAACAGCATGTAAGGATATATATGGGTACTCCAGAGAAAATCCCTGTCGAGTGTCATTGTTGACCCATGAAAGTTTACTGTTGATATTATAATTTAAGTTTAAAATGAAAAGATCGTTAAACAGTTAATAATAATATATTCATAAAAATGAATCAAAGCTTTATCATAATATGATGTAAACAAAAGTGGAATTTAAATATACCAAAAAATAAAATATAAATTAAGATTCCAAATTATAGAAGGTTTTAATATATTTTTGACAAACCTTTCTGTGATGTATAAAGTCCCTTTTCCAATTTCTCTGTCAATTATATAGAAAGTAGTATCTGGTTCTTCATGACGAATTCCTTCTTGAGGAGCTAAGAAATTGTTCGACACGAACATATTTAAACCTAAAAAATGTAATAGCTTTGTAAATAATCTTTAACTTGATCAAAGTTTATCAAATGAAAATTTTAAAACTAATCATAAATTATTATTTTAAAAATAATTATATAAATTTTAATTTGAAATAATTTTGTATTGATTATTAATATATTGTCGAAAAGTAGTTCATATTGTAGTATACATGTAAATAAAAATTCAAAGATATAAATGAAATTGATATTAACCTGTATAAATGATGATATATTCTTTATAAACCCATTTTTAATAGTAAAACGTCTGATGTACCTTTTTACCACTACTCAAACAGTCTAATAATCCGATAAAATATTTAAAGTATTTCGAATATTCAATGTCAACGGTTGAATTGAATCACTCGATAGTTAAAATCTATAGACAAAGGTGCACTAATAATTTACAGTTTCTTACAACAATCAGTGGATTAAGTAACAACGAAAAAACACCGGATCGATTTTGGAGAGCACGCAGAGGCATCGCACGTATGCACTATGCACACCGTGTACCGTGCAATTATACTCTACCGCGCGGGTGAACTTGGAACACGTTCGCGCGGCTACTTACGAACTTTTTTACACGGAAAAAGCGAACATCAGCGATAGGGGTATGCAACACTGATTCGTCCTTACCTCCTTAATGAAAATTCGATGATTTCTCAACGTGACAATTAAATTGCACGTCAAGATAAATAAATTTCTATTCGCGATGAGTACGCGTAAAAACCACCTGGTCGTCCCGTAGAATCGCGGGAATCTTACAAGCTTTCTCCACAGTTCAGTGGAGAACGACTCGGATCTTTCGCGGTTCGAGCTCTGCCCTCGTCTTCTCAAGCATTACCAATCAATGGCATCCGAACGTACGGGTGATAAACTAACGATAGCGAGGCAGCGAACGGCGACGACCTCCTCCGGTGTATAACACTACAGGGAATAAACACCAATAAACACGAGAGAGAGAAGGAGCGGCGTTTTAACCTCTTCACCGCGAGAGCGAATGAGACACTTGTTTTTTTCCTGCATATTGCCTCCTTTTCCGACTAATGCGCGTGCGCTTTGCGCACCACCAGTCCACATGTCTGAGGGCCTGAAGGAGTCAAAAAAGTAGACCCTTATGAACCATGTGAACACGTCTCGTGAATCGCGAGAGCAGAATAGCGCTCAATGTTTTTCAATGTATTCACCATGTACTGGCTATATCCACTTAGTGTGGTGTAGACGATAAAACAAGGTGGAACGAAGTACGTAATTGTTGTAAGCTTCTTAGAAGTAACATAAACGCTCAACTCTTGATTATTATGGTGAATGAAAAGCAAGTTTTATCTGAAAAGACAAGATGACATTCATATTGCGACCATTAACGTTCCTGAGGAACTGCACATGGAAATGCCAAAAATTCCATAACTTTTCAAAAAGCATTAACGCTCAATTTCATACGTCCTCTAGTAAGTTTTAAATACAAAATTATCGTTTATTTATATACTATTGTAAACTGTTATGTAAATCATTTTATTTGTTTAAAATGTTAATAAAAAAAGTTAATAACAAAATTCCTATAATTTATCATAAGATTTCATCTTGTAGTTTCAAATCACGGGGAATTCGAGTTTCAAGACCCCAAAACTGAAGATGAAGTGTAGGTAACTTGAATTTATGAACCTTATAATAGATATTTTTTATATCGATATATTGTAATTATTTTATCATGTAAACTGCAATGGTCTACCCATGTTTACTGCATAAAACTAGAACCACGTTTGATATAAAATAGTCATCTATTATTCTTATTTTAGGGTTAACATAATATACATTGATAAAAATGGTAAAAAGATACCAATCAAAGGAAAAATTGGAGATAATGTAATGTATTTAGCACACAGATATAACATTGAAATGGAAGGAGCTTGTGAAGCTTCTTTAGCATGTACAACATGCCACGTCTATGTTGATTACAATTATTTGAATAAACTTCCTGAAGCTGAAGAAAAAGAAGAAGATCTCTTAGATTTAGCACCATTTTTAAAAGAAAATTCAAGATTAGGTTATTACCATAAAATTTATGTATTTTTCATAGAATTGTACACATATATATATATATTAGTAAAATAATTCTTGTTTTTGCAGGATGTCAAATTATTTTAACTAAAGAAATGGAAGGTATGGAACTACAATTACCTCAAATCACTCGGAATTTCTATGTTGATGGACACACACCAACTCCACATTAAATATATTTAAAATTTATCAATGTAAATAATTGATTAATGTAAAAAAATGTTATATTAAGTAGTAATATGCTTAAAATGTTACTGTAAGTTTGTTTAAAATAAACATTTCTATTTTTTGAAATTGTGAAATAAATCTACAAGGCTTATATATGTATATTTATCATGATACAATATATTTATTTTTCTTACACAGTAGGATTATAATACACTTCTTTTTCTCTCATTTTTAAATTACAGTGATACAAGACTTTGGACATTTATGGTATAATGTACCTTGTGAATTAAGATCTGATTCTTCGACATCTGGCAATGCTTATGTTGGAAATGAAAAAATTTCCCTTGATACTGCTTTGTAGATGCTTGATGAGTGATTTTCACATAAAACTTTCTAACTGATTCCAGAAATTTTTCATCTGCAATATATGGAAATACATTTCATCGCGTTTTGCATTCACTCATAATCTTTGCACTTCAATTATAACCAACGCTATTTATATTTTATTTTATACATGTATATTCATCTTGTATTAATAATTATTACCATATCGATCATGTACGTCATTTTGTCAGCGTATTTATTTTATATTTGATATTATTATCTCCTTTTTAACTATGATCAATATAATTATGGACACGTCAATAATTTTTTTTCTGTACCCACACGTTATGTTCTTATTTTTTTCGTTTTTAAATACTTGCAGTCATACATATATATTATACTCGATTGATTTGTTCGATCACACTGTTACCGGAAGCATAAATTATTACAGCATTCACGCTCAGAGTTCCTAACATTCGCACTAAGTTTCATATTGTAAAAGGTGCTCTGCACATTATTAAGATGATTACACGCGCATCCTCATTTGGTACTAGTCATTGTAACGAACCAGATGAGAAAATAGATTTTATTTTTGTACTTTTACTGTCTCACAAATTAAAAAGTTGTAACCGATTTTGATGATTATTCGTAAAATTTTTTACGCCTCAGACAACGCAATATTTCAATTCAGTAAACAAGTAACTGATTTATAATTTATAACAATAAATCATAGCAATGACAAAACTTGATATTTCATTTATGATAGGTATGTTTTAGATATATGTTTTTCATGTTTTGGCTTGTATCGAAGACCTATTGAGTAAAAAATTTACAAACAAAAAAATTACTTGTGGCAGTTAAACGATAATTTGTATTTACATGATTGAAGAAATATTTAATTTCCTTCTTGTGTATACTATAATACGTAATTTAATTAGCGCAACGATCTTTTTAATGTGGAAGTCCAGTCCCTGCATAATATATCCTCATTTAGTTTTTTCTTTCAAATCTTAAACTATGCTAAAAGAAAAGATTTTTTCTAAAAGCTATATGTATTTTTAACATAAATAAGTTAGTTAAATGTTTGTAGTGAATAAATAATTAATTTTACTGATTGGAAGAGAGCTCCTTCCAAGTTTTCCTTTCTCTCCCGGAAACTCTGTAACTTAAATTTGTTCGTTCTTCAAATATATATTCTTTAGTTGCATACTAGCTGGCACTGAATTTAATTATACTATTTATGTAGTTAAAGATTTATAGTAGTCAACGAATATACGTATCATCTGTTTCAAAAATAAATTTTATTTTCTTAATGTACTCTATGAAAGAAATCGTTTAGACTATTCGCACCGAACGAATGAGAAACGTTCTTTCAGAAATATTATAATTTTTCATTTTAAATTAATGTAGAAAATTATTCATCTATCGAAAGGGAAAATTTAATTTTTTTAAAAAAATTATTGTTTATCAGTTTTATGTCGGATTAAGACAAAGTAGTAACAACCAAGAGCAAAATTGTAAATTTTTCCTTTTTGTTTTGATGCTTAAAAAATATTATAGAGTGCAAATATAATTGGGTGCGTGATATCGTGTGTAAAGTAACTGTTACATGTCTACGTACGTGCTATTCTAAAAGTCAAAAAGCGAATGGCGTATTCCTTTGAGCTCTTTAGGAATACCCCATCGTCTTTTGTCATAAAATACAAAAACCGTAAAAAAGTGTAATACAAAATTGAATACACTAATAATGTTCGTCTAAAAAAGCCTTTGCGCGTTTTACACATATTTTGTCTGTTAGTTGCTTGTTTATTTATTTGTTTGTATGTAGGTTTTATATTCTCGATTATTTAAAATATAATCATTCATCTGCCATAAGATTCAATTTTTATATATTTTTGTCTTTATCATCAACTCCAGTTCGATTTGGAATAACGAGATACGCTTCGTTGATCCATTCGAGCGTAATATACGAGATCGGCATCGTTTTATATTTTTGATTTTCAAAAAAATACTTTTTTGAGAAAACCATTGTGAATAGATTATCATTGTAATTAAATAATAGAACAATATAACATTGAATAAGTTTGTCGATTCGATTGAAAACGAATCACGAAGCTACACAAACGCACGGCGCCTTCTGCAGATAAATCGGACGTTTATGTTTCATTGCAAATTGTCCACATATAACGTTTTAAGGAGTCGATCGAAGAATTAAGCTCTTTCCTTTCCACTGTTATTTTTCGCTCGATTATACATTTACACTTAGATACTTATACGAACAACATTCCTAATAAAATCAGACTTTAAAAATTGAGTCCTTGTTCTTTTATACTCCATGAAAGAAAAATATCCCTTCCAAGTTAACGATATGGATTTTCATAAGTAATAACAAGTTTTTGGTACCTCTTCACTTATCATAGAACTAATTTATCGACTGATCTACAATAATAATAATTGGATTAATTTCATGTTCTTTATATAAAAAAATTTACAATGCTAATATGAAGCTAACGGGGGAAATTTATCCTTACAATTTTAATATTACACTGGTGTTATAGAAACAATGTTACTCGTAGGTACATTAATTACAAAAATATTTAATTTTCATTTTCGAACTCACTTAAAGTTTTGACATATACGCGGAATTCCTAGTATATTCTCAAACTATAAGTGATTAATTATTAATTGAGTATCTAATGGATTACGTCCCATTTTCCGAGCGTAGAAAGCCCCGGAACATCAAATCTTTACCATTCTACTCAATACCGTTGCGAGAAAAACACCTCAGTTAAATCAGAATCCCTAAGCAGACTAGAAAATTTGGAGTAGAAATTAAGACTCCTAAAAAAATCTATATTTGTTTTAAACCGTATAAGATGTTTTGAAGAAAACAAGATCTTTGTTCCCCATGTTGTGGTTTTATTCTAGGGTGGAAAAATTTTTGCTCGCTTTTCATTGTGCGACGCCTTGAAACTGTAACGATTATATATTTGTTTTAATTGTTTATTTTAACTCTTATTATCATTTTTTGCCATTTTTTCATCGTTTTTGTAAAAATAATCTTTCAGATGTATGCTTCTTTATAGTCTGTGTTCATAAAGAACACGAGAAAGTTATTGGAAGAACACTTTTACCGACCAAGCCTTAATTTTCATATTTCCACTTTTTCATTTAATAAACATGTTGCTTTGATAACAATACGAATCACGAATGTATCCAAGACAGTTTCTCAATGCAATTATTTTTTTCTTAACCATAAATAAGTTTTATGTTGAAAAAAATAATATATGTATTAAAACTTTTGCAAAAAACTTATTTAGTTAGAAATATAACTATATTTTAATTTAATGCTCAGTTGGTAAAATACTTTCTCTGTTCGAAGAATTAATTTTTCAATTGAAATAAATAGATCGAAAAAGCTATTAAATCGATAAAAGCGAAGCGATGAATTATTTTTTAATTATAAATAGTCAATCACTGATAAGGAATATTAACAACTTCTGCACTTAGTCTCTTAAAATTTGTTAACTATCTCATTGGAGTATCGCACGTTCCAAACGTAAGCTTTTGCGAAAAGCAGCCATTAAGAGGTAATATAAAAATAGCCACAGTTGTTCAACCAATTCTTTGTAAGTTTAATTAGACAGTTGATATCTACTTATGGATTTAATAACTTTTTTTACAAAGGAAACTCACTTAAAAAATTGTACGATTTAGGCACTGACATACGCAAACATATAAAAGCAAATAATAAAAAGATCGTTCACGGAAGAAATAATACCTTAATAGAATTAGTTTTAAATTTATCACAATTTTCAAATGATGTTTTCGTATACAATTAAAAAAGATATTCACGTACGATCAAAAATTTAATTCGTTACATAGTAATAACGATTCGTTGTTACTTAGTTTTTTGTTATTTTAGTTGTCAGTGCATGAATGCACTAACAAGCACCAAAGATTCAAAGAATCTTAGTTTCAGCAGATTACAAGTCATCAGCGCCTTTGAAACGTAACACATAAATTAAAATACTGTTATAGTTTTATATAATATATACAAAAGATGCTTGACGAGCTTTGCAAGAAGCAAAAATTGTCGACCGCAGTCTGCGATACTGTCTTTTTTATTTGGAGCATTAGAATGAAAGAATACTCTTGTACAATTTGTAAAAATTATAAATAACAAACGGATATCTATCTATATCAATTAAATACCATTTGTGTATAGCGTGACGAAAGAAAGAATTATGTTAAAAACATTTGAGAATGATTCTTCTGCATTAGCAGAAATATATATGTATATATATTACATATCGCTCAAGCGATATATCTAAAATACGTTAGTGCATATATTCACTTACTAGCAAACGAAAGCACGTAAATTCTTGAATTTTCTCTAAGCAATGGTTGAATCGAGAAATTTGAGAAATTTCTCTTTCGTTCTATTTCTTTCTTTCTGTTTCTAGCTTTCGCTCTCTCAATCTCACTTCTGTATTCTGCGTGTGCCGTTTACTTTACAGCAAGCATAAATGCACATTATACATTTGTTTATTTTTATATTTTGTTAAAAAAATATTTTACACTGAAAAAATTATTCTATACTTTACGCTCTTATTCTGCAACGACAATTACAGATACGAATTCAGTGATTAGTTAATTCTCAATTCAAACATTGCTAAGCATAACTATTATTTACAATAACAAATTCGAATGCAAAGATCAAATGATCTATCAAACTCTTTAGATTCGACATGCCTACTTAAAGGAATGGAGTTTTTTATGTAAATGTTTGAAGAAAGAATTCAACGCATAACAATAAAAATATAATTATGTGGCCACTCAGATGAAAAAATTTTCATACATAGATATAATTATGTAAGCATTGCTGAATTTAAAAAACTGGTTTATTAAAAATTTAACCCTCTATTAGATTTACTTTATTAAAAAATTATGAAATGAAGAATAGCCATTCTTATTTTTCTATTTATAATCATAATACAAGTGACTTTGTAGGCAATTTTTAGTTAAAATTATGAGGTAACTAAAAATTTGTACAAAACATCTATTAGAACAGTATTCCTATTTCAAGATAGATTGAATATTTAAAATTATGAACATTGTAATAATTATTTTTTAAATAAAATTATGTATAAAATATTAAAATTATCATACCTGAGCTAATAATAACCAACCTACATACAGTTCCGAATAAAATATAATTTTATCCGAGTATTATCACTTATAAAATGCTCAAATTATAAGTTACTGTTACATCAATTATCATGTTTAATAAAGCATCTGTACATCTAATCGAGGGTTAGCATTTATCACCATAGAGGCAAGATGGTTTTTGTAAAATTCTTCTTAATTAAGATTCACTACAAAGCCACGTTTTAAGTTACTCATATACTTTTTGGCTTATCGTGAATCAATGATTGAGAGCATAGATTTGAAAATACAATGATCAAAAAACGAGATGTACCATTTCCTTACAATAGGCGCATAACAAAATATACAAAACATATGGAATATACAACTGTGTTTATGGGATAAATGCGTTTCGGCTTATCCGTTACGGCTATTTTTTCCCATGTGTGTATATGTGTGTAAATGTACTTTTTTGCGTACTTTCGACAAAAATGTATTTGGACACATTAATTTTGATTTCGGAAATTAAAAATTTTTGATAATAATAGCTTTCAAAAACTTTTTTCATAATTAGTTTGAATATTGGCTTTTAATATTAATAATTTTGAAATACTGTTCAATTTTTTATAAAAATTTCAAGTTATTATAAAAAATATTCCAATAAGTATTCGTACAAAAAAAAATTTGATAAATATATACAAAATTTGTTTACAAATACTTTAGGTTTTAAATAAGTACTGCGACGAGTGTCTCGCCGTGGTCGCCGCTGTACTGAGCTCGTGCTCGCAGCCTTGACCATGCGCCGAGTGGGGGCGAGTTGGGGTAGGATGAACTCAAAGTTAGAGAAGAGCAGTAGGAGCAGCGATTGTGCTCGATGCTGTGATACGCCGGTGTTACAGCAAGCCTATAGCAAGTATTTAGATAGTTTACGGAAGTATCGAATGCCTACACACACCTGCGAAGGATGTATCATCGGGAAGGGGGTATTGGAGGATGGCGTGCACATGATGATACGCATGATGCCTCAGAGAAAGAGAGGCTGGATGGTATGGTGGTTTGAGAAGATCTGCGCGCTGATGACGGGGATGTGTATACACGGTGGTAGGAAATTCTTAAAGGGTGTGACAGCTATGATGAAACAGGGAGGGGAGTACATAATACCTAACTGGCGTGACCTATGCTACTGGGAGATGAACCTAGGGTATATGGCACCGAAAGCAATCGAGAACATGACTGAGGAGGTTGAGGATTGTCTGCTAAGGAGAAGGGGTATCTGGCGTGCCCTGGATGAGGATCTGTACTGCAGCCTGGTATACCGTGAGGTGCTTCGGATAATGAAGCAAGAATGGCAACTCCCACAGGAAGTGCAGGGCGTAGGAGAGTGGGTAAAGGAGGGAAAATGGATGCGAGGGAAAAGTGGGACGGGGGGGAAGAGTATTGTAGAGATTGACGGTACAGAAAGAAGGAGTATGAAAGGGGTGGAAGCCGCACTACATTCTGATAGGGATATTTTCAATGATCTGTTTACAGCGAGTACGGAAAAAATGGTCGTCATGCAAAAGAGCGAGAGTGGTAAAGTGAGGGCAGTCGTCAAGACAGGTAACAACGTAAACCGCAAGATGGATTATCTAAGCGAGACGGTAGAAAGGGACTTTTACGGCAGTAGGGTTAGCACGCTCTTTGCGGGTGGGGAAGGAAATGAAGAGATAGATAATGAGATTCTTGAGACAGTAAGGAACAAACGGTTGTGGAAGGTACCACTGGACCAGGGCGGTTTCGATCAGCACCAAAGCAAGAACACAATCCTAACAGTATTGCTCGGTCTGCTGGATAGTCTGGTGGAGGCAGGGGCTAGTGATGACACAATCACAATATTCTGTCGTTTATTGGACTCTCTCTTCTGCCTGGGTGCGGAGGTGGTCTTAGGAGGGAAGAGGATAGGGTGGTGGGAGAATGGCATTCCCAATGGGTGGCGTTGGACGGCCATCTTGAACACCCTCCTCAGCATGGCCAGCTTCAGGGTCGTAAATGAGCTAAGTAGTTATCGATTCGGATTTAGAATTAGGACGTATTGTGACAAGTTTCAAGGGGATGACATCCAGTTTGCATGCAGCAATTTGGAGTTCATATCGGTCATCATTGATACATACCAAAGATTCGGGTACGAAGTACACCCACAGAAGACGTACATCAGTGCCTGTAGATCCGAGTTTCTACGGAGAAGTTACGAGCTGACGGGGGTTACAGGATATACTAACCGCACCCTAGGTGGTCGAATTGGTAAGGGCATTGAAGTTCCGCTGCCTTCTTTACTGCGCAGGAGCAGGGCAAAAACAGATAGAGCTGTCGGACGAAGAGAAGCTCAAGTGGAACGACGCTGCCAGTAAGAAGGGGCTTTACACGGGCATTGTGGGGTTTACCCATGAGGGAGGGACTGGAGGTCACTAGGGTTGCGGGTCTCTCTATACGATTCACTACGAGAGCGGGTAATCATGAACCCTACGGGTGTGCCATGGTGTTGGCCAGATAAGCACGGGATAGGAAGAGGTCTCGTTTTTAGCAATCAACTCGGGGATAGATGGGACTACCATACGACAGTAATCACTCTTCGCCAGATGGAAGTTGCTCTGCGCAATAACCGTAGACTGGAGCTGTATGCAAATGCGGCTGGCTGCGGCACAACCGGCAGAGAGGGCTAGACGAGGACCACCCCCTAACACACAATGGGATTTAACCGATGGAGATGTGTTGGTTGTATTCCCAAACTCGAATGGGGTTGCGAGTGACGCTGGACTAGAAACGTGGTTACTAAGCCAACTCTCATATCCCCTAGTTCACATATTGTAATCGTATAATTGCCGGTAACCAGGGGCTACACCTAGAGGCGAGCGGTCGAATGAGTTCGTCTTTAGAAACGCAGATCTCGTAGACATGCCAAAGGCTTACAGGCGCATTGTCTTCGTGCTGACCAACAATGCAGACAGAACACTAACACTAGCAGGACATCGGCTAGACGGAGGTGAAAACTATGGTACTGTACAAGACTTTAACGTGGCATTGAGGATAGTGCTCAGGAAAGTCCTAAACCACGAAGGTAGCCTCAAGAGGGATTTCGAGGCCTACGTTAGTGACTATTTCGCTGGGCGCCTGGATTGGTTAGAGGTGGAACAACTCAATGCCTATCTCACTACCAGATGGCACGCCCAACCAGAATGTCTAAAAGAGGGGAATGGCAGAGGGGATAGGACTCTGCGATGGATCAAGCTAGGGATGGAGGCCCACTATGACAACATACCTGTAGAAGGGGGCTACGAGGATCACGATTTCGGACAATGCAACGCCTGTCTCGGATTCGACCACGCGGTGGCTTCACTAGACATAGCGAGAAAGAACCTGGTTCTGTCCATAGGCACACGGACTGCGGACGCCTCTCTAGCACTAGGGCTAGGGGTGGCGAAGTACAACGCAGAGTGTCGCGAAAATGCCACACTGATAGAGAAACGCATGAGAGCTGGGTACTGGGATCGAGTGCTTAGGGCTAGTTGGATGCGGCTGGGTTTCGAGGAATGGAAGGAGGGAGCAGGGCTACGTGATGAAGTCTTAGCCCCTCAGGCCTACCCAGGAGTCGCACCTATGTGGGGAAGTATAACTACGACAGGCCTCCGGGAATGAAAAGCGTCGATATTGCTTGCATTCTATGCACTGCAGAGGTTCGATGGCAGTGGCAAGTGAATAAGCAGCAACCAACTCAAGCTACCCTGACAGGGAAAAGAGGGAGCGTCGACTGGAGAAAGAATGGGTGGTTGACAAACTGGGATGTATTTAACATCAATGTGGAAGCCCCTAGTTACATGCAGAAATCTAGAAACGTACATTGGGGGCATGGCCACTGGTTGCAGTTTGTCGATGGGCGGAGGACGATTGCACTCGACAGAGCGCTTATGAGAATAGATTGCTCGCATTGGGGTCATGAGATTTTGTATAAAGGATGGCCGAACGACGCTCGGATTACAGGGTTCGCTTTCCGTATGGAAAGCCTATCCATCATAGAACCCATTTATCACCAGGGCTGGAACATAGGTTGCTATAACCACGGACAGCTAAACAGGGTGTGGGAATGGGGACTCAAATCTCACATCAAACTATGGGGTGAGGGAGGCTACGTGACCGTTGTATTAGGGCGGCAGCTGGTAGGGGCAATCGTGGCCCAGATTTTGGGGTGGGAACCTGGCTCGCCCGGGGACCCTCTGCTCAAGCCCTTGGCGGAACAAAGGTCCTATATGAATACAAACCTATGGGTTGGAACATCACCGACGTAAAAAACTATATCCGGCACTCCGGGGTGGTCGCCCCTCCAAAAGTGCCGCGGAGGGCTTTCCCGCCAACTTAAAGATCGCCGCCGCCGCCGAAGTAAGTAGTATTAATATATATATTGTGTGTAGCGTGCGCGCGATCATCCGCATCGGGAGAGCGAGAGCGATTTTCTTTGTAAAATATTACAATAAATATTTATCAATTTAAAAGTAAAATATCCGCGTAGTGATTTCGAGCGCCCTTTTTCCCATTTCGCGTTCCTTGTAGCAGCGAACACCCAGGCTCGCCCCGTCGCGTCCGCGGATTTCCGTGCGGCGACATCGGACGAGGAGAGGACGGAAAGTCCTTAAGTCGCGTGGTGGCTGAGAGCCAGGGCGAGATTAGCCACCCGGTAACCGCCACGTGACAGTACTAAAAGTAAGCCAAGAAATAAGTTTAGTTTAAAAATTCCTAAAATATTTACCTTTATTTTAAGGTTGTAATATTTCGAAAATTAAAATTTAAACAATTTAGTGTAAAAATATACTATTTTAACAGAATGATTATATGGAATCTTTAAATAAATCTTATACAAAGTTGAAACAAGGCGTATCCAAAAACTAATTGCACGAAATTTGACACATTAATTGGGTACTAACGATTTTTGACTGGTAGAAGATAGAAACATAAATATGAGCAATAATAAATTGGTCATTGTAGCGCAAGTGCAAATCCAATCTTCTTCCAGTGGTCCTTCCTCACTTGTATTAGAGATTCATCAGACTTGAATGAAAATAAGTACCTTTTACGGTAAATAACCAAGATACGATACACTCTCAATCAGTATTGGGCAGATAATAGGCTATAGGCAAACAACCCAAAAAGAATAGAAGATATAAAAATAATCTTATATCATGTACTTAGAGCTATGCAATGCTAAAAATCATAAGTTCAACAATCCATGTTGAATTAATCAATTATGCAGAAGGATGTTAGTAAAGCTTATGTTTCCACTACTCCTGAACAGATTCAAGATCTTAGGAAGCAGAATACTATTGGATTATGAAAAGTACAGAGGAGGAAATGATTACTGGAAATTATCATTATGACTCAAATTTTGATTTGTTCGAGGAACCTGTTTAGGTCTTTTTTTTAATGGTGTATTTAATGAAATATTTATGTCAAAAACTCATCATATAGTAGGGAACACTAGCTTTTCATATTTTCTTATCACATTATACAGGGATTTAGTTAATTTAGAAGTGGTAACAGATTCAGATGTAGTAGAAACATGTGCTAAATTCAGATCCATCATAGATTCAACAGCTATAGACATCTCAATTCATAGCAATACATAGCATAAATTTAAAAAATTATCAGAAGATTCAAATCGATAGCAGCATCACTCAGCCCCTGCTCCTACTGAAAATGGAATACATCAAGTTGTAATATCAAGCAATTGGAAAACAATCGACAATGATCTATAATTAGAAACAGTTATTTGCAGAAGTTGATGGAGTCTCAAGAACTGAAAAACACTTCCATTACCCTGATGCATCAAATGTAGATTTAATAACAATAGAAGAGATGAAGAAGCAAGCTTAATTTATAATAATTTTCATTCCAGTTTTGTACATTTACAGTTGTAGTCACATTTCCCTGGGGTGTACAGTCCTTTCACAGGTGTGATTTCTCGATTTAATATCGTCAAAACAATAATTTACAATCCTTTTATATTGACCTAAGGGCACAGAAATAGAGAAAGTATCGAATAAAAGTGTTGAACGAGAACTTTAAAGGAGGAAAACGACAGAAAAATTTCTCCAATTATAAGACAAACGAGATTAATGATTCTACTGCACAAAAGACTGTTCAAGACAGTGCGGCTGAAATTGTAGCGTTACTTACTTAAACCCAATTAACGTGTCGACGCATCGTTGCCAGTATGCATATGCATGCGCGTGTAATCATGCATATGCACGCGCGTGCATATTTGTGTTTATGTATGTGAGTGTATTGCGTGTGGGGGTCGATCGTCTCAAAAATAACGCTGACGTATGAGTGCGCGCACCGGTAGCTGCCTATCCCTTTGGTATCTCTGGCATCGTCCTATACCGAGGTCGTGGCTCTCGTAGACGTTGGCCACAACAGCGTTCAGCCTCCGTTTCGGCGTGATTTCAGTGCTGTAGGCAGAGAACGATGCAGAGATATCAAAGGGCTCTTCCAGTTATTCCATCGGATGATGGCGGCCGCCGCACAGGCCACATGACATGCCACACCAATGAACTGCCCTGAGCGGAGGGTAGATCCAGAGGCATGGAACAATCAAGGACAGCAGGGCCAGCCCGAGCCATCGGCGCCCACAGCCTTCCTCTGTACTGCAGCTGTGCAAAGAGTCAAGATTATATTAATCCGCTATATTTTAAATAAAAGAATTTATTTATAATAAACAGATTTATAAAAAAATATATTGTAAATTCCAATGTACAAATAGAGCAGGAACATACTCTTGATAAACTGTGTATGTTAGCTACTGTGAGAATTAGTGTTATAAAGTAATTTAACTCAAGAATAATAGAAATGATGGGGTTGATTGCAGAAATTGGAGAAAGCGTTTTCGTGAGAAAAAACCCATTGAACAAAGGTGAAAGTAAAATTCTCACGACAACAAATATCAAGTTTAGATGTATCTTACAAAATGACTATAGCGTGTGAATAAGAAAGTAAAGATTATGTGTAAAATATAGTATTACAAAGATGAAACGATTTTATACAAAAACGAACATTCAAAACATGAAAACTTGAAATAGAATGTGATAGTTACCTGCAAGGGTTCTGCGCGAAATCGCCCTCGGCATCGCTCATACAATGATAGAGCATGCATTGTGCACAGGAGAGACAAGAAACGGTCGCGATACCGTGTCTCACAGGGTCAGGCGCGTACTCGCACGCACCTCTCGGATTATGCCTCTCCGTATACAATTCCTGGCAATGTTTGCAACGCAACCTAAGGTTCCCTCGGGCACCCTTTCCCAACACACCTCCAGTTCCTTTCGTTGGCTATAACATTATTAAAAAATGCCAATTTTATATTAACGATGTTATAAAAATTTTTTGAACACGTAGAATTTGAACTCTACCTGGGACACGAGTATGTCGGGCTTTTTGAGCGAGCCGGCGGAATTACTGCGGTCGAGTCGATCGGATTTATGATGTTGATGTTGCTGCTGTTGCTCATCTATCACCGGATATAAATACTCGTGATTGAGCGTCGTCAACTGTACATACGGATAATTGTCGGAAGCAAGATCCGTCGCCCTCGATTCGAGTGGGTGGTGATGTTGGTTTTGCGGTTGATGATGGGGATGAAGGTGAGAAGACTTGACAATGGATGGGCTATCAATGTAGTGAATAGGTCTGTGAGGATCCAGAAGATCTGAACATTGTGAATGATAATTCTCCAGTGGCAAGTTTAGCGTCTGAAAAAATGTGAATATTTTAATATAAATTTAAAGTTTTTCTAAAATATTTGATTTAGAGCAAAGAGATTAGCTTAAAAGTATTCATACCATAAAAACTTCATCATCACCACCATCTGCTTGGCCATTTTCATCAGACAATGAGGATTGTTCAGCAAGCCCTATTTCAAATAAGCAAATTGCTTGATTTAGATATAAAAAATAGGACTAAAAATGGTATTTTTTGCTTTCAAGCTTACCAAGTAAATAATCCAAAATAAATTGTAGCAATGAAAAATGCAAATAACTTAAGTTTATTTTGCCAATTCATAAAACTATAATTACTAACATATTTAGTGCAAGAAGAAAATATTAACATCAATATAAAACAATTGATAAACTTTGTTGTATGTTGCTTTATGCTACCACTCAGAAAATTGATAAAATTCTATATTACTCCAAACTTTATTAATAGTTCTTGATTAAAAAAAAATTTTAATTACCACTATAGTTTCTACGATAATGTTTTTAAGTAAAAATAAAAGTTTAACCTTCTAGTAATTCCTCAACTGCAGTCCGAACACCTTTGTCAAAAGCACGTGCATCAGCAGCTGTTTGAAAAGTCAGTCCAAATTTCTTCTCTCCTGTACGCCAATGATGAAATGTGGGCATCACTTTATTGTATTCAAAGTCCTTTTTTATAGTACAACTGAGAACTACCTATAAATGAAATCATGGATTACAAAATTTGAATAACAATATATTGATTTTTTAAAACATTTTTCTTTGTGATAACTTACAGATTGATCTGTAATCCTCTTCCCATAAATAAGATATTCATGTCTTTTTTTGGTTGCACCTGGTGGAGAAATGCTAGATGATCCATGACTCTGAGTATTGGTGGTTGAGGATACAGAGTGCGTAGAGTTGGTGGTAGAGGGTGCAGGGGTGACTGCTGCTGTCGATGATATTCCAGTTCCATTTGTTGCATTTGGTTGATGTGTTCCTGTAGAAGAGATTGGTCTTCTTCTCACAGAGACATTAGCAAGACCTCCTCCACTTAATGGAACCCAGCCTCCAGAACTGTCATCTCGAGTCATCACCTGTGCCCGTACCCTCACCAAATAGTTACCACTGAAAAATTAATAATTAACTTATACACTATTCATAGATAATAATATTTAATTTTTGCAAGAGCTAAACTTAATTTCAAGTATATTTTAAAGTATGCATAATTATATAAAGTATTAAGTGTATGGTATAAAATAATTGTTATTAATTAAATTAATCAACAACAAAAATTTAGCTAAAAAGGTTATTTAAATAATTTACGAGGTTACAAACGATTATAAATAATTATTAAGTTTATTTAAATTTTTTTGAATTTGATAATGCGATGATCTACTACAAACTCTTTAATGAAGTAGATGTTCATTCACTAGAATAAAGAATCAAAATCTATTTACAGTTATCTAAGATTTTATCAGCTTTCATTAATATCTTTAGAATTGCAAACACAAGCACAAGACAATGTCTAAAATACATTATAATTTTAAGGCTTTTATTTTACTCAATGAATCTGATACTCATTCAAAGATATTTATTATAATCAGATATTTGTTTTTTGATAATAGCTATTGAAACCAGATAAAGAATTAACATTTTCTAAATATTTCAGATTTAATCAAATTTTTCTTTAATTTGCCCTTTTTATAATCTTTATCAGTATGAAAAAGTACTTTATTCATCTAATCTGGTTTATTCAAATATTTCTGATTCATTATTACATAAAAATCTTTAGAGTTAATACAATCAATAAAATTATTTTCATATTTTTCATTTTATATATCACTATTTTATTAGAATATACCATTTATTCATATATATTCTTAACTAGACATGTTTCATTCAATGAACAGAGCATTCATTCACAGTATTGATTAAAGTAGTAAACAGCAGTTTAACCAGCAAAGTTCAAGGGAAAAGTCAATAAAAGGAAAAAGATTTTATAAAAGTAATTAAATAAGAAGTCACAATACTGTGTACAGCAAATATTTGACATTTGCTTCTTTTATATCAAAGAATACATGCATACATACACTGTCATAACTGTAACCCCATTTTTTTCAATGAGCAGGATATCCATTCACTAGTATTTGTTAAGTCTCTATGTACATAGAACTAAATTTTAGTCTTAAGAAGAATAAAATACTGATATTCAAAAAAGTATCCAAGTTATAAACAAACTTTTTCTATTCATTTAGCATATATTAATATACATTGAATGTACTGATAAAAGTAAAATTACTTTACATGGTAGAATAAACCATGTATAATACAATATTAAACAAAGTTTATAATTCTCATAAAAATAACAAAAAACTTTTGTTCTATCCTCATAAGAAATATTTGAACATTATGATCAGATGGCATTGCTCCTTGAAGTAGGAAACATACAATAATCAGGGCACCTATCAGTCAACTTCTAGAATAAGTTTTGATTGCTAGTCACAAACTTTTATAAATCATTCTAGACAGTAAGATTGAAACATAGTCTTTTACAATGATTTGAAACCCGAGCTAACAATATTTACTACCCTGCTCTAATGCAAAAACCTTAAAGTCCAGGCAGTTCTATCAAAGGGCGATCTGTCAGAGTTCAAGTTATACCTGAAGAAATATAGGAAAAGTCGTAAAATGCTGTTGTAAGTAGCCGAAAGACGTGCAAAGTCTCAGAGCAAGACTCAGCGTATAGTTCCTAAAGGAGCTATACCTTGGCGACTCGGCGAGGAGGGCGAGTCGAGAGCTCGAGGGTTCGAGCTCCGGACCTCTGGGGAAGTCGAAGGACAAGAAAGGTGCAGATTAAGGAGGCAGAGGACGATACGAGGGAGTGGGGCTGGAACGTGCATGCACGGGTTTGCGAAGTTTGCACACGGGAAAGATATGGGGCTCGATGGACGAGGAAGCGAGAGGAAGCGAGGAGAGAACCGCGCGCGCGTACGTACGATGAGCTGTCGGGGTGCAGCGAAAGGCGATTTTGGATACTCACTCCTCCGACGCCTCTGTCATGGTTCGAGCTGTCTCGGCCTTTACTCGATGCCCACTTTCTCGCACACTTCACCATTTTCGTTGCATTGAAACGACATTCGGCCGAGCGACGTCCCGTCCGCAACCTCGTCTCGGCCCCTCCGTCCTTCCTCTCGGTCTCTCGCGAGTCGCGCTGCTGCTGCTGCTTGCCAGCGGAGAGGCGACAACGACGGGACCCCCGCACACTCTCCCTCTCGCTCGCTCGCGCGCGCGCGTCGTGCCCACCGCGCGTACGATAGCTCAAGCGGCCCACTGTGTGCGTGCACGCTGGATAGAGGAGGCTCTTTTTTTAGGCTAGCACCAACTACAGGAAGCGCCCCTGCCCACTCAATGTCGTCTTCTCCCTCGCGCCCCCTCGCTCCCTCTCGCTTGCTCCTTTGCTCCTCTCCCGCACTCTCATGCTTTGTGGGCACGTATAATGCGCTTGCTCTTGCTCCCAACACTCGCCCCGTCTTTGTCGCGCGCGTATGTGGGTGTCGAGACCGTCAGTGGACGCGGTTCACTGACGGACCTCTGACGGTCGCTATCTTCTCGGAAATACGGAAATTTTTCATTGATGAGTTTATTGAGTGTGCATTCTGTCTTCTCTCTCTCCCCGTCATTCTCACTCTTGCACCCCCCACCTCGGCACAAATCAATTCAGGAAATCTTAGTTCAAATCAGAATCTGATCAGGGATATGTTATTCCGCTGTCTGATCGGTCTAATACAGATTATACAGGGTTCACAAGTATCCTGATTTAATCTTGTAATGCAGTAACTCAGGTAGGTACGTACATTTCATATTAGAGTTAAATGAAAATGGTTATTAAATCAATTCTATTTACTGTAACAATTTACCTAGCAAGTTGGAGGTATTTTATAAATACTAACATTAAATAAAAAGGCCTTGAAATTGAATATAGCCTTTTAAAGAGGTTGTGCGAAAATAAATTCGCAAGCTTGCTTGTAATAAGACGAAAAATATAACCTCAAACAGCATTTAATTTGTAAACTATTACAATAATAAAAAATACTCAATCGAAGTCATAATTTTTATCTAGAACCAAATTTTAATTAATATTTATGTATTTTAATACTATATATCAATTTTATAAATAATCTTAATATTTTTCTCAAATCATTGATCAAATTAAAAATTTAGTTTATATAATACTTTTTAAAAATTACACAAAAGAGCCTAAATTAAATAGAATTATTTTCATGCGTCGGTTTCGATAGCAGTTTAATTTATGACTTTTTATATATGAAAGTTAATATTTTAATAATAATTTACAAATTAAAAAGTATAATAATATCTCTAAATACCTGCGCAGATTTTTATACAAAGTATGGGGTTAATTTCGTTCAAGGATTCAATTAGTTACCTTGAATGTGACTGAGGTTATTTTTTATAGTATTACAAGGTCAATGTCTATTTTCCAAATGAAAAACGCTAGTTTCCACCCTCAAAATTAAATTATGGGTAAGGTGTAGAAACTTGCACTTTCTTAACGATAAACTACTTACTTATTCATAACTAACGTTTATCTTCCTGCATCATGATCTGTTATTATAATCGGTTAATAATTTTTTGAATTGTTCCAGCGGCTTAACACTATCAAATCATCAGAGTTTACACAGTATCATAAGTTTAGCTATGTAATTTAAATGATTCTAAACAATTTCCCTTTTCTTCATGTATATATAATAATTCAATAAAATCAATTTATAACCAAAAATTTGATTTTAATTCGTGTTTGCCGTTTATCTAAACGCAGTTCTAATCTATAATAGTTTGTACGAAGCTCGATGACCTGGGAGCCATTAGTAATTGTCTCGGACATATCGTTCATATAAATTTCATTGTATAGTATATTTTCAGTTGTAGTGATATCTTAATGCGTTTGTCTTATAAATGTAAACTATTATCAATTATTAATTATCGTAGCCTGCAAGCTTCGGAAATCAGAGCATAGCCAATCTTATGTTACGACCAGACAGACTGCTAGAACCTATACTATTATATGTAATATCTACAAGCCAGTGGACCTTACTACATTTTCTCTTCCCCATACCAAACTTTTTGACTCCCTTTTTTTGAAACCCCCTAGATTTATTTTTTTATTTCATCGTGGAATCCTGTTTTTTATTTGGCGCCAGATTTTTTCTCGCTTTTTTTAGAAGCAATTAACTCACAAGGAAGCAGAGATCAAAACACATAACCGCTTGGCATCTGTACAGCGCACAAAAACTAGCTTTGATTACGTTTTGACGAATGTATCTTTGATTTAACTCTTTTGCACATGTTAGTAGCTTTAACTTAATTTCCGACTATTATTTTATAATCGTGAAAATTAATAATTACTTTTTATAATTCATTTTATCAGATTTAATCATCGATATATTAAATTTAATAATATACGAATACACTGTTTGATATAATGTAATCAAATCAAAGAATACTGTTTACATTCACATGAATATTTTTTAAACTATACTATTATCATTTTATTTAACCCGTAGTTTTACTCTATAATCAATAACCAATGTATAAAATAAATCTATAATAATTTACAATGCTAGATTTTTGTCTACTCTTAAACTATAACATTTAAGCAGCAATCTACATATCAGTATTAAGAATAACAAAATAACAAATACAATTGTGGATTTAGAACTTAATTTTTTCAAGCTTAATAAACGAGATCTGTATTACGGAAAATAAGTTTAAACCTCGCTTTAAAGCGCAAAAATCGATACTTTAAAGTCAAGACACAGTATCGATGTCAAAGATAGTTAAGACTTATTGTTTACCACAGTCTCCCGAAGTCGATTCTAAAGTAAATGACCTTCTATTTGAAACTGGTCCGGCAAATTTTCTAGAGGTTATCAAAGATTATTGATATTTTTAAAAGTTTTAATCTCTTTTACGATATTATTCTCTTATGAAAATTGTATTGCACGAGCAATTAAAGAATATGAAAATGTTACGTTAAATAATAATTTATTTATCACAAATAATAACATTTTTAACGTATGTTTCGAATTTTTCCTTAAGTACGTCATGGGTATATCAATATTGTACCCAAAATTATTGAACTAAGAAAAAATGAATAACAATGAAATTTATATGTTACTTTTATAAATCAATTATTACAAGTATTATTGAGATTTGTTTCATATTTATTTAAAGCTTGGAGAGTAGTTTAATAATTTCAATATGCTTGAATAATCTTTGCATAAATCGATAATAATATTTATATAATTTAAACTATGTTTTTAAGATTGAAGAATACATATTGAAAATCGCACAATGTTATGTGTACACAATACAAAATTAAAAGTCCTTCATTTATCCAATTCTAATAGATGTTGTCAAAATATACTTTAGCTACAAAAAATTTTAATAAAAATAAATTTAGAGTAAAATTGAGTAATACTGTAAATAGCAATAAAAATTTAATTTCGATGTCAATAAAATATTGACGCAGCTTTAGCACATTTAGTAGATATACGAAAGAAATAATTAACCAAAGGTTTAGTAGACAATTTATTTATCTTATGTATTTTATGATAAAGTTATAAATATTCAAGATTTACAAAAAAATCAAAATTTTGTGCATTCGTTTGACTTGCCAATTCCCTTGCGGTACACGAACTTCCGGAACTGGGTAACTTACCGCTAATGGGGGCTGCAGTTGCTTGCAGGCCGCTCCTATACATGGATTTTATGGATTTCGGAGCAGTCGAGTGCTTGACTCACGTAGTGGAGTAAGCGCTCACGCACGCTCACGGTTATAACAGTTCAATGCTAGTCGGCGGCCCAAAATGACGGCAGTGTCCGCGCCTCCAAGCGTCCATTCGATAATACAAGTAGTAAATGAAGCAAATTTAAACAAAATTGAGAGGTGAGTTTTTAAACGATAAGTCTCGCTTCATTATTTATAGTTAGAGAATCGCTTCTTGTAATATTTATGACTAAAATGTTGGTTTTGTGTACGCAGCTTTTTCAACGACTCTGCCTACAGGGAAGCCATTGAAAACTCGTCTACCTACAACAGCCGACTATGCAGGGAACGGAGGTTACGGATGCCTTTTCTAGACTCTCAGACGGGTATAGTTAACTTTATTTTACAATAATCTTATTACGTTTTTTATCTGCACAATTTTAGAGCCGATTTTGAATGTCACAATCGCAAGACAAACCGGAGCAGCAACTTTTTTAGATATATATGCATATACATAGAAATACTATCGTTCTGTCAATGTGTGCAATATACTACAAGGCAGAAAAAACCAATTTGCACTTCTAACACAAAATACTCTAATATAACTTTTGAATAAGTTGAAAATTTGAGAGTTAATAAAATTTTCAATATTTTTGTAAAGTTAAACTTTATTGAAACCAGCCTAACATTTAGAATAGTTAATTTATCTTATTGTTACTTAATTTTTTTATTTTCTGTAGTAATTTTAATTAAAAACTATAGTGTCTATAGATTTATAAATAAGAATTTTAATTTGTCATGTATATTTTATTAAAAATAATTATAATTTCAAGTTATTGTTGTAAAATTGCTAATTCTAATATTTATAAAAAAAATATTAGTTTTTATTCAATTATATTATTAAAAATTTATTTTATTTGTTTCACCAGGAGTTGCACAAAACCACTCAGCCTTGTTTATGTCCGCGAGGGAACGTCTTCCAGGTTTACAACATGGCCAAATATATACATATCCAAGCAAACGGTGGCGAAAAAAACGAAGACAGTATTTAATGCATTATTTCCACCCAAAAAGGATAATAAGAGGTGACATTGAAGATGGTATTGAATGTGTTGAAAGTGCTGGAGTGCCTGGAGCCAATGATGACAGTAAAGACTCTATAACTCTGAAAGGTAATATTTGATATTAAAATTTATGAAATCTATATTATCATTATTAAACATGAAAATTAATTTGTCAAAATAATCACACATTGATTGGATATAAAGCAATCTACTCGTTTCAAGATGAACATAGTAAAGATGCCTGGTTCTATGATGAACAAGATATGTTAGATATGGATCCATATGAGGAACCTGATCCAGACAGTGATTTTGATTATGAAGAAACTTACAGTAGTAAAAGAAAACGAAGAAAACCTAGAGGAGGTGGTCACCATCCAACCAGAAGTCATCCACCAGCTACTGATAGTCCAACAGGAAAACGAACGAAAGTAGGTTAAGTAAGAAAATATTATGCCTTGTCAGAAATACTGATAGTTTTTCTTTTAATACAGGGTGGAGGTCGCGGAAGAAAAAAAGTCAACTATGATGCCAGTGACTCTGATAAGCCGTTCGTTTGTGACCGTAAGTTTAACCATAGATACAACTACAAATGACAACTTCCTCTTATTTGTTTTACTGCAGTAACTATTATTACTCCGCTCGTTATACTGAATTCAATCGAGCCACAAACGCACTGCATCAAAGGAATTAATTCTGTTAATGTTTGTCTATGGAAAATGAATTTCACATTGTTTAGAGTAATTAACTTTTTAAATTAATGAAAGCAAAGAATATTCTTAGTATAAGATGAACAATGGATTCTCGAAATAAATTATAGAATATTTTAATAAATTGTATAGAGTAGTTTTGTAATGAACAATGGCGAAAGTTAATAAGTTAATCATGATCTAATACTGCTTTGCTTATTATATTTATTTAAAATATCTACAAATTATATTGCATAAAATATATATTAATTGTTTTCATAGTTGAAAATTTCATTATATACATAAAAATAATTTATACAAGTTACAAGAACTTGAGGAAACATAATTTACTATTTAAGATAAACACTTTGCCAAACCATTAGATATCTTAGTATCAAAAACCGTAGTTTAACTTAGTAAAAATCTTGAAACAAATCCTAAAACTTAGAAAGTAGATATCCAAATCCTTATGTAATAAAATTGCAAAAAACAATTGTAAAACTTCTTTCTTCTCTATGCAAAATTAGAGTAATACAAGTAAAATTAGAAATAGCTTGTTGAAAAAATGAAAAAAAAGACTTTAGATTAACTCGAATGTGCCTGCCAATACATTTCTCCATAATGCTCTTGTTTAGATTTAGTAACTCAATTCAAAGGTATTTGCTAGTTTTCTGACGCAAGTTCATGACATTTATTACTATTTAATTTCTTTTTAAGGATTTCATCTAAAGGTAGAAATTTCAGGATATTTTGTTCAAAAAATAAATATTTCGTTTTTAATTCTAAGAACGAAATGTAAATCCCCTAATAAAGTATGATTAAGTTCTTGTCTAAAATAGTAAATTATTAAGTTTACTATTATGCTTTTGAAGTATTAATGTTTATAATTACATAATATAGGTTTCTTCAAAACAATATAATTAGTTTTACCAAAGACAATGGCCAAAGATATTTTTAGTTTGAAGTCAAAAGAAATAAAACATAATTAAATGTCTCGAGAAGCTTGACGCTAACAGCTATCAACTACCTTTGGAGACTATTGATATACGCAAATAACCATAAGTACTATATGCGGAAAGCAAGAATGTTATTACTTGGCTCACCTTTGTAGCGAGCTAATCTTACTGTAGGTGTATTCGAGCATTATTTAAGCCTTGCATCGTATTAGTTTTGCTTCTTGGGCTGGAAACCCTCTCACTGCTTGTTCAACACGTATAGATTGATAGGTGACTAGGGATGTTTCCTAGTGCGGAAGGTGTGTAAGTGCTCTCCCAAAAACATCCAAACCTCTTTAATAAGCGGACTCTGGAGTCTTCACGTGTCGTAATTCCCACTTTTTCATTTTGACATTTACAATTTTTTCACTGCTCTGCGACGTTACTTTCATAATACGTGATTGGACTGACGATTTTTTCACTGCCAATCACAATCGGTGATCTTTTGTACTCTATAATTGAAGAGGCAAAATGATCCTCCAGAAGCCTCTTGACCTTCCCGACCACTCTTCGCTCCCAGTATTTTTCAGTACATTTTTCCTCACTTTCCCACAGACTTACTTACGTTTTTATTTTATTTTTTTTATGTAAAAGAGATTCATAAAAGTGTACAAAAACAAAGAAATTAGTCATGCATTAGGTGGTTTGCGGGAAACAAGTACTTTGCACTTTTGCAGTATGCAGCGCACGGTATAAAACCAGACCCGGTCTGGTCTACCATTACGGTCATTCCCACTCTACTTCCTCCGGCGATCCTGCTAAGGAACTAAGTCCCAGTCCCGCCGATGTTGAATCTCGGAGCGTAGCAGACGCAGTTGCTTCGGACCAGCCAGGTTGGAGCCACAAAAAGAAATAAGCTCAATTTTCTCCTTTCTTTGAGCAGAGCGCTCCATTAATATTTATTGTTTTTTTTTATTGCAATTTTTTAAATTATTGTTATTATTTTTCTCCTTACCTCCGGATATATTTATTACATCGCCTTTTTATTCATTTTTTAGTCATTAATTGTGACCATAGTTGACATATTTGTTAATTTTTTTAATATTAATTCCTACTCATGTGCTCTATTTAGATAAACCTGTTTTTTCATCTTATTGCAAAGATATCTATATATATTTATATAAATGATTTAATAAATGAGCCTGTAACAGAACAAACATGTGTATTGCAGACAGTGTTACATATTTTACAATGTTTAAGTGGGATATTATTATTATATTACTATTTTTATTACTATGATTGTTACACTTTCTATCATCGTATTGGCGATTTATCCAATTATTATACGTATTGTTTTCTCTTTCTGTTACCACTGAATATTATGGCATCACTTGTGTTTTTATATTCAGGGCTTAAAAATGTATAAAAATTATATGTACTGTTACCTGCAATAAGAGTTTATTACAAATTGAACATCCAGTCGTTATTTGATTCTTGCATAACTAGCACTTCTGAGCCCTGTTTATATTACCTCAGAAATTTTCCAACTTTTTCATTTACCCATGCATTTTGAAATACTGATTATTAGTACTGTGCTGGTGACCATAATTAGAAAGTTTATCATTCCTTAATGATTCTCAATGAATAACCAAACGTCAACTAATAGTGAAAAATTACTCATGTATAAAATGCAAGAGTTATTTATATGGTTTTCATAGCTATACCACGCGTTAAAAAGTAATTATTCGATGATTTTACGTTTGCATACTTGAACTAATGGCTATGTTCATTTGTTAGTTTTCGCGATAATATAACTAAATTGTTTCAAGTTTAATTGGACTCATCGAGTAAAATCTTTGATAATAAAATAGATGGTAATTTATTCTACACGGATGATCTTGTGCAGAATTGAATTCGCGGAAATCAAAACTTAATGTTTAAATTGTGCACTTGTCATTTAAAAAATAATCTTAATCACTTTGAATAATAACTCCCAGCACATTTCTAACACAGTTGCCAACAGCATGATGCACCTTTCATTTTGCACTTTACATATTACATATCATACTTTTTCTTAAAGAGAAACTTATACCATCCAATCAATCCTCTAACATTACTTTTTATTAATCTATGTATCAAATTTTAATATTAATTACTCTTGTCGCTGCGAGTATTTGACGTGTGCGAGTGCAGTGGGAGTGTGCGTGTCTTTCGACAGCAGTCTGATTTCCATGCATCTCAAAATTGCATGAAGCTTTATTTTTTGTTCATCTCCGCGACACCCGTAATCGACGCAATTTCCAGACTCAATTTTTAAATAATAAATCGCTTCGTTAAAAAGAAAAAACCAAATTAATGCGAACGACACTTTTCATTTTTATACACTGATTTTCTATGTGGAGTACACACTATTTCATTTAGAATTACATTAGTCTTTTTTAAGTCTTTTAGTTCATAGTTGCAACATTAACATCCGCATTCAAGTTTGTTTGCTCGTATTGTTATTTATTTGTCTGTATATTTATTTGTGTATTTATTTTGCCATTTATTTATTTTTAAGCCTAACATTAATCGTATTGTCTACTTATTTTAATTACTGGTGGTGGAATGTATTATTGAGAATGCATGTTTTACGAATTTTCACCTTAGTCTTAGTTTTATCTAGAGAAGTTTGTTTTCTCTTTTTCCTGTATCCTTCTCGCATACGCCAGCGATTCCGTTTTGATAGTGTTGAAAGTCACATGTGAATAACCAATGGAATAATGCTTTACTTTCCCGTGTATTATGACACCGCCTAGTGGATTTGAATGTCGAATCGTCAATGATTTTTTAGAAAAAAAATAATCCACGTTTCTTAAGTACAGTAATTGTAGCTAAAGTTTTATAGTAGTTTATTGCAGCCTCGAATCTACTCAATCTTTGACGTTTGTACATATTTAAATTAACATTAACTTTGGAGGATAAAAAAAGCTGATAATATAATTACCATATTTTAGTAGCACTGTATATTGTCGCAATCTAATCACAGACTCATTACCGGCATGGTAAAATTAATTTGCACAAAAGTATAGTAAGATTTTTGTCTAGTTTTGTAGAAACTGAAAACGATAAGGTCTCGACAACGATTTTCATTAATTTTCCATTCTCATTTCCAATTCTATGAAAACGCTTGTATACTCTTAATTATTATGGTTCTGTAATGAAATTTATATACTTTATCATTCATTGTGAAACAAATTATGTACAAAAATCAACTTCGAGCTTTAACTTTTAGATTCTTACTTCGAGTGTAACTTTATCGCAAATATAATAGAAGTATACCAAATAAACGAATTTCTTTATTTTTAGTTATCATAAAGCAGTATCCACAGCAAATAGTAACGTTGTTTCTTACATTTCCCATGTATTATTCCTAATCTGACTTTGACACTGGTCATTTCACCCTTTTGTTATTTGTCGGCGTAGAAATTTAAAAGATGCCAAACGTTAGACTGTGCAGTTTCCGAAATAACAAAATGATCGTTATACACGTGGTTGTCGATTAAGTAACCGGTTTGGATGTCGACACCTTGCTGGAAAGAATATCTAGAGTTTTAGAGTGGGACAAGTACACATGCCTCTGATAAAATATGGTAATTGCATAAACCTCTGGATTCTTGTGTTTTTTCATTTATACAGAACTGAATCGCCGGCTCTGGTCAGAGTCTATTTTTCTAAAAGCGTAAAGGAAGCCTCGACTCAAAAGCTCAAGTAGTTTAAAGCGGTAGACTCGATGAGGTGAGATAATTGTTTAACCGTTGAAGAGAGCATTCGAGGAGGGTAGGAGGTTTGAGTCGAGGCAACAGGTCCTTGACGATTTGGAAAGAAAAAGCGAGGGAGGCAAGCGAAAGAGAAGAGGGAGCTGGGGAAGTGCATGCGAAGCTGGCCTGAAACTACCACTGCTGCTACGTAGTTCTGTATAACTCTCTGGATGTTGAGAGGGTGCGAGGTGTCTCGTTCTCCTTCTCTCTCGTTGAAGCGAGGGCAGCTTTCGAAAAAGATAAAAGAGCCGAAAGAGGAGCCTCGCAAAGTTTGAGGCCATAGCGAGGAATAGTTTGAGGCCATAGAGAAAGAGGAGGATGGGAGGAGCCGTAAGGTGGTCGTTGGGTTTTAAGCGCAACTTGTGGGTATGTGGTCGGTTTGTGTGTGTATCAGGTGGTACTCGCCGGGGCCGTCAGAGCGGGGCCTCCTCGAGCGCCAGCTCGAGCCCCTCGGCGGCGGCTGCCGCGTCCGCTTCCTCTGTCCCCGGGGCGGGCGGCGGCCCTGGCCCCGGCCCCCCCGGCGGCGCCTGCCCCCAGTCGCCGCTGGCGGGGGCCTCCCCCCAGCAGCAGGGCCCGGCCGCGCCGCCGCCGCCCACGCAGCCGCACCAGCAGCCGGGCGCGGCCGAGCCGGGCTGCGCCGCTCCAGCCTCACCTACTGTCTCAGCTATCGGCAACAGCAAGGACGAGGGCCAGGGCCAGCCGGCGCAGCAGCAGCTCCAAGGCCAGCAGGCCCGTCCCCCGGGCGCCCCCTCGCCGGCCACGCCCCTCCACCCGAACAGCACCGCCTCGCCCAAGCTGCCCGAGCAGCACTCGCCCGGGCTGCTGGGGCCCCACCCGCACCAGCCCCACGCGCCGCACCACCCGGCGCACCTGCCGCCGCCGCCGCACCCCCAGCAGCTGCACCACGGCAACCACCACCACGCGGGCGCCATGGACGGGAAGAAGCCCAAGGCCGCCCAGCCCTCGCCCTACTGCGACTTCTGCCTCGGCGACGCCCGCGAGAACAAGAAGACCGGCGGCTCCGAGGAGCTCGTCTCCTGCAGCGACTGTGGCCGCTCAGGTAAGAACCACGCGAGCGCGACCCCCCAGCCGGAGGAGCGGACCAAGCGCAAGTACACCCGCCGCGCCAACCACAACTGAGTCAGCCCGACTCCCGCGGACTCCAGCTCCCCCTGCGTCGGCGTTCCTGTCCCGGCAGGCCGTCGCGGTCGCGCGCCCCGGCCCCCGCCCGCGGCTGCCAGCGCCCGCCCTCTCATCCCCGAGTACCTTTCTTCGGTTGGGCTGTCTTTTCGCCCGGCGCCGGGCCCCGCGAAGCCCCTCCTCTGAGAGGCTGCACGCGCTCATCCACGTGACGAAACGGTTTCGAGCTTTATACGCATTGTACGCTAGTCAAGGCGAGGCGGGCAGAGACATCATCGCGCTGGAATCCACGCGAAAACTGGGAGACCCTTGGTCTAGCTAGATAACGCAACAGAGTATTATATAATAATCATAGAGGTTTTCCATTGATATAAACCATTTTCCTGTCAAATTATTTATTTCGGCTTTACTATATATATAAGTGAAAAACCTGTTGCGTTCTTCGAGACACGATGCTTTGTCTTTCGTTTGACTAACGCGTAAACGTTATCATTAATTTTATAAAAGATAACAAAAATTATAATATCGTACTAGAGAAAAATATCCTATCGAATACATGTATACGTTCCATCAAAGCCTGGGAGATTACAAACGCGTGAAATCCAAAGATTTCGGCATTTCTGTTTTAATTTCTTGTTTTACTGAGACAGCAATTTTAGCATTATATCGAGTTCCAACTGATTCCTCTAATCATTGGGCATTAATTCACTACCTTTTTCACCCATCTTATTTTTTACGTATAACACAACCTATATTTATTGCAATCAATAGTTTACAGTAAACTGTGCTTATTGTATTATAGCTAAATATAAGACTCAACGCACAATATCGCTTTTTCTGCAATAAGTCTTCTAAGTTTTATCTACTATAGTCGTGCTCGTGGCGGTTTTTTGAGGACACTCTTTACTTTTATACTTTATCCATAAATTTATTTTTACCCTCCGCGCAATAGAAAGTTTAGTTATGCAAGTGATGCCTTAACATTAAACGAAGTACTCATATCAAGATATCTATCAACATATCTAAGTCGTATGTAATCTTTCATATGGTAACTTCAAAAACATTGACGTAAACCAATGCTTAAAAAGTGTTCAAATTAATGAAAATATTTAATTCATGTTTACGTAATTAATTATTTTTTAGTTGCCTGTTATGAAACTGATTTCGATTACTATTTTCAATTTATATTTTTATTTCTATTAAGTTGATATTACATTTATTTATAAATGACTGATATTGGAGTACTGATTACCATTGTAAAATTAATAGTTTCAAATTTCTGCTAATACAAGTATTAGCAGAGTATTTTTAGTTTAAAAAATTCTAAATCTAATTCAAAATGCATAAAACTTCACGAGTACGATTCTTCTAGATTATAATAGTACAGTCTGTTGAGTAAGAGCATGTATGGCATAATTTATCCAACAATTCATTTAAGAAAATGTTTTTACATACTGCATTTATTGTACATATTCCGAAGCATGACGCAATCATATCAATAAGATGTCCAATCACCACCAGCGTCAATAATTGCTTGACATTTCCGCGACATACTTTTCACTAAATTTTCGGCATATTCGACGGGAAGCGCTCTTCAAATGCATCGAATTTCTCGGGAAAGCTGTTTTAAAGTATAGGTGGGTCTCCCTTGAAGCTTCTGCTTGGAGTAAACCCAGACGTTTTCGATAGGATTAGCATCAGGTGATTGTACAGGCCATTCTAATGTGACGATGCCTTTTTCGCGTTTCCAGTCGGTGCTGAGGCGACTGCAGTGTTTGGGGTCATTGTCCTCCTGCAGAATCCAGCAGTCGTTTTTGATGATAAATTTACGTTTGGCGGTCGGTAACAAAGCTTTCTCATAAATTTTGACCATCCCGGCAGCATTTAGATTCTCGGTAAAGAGGCACAGAGTGCCGAATCCCATTTTGAAAAGTATCCCCAAAGATTAATTTTTATTAGGTGTTTAACTGTGCGCTGGACGAAATTATTTGAGGATCAAAACCAAGGCCGTGATACGATCGAATAACTCTAAACAAATGATTCGTCGGAGAAAAGTACATTACTTCAATCGTGATCAATGTTTTCTGTTGCCCAAGCCAGTCGTTTAGTAACGTGTTTTTCAGACAACATAGTGGTTTCTTCATTGTGCTTCGCCATTTCATATTATTTGCACGTAAATGGTTACGAATACATACGTGCAATATATGTAGACCTTTTTGCATCAATTTTACTTGCCCTCAACGCAAGCTTAAGTCAGGATTCCGCGAAAACAAACTTACGATCATTTATTCGTTCTTCGTAGTTACGTTCCCTGTTGAGCCACGATCGGGAAGATCATCGACGTTTTTCGATTCTTTGAAGCGTTGCACCCACTTCTGGACAAAAGCCTTTGACTTTTTCAAATACTTTGCCGCCGCTGCATAGGATATTTTTGGTTCTTTTGGATGGGTGCAGGGGAAAACTGTCTCAAAGCGTTCGGCATATGTAGCACTCATTCTGCCTCACGTACTTTTCTGACAAAGTTTCGACTTCCAATGTAACTTTTTTACAAGTGCGTCAAATGCAGAGGTTATGTCTACTTATTGACAAAATTTCAGGGTTCCACTATTTACCGACTGCGAATAATGCCGTACACGCTCTTACTTAACAGACATAAATCTCAAGTAAAAAATACGATAAAATCGTATACGACGTAGTTCCAGTATCAAAATCCATTACACCTTAAATCAATCACATAATCAAAAGGGAAATTAAATATATAGATAGATAGATATATATATATATACATATATAGGTATGATAGTGATAATTACGCAGGCGAAAGCTAGGAGTTCTTTTTATAAAGGCAAACTTTCTTCCATACATTATACAATGTATATTTTAACGTTATACTCTCTATAATATAGAGTAAATTTATGTACACCGGTACAAACCTTACGTGTTCCGAAGACTGAACGTTTTATCCGTTTTACGCATCGTTTTTAAAAAAATCAAATTCAAAATATAATGAACAAATTAAACGTGAATGAGACTGTAACAATTGGACATTTGATTATACGACTCACATTTTCACATTTCAAACTAAAACTTATAAAAAATGAAACACGATGTGCCCTTAGATGATGGAAAAACGAATTAAAAGATATAAACGCGAGAATAGTGATGATAAAATTTCGTATTATACTACCGCACAAATAGCCAGAAAATCGATTCAACGGCAGTTTGTCGACGCATGGGCTTTTGTATTTGTGCGTCGCCTATAGAACGAATCGTTTTTTAATTGAACTTTTTTATAAATAAAATCCTATTACTTTACGTTTCAATGTAGAATCTTGTCTCCCGCGTAAACGAATATACTATAAAAGTGACGGGGTGGAAAAACAAAAACAAAAGAAAAAATGTAGTTTCAATATTAAAGGTAAAAAATATTGTAGAAATCGTAAAATAAGAGAAAAAGCATGAACATACGATAACCGAAATTTGATATAATAATAAATAAATTTATTTTGTGCAATTTATGATGGCTTTAATAAAGAAGAAAAAGTCGCATCAATAATATATTACGGCAAATGGACTTTCACATCCTCGAACAATAAAATAACGATTAAAAGAGGAAAATTAAAATCAGGTTTGGTGCGTCCTTGACAGTTTGTTTGACAATTTCTTCTTTTTTATTTTGCTTTAACTTATCGTGTGTTTAAATTATCCTTCATAGAAGTGTTTAGGAGAAAGATGTGTTGAGAATGAATTAGAGGGATGTAAAATTAATATTCTTGAGACAAAAGTGAACCTTCGAGCCATTTACGCGACGGTGCGATACAAAAGCGAATAGTTCCTCTTTGTTATAAAAAATACTAAAAATATTTGTTATATTAGAAGTTTTTAATTAAGCAATACCCGAGAATTAAACATGAAGTATATAATTATTATTAGTCGCTCATTAATATTATTAGCTATATCATTTATGAATATGAACCCTTTGTTGGTCTGCTCGAGTGCAATTCTTTTCTAGTGCTTTACCTTGATGATGTATAACAATGCAAAATGATATTTAAAACTATACACAAAAAGGATATATACTCGCTCTATAATGCTAAGCACAATGCAATAATCGTATCAACTTTAATTCTTTTAAGTTAAATTGACCAAACCAACTAAGGGTTTCACATTAGTAAAGTGGATCGTCAATAAGTCTTCTGAATTATAATTTATTTTGTAACTTATTAATAACTTTTTTTGCTAGTGCTCATTATGGGGCTAAGCGAAATATGAAACTTCTAACATACGAATTCCGCTTCACTAACAATATTGTAATAAAACTAATTATGGATATAATCAGTATTGATGAAAAAAAGATTGTCTTGTTTATTTTCATACAGAAGAATTTTTAATGTTTGGTTCGAGTCTTGGTCGAGACTGACTTTTGCCACTCTTCAAAACTTGAATTATTTTATTATAAAATATTATCGATTGACAATACAATAAAGCATATGAGAAAATTTAGTGATATTTGTATCAATTGAATGAGGATGGGATCAAACTCGGGACAGCTGGATTACGAGCTCGATAGTCTACCAAGCGACCCATAGCAGGATTTATTAATTCTCTTGTGAGAATAAAACTGTGAAATTGGCAAAAGCCTGTCTTAGGCTGGACTTCGATCAGATTCATACTCGGGATTAACAGAAGATTTATAACGATTCCATTTTATTACGATCATTATCATAACTTTAACGTTTAAGTGAATGAGAGCAAATTAACGAGAGGCGTGCGTCTGTGTGCGATTGCTTTAAAAGAGATGCGATCAGATTTATATATACATATATAATTATAATAATATTGTGCGTGCGAGAGTGAGAGCGTGCTGTGATGCGACGTTTATATTGTGCTGCGCAAGAAAGAACGTGAACTATTCCAAGGTACGCCCTGCTATTATTTCTACCATCTATTACTCCGATCGATTTGCAAAATTGACGTAACGTATATAATATGTTCGAAAGATGCAACAGCATTAGAAAAAAAACAAAAGAAACAAGACGTTAAAAAGAGAGAGGGAGAGAGAAATTGAAAGAAATAAAAACACTTTTTGCTGAAAAAATCAACGCTAGCTTGTGTCTTTTTTCTGGACGTTTAGTGCTGAGGAAAGGTGAAAGACCGCTCTTTTTTATTGAAAATAACGTAGAGAGATACGATGGTACGCGTTTTGTTTTGACAAAATTTTTCGAACACGTTGGAAACGGTAGAGATTCGGAAGGTATCTTTCCAAATCTTTAATCGAGGGCGCGTATTTGTTGGAATTTCTACTTTGATGATGAACCATGAAAAACATGAACCTAAAGTTAATAAATTGTAAATACCAGATTATATAAAAAAGTCGAACATGTATGTAAAGCATGAGAATGATAGCTTGGAGTTCACTGTTCTTCGGCACAAGATAAATGTCCTGGGCACCTTATCATTCTCCGCGTCCTGATCCCGATCACATAATCCCTTAAGCAAATCTTGGTTACATTCTTGTTGTAGGACACCCAACGTGTTTGCAATTTACCGCAAACATGATCGTTTCTGTGCGCAAGTACAGGTGGCAGTGTATCGAATGCAAATGTTGCTCTATTTGCGGAACCTCCGATAATGACGTAAGTATTGCTGTGCAAGACGATCTTATCGTTTTCTCATATTTAGTATCGTTTTAACGTATTTTGTTTAAGTTTGTTTCTTCTATTTCAACTCTTAAAAGTCTATAATAAATTTATATTAAATCACTTGATTATAAAGTAAGGATAACGTGCAAAATTAAACTTATATCTTGAAATATGTTTTGCAATGACTTTAATTAAAGCATCTCCAATAAACCATACGTATTGATTATTCTTTGAGTATATCTAGTATATTGGTATATTTGTAGTACGTAGTAAGCTCGTGCTAAATAAAAAGACCGATATGGGGTGCTTGGCTGCCCTGAAAAGCCCTAGGCACTTGCCTTAGCCACGAAAGGTTTTAAACGAAAAGACGACACCCATGTCCCTTTATCCAGGACCAGCTACTGTTCTGCGACGACTGCGACCGGGGCTACCATATGTACTGCTTGTCACCACCGCTTACCTCCCCGCCCGAGGGCTCCTGGTCCTGTCGACTCTGCCTCGCCGAGTTCCACCACCGCGAATGAGAGCGAGCGCCCGCGGCCCAGCGACGCCTGCAGTCGTCCAGCCAGCACAGGTCCTACCACCGCTGAGAGAGCGGGATTAAGAGTCCTCCCCGAGGACTCCAGCATCAGTATACGCACGAGAGGACGCGAGGCCGCGGCTACACGACTGCGCGCGCACGATCTTGCAGAAGCGCATTATCCGGTGCAGGGACGCGTGTAAATGTTTTTGTATGTATATCGTAAGCGCGACAACGACTAAGATTTTAATAGAGGAAGGCCGGCCGCGCTTGTCCTGTCCAAGTCAACGGCGCCGAGCCGCTCGATTCTACTAGTATATGAGGCAGGTGCTCGCCAAGAGAGGAGGTTCGAGTGTATGGTGCTTTTTCCACTGGTTCGCCAAGCAGATGCCCGCTGATCAATCGTCACGCATCGCTGAGTTTTAGTATACGCGCCATGGGTACCTTTGGTCTGGACTCTATGGAGACGAGCCTCGACTTCATACGCATATGCACTTAATTAGAGCACACTTCGTTTTTTTCTTAACTTGATTAAGGACAGACAAGATCCTCGCGGACGTAGTATAGCGTTTCCGATGCTTCATATATGCAGCGGCTTTTATTCTAAACTAAATCAATGAACGAGAGTGCATTCGAACCTAGAGAGTGCTACAATGTTGCAATTTTGAAATTTTATTGAAAATGTGCTTTGTTCGACTTCTTTCCCTTAAATTGTAATACCTACGTACAATGCACAAAAGGCTCGTATCAATCAGCAATGTTTCTGCATCCATGAATGCGATTTATCGTACAAAACGATGCTGCTTACGCTTAAAAAACCAATAGTAATATCGGGTAATTCGCTTGTCCGACGAACAAACGAATCCTTACAATAACGCTTAAACTAATGCGAAGAAAGGGTTTTTGCCTATTTTTATTATCTCGCATCTTCTCTTCCTCACACACACACACGTACACAGTTGAACGATGCGCATTTTTTATTTGCATACATCTCTCAGGCAATCTTTGATCTCAGACGACTAATAATTATGTATTTATAATGCGTGAGCTTCTATTCCCCTTTGTCTCTAATGAAGTATTAATACAGAGTTATGCAAGCGCATGCCTGTGTTATCGCCTCAGCTTTTTGAAACAAAAGAAACGCCGTCTTGCGACTGTAAGCTCGATATATTTCATGCGCGCGCGCGCGCATGCGTCCGCACCGCAACTATTATATGCTAGGTAAGTATCTTTAAATTAAGTAGCGAAAAAAGATTGCAAAGGCCAATGTACAAGGTATTTTAACACTAATTTAAAACTTTTAATTAAGATTCTCATTATTTGAATAAAAAATTTCAATTGTACCATTATTTTACCTATTTAAACGAAGTCTAATGAATTGTTACTGACACCGCTACTACTTACCCAGCAGATAACAAAAAGTTACAACTTCTTTTAAGGTGCAGTTCGATTCTGTTTTATATGTTAGAAGTATTACTATTTGTACTTTCTTGTTTTTATGTATGCTTTTTGGTTTTGGAAATATTGCGTGAATTAAATGTGGATTAAGCTAGGTAGAACTGCCTATTGATTTGATTGAAATTTTATATTTGTCGAGTTCAGCAACTAGCCTTCTGAACATTATACTAAAGCATGATATATTAATCGAATTATAAATAATTAATTTTATACAGTATTTTATCTGTTATGTAAGTTTTAAACATTTAGTATTCTAAAATTTATATACAAAACGACAAACTTCTCTTTTATTTATTATGCGTCCGTATTCCTGTATCTGGATGGTTCAAATATAATTTTATTTTAAAAGAATGATTTCGCTTATTTAAAACTAGTATATAAGTCAACTGGAAGACATTGAAGCGTATTATTGGCATCGCGATTCTTTGCGGCGGTGTGCCGGTCGCGATGCCCCTCCGCGCCCCGTTCGCTCGCCGATGCTTTGGCTTCCCAAAAGGACGCTCGTTTTGGGTTGCATATTTATTGGCATTGTTATTCTTAATATTATTTTCTCTTTTTTTTTCTTTTTTCACAAAATAGATTTTTTTTGTTTGTTTTTTTTTCTTTTTTCATTCGCTTTGTACTATTCGATCTTATACATACCCCTGATCATCCTACATTCACTTAGCGTTGCGATACACCCTTGTTTCCAATCAAGTTCACTGCCAGTTGGATTATCCGTAATGACCTTCAACACGTTTTCCTTGAGAAGGCCGTCCTTCCCTATCTTCAATATGTAACCTCTTCCTGGATACTTACAAGCAAAGCCAATCCCGTTAACCAAACTCTGAACAAATGCCTGGCAGACCTTGTTCGAGGTGCATGGAATGGAGGGGGGGCCCTGATTCAGCAAGGTCTTCCGATTCAGGCCTCATACTTCTTTTGGCTGATCGAAATGTCCGAGAACAAGATCCGGTAAATTCAACATCTATCTGATATCCATGATCTCGATATGATGTTATTGCCTGGTTGATCATCACCTTAATCTCAGCTTGCAGATTGGAAGGAAATCTGGATAAGTTAAACACCATTTTAGGAAGGATTTTCATTCCATCTGGCCACTCTCTTTGCTGATCCCGGCTCTTGGAATAAACTTCTCTCTTTTCAATTTCCTCACTGAAGAGTTGACCAGCTTGATCAGTCTCCATTGCATCTGGTTGAGAGGAAAGAGTCCAGCCATTTCTGGCTCTGGAACAGGAAACTCTTTATAGAAGCGTTCGGCCTCTTCCACAAGATTCCCTGGATTGTTTTTGAAGATGGTTCTGGCAACGATGAGTCTGGATTGTATTGATTTGTGTTCTTCGTCCGCTTTGGTCATGCTGATTTGCGTAGCTCTGTTTTTTCCCTCCCCGTCGTCAGTAGTAATGATTGGATTGCGCCAGCCGTGCGGTAATCCCCCATCAGGGCCGCTTTCTCTCCTGCTAACTTCAAGTACGACTCGATCTCTGTTGCACTTGCCGCAGGTGCCCCCTCCTTCATCTGTCTTCCTCGTGGTTCCTGCCTCCCTATTTCTCTCCTTTCGCGGCTCCGTCGCGTATCGCGCCGAAGGTGTGTACGTGACAGGGGCAATCCTTCCGTTTTTCCACTCTTGTACAATAACCAGGCCGATTCTTTGGTCAGTCATATTCTCCAGTCGCGAGGTTAACCTAAGTCAGATACTGTTACCTATTCCTGCTTCAACTGTCTCAGATTAATGTTGAATTTACTTAAACTATATCTAAGAAAGAAAAGTCATTATTGTAAATGTCATGCAAAACAACGAAAATCTCTGGTTCTCGATGGTGTAGCATAAATAGGAATTTGTATTTACTTTTCTTCAAGCCTGGCTCCTTGATGACGTGTCGTATTTCTATTTCACTTCTGCTTTCGGGTGCGTGCTATTCCGCTACCGAACTAATATGGAATCACATTTCTCGATACATACTTCTTTTGTCATTAGATGTGCTGACTCTCTCCTCTATTAAACTTTACTGGGCCTCTTGCCTATTTTACTCGTTTGCTTTGCGCATTTTTTGGCCCTATAACCTTTCAATTCTCTTAAGTACTCGATTAGTTCAAATTATCATTATCGAACGACAGTCATCGGAAGGTCGGTGAGCGACGTCTGTACATTTGTGATTCACCTATCCCTTTTTAATTCATTTCTAAATTCTTCGGCCTAACTAATTATATCTAATTTTAGCTTGTTAAATAATTACAGGTATAAAATTTACAAGGATTGAACTGCACCTTAATAAAAATAACTTTAACTGTACAGTATATGTTCTTGCACGTGATTAATATGTGTATATTATAAAATATGTTTTGTCGGGATGTGATTGAACCCGAGTACTGTCTCTTCATGGAACAGATTTCTGTCCTCGGCTGTGTTCTCTTTTACCAATTTAGTATGGTCGTTGGTGTTGTAGTCAACCAAACATCCCTCATGGTACCCAGTGGACCTCACTCAGGACTGGCCTCGTAGTTATTTTAGGTTGAGGTAGCCATCTAGTGGTAAGATACGCAACCAGCTGTTCGACATCCATTCATTTAAGTCCGCCAATGAAGTACTCGTATCGGTACGATGAAAAATTTCACATCAATGAGGTATTGTTATGTAGTATCGGCTGGCAGATGTTCCATAAAGATTTATTAAAAGGATGAACATGAGGAACGCAGTTCCTCTTTATCCCTAGGGACAAATTAGTCCCTCCTATGGCCTTCTCCATTATTCTCGCTTCCGTGCGTATTCTCGTGGAAGTGAAATTGAAATTTTGTCCGTATAGTTTTTTTTGAAATTAGTGGAGGGTTAAATCGATAAATTTTGTGCGTAGCTAGAATAGGCTCATAGGGCACTACGTCACAATATATGTATAAATAGGTATAAATACCAGTTTAAAATCGTTTTTGAATTTGTTGAATCATAATAGTTAATAAACGTACGTAATATAAAAAATACAATATATTATGTTTTTGCCTATTTATGATAGGTGGGGTGATGATCTGCTCATATTTCTTGTAAATTCTAGTAATTTTAAGTGTACTATGTTGACAATAGTTTTATCATAGATTATACCTAAACGACTGAAAGTAATCCCAAGTATAAAAGAACGTGGAATCTACAGAAAAATTTTTTTCGTAATAAAACAATACTCTCGTAGATAGATGAAATTTTGTATTATTGTTGCATTTGCATATTTTAGAAATTTAACCGCATAAAATGATTATGCATTTGGCAAAAGACAAACAAAGCACATTAGAATATTTTCAATGTCATAATTATCGTTTTTCAATTTGGAATATGCACAGGTGCAAATGCGTAGGCGAGGCAGCTGATAAAGTGTGTGAAAATTGGGTTTTTAAATTACGGCCGAAATCACAGTCATGGTTGTCGCAAAAATTTCATAATTCCATTTTATGTAATTAATATTATTAAGATGACTATTTATTGTAATTGTAAATATGTATTATGACTTGATTCGAGTATCTAACTTACTTAAATTATTGAAATTTTAATCAACTTTAAAGTGTTATCAAAACATTGAGCACTTGTCTAAATTTATAAAAAGAGGTAAAATTTTTGCGACAGTTTAGCTGGTGATCCCCGAATGCAAATAAATAATATTTATAATATGTCGTATAATAAAACGTAAAGGAAACGAAAACGTAAAGTAATATATATGAAGAAAACTCTTTAATCTGTATGTACAACGATATTGAAAGCTTTTTACACTTAAAGATTTAGCAAGTCCCACTCAATAGCAACGTACATATATAAACGAATATTAAAGAGTAACGAAAACATGGAAAGGAGAGTAAAAGCGGCTGTACAATAAAAGCGCCAACGTTTAAGAAGCCACTTGGTTGTTTTTTAGCTCAGTATTTTTGTATTTTACATGTAATATGTGTAACGAATGAAATGTAGTGTACTTAATTATTATGTTTTTTTCTCAAACTGTTGTGGTGATATATTGGTACTCAACGTGACACGCCACATAGAATAAAACGCGGGGTACAAACTATGTAAGAGTAGGGCCGCGTAAGTTTTTTAATTTTTCGTAATTGAGTTCGAAACGCGATCGAACAAATTCCAGTCTTTGTAAAATTAAATACCCAAATCCGAGAGAATTACGTAGCTGAAAAAGAATAACAATGGTAACAATAATAAAATGAATTGTACACATACGAGCCATCGTATGCCGAGTATTTGCGTCTCCGTTGATTCTAATGCGCGTCTTTAAATATAATTTTTATACTGCTTATTTTTAACAATAATGTATGAAATTTTGAATAAACGTTAGTTTGTACAAACTGTAAATCACCTGTATTTCTTCTTGAATTATCTTTTTGGGTTCATTTATATTAATAAATCAGAAAAATTGTTTGCATTAATTATGTTAACTTTAATTAGAAGGTAATACTAGGTAATATTTAATTATTATAATTTTTCTATAAAAAATTCTATTACAATTTTATTAAATTGTTTGTGATAAATAATACTTGTCTTTGAATTCGAATGTTTGAAATATTGATATATTTTATTCAAGAAAATTGAATGGTTGATAATTAGAATTAATAGTGCACAATTCACTTGATAGTAAGCAAGATAGATATTGTGGTTAAAAATTTCCACGAGTTGGAACACTTGAACACTTTTTAATTATGCTCAACAAAAGTTCAAGCAATTAATTGTATTTTACTATTATTCTAAATTCAATTTAATAACAATATTACATAAAAATAACGTTTATTATATAATTTTAATAATTACTATTTTTCCAGGATTAACCTAAAGTTCAAAAAGATAATGTAACAGTATTAAATAGAGCAAGGTCGACAACTTACTTATGTCTTAAAGGCAAATAAAATATATGAACAGAAATAACGAAATGTAATTTTCATAGTATGATGAATATGACTTAATATTCTCTGTAATTAATCCACGTTAAAAGTTCCATATTAAAAATTTTGTTTAGCTACAACAAATATTTTTAATATAATATTTAATAAATTAAAAATAGTATTTTTTATTTTAATCTGAATTAAATAACCAATGAGTAACCATGCTTAAGATCTAAGTAATACGAAGCAAAATTATTTTTTATTATAAATACTCTGAAATTTTCGATATTTGTTATCTCGATATTAAACTGTTATATCTTGTTTCATTTATTTAAAGTCGTATCTGGCTAAGTGCAGGATACTATCGAATTTATATAATATTCACAAGTAAGGGTATTATAAATATACATCTATATATGATATAGATGATGATACATCGCTCATGATATATTTTTTAGGATAGAATGTTAATCAAATATATAGACTCAACGATTTGAAGAATCGTGTATTAATATGATTGTATGATTTATACTCTTCGTGTTAAGGTACTATGTTATCATACCTACAATTATGTCTACAAACATGTAATAATAATGTTTTTCTTTAAATTTAGGTGGCTATTAATTGGTACATTGTAATCGATATCTGCCTGCTTATAGATTAATCATTATGTTTGCGATGGGGTAAGCCGTCTTTCGAAAACTTTTTAAAAGTGTACAAGTAATCAAGTAGTTGATAGAATTTAGAATAATTTTTATGCAACTATATAATTATTTGTCCATCTGTACATAAATATACTCGTTAAAAAATTAAAACAGTATGATAGAAGTAAGAGAAAAATGAATCAAGAAGAATGTAAGAAAATTTTTTATGATAAGCAAATGAGAAAAAAAACCATATTAAGAACAAATTATTTGAAAAGTAAATTAATGAGCGAATTCAAAATATCATTCAAAAAGGCAAAAATAAAAATAAATTATTGTTAAAAATTATTAACTTCTCTGCTCTGTGGAGTATTTTATTAATAAATTTCATGTATGATCTATTTACTTATTTATATTTAAGTTATAAACATTGGAAACTATTATTTTTTGAAAGCATTAAAAAAAATTGTAATGATAATATTCTGCCACATAAATGTAATCAATCGCTGAAAGGCACATAAACATGCAGTATTCAAGACTATTTGTATGATATGTGTAACATTTACAAGTTTAGATAAACATTAATGTAAGATTACTTATATAAGTGACATTTGATATTATGTTTTAGTTTTACTTATTGAATAATTAATATATCAAATAAGTTAGTTTAAAAATAATCTTCTAATACGATTATCAACTAAGTAGGTACTGTATAAAATGAAAAGACAATTGTTTTTGCTTAGAATTTTATAAAAATCGATAATATTTTATTGCTAATAATAGATGTATAATACATGTCATAAAAATAGCACAACAATATATTGGGGCAACTATGCGCCTTTAACTTTTTAGTTATTTTTAAGATATATTTTAGAAAAAAGCTCTGGGAATAAATTATTTTTATTTATCAGAATTTCAGGTTACTTACATCTGAGACGTTTTAATGACATTTTTGCAAATTCCTAGAATTACACAACTGTTATCAATAATTAGATTGACAAGCATATTCATTCACGAGACTTGATTCATACACCTAAAGGGCTTCATATAGAGCTGGCCAATGAAAGACTAGAGAAAAAGTGGGTTACGGAATTCTCTCCGTCATACGTGTATACGTATTAAAATACACTTGATGTTGGTAGGTTACGAAAGAAGAAAAAACTTTCCTTAATACAATTTCATCTTGAAGATCAGTAGAATTTCCATCGGGCAGTGAGAGTCAGCGAGAAGGTTACGCGCTTGAGGCGGTCACGCGATTTCTACAAGGATCTCGTCGATCGCCTTCCTCTTGAGGTCGGGAATGGTTGCATCTGCTGCAGGGTAGCCGACGGGCAGGAGAAGAACGAGCTTTTCGCCCTGTGGCCGGGCTAGGAGATCGCGCAAGGCGGAGCCGCAGTTGAGGGGCGTGGAGGTCAGCGTCACCAGGCCGGCGTACTGCGCAACGCGATGAGCTCGGATTAATCCGTGTAAAGGCAGAGGTAATTATATTTATTAGAGAGTAGGACAGGTTGGCGTACGTGAATGGCGGTGATGAGAATGCCGCAGGCGAGCGCGACGCTCAGCTCCTTGTAGTAGTGTATCTTGCGTCTTCCGTCCGGGAGGATGGCGTAGTCCTGTCGGAAAACGAGGATGAGGTAGGGCGCGACCGTGAGGTACTCTTTGCGCCAGTCGGTCTGTAAAGGACTGCAGGTCCTTGGTCCACTGGCGGCCCATGCGCTTCTTGTAGTTGATCTCCTCTTCGTACTCGACGATCTCCCGGATGGAGGCCTTGACATCGGGCTTGGAGACGAGGACGAAGGTCCAGGGCTCGGTGTGGGCGCCGCTCGGGGACGTGCCTGCAGACCAGACACGGGCGTTCACTTATCAGAGGGGAGATGAGCGATTCCTGAGCCGTTGTTTCGGGGGCCGGCTCGACTCACCGGCCGCTTTGATGATGTTGAGGATGACCTCTCGGGGTACGGGATCGGGGCTGAAGAAACGCAGGGTCCGGCGCGCGTTCACTCGCGTGTAGAAGGCCAGGGAGTTGGCGTACATCTCCTCCTCGGTCGGGCGCTCGTAGCCGAATTGGACGAAGGCGAAGTCCTCGGGTAAGTAGGACTTGCAGCTGACTTGGTCCCGCGGGACCTCCTCCTCGGACTCGGTGCACTCCAGCCCGTCACCTGATTGTTTCACCCTGTCCTCGTTAATCGCGGCTCTACTTGGTACACGCGCCTCGCTAATTACGCAGTGTCAATTATACATATAGACGCTGGCTAGAAAAATGCCCGCGCTGATTGCGAGTCGCTCGCGCGCATACTCGCGTTCCTCGGCCGCGCCGCGTGGAAAAGAAATACAAGCGCTCTTTAACGAAAGTAACACGACCTGTTTTTTCTTTCGGTTGACAATGTAGATACAGCGTCGGAGCCGCGCCCATTAGCTTGCGAAGAACCGGCGGAACAGGTTGGTTTCCCCGCGGTCGACATTCTTTTTCCCGAGCAACAATTATCGAGATAGGTAAACTGTAGCATTCCGATCGGGCACGCGCGCAGGACACTTATTCCCCGGCAAAGGCCAAGGAGGCGGGGAGGGGTGAGCAAACCTTGGCGGAGGGCGCAGGGGTCCCGGGGCGTCGGGCCGGTGGCAACGGCTCGGCTCGGCTCGCGCGGCCCCAGGAGCGCCTGCAGCAGGAGGCCCAGGAGGAGGAAGGCCGGCGCCAGGAGGTGGGCGTAGTTGGCGCAGAACGGGACGAGGCTCTCGAGGGTGGGCCAGGGCGGGCGGCTGCGGGCCACAGGGCCGTTAGAGCGGGCCGGCGGGCGGCGGGGCGCGGTATACTCACGAGTCCATGGTCGGGGAGCGGCGGCGGGTCGTCCGGAGCGCGACTGGCGCGCGGGCCGCGGCCGCCCGGGCTTTTCTCCGCGCGCGTATCCCTACCCGCGGATGGGCCGCGCGCCCCACCCGGCGCCGTCAAAAGCGCGCGGCCGGCGCGTTTTCCGCGAGGCGCGCGAAAAGCCCAAGGACTTTGGCGGCGACGCCTGCCCCAGTTCCCGGAATGCCGCGCGGGCGTCTTCGCGCGGGGTGCGAGCCGCGGCGACATTCCACGGCGCTGGCCGCCTCCCGCCCGCTCGCGCCGACAGATGGCCCCGCGGGGGAGGGAGCCGGGCGGTCGGCCGGCCGATAACGAGCCGAGGGCCCGCCGCGACAAAAGGGCCCGCGTCCGGCGCAGGTGGCCGGCCGCGCGCCAGGTGCGCCCGGCAAGCCGACTCGTGGGGGTGCGGCCTTGATTGGGCCCGGCCCTCGGGGACCGCAGCTGCCCGCCACCTCGCCGCGCCCGGCCCGTCAAAGGATCATTTTCGCCCGTCCCCTCGCGCGCGGCAGCTCGCGTTACTCCGGCAAGCGAGTCGTCCTTCTTGCGCGCACGCCGAGGCCTCGGGCCGCCTTGGAGGAATCCCTGGCAATCTCGCCCAGGAGGAAACGTTTTCGCGCGCCGGCTGATCCTTTGCGCAACGGATTTGAATAAGCGGCCGGTGAGGCTCCTTGATTATTATTTGCGAGCTTGCGCTCGAATGCGAACATTATGCACTGTACGTCCGTCTACTGTAAAGTATCCTGTTTAAGCCAAAACTGTAAATCACGAGAAATTTGACTTTAACTCGCCGCGTTTCTCTCCTCGCTTGCGTTATTCCACCGCGAGCGCGCTCGAGATATAAGTCACGTTGATGTAAAAAGCCTTCGGAGCAGGTTGAGACATTATCATCCAGTCCTTCGCATACTATACATATACTTTATTTATTATCTATTTATATGAACATTGTCGAGAATATGCCAGGGGATAAAAGAGTGCAGGTTATGCGTGCCGGTTGACCGGTGTTGCGCGCCGAGCTCTCCTAAGTAAATTATCGTGTTTCTTCAGCTACATAAGCCGACTGAATTAACTTTTCTTACACGGCAATAAATCATCATTGTTGCAATAATGCAATTGAAGGCAAAAACTGGGCAAATTATATTGATTGATACTGAATAGAGTTTATAATTCGCGCAGCTTAGATATCGTTATTAATCGTTAACGGTCGACCAAAGGCAGAAGATGTTTCGAAATGCGTCTATGTCACGATTCCTTAAAGCAAACCCGAGGCGTGCGACGGTGAGTAAAGCGAGGCATACGCATGTACAAAGCACGGGTTAAAAAGGTAAGTTTGGGAGCAAGCGCTCGAACCTTTTGATCGTTGTGCAGAGCTGAGGTATAGTTTCCCAATATGTTCGCATAAGAATGAATGTAAACAGCTGCTCGCGCACCATTCAGCGGGGCTCGCCGCGTATTGAGAAACGAGCGCTCAATGAACCAACAGGAGGATAATGCGAGCGGGAAAGGAAGAGCGGCGCAGGTATACGCGGCATAATGAGAATCTTCCGCGGGAAAAGCGGGAGGGCGGAGGTCCCTCGGCGGGCGGCAGAGGCGCTCGCGGCGCCTGCACAGCCGCCGCCCGGCGCGCGCTACGCATCCCACGTCGCGCATGCACTCGCCCACTGGCGCATGCAGCTATAGACAGGAGGCGGATAGCGCGCGCGGCGGGTCCGCTGCGAGCGGCGCGCGAGAGGAAATCATGTCGGGCGCGGTGCGCGCCGCGGGCGGACGTGGGATCGGAGCGCGGGGCCGGAGCCGCGGGCAGGGCGGGCGCGGGCGGTGCGGGCGGAGCGGGCGGCGGCCCCAGGAGGCCCCGGGCGCCCCGGGCGGCCCGGCCCCGGGGAGCGGGCCGCGGGCCGCGGGCCGGCGAGGCCGCGCGGGGGAGGGATCGGAGGCGGGCGGCTCGGGCGCCCCCTCCTCGCCGAGCGGAGCTAGGCGCGCTCTCGGCGCACGCAGTCGCCGCGCGAGCCATGGCGGACGCCCGCGCCTAGCTCGCCGAGCCAGCCTGGGAGCCGCGCGCACCGGGAGGCGCCGCCAGGGCATGTCCTCCGCCCGGGAGCCGGGGATGCAGCCCCCGCCGGCGCCGCCTCCGGCGCAGGACGCCGGGCCCAGCTGCCCGGGCGCGGGCTCCACCGTCACGCACGTCCTCACTTTCGGTGAGTACAGGCACACGTGCCGAGCTTTCGAATCGGCTACTGCGCCGTTCGCGCGCGCGCCAAGCATTGATTTCCCGCGAGCTTTCTCGCCGGCGCAGCGGCCGCCGCAGCCGCCGCCGCCGCCCTCGCCGCTTCTTAAAATACGCGTACACAACGAATTACGCAAGCGCCTCGTGCGGCCCGTCCTGGCGCGAGCTTCATTGATTCGCCAGATTTTTCGCGCTGCTTCTCTTCGCGGGAGGGGCTGTATTGTTTGCGCGCAGTCGGCGCTGCTTCCCCGACGCCCAGTGCAGAAGCGGCGGCGGCGGTGATTTCGAGAGCTTTGGGCGCTCGGCTGACGCGCGCGGGCTCTTGTCACCAGGAGGCGCACTCGCGCCCGTCTCCGCGCGCACCGATTAATCAGCCGGAGCTTTCGGCAAATAAAGCTCGGCGGCGGCGGCGGCGGCGGCGGCGCTCCTTAGCTTCTCCGGCCTGCTTCTCGATTCCCGGAATGTCGGTCTCCTCGTTTTTCTATTTGTGGAATCTGGGATATGGAAAACTCGCGCACCGATCTTTTTCTCTGTCATTAGAGTGCCACTTGCAATTACAAACTCCATTACGACCGATTAGGAAGACATTCGAGTTTTTGCGTTTTACTGCTCTTTTGTTGCTCTCGAGCGCTTCAAGAACGCGCTATACTAACATTTGCAGGTTTATGAAAGGTTGCGCGCGCTACTAAATTTCCCGAAGAAAAATTTACATGAAATTTCTGAGTAAATAAAGAAAGATATAACTTCAAGGTTTGCTATTATACAATTCCTCAAATGACTGGGATATTTTTCAATATTTGAAGAATAATCACATTATGCATTCGACTTACGAGAACTCTGACTAGTCGCACTTTCAAACTTTTATTCAACCGACTAGTCACAATTAAGTAATAGCCGTTTATTTTAAGATCTAAAATTATTTCGTTTTTGTAGCTAACGATTCAATTCAATTTATCACATTGATTGACACGGTGACATTGCAGTAATAATTTGCACGCAGCTCGACTGGCTTTGTGTCCCAACCAATTGACAAACATGTACAATAAAGTAATTAGAACAAGCGAAGGTACAAAAGTGATAAGCGATTCTTCGCTACTTTTTCGTTTAGTTGCTGCGAGAAAGGAGCAACGCGGCAAAAACCTTTGAATTCGCTGCTTATCTCTACAATCGCAACCGATCAATACTTTTGTCGCCAATACGTACACACAACAATCGATGTAATCTTAGTAGAATTCGTCAAAATCAACACGAATGCGTTATGAAAAACTACATGGATAATCGTCGACATTACCGTTTCATAAGAAGTGCGTTAGGCAAACCGAGTATTTTCATAAGTTCCAGTGAAATTTGACGAAACTGCCGATAATCGTTCCAAGACAAAAAGAAACTTAATTTTCAATTAGAGCAACGTAATCATAATGAGCGCAGCGACACGATTGTTTTATAACGAACAAATCTCGTTGATTAACTCAGAATTCATAGCAGCTTTTACAAAGATGTACTTTTTTCCAGAACGCAATAAAGTTTCAAGAGCGATATTTCTCCTCTCCATTTACAGTTATAAAAATGGCGCGCTAAGCGAACAGTTACTTTTCATGAATAAATGTTTGCCTTTAAAGAGCTGGCGAGTGCGCGCCGGGTGGCTACATTCTGCACCGCGCCGATGCACGAATTTCACGTTAGCCGATTAAATATTGTAACAGCCTCCCCGATAAGCGCCATTGGCCCGAGGGACTCCCGAGGCGCGCGCCCGCCGACTATTTTCGCCGCGGTGCACCGCGGGGGCAATATCTCCCGAGGCCGGGGGGCTCCCGGAACGATCATCACCGGCCGAGCACGAACCAAATTCCGCGGCGAGCTCGGCATTATCGATCGAAATAATAGTAGTCATTGGAGCCAGATAACCGAGCGGGCGCGTATATACGAGTAAAAACAATCGTGCGATTAATCGGCATCGGTGCGCGGGAGAAAGAAAAAAGCGGCCGTTACTTAGTCCGCGCGAGATTACGATTTAATCTCACCTCCGAGTGCGCGCGCGCGCTCGCCCCGGCCGGACGGCGATAAATAACATTTTCCTCGTCGTCTTTAACGGTATCGGCCGGGCGAGCGCGGCGCACGCACAGCGCGCCCGGGCGCCCCTACCCACGCGCGCGCGCCCGCCAATCAATGCAGTCCCCGAGCGCTGCCCCGCGATTATACGCATACACGCGCTGCGCTTCTCTTTCTCCGCGGGCCGAGCTCCCGAAGCCGAGCGCGAGGCCGCCTTTGATCGCCGGCCGGTGCCGCGGTCAAGTGCCACGGGGAGCCGCAGCGGCCTTCCCTCCCCCGCGGGGAAGCGCATTAGCTCGTTAGACGCGCGGCTCGTGGGACGGCGCGCGTTATAACGTCCCTATTGATTGACCCAATTTTCGAAAAGAGGATCGTCCCCGTAAGCCGCCGCGGCCTCGCGACCGACCGCCCCCATGAATAATCAACTCGCGATGGGGAGGGACGTTTTCGCGAGGCGATCCGCCCTGCCTGCGCCCCGCCCCGGACCGCCGCGGGGAGGGGGGAGCCCCCGCGCCCACGCGGGTATTAATAGCGGAGGCTTTCCGGGCCGCTGGGCATCGGTATTGCAAAAAAGAAAAAAAAAAAGGGCGCAATGCGGGGGATGCGCGCGCGGCCCCGGGGAAATGCCACAGACCTATTCGCAGGGGCTCGAATTTTTGTTTGATCAAGCCTTGTGTGTGTGTGGGGGGGGCGTGAGCTAAGCCCCTGTCCGCGACACCCCGTCCGACGTAATATGGGTCAATGGTTTCATGTTGATAATCTTTTAGAGCGGGATCCAATTAATTCGTTCCGAAGCGCAATGCGCTGGGGAGAACCGGACGCTTGCCCTATTACGGTACAAATTTTCACTTTAAATCTCTGTCGCTGCTGGCACGGAGATCGGCAGAGGAAAAAGTAAGAGAGAAGGCTTTTTCTACCAGCGTATTTTGTAAATTCAATTAATAACTCGAAACTCGAGATAAAGCGCGTTATATAGTCGCCGCGTTAACGATTTGGCCGGCTGCACGTGAAGTGCGCATGCACGTTTTGAATTACCAGTTTGAGTTCTTTTTTTTTCCTTTAATGACGCGTCCCTCCAAACGCTTTTACTTTTTTTCCAAAATCTCTTTTTTTGCCCTTTTTTTTCTCTTGTTTCCAGGCTCCGATACGAACCGTGATTATTTTTCAAGCGTCGACTGTTGCTGCGCCAACGAGTTCGTTGCAACTTTTTGATATGAAATTGATTGTAAAAACATATTTAAAATATCTGCAAACAATTCGGAATCGAGGTTCGAATATGCCGTGAAAAGTAAATAAAGTGGTTCACGGAATCATTTATCGGTAAATTAATTTCTGGGTAATCGAAAAGCACGAGCTCAATTTCACATAAAAGCCTTACAAAGAGAAATATAAAACCGATGTCACACGGTGCACGATTGTATACATGTGGAATATTAAGTCTAAACTATATTTTGATTTTTGCAGGCTATTCGACTAGTATTAGCACTACGATACAGAATTCGGTCTGGAATGGGAACGATTTCGTCTATCAACTCGTATACTCGTTTAATAATAATTAGCGCTGTAGCCTATATGTAGATTTACATGCGATAGTGACCTTTTCCGTAACCTAGAATGCGAGAAATTCTAAATCGTTGCTGATCGAGAGTCTATCTTTACACTGCACGATATATAAGACAGTCGATCGCTTGCACAGTATCTTTTTCTATATTGTAGATTATACTCGGCTGGCTCTTTTTCCTACATTTCAGCTCGGTCGGTAATGTTGGACTTGAAATACTAAATAATTCCCTGGCAAAAGGTGAAATGGAAGAGGACGATGTTGAACTGGAGTTTTCTTACGTAAAACGAGTCGCACTTGCTATAATTAGTGCTACGAGTGCGTATTTTTAGATCTTTAATTACATCCAGTATCGTCCGCAGTAAAGAGTCGCTGAGCACCGAGTGACTCCTCGTCCGCTGCTCGTGCTTCTGTTATGCTACTGCCGCGTAAGATAAGACGATAAGGATTTGGGGCCATTGTGACTTTTACTCGGCTTAAAGCATGTTCAAACAACAAAACAATCTCCTTTTAAAATTACAACTATAGGGGCATTTCAGGGACGCTCTTCGGCACACGTACATGCACACGATTAGGATGTACTAGCTCTAACAGGAGCGATTTCTCGAGCGATTGCCAAGCCGAGCTCCAGCCCGGAAACCCATGCGATCGCCTACGAAAACGGACGCGAAAATTCAATAAACCAAATCGCACCAGCAACCGACAAATTATCAGCAGATTAACTGACCTCAGAGAGCGCAACGATGGGTCGATAGCCCCGCTCTCCAACAAACAACCAAGTTCGACGGACACAAAGGCTACAACGGAACAACGATGCACGCGCATGCGCACTCCTGGAGACAATTATGTAACCGGTTAGATTTCTAATCTTCGGCGTCGCAATCGGGAATAGATCGCTGCCGCTGTTCCTCGGAATTGCCAAATTAGTCGCCGGCGCGACCGCCGTCGGCGAGAATTTCATTAATTCGTGGCGCGCTCGCAAGGACTTTCTCCGCTCGGAAGCGAAGGTGCAGACGCGAGAGCCGGAATCAATGGATCGGAAAAAGCGCCGGCCGATATAGAGAGAAACGCCGCGGCGGCGCCGTGTTCCGCTGCTCGCCGATTTTTCCCACCCGGCCGTGCCGGCACGCTTTAATCGGCCCTCCGTAGATCGCGAGAATTGTCCGATTAAGGAAGTCGATCTGATCAGCCGCTCGCTTCTGTCTTTGGGAGAGTGATCTACAAGATTGTAGTACACGAACTTCCGAAAGACTTTCAAAAATTAAATCTCGATGTGGACTGAATGTAATGGAAAGGAATTTCGAATCCACGCGGTAAAAGTGAATTACGGTTACTCGGTTCGTATACCGAGGCTCCTACCTGATGGGACTTCTCTCTACATGTATATATATATTAGGAAAAACTACCTCATTAGAATAGTATATAATAAAATGAATTAATACGGACAAACGCTGTAACCTTCGTCGATATACGTAATAAATAGTAGCATATGTTACCTCATATGTTAAACATAGATACACAATGGTATCTCATTTACATACTGTACTGCAGCACTTAAATTATTATTTTGTTTATTCATTAACCGTTGATTTCAACTCTTTTAGATTTACAACCTTTAAAAATGGATTTGTGTAATCGTGCATTATTATTGTTCTACAAAAAGTTAAATGTACAGTATACAGTGTAATTTTCTTGCCGAGATAATCGAGATTTCCTATTCAAATTCGATTGCGAAACTTTCACATTTTAAATAATTTGACGGGCTTTTGAAATAAATTTTGGAATGTACTAAAAATTCTTTCGGGAAATTGGATCATCCTTTTGAAGGAAATAGTTCTATGTAGAATGCTCTCGTGAATCTTACGGAAAAAAGAAACTCGTTTAACGAAAATCAGAATAGTGTTTTCAACTCGTGTATAGAACTGATATTCTTTTTTACATATTTCTAGGCACACAAACATCTATACATTATATATTAAGGACATTTATATCGCTTTTCACTAAATCGTAAAAATTCGTGCATGCCTTTACAGGATGCTTGTGCAAACTAAAATGGATGAACGTACAGACTTCAAAAGACTTGTAAGAACGAGGAAACATGTGTGCGGCCGTTAGTTGAAATGCTAATTTCTCTCGGCGTGGATAAAAAAAAACTTTGCGTTATGAATTGTATGCAATTATCGGTACGAACATAACGCGGCGATGAATTTCTTTTCATCACTCAAACGGGAAATTCAGTCCGAATATGAAAACTACATATTCGAGGCTGTTATGTCTCTTTTAGATATTTGGTACTTTTTGGACTTTTGAAAAAAAAATCGATATGGCGAAAGGTTGCATGTGCAAAACGAATAGTTTCTGTAACAGCTAAGTAAATTTGCTAATTATCTTGTTACGATGACTATAGCTTTCGTGTTTACTGCAGCAATTTCAAGAAATACGTTAATAAGTTCCTCAAAAAGGCTTTGTATGAAATATTGATGATCGTATTGATGTATGCTTGAATTATATTTTACGATAAGTTTTCTAATAAATATTGTTAAACCGTATGGGAGCAATTCAGAAAGTAGAAAATCTAACTAAACAACTCAAAACTAAAACATGAATGTTTGAACAATGTAGCTAAAATACAAAAATTGAATACATAAAAATCATCTACTAAAGTCTTCTTATTGGGCAAACGGCTGTAAAAAGAATTATAAGTTAAAAATCAATAAAGTAGAGCTACATACGAGCCGTACAAAATATACCACAATCGAGGCAGTCAAAATGCTTCAAAAGCACATAAAAAGTATTCCTAAAGCTAATAAACCAATTATCGCTATTTAAATATATTTCGAAAAGTGAACTCCATTTGTACAAATATTTATTGCATTATACACCCGAAAACAAATAAACTATTTTACAATTTGCATCTACGATGAAATTATATATAAATTAGTAACAGATATTCTTATATCGCTTGCGTAAGAAACAATTTTGACTAAAAATATTATATTTCAAGTTGATTATATAAACCCGTTTGAAGTTTTGGTCACTGCAGTACAATGAAAAACAAACAGTTTCAGTTGATGTGCACGAAACAAATTAAATCTACAAAATAAAATAAATTATTAAAATATATTCACGGTGTGCATTATTAAGATAAAATATGCAAAAAAACAAGTACATAATTATTGTAATTTCTATCAATATTACACCTTAAAAAATTAGTTAACAAGTTTTATTTTGTCATATAATCAACCAGAGATACACTTTTAAGAAATATGTGACTATTTTTAACAATCTTTTGTCTTTTCTCGCTAAAATCACCACGTATAATATAAATTTTATTATGATACGTCGAGATAGTATTATGTAGTAATTATTGTATGCGGGTTAGCGAATATATATAGGCAGCTTATATTCGATTGAATATAGTAAGCATTTTTAATAAATTGTGTTATGCCGTATGCATTACGACATATTCTACAATTTATCGACAAATACAAATTATACATAATCGAAATTTTAATTTAAATTTGTCTGTATTTCATGATAGGTTGTGAGTTATTCTAACTGACATGCCAGTGCTATTTTTCAAATACATATCGAAATAACACATTTACTCAAAATTGAATACTCGCACAATGATACAAGTCAATTTTACTAAAAACCCGAGCTGCGTGCCCACTAAATAGGTTTGACTTCGATTACTTAGTGGCTGCCGGTGCAAAGTCCGTGACTTGAGCAACGTTGCGCACACTAACACATACGTATCCGCAAAATCCCCGATCATTTATGCGCGAGTTTTTTTTAACGCGCTAAAAATAGTTTCCCCTCTCCCATTCTTGGATCGTCGTGCATTGGCTGTCGTTTGTTCAGGAACATGCGAAAGAGCACCAAAGAACAATCAGGGATATTATACATGAATTAAAATGAATTTTTTTACATACCAAATGAGCATCACGGCGCAAGTGAAGAAAAAATTATCTGAAAATCAGATATTATAAAGTTTGATTAAGTGCAGCTGACCTGCACCCGTCTTAAAAAAATATTGTACCGATTTATTCATTTTATTTTTTTATTTTCGAGATAGACTATATAATCTATATATTTGCTTTTAAACATAATTACAAAACCAAACCAGCAAACCAACAAAAACAAAAGTTTCGTTATATTCAAAACTTAGACAAAAGAATGTTATTATCAATATGGTAGTGCTGATAAAGGGGTTATTCCACTTTCTGGTCGACCTTGCATTGCACTTTTATCAGTCTAGGAAATCAGTCGACAGCTGATATAGTATTTAATTAACTGTTAAAGATTACGTTCAGTCATATACAATAAAACAAGTTATAAGAAATGTTAAATGCTACATAAGTAAAATGCTTATGCAGGAATGATATTTTTACAAAATTTTCTTTAATCCAAGCGTTCATTTCACCTTGCAATTCACCCCACCGTGTGATTTGATTTTACATCCAACTTGAACCATAGATAAGATAAAAAATGATTTCCTGAGAAAATGCATCGATAATGTTCTTTCAGACTAAAATTTACATTTTTAAATAAAAATAAAAAATATTAATAGAATATCAGATCTGTGGACAAATTTTAAATGAGAAACAATTTCAATGATTATTATATATATATATATGATTTAATTATATCAGAAATATACATTAACATTCTTTAATTTATCCATCTCGTATATCTCAACTAATTTATTAATAAAATATGCTTATAGTTGTTTTCAAAGAGAACTGTTTTGTTAGCTTATATTTTATGAGTGCAAAGCACCTATAGACTGAATTCATAATAAAGTACCCATGTCGCATATTTTTATAGAATGATACTATAATTTTGAGTCTATCAATTTGTAAATAGACTTTAGGAAAAAATATTTGTGGTGCTAGTTTCATACAATTACAGATAATTTATGGCTTTCTCAAGTAGATTTTTAAAGTTGAATAGAGTTTTCATTAGCTCAGCTGCAAACATAAAGCAACAGAACAAAAGCACCGTTTATCTTTACATTAATTAAAAAATGGAAAATCTTCACTGCCTGGCTATATTCGATAGAATGCAAACACTTTCAAAGCGCTCTAGTTTTTTACATTCAAAATTAGAACTTTCGATCATTGGTAAAACGTAATTTACAGGTTTTGCAACGTTAAAAGCTTCTCGAGTACAAAATGGCCACCCAAAGGACATTGAATGGTACCAATAATGCATATTCCAAGAAGTTGTTTCTCGGTGTCTCATCGAAGAAAGGGATACTTTTCATCTGCGATTGTCCCCTCTCCGAAAAAGAGTTTTATCGCGGCTTCAAAGGGGCCGAGCATCGGAATAAAAAACCGCACCTCGTCCACGAGCTCTATCAATCTTCCGTCGGTCGAAAGAGACGGTTCTCGCGTAGGTACGTGAGGTCCGGCGCGGCTCCTTTTTTTCCCTGTCCCGATCGGCGGGAGAGACCGAACGACCTTGGCTCCGTTTTCAAAATTGATTTAGCTTGCGAGAAGGAGAGAGAGAGAGAGAGAGAGACAGACGAACCACGAGCAATCCACGTCCGCGACCTCCTTAATTTCGTCGTGCACGCGCGGGAGTACGAATGACTCGATCGACACGGGCCCCTCCTCTTCGTCCCTCTTCTCCTGTATCCCACTCATTGCGCCGAAAACTTCTGTAACTGGTTTTACGGGTCGCGTGCGAACTGGCACTTTAAGAGGACTGTTATGCGAGCTCGTTATTAAAAGCCTGTTCCGTTCGTTTTTTCGAGTTCCCTTACGGTTCATTCTCTTGCGAATCAAGGCAAGAAAGGGGAATTATTTTGCTTCTTAACTGAAAAGATTTTTAAGTACCTTACATGGTTCTGCACACAGTGGCTGTTTAAGCTTAAATCTCGGCTTAAATACTTAGTAATTTTAATTTTAGTGAGACTTGTAAGTTCATTATTTATGCTCATAGATCATCAATTTCACTTAATCTTGAAGTAGCACAAATTAGTATACTTCATTATAATATTTCTATATGATATTTATTGCATATGGGCTAACAACATATCATCTATACAAGCAATAAATTTGGTATTTAATAAACCACGATACAAAATCTAATCTTAATTTTTAAATGTTAGGTATGTAGAAATAAAATAAGCGAATAATCTTACTCTACTACATTAACACATTTTGTAAATTAGCTAGATGCTGTAATTGGTTGAATTGATTTAAATTGATTTTAAATATTATTAATCGATCTACGGCAAATTTTGAACATACGTAAATTATTAAAAAATTTCATGGTTTTAATTAGACATAGATTATTACTTTTTTCAAATTCACAGTTGCATTAGATACCGTAACCTAAGACTTTACATAATGTTACACAATAATTGCAGAATATTACCCACAAAGTACAAGCATTTTTAAAACATTTAAAACTTTTCAATTCTGGAATTCATATTAAGAACAGAAAACAAATTATTAATATGTTAAAGTACTCTAACCACAATGCGATTTCGGAAACAGAGTCGAAGAGATCATGATTATTATCCGAGTTATTATCCTAATCCGGAAAATGAAACAGATTTTGCAACTTAGGGCTGCAATAATCCTTAATGCTTATAAGAGATATAATAGGTATTAGTCATCTATGCTTTTAACGATACTAGAATAATTTACAATAATTTGCAATTCTTAATGTATGGTGAACTAATTATTAATTTTATTTAGATTATTATGAAATATATATTATTTGTAATATTTTTCTAATAAAGTAATTATTTAAAATAATAATTTACGGCTGTGAACAAATTATTAACACAAGAAATGCACTAAAAAAGTCGTAGAATTGAGGATAGATTCCGTTCTACTTTTTATTTAAAATAAGTCGCATGCTATTAAAATGAGTTTTTAATGTGTAATAAGATCCACTACAAACTTGTTAGATCGATGGACATTAAGTATAATACATTTAATTCATTCTACGCCATTTAGCATGATAGAAGAGTAATTAATGATTAATTACAGAGAATAAATGCCTCTACGTGAAATAATAGTATTGAAACCTGGAGCTATATGAGTGTATCGTTTAATAAATGTTATTGCGCATGCATGTTTGTTCTTTAATAGTATGTAAAAATTGAATACTTAAAAATTCTAATGGTACGTTTTCCTATAGCAAATAATAATATTTAAATAACTTGGAAAATCAAATAAAAAATGTTACTCTAACTTTAAATAAGCCAGTAATACTTCGTATAAGCAATTGCTATAATTTAAATAATTAATCATAAAGCTTAATAAAATTATACAAGGATGATTTCAACTACTATAGTAAATTTCTTCAAACATCATTATTCTTATATTAGAATTCAGAATGTGCTTCGTTTTCTTTTCATGCTTTCAATTAACTCTTATATGAATGAATATAGCCCTTATAAACTCGAAAACTAGAAGATTAGATACACACATATTATATTTACCAAAAATATACGTGAAAAAATATTCTGGCATTCTTAACAAAAATTTATTATAAGAATGTTTGAGATCATCGAATCGAGGCATACCATTAAAAAATTTGTAAGCACGCTGAATAAGACTTATACGCAGTACAATTCTATGTAAATGTATAACAACAATCCGAAGATTCTTGCATCAAGTGATCGATTTCTTATTCGTATTATCTAGTATATTTTGTGCCCCGACGCGTCATAGTTTTTTAGTTTAAATCTTCTACGCGAGAACGCATAATGACGTCAATAGAGAATAGCTTAAACATCGCGAATTCAAGAATTTTGCACGCCATTAATGTAGCCATTGTATACGTGCATACGCAAGTTGTATCTCAAGTTAATTAAAAGTTGACAATCACTTTAATGTTTTGAAGTCACCGTTTGAAATTTTCTTAAAACTTTAAAGATCCAGTTTAGGCGTGAAAAAAATTAAGAATTCTCCGCAAGTTAATATTTACTATATAATAAAACTATAGTTATTGGTGTACATTAAAAAATAAGTCTTTGATAAGATAATTATCAAACAATTTTGTTAGTCTCTTAACTAGTTGGTATAGGTATCACGGTCTTTAGAAAGTTGCGTCTGCGATGGTGCGCACACTAGTAAACTCTCAAACAAGTGGTCCCGTACTCCAAAGTATACTCTCAGATATTCTTTTAATAATCTTACTAATCTTGTTTACGTTCGACCCTGCAGTTTCAAAGATTATTTAGGAGTGTTGCGAGTATTGGGAGTATTTGGCAGTATTTGCGATTATTACTCAATGATTATTACAAAATTTATAATAATTTATTTATAATTTATTTATAATTAATTATGATATTGTTTAATGTTAATATACAATGAGCTTGTCTTTTTTAAATTCATTCTTTTTGTTCGTTCTATTCATATTGCAATTTAATTGTCTTAAATACTTATGAAAAAAAAAAAAATTTTGTAAACTTTAAAATTCTTATTCAATAATTTAAAAATTTATTATAAACAATTAATGAAAGATAAAGTTTATTATATTCATTGGCTAGTAGAAAATCTATGAGATCAATCATCAAATCAAAAAATAACAAATCATCTTGACAATTATAAAGAATTATTTAAAATATTTAGTTTAAATAAAGTATATATATATTTTTAATACATATGCATATATTCATGCACATATTTTTAGCTTTTTTATTCACGAGAAGAAAGAAAATGAACTGCAAAATTTAAAAAGTACATAAAATTAAATATATACATTATTTTCAAACTGAAAAAATATTATTAAATGCATATTACTCATTTTTTAATTTATGTAATAAACTTATTTAACCTTTTTGAAAATCAAATTATTCTAAAGCAAAAAAAACTTGATGTCAAACGGATTCAAATATGCATCCCAAAAGGTAAAATAAATAGGACACATTCCTTAAACCATTTCGCCATCATAGTGAAGATAGTTTAGAAACATTAAAGCTTGTACGTGAATATAACGAACAAAAATAATGTAGATTAATAGTTTTAACTTAGTATGATTTAATTTGACTTAAAACTTATAAAAATAAAGTATCAAAGAGATAATTTAATGTTTATAGAAAGCTCGTAGTATCATCAAAAAATCGCAAATAATCTCGCAAATAATCTTAATGCTCCCAACACTCTCAAACTCCCACAAATCTTTGATACTCCTTATAGGCCTGAGCGGTCAATGATTTGATTTAGCGTCAAGTTAAAGGATGCGAGCAAGTGTTACTACCGCCCCTCTTCTTTTGACTTGAGCTGGCTCGGATTTTGGGAATATAATCTCAAATAGTCTTTGGTAATCTTTTCAGATTTACCTAATTTCAAAAAAGAGTTTTAGTATGCAACCCCTCGCTTTTAAATTATATACTGTTCAAGTCGAGATTCAAGTACTCCCTGTCAGACTACCTCATTAATGAAAATCAGATTATGAGAATTAAAATTCTTTCTCTTAATAAACAACTGTCGACCTTTTATGAAAGTAAATTAAATTTATATTATGCTGCCTAACTTAATGTTATTTATCATAAATTTGTACTCGTACTTATCAGGTATTTATATTAAGATTGAGAAAAGCAGTAAGTAAGATTGGCATTTATTTTGGTATCAAGTAAAAACTACGTCACTGATTAGGCCATCTACATATTTTTTGTATACTCTTTAATAGAATAAAAGTATGACAACAAGATTGATAATATTAAAGTAGAGTTTTGCCGATTTGCTGTTACATGCAATAACTTTCAGAAAAATTAAACTGCTTATCCAATCCCGCAATGCACAAGTGGATGCGTCTTAGAATCTGTGCGTCGTGCGTGCGCACTTAACAAGGAACATGTTATTTATTTCGCATAGATCAAGCGTAATTTTTTAACCAATCCTCGAATGAATTGCTTTCACCCTTACTCTGAATTGCGTCAATGAAGTCACAAAATATTTATCACGATTCGAATTAATCTCTATGAGTTGAACTCAAACTTTTAATACTATATCACTATAGCGTGGAAAACGGCAGGCACATAAATATATGTCTGAACATAGAACTTTACAAGCCATTTGAAAAGCACTCAAAACTACTCTGTTAACTCATAACGAATGTTTTTGTTTATTTTAAAACGTTGAGCTTGTTTGGTCAGATTTCCCTCTCGTCCCAGAATGGAAGATTAGAACTATTATCCGGCCGCTTGTTTCTCTCATCGAATGATTCATGCGTAATTTAAAAAAGAATTTTCACTGAACTGATGATCTCCCTCCAGCTCGAGCTTCAGCTTCACTCGTCGAGTCGTTTTGTTATCTCTTTAACGCAACCTCGAAATCTGAATACTGGCATGAAGTCGAAAATTTCAGAAGATAATAATGAAACAAGGATTACATTTTATCGCTCATTGTATGCCAACGACAACATGTGTCTGGACTTTGCAGTGAGCTGAGGATATTTATAATTTTGACAATGGTGTATTAAAATTAAGAATCGTGTCAAGGATTGCTCATCTGTTTAATTTTTTCATGACAAATACATTGCATTTAACACAATCTAGTCCATTTGAAAATCTTTAAATTCCTTCATTATCAATTTTATCCGTCGTTTTATCCTTGAATATAGTACACATCTTATAATCGAATTCCGTCCTCCTTTGAATGTATTTTTTATAAATCAAATTTTATCCGTTACGATAAATATTAATATTTTACTAAATAAATGTTATTTAACATTGATATTGAAACATGCAATTTATTAGTTTGATGCAGAAGTGGTACAAATGAATAGCAAACAAACCGAGGAACAAACGGTACAACCTTTACCGTAAATGATGAAATCCATTGTATATGTATTTCATAATTCAATTTAATTTACCAGTTATCACAGTTTAAAATACTTTAATTGTACTATTGATTAATTGTTTCGACGATTAAGGTGTAATTTACTGCGTAATTCGTCATATAGCACTAGTCTTGGCGCTAGAGCACTATACGGTATATACAGTATATCTATATATATATAGTACAGTATATATCAAAGCGAGGATTAGCGTTGTAAATATTGCATAACAAAAAATATATAAGTAACGTATATGTCAACGTCTAAAGAATGATTTTCTTCGCCTATTAAATTGAGAATGTTGTATTAGCCGGTACATTCCAAGGTTACATTAGATATATTTAAATATGATTTAATGACAAATAATATTAATATTCTTAAAAATTGTAATCCTGATTTATTACCTTAGAAGCCCAAGCACATCAGGTATTATAAAGTATTGATTTTGTGTAAGAAAAAACAATATCATTTTATGCACGTAAAGATTAAAAAATAAATAGATGTTAAATATTTGCCGTAAGCAGTTATTTGTTAGAGCCAAGTAAAAATAAAGGAGATACCACGAAATTTACAAAAAAAAAAACTCGAAAAAATATTTACTTTTGAATTCACTCATACGAGAGGAGCTGGACTCATTAAACGAAGGAAAAAGCTCGAATATTTGTTGAAACGTCTTGAAAGTTATTTTGTTGAATAAACTCGGGCACTCGCTATTGAAGCTATAAATCAAATCGGAGCGTCTGGCTTATCGCTAAAAGTGTAAAAATGTAACACAACAAAGGCATCGAAAGTGAATGAAGAGCTACTTTCCGCGAGCGGGGCTCCTCCGCATTAAACCGTGATTTTCGACCACTTCCTCCCGGCAGGCGAGCGAGCCGCAGAAAAACAAGCTGCCTCCGAAAACAAGAAAACACGGGCAGAGAGCGGCATCGGCCGGGGGCCGAATACGCCAAGTATCAATGAGCCTTATCGGAGAGGTCGGGCAGGGGCTCGGGCGGGGGCTCGGGCAGGGGCCGGGCCGATACAGAGGGGCTGGCGCTCCGACTGACGACAATGGCCAGCGGCTTTGGGGGGGAAAAAAAAAAGAGCAGGAGCGCCGAGAGGAGCGGCGAGCGAGGCTTTGGCTTGTTTTCCGAATCAGCTGTGATGTGCCAGGGCGCGCAGGCGGACACTCGAGAGCGCGGCGCTGGGGCGCAGGCGCGGCCAAACGCTCGCGAGGAATTTTTTCCGAGTGGGGAGGCCGGGGCACCGGCAGGTTGCGTCGCGCGCCTGCGCCGCCGGGAGCGATTCGATGGCTCGATTATTGCGCTCGGCGCAACTGGATTGGGATCCGTTTAATGGCCTCGGCCGATGGGGAGAGAGTCTCTTTGTTCGGCCGCGGCGAGCGCCCGATCGAATTGCAGAAAAGTCACAAGCCGCCGGAGGTTGACCGCGCGGCCCAAACCGAGCGCCGCCTCGAGATCCGGACAAAGCTCCCAGCGCCCCATCCACTGCCCGCAGCCCGACAAACGCACGTCCTTTGCCGGGGCGAGGGAGCCCCGGCAAGGCGCACGAGCGCTCCTCTCCCCGAAGCCTCGGTGCGGCTTGGCCCAGCATCCGCGGCCGGGGCATTAGCATGCGGGGAGAGACAATGGAGCCCGGCCGACGGGCCGAGGTCGCCCGGCGCGCTTTTCCAGAAAAACTGAATGCGGCGCCGGCGGCGGCGGCCAGCGCCGGAGCCCGCAACGTCCTCCGCTTGAGTTACGAAATCCCCGTTGCCAGCTTTCTACTCAAAGCCATGGCTGGGTGCTTTCGTTGCGGAGGCGCGCGCTCGGCGCATTCCCCCGGCGCTCCTCGGGCCAGGGCGCCCCGGGATAACGCGCCCGGTCGGGAGCCCTCCGAGAGCTCGTGGCCCTCGGTCCCCCGGGGAAAGCCAAGAGCCTGGAGCGCGGGCGAGGGCCCGGACACCCGGGGCCGCCGCGGGCCTTTAAATGGGGCGACACGTGCGCGGGCGGCAAAGGGCGGCGGCGGCGGCGGCCGCGCGCTGCCTCGGAAAGTGGCGCGCGCGCACACGAAGGTCGGAGCAACAGGGTCCGCTCGGCGCGCGCTCGCCGCCGCCGCCGCCGCCGCGGCCCCGGGGAAGGAGAAGCGGCGGCGGTGGCGGCGGCGGTGGGGGACGGCGAGCGGCAGCGGCGCGCGGCGCGTGCACCGCGCAAATGTGTCAGTAGGATAGCGCAGGCCGAGGGCGGCGCACCGAGTGACTCCGCGCAGACTGCGAGCCCAGCCTCCCCCGGGGGAGCCCGCCGGCCGCGACAGTGACAGTGCCCGTGCCCCCCAGTGCCCGGCTCCCGGGGACGCCGGCCCGCGCCTAGCCCGCGATGACGCTCGTCGCGGCGGCGCTCGCCCGCGGCCACCCGGGCCGATCCACGTGCTCGATGGACCTGGCGGAGCCGGCCGAGCCCGGGGCGGCGAGCGGCCCGGCGCCCGCGGCCAAGGGCTCGGAGCACGAGAGCGGCTACTTCGAGGACGGGAGCGACGTCGAGGAGCAGCGCCGGCGCACGGCCAAGCAGTCGGGCGAGTCGAGCGGCTGGTCCTCCTCCTCGTGCTCGCGCTCCTGCGGCCTGGCCAAGGCCATCCACGAGCTCGACGTCCGGGACTCGCCGGCCTCGCCGGACCCCGACGACGACGAGGAGCGCCGCTGCTCCGGCTCCAAGCAAGGTGACCACCGACTCTTATCGGCTAACCTTATTCGCCACCTGTGCTAATTACGAGCCCCGCTCTCTCCCTCTCCCTCTCCCTCTCCCTCTCCCTCGCCCTCTCTCTTTCTCGGCTTCGATTTAAACCTGCTCTATTTAAGCGCACTCGAGATAAAAAAAGATAAACCAAAGAATATACTCGTTTCATTTGATCTTTAGAAAACGACGAACGGTGATATTGTGTTATCGTCGCCTCTCGTAAATTACCTTAGTGCTACACATATTCCTACCTTCCTACTTTATTCTTTTGAGCCTCGAGCCGTTCTTTTTACGAGGCTCCTCCTCATCATCGATACCTACGATGTGCACGCGCTCGATTTTTCCATTTCGTTTAATTGATCGTAAAAGTGTCTGCGCGTTACAAGCGCACAAGTTAACCGGAGCTTGATCAGTTGCTAATTAACCTAGTCATTTACATTTTCAATAAGCAGCGAATCCGCATAGGCCGCGTGCTTACCATCTAAAAATCGCTTCGATTTCGGCCCATAATATTATGCATAAAGAGGCGATAAAATTTAACTATACAGTTACATAAGAGTGCCGGCTTTCAAAGCGTCAGCTACTCTTAACAATTGATGAAATTTGATCAGCTTTTCACAGTTAACCTTTATTTGTCGTTTAAAACATTGATGAGTTTTTAAGCAATTTCATTGACAATTGTCTACAAATTCTAATGGAAACGAAGTTGAAAAAATTATAAATTACTCTTTTGCGGAATTACAAAACTAAATAAGGAAACATTGTAATTTTAAGGGGCTCACGCTACATGGTGAGAGCCAACTTTTGATAAGAGTTAAGATGTAAAGTGATTTATAGAATCATTCCGACAGATAATAATCAAGAAGATACGTGATGAAGTTTGAAATACAAAAGTTTTGTAATGCCAGGGATTTATGCTTTGAACGTTTTCATACTTTCGTCAAAAAACAATTGAACAAAAACTGTTTTTTATATTATCCGATAATTTCATTCAAAGTAAAAAGTTATCTTTAATAGCTGTACAAAAATCTCATACAAGATATGCGAAAATCTCCTGAGCAGTTGTTAAATACCATTTAAGAACATAAGCAGTATATCATAAAGACTTTCTTAGTTGTTCGTACAACTGCTTCGAGAATCTCGGAGGAGCTAATGATAGCGTAGACTATATTCGTTGAAGCTCAACGTCGATTGGTTAGCTCACGAGACACATGTGCGGGGCACGAGTGCTACGGTCTGATACTCACGGAGAATACTAAATTGTGTCGCCTATTCCGCCTAAATGAATCTCCTTTTCTATATTCTTTAACTAAAACAAGCACCTGATGAGAAATCGTTTCGTTGAGTTTACTAGAGGTCGCATGAATGACGCCGATAATATTTTACCAAAGTTTTTGGTGACAATTACCTACGTCGATAAACAACGCATAGTTTAGTATAATCGAGAGTAAAATAAATGGTATTCTAACTCGACTCCATCCGAAGCTCCCTATACTTTTTTCACTTAACTATATTCTTGGATAAGTATGAGCGTGTTTTTATCGCACGTATGAAAGCTAATGTAGTGAAGACTATTGGTATGGATCAATCAAGAATTACCTTCATAAATCTAATACAAAAAACTCGGAGTATAAATATATGCAAAGCATTGTTCGCAGTAACCTTACGACTAGAAAAACAACTGAAAACTTAACGATCTCTCTAGAGCCGGAAAAAATAAAGGACGAAGCAAATATTTTTATTAGCAGCGTGAATTTATCATTCAATTGAATAAATCAGAATCCAAGTGCATTATTAATATCAAACTAAATCAGACTCTTGGTTAAACAATCGTTCAATGGACGAGGAGGGGTGCAAACTATGGTGTGCGTCAATCTCTGATAAATGACAGACTCGCTGAGAAAGAGAGAGATAGAGCGAGAGAGCGAGAAAGGGGGGGGGGGCGGCGGCTCCTTGAAAGAGGGGCGCAGTTTAATCCATAATCGGAGCGACGCTCCGGAAAAACATGGCTTTACCCGGTTGATAATTTGTGAATTGCACTAGCGCCGCAGGCGGGTTTTCCAGTCAGAAATCCCTTTTGTTTCGGAAGATAAGGAGCGTGTACGCACACGCGGTCTGCCCAATTGTACAAGTCATAAATAGGTTCGGGCTAGTTGCTACGACCCATGCTTGCGTGTCAGCCGGAGAAAAGTTCGACCCGACCGTCGACCGCCTGTATTGTACAGACAACGAAACTCGTAAATACAACGGCGGGCTGGGATGTCACGTGACACCGTTCAGGGGGCTGGCATGAGACAATAATACTTAAGTTATCCAGTGGTATCTAGCACGTTCTTCTAGCAGAATTCTAAGAGGCGTCCATAATCTTTCCTACCATTCTGACGTTGAGAGGCTATTTAACTCTAATAGTGCTCAAATTGTTTCTTATCGCGCAACAAATTTGCAAACTCGTTACAATGTTAGAGAGATAGTGTAAAAGTTAAAGTAATTTTACGTGGAGAGTGTCACAACTGTGGGTCGCCAACTTTAGTCAGACGCCGCTTTCTAAATTCTTTCGAACAAAATACCTTACTCCTGCTTTCCATTGCAGTAGAAAATTAATAAAAAGTTCTTTATTTAAATTTTAAGTACTTTATCATCGAGAAAATTAACTTTTAATTGGTCATAATTTGCACTATCAAAATACATATTGTATATACGGTATTGCTTAGTTGATATTTTGTGTATATTTCATAAACGAGTATATGTTTTAATAACGAATGGTTTTAAATAACAACACTTTAATTAACAATTTAGCACTTGTAGTACTTTTTAAAACAATGGCCATTTGTAAAGAAACAAGCTCGCACAAAAACCTACGTATTACTATTACATTCAATTTATAAATTGTGTATGCCAAGCTCGAGCGAATGAATAAAAAAGTACACGGTTTGATTCTTTAGTTTAAAGACTTGATTAGTTAAACTTTAATGAAAAATGTTGCACGGTCGATAACGGCTGTATGCTTTTCTAAAGATTGTAACTCGACAATAGTGTTCTCTCGATTTAAAAAATTGTTTGTTGGAAGCATAATATGCAAGATAGTCTGTAATAAATGATGCTATAACAATAATTAGACGGTATGCTTTAATCAATAAAATTAATTGATCAAAGGATAATTACGGGATCTCTGACAATATTTGCTTGCGAAACGATAATGTTGGAAATCTTGCATGTACGTCGCATTTATCTTTCGGGTCGATTTGTCATACAATATGCAGTTATATCTTATCAATCAAAATTTATTGAAATCATTGTAAAAAAAAAAAAAAAAAACAATTCAAAAATACCTGGTGTATAAAGCCGTATAAGGTATAGTAAAACAATGTCTGCGGGACAGCGCGTATAAAAACTGTTGAAAAGTAAAAGAAGCACTTTTCGAATCGAGAAAGTGTTGTAGGAGGATAAAAAAGCTTTCACCCAAGGCTCAACACATAATGCGATATCTACAAACGTGCAAATTGATTCCTTGTCTTTTTATCGAGCGTGACTTGGGTTCTGGTGGTCAATAATATTGATACAATCTGGGGTACAATTGGGGTGGTGGGGAGCAAGGGAATTAAGCGACGATTATTGATCGGCGTTTCATTGACCCGCCGTCAAATAATTCTGAAGTTATGATAATTACTAAAGTTTATTCAACTTTTTAGGCCAGCGGTGCAGCTGCGCCGAGCAATATTACCTAAGCGCCATTATTGCTTTGATAAATCCTTATAGCATCAGTGGGAAATCTGATAATTGAGTTACGATGGAGCGGCGGGCCAGCGGCGGTACAGCAATAGGAAAGAAAAGCCACGTAGATTGAGCGGGGAGTAGGTGTCGGCAATATTGAATAGATCCGAGCGACAAAGTGAGCGCGCGGCGAGCGGGAAGAGCCGAAGGCCGCGCGCGCTCCGATAATTCAGACGCGGGCCCCGGCGCTCGAGCCTCGGCAGTGGGGGGGTAACAGTACCGTCGGATCGGCCCCGCGTAAAACCTAATGGATTAATTATGAAATTTCGGAGAAGGTAACCCATTATTCAACCGCAGCTCATTACGCGCTGCGGATTTTGGAGGCGATAGCGCGTAATTGCGCCGGGCCTGGGGGTAGCGGTGGGCTAATTGACTCGGGGCCGAGCGCCGGACGGCTAATTTGCGCCGACGGGGGAGCGTCCGGCGAGAATCCCCGGGCGCGACGGAGTAAAAGTCGTCCCGATCAAGGGCGTCGCCTCGATCTCGCGGCGCAAGGCTTTCGGGAAACTTTCCGTTAGCCGGAGGTGCACGAGGCGACGGCCCAGCCGGGCGGAAAGAGGCCGGGGGGAGCGGCGGCCTGGGTCGGATTCCCGAGGCACGGGAGCCGCATTGTTCGCCCGGGCCTCCGCGGCCTTTTAATAAAAGGTCCCCGGGGTGCGGTGGTTGCCGGCGGGGGAGGGCCGGCAGGTGGCGGCCGGAGGGGGCGCCGCCGGCGACTGCAGCGCGCCGCGGCGCTTGTCGGCGCGACGGCGGCGGTAGCCCCGAGCCGCCCCTCGTAAAAGTTAATGCCTTTTTAATACGTTTTGTAACGAGGCGCGCACGGAGACGTCCTCCTCGGCGGCGGTCCTCCCGCGGCGGTTCGGTAATTAGGTCGGCGGCGGCGGCGGCGGCCGGTCCGCCGAGATCCGGCCGCGGCGCCGGGACAGGTTCCGATAGGGAGGTCACGAGCGCGCTAAATCAATATTGTAATCGGCGGGGAGCCGGCGCCGAGGCGCGCGGTCATTTATTTTTCGAGAGCGGCCGCTGCCTCGTTATCGGGCGGGCCGGCCGGGGGTGGCGGCCCAGCCTCCGCCGCGGCCGACGGCACGTGCGCCAAATCCGCACCTGCACCCCCGGGCCGCGGCGCGGCACGCGCGCCTCGCTCAAGGATGCGCCGATGCGCCGCTGCGCCGCTGCGCCGCTGCCCCCACCCGCGGCGCGCGCCGCAGCCGCGAGGAGGAGGAGGAGGGGGCCGCGGCGCGCCGGCAGCGGCTCTTGATAGAGCCAAGGCCGCCGCTCAATGTTAGGCACGCGCCGCTAGACTCGCTCGTGGCAAGGCGACTCGCGGTCCGCCGCGCCGAGCGCCGGCAGCGCCTCCCGGTCCAGGGCGCCTCGCCCCGCGGATGATGGCCCCCTATTTTTAGCCGCGACCCGAGGACCCCCCGGGGAGCGGCGCGCGCGCGACGCCGCGCCGATAGCCCCGGTCCCGCTTGCCGCGGCGCACCGCTTCCGTTTATCTCCCGCGGCGGAGGCGCGTGCTTGCGTGGTTATTAGACCAGGGCACGTCCGAGCCGTTGGAGCGCGGCTCGCGTGCAGCGCGTCGGTTGCCGAGCGCGGACTCGGCCCTCGGGAGGAGCCGCGCGCCCATCGATTCTCGAGGGCCCGCGCGCCCCGGCCGATTTCCGAGCGCGCTTACGTAAGCCGCCGGGGTTGGCGCACCTGCGCGCCGCTCGGGGAGCGCCGATCGATCGGCCGAAATGGAGCGCCGCGGCCGAGCTTTCGCCCGAGGAATGCGCCGAGCGCGGTGATAAAGGGGCCGGGGACCGCGAGCGAGGAGCCGCCCTGGCCGGATCGATCCGGGCGACGCGAAGCCGCCGGGCGTCCCCGCGGCGAGGGGCCGCGCCCTCCGGCGGCGCAGGTGCGCGCGATCGCCGCCCGATCGCCGGGCTGATTAGGCCGGCGAAAGGAGGCCACGCGGGAGGAACGGGAGCGAGGAAAGTGAACCGAGGAAAACGAAACGGTAACCGGCGCGCGGCAGGAAGCGCGCCGGAGGAGAGCCGGGGGTTTATCGCGGGCGCGGCTTATCGCCGCCGGCCGGGCAGCTGGTGATAGCGCGGGCCCGCGGCCGCTCCCCGTGTAAATAAGGGCCGACCTTGGGCCGGTGACGCCGCCGCGGCCGGTTGATCGACCCTCCGAGGTGAGAGTTGAACGGCACGGCCGCGGCCCGCGCACGCACGTAAAGCCCGAGGCGGGGTGAGTGAACCGGCGCCCCCGGGCCCCTTTTGCTGGCTAATGAGCTTTCGTAACCCGCTTGCGAAAGCCGCCGCGGCGCGCCCTGCCCTGCCTGACCCTCTTTCCGCCGGCCCCCGGCCCCCCGGCTTTCCGGAATCGCGCGCGCGCGCGCTGACTCGGCGCCAGCTGATCGCCGAGGGCCGCCGCCGAAAGCCCGGCTATCTCCGAGGACGGCCCCTGAATCACGCGCGCGCCTTGAATGGCGAGGCTCCTTGTCGCTGGGAGCCTCGCTTGTCGCCGGGCGAAACTGGTTCCCCCGGCGCCCGAAAATACGGGGGAAACTCCAAGACTCGCTCTTCGCGGGCCTTTTTTGCCGGCCTTTCTCCCGGCCTAATGCGACCTTCCTTTCGCTTCTGCGCGACTTTGACGCACCTAATTGAATTACGGACATTGCTTCGCCCGCACGGGCGCAAACGCTCGAGAGCCGATCGGCAAAAGGAGACGAGGAGGGAATTTGCTCGGAAATTTGCCTCGTTTCCGTCTCGCTTTCGTTACGCTTTTCGAATCGTTGGACAATCGCGTCAGCGGCATTCCGAAAAGCGCATTAAAAAAAGCCAGAGATATTTTCGTGCTTAGGACACTTTTTAATAGTCTTCGAGAAGAAAACGTGATGAAAGTCGTTAAGCCGCGCTCTCGGCTGTAGGGACGGACGACCTTATTTTTTCCCCCGCGTATAAATTGGTGACCTCGAGCGGTGCTTTGCAGTGACGTTGAGCACCCGAGACAGGATCCCCGAGCCCGAGCGGAGAGGCCGAGGTGAGGGCGCGCCTCGAGCCTCTCGCCCAATTATCGGGCGTGAAATCGGCCATTGGGAAAGGTTGCCTTCCCCCCCCCCCCTGCCCCTCTCGCGGCGCTCAGTCATTTTATCGCCGGCTTTTTCCTCCTCGCTGATTTAGTGCCGGCGCTGCGGCGGCGACCGAATTCACGAGGCGACGCCGGGCGAATTTCGAGCGCTCCACAGAGACAACCTTTCGCGGAATCGTAAATCCAAGCCGCGCGCCCGAGCGATCCGAATGCACCCGCGCGTTATAAAGCCGCGTAACGCGTATACTCAGTGTCGCGCCGCGGCCGAAAGTATGCGGAGCCACGGCGCGTGAATATTCGGAGCGACGGCGACGGCGCGCCGATAACAATTATTATTGCGGGGGGAGCGATTGCGGGCGCTCGGAAACAAGACACCGCGCACGTATCGGCCGCATCGGGCAAGCGGACACTTTCGCTGACGAGCCAAGCGCCCGCCGCGGCTGCTTGCCGATAAACTGGCCTCCTAATTGGAGGTTAGGGGACGACGCGCCGCAGGAGTCGAGTGGGCCGTCGCCCGGGCGCAGGTGCTCGCACGGCAGACTGGCGCTCGGAGGGAGCGGCCCTAAATCGCGGCCCTCCGCGGCGCGAATATCAAAAATGCGCGCGGGCGATCGGGGCCGGGGCGCAGCTGTCGGGCCTGCCGGGGAGATCCGCCTCGGGCGTATCGCGTTACACGGCCTGCACCGGCTGGAGAGTTAATTTTACCGGGGCGATCATCGGGCCGGGCGGGAAAGGTGGAAAAATCCGGGAGGCCTTGCCGCGGCGACACGGATTCGCGCGGTGGCCCGAGAAGAGGTCGCGCGAGGCCTCCCAGGCGATCGCCCGGCGCTCGCGTGCCGTCGATCGGTGCGTACCCCCTCCAGCGATCGGGCGATTCGGGGAAGCGGCCTCGGCCGGAGCGAGCCGACCTTCCCGGGAGCCCGCGGAGCCGCGTGCGTTTTCCGCGTGCGCGGCTCTTCCGGCAGCCGGGACAGGCCTGCCAACCGGGGCCGACCTCCGGGGGAGGCCCCGTCGACGGGACGGTCCCGCGGCTCTCCGCATTGTTCTCGGGCGATAAGCGGAGGCACGCGGAGGAAGGTCACGACCACGTGTGTCTATATCTCGGCGGTGCACGTGCGCCGAGCTGCCGAGGAAGGAGAAAAAGAAGCGCGCGCGCGCGCGCATGGCTTTATCTGCGCAAAAGGATTACGCACGGCGGCGAGAGAGCGGCGCGCGCGGATTAAAGAACCACTGGCGTATATAGGTAGGCGGCGGGCCTTCGAAAGCGTGGCGCTCGCGGGCACATAACCTCGATTCCTCGGCCGGCGCTGGCTGCCGCTCTTGGGAATAGGCGCGACCCTCGGCCGGCTGTTTTCCATCCTCGGCTCGAAAGTCCTCGAGCGCCGGCGCTCGCTTTCAATGCTCCCGCTGTAATAAGTGAGTTTTTGAGCAGCCAGCGGCAATTACGCGGCCGCCGCGGCGACGGGCTCGGGTTTCAATGCAGGCCCGAATGCACTAGGCCGGCGCGGGCCTCGCCGGCAGCGACGGCGAGGAGTGTCCCGCGTGCGGCTCGGGTTGCGCGTCCCCGGGGGCCCGCCGGCCCCGGGCCCTGCTATCGCTGCGGGTCCGGCGACGGGGCGCGCGCTTATCGCCGGCCCCCGGGCCGCCCGGGTGGGAAGCCGCGCTTGGATAATAATGCCATTATACTCGGGGGACCGTTAGGCGGGTGCGCCGCGGACCGTTACCGACACCGACCCAAAAGCCCCGCGGGCCCTTGGCTTTTCACTTTCCCGGCCGGCGCCGGCGCTCGCGGGAAAGGCCTTCTTTTTCGGGACACTTTCACCGCGGCGGCGGCGCGCCATTATTTGGCTTCGACCCCCGCGCGCCTCCTTTCTAATTCACCTTTCGCCCGGGCGCGCGATAATGCGGCTCGGCGCAGCGGCGGCGGCGGCGTCACGGCCGCTTCCTCCCGCTGCACCGGCCGCGCGGGGAATTCCCGAGGCGCCGCCCGGAGAATCATCGGGATTCCCTGCGCGTATCCGCAATGTGCAGCCGCCTCGTAAAACCTCCGGCGGATCGGATTACCCCGGCGGCCCGAGTTTTTACGGGCCGGCTGCTCGGGTGCGCTCGAGGCCTAATGGCGCAAGTCCAACTTTTCCAGGGGAGTCGGCCGCTCGTCTGGCAATTCGTACATAATACGGCGTACGCGCGGCGGGCCCCCCGAAATCAAAAGCCGGCTCGTCGCCGGAGACCGAATTCCTCCTCGGCGGCCCGGCTTGTTGGCCCATCGTGCCGGCCAGATAAACATCGCTTCCCAGGCCCCCGATTCGTCCTCCCGGTGTAATTAACGCTCCGAGTATGGGCGCCGACGCGGGCGCAGCGGCGTGCCGGCCTAGCGGCAACTGCGGCATTGATTCGAGGCCCTCGGGCAATTGAGGTCAGCCTTTTCCGAAAGCCGTCGCCCGCGCCTCCGAGCCACCGCCCGAGAAAGCGATTAGCGCGCAAATTGTCCTTTTTTTTTTTTGCTCGCTGTGCCGCGGGCCGACGCTCGGCGGCCGAAAGCGGGAGGGCCGGGGCCCGGCGGCCACGCGCCCGGACAAGGAGCATCCGGTGCGCGCGCCACTTCCGGCGAAGACCCTTCGGCTCGGGCGGCGGCGCTTGGTAGGCGCGGGCCGCTTCGGGCCTGTCCGGGCCGCTCCGGGCGTCCTTTACGTAAGCCGGCGATCGCCGGCGCTGGCGCGTTGCGCAAGCGGCATCGGCGGCCCGAGCGCCGGCAGGCGGCTATGCACGCGCGCCCGGCGGCGCGTGCGCGCGAAGCCTTCCCGCGGTGACCTTCAACTTGCCGCGGGTTTCCCGACCCCCGCGGCCGGCGCGTCAACCCCGGGCGGCCGGCGGGGCGCCCGGCCGACCGGGTCGCGACCCCCTGCCCGGCTTTTGCCCCGCGGCCAAAGGGCTTCCCGGCCACCCCCGCCCACCTCGCTGCCCACGCGCCCGCCTTCCTCGAGGGCCTAACCCATTAGCCGCCTCGCCGATCACGCAAACGCCCGCGAACGCCCGCAACCGCCTTGGAAAAAGTATATTTGTCCTATTCGCTCTTGGACTGCTCGGGCTCTCAACTGGATCTCTAATATGGGCGGTGTATAAAAATAATCAGGCATTCATTCAATGTCTGTTTGGAATTAGTTTCCTTATGGAATCAAATTACCATAAAATTAAGAATATTTCAACGTATAGAGCAGCGTATAAAGTGGAATGCTTCTCGGCTTCTCTTCTGCTTAAGCCGAGTTACAAATAGAGAACAAGGGCTTCCTCGGCATACTTGCTCATAAATCCGTAATGAGCCTTTAAGCGTTTTGAAAAATGTTCGGTAACTCGATTTGTACTTTCTCTTGCACTTGAAAACTCGGCGAAGCCGCCTTAATAGGTTAGCGAGGCTCTCGCGGTGCCTCTCGCAACCATCCACTCCTCGGCAGACAGATGTCTCGACCGACGTTCTTTCCTCCTTTCGCGCTTTTTTCTGCGCCGGCTGTCATTACAAGCCCCGCTATGACATAACGACGATACAATTGATCTCGTGCCGGTTAAAAAATGCACGTACACGCGGGCCGAGTATGCAGTCGCAGCGCCCGTCCAAAGCGCACAGTCATATCTGTAGTCTTCCGCAAGGAGGACAGAAGCGCCGCGGCGCGCAGACGTGCGATCGTGAAACCGCGAAACGTCACTCCTGTAATTTTCTTTTTTGTAACGCTCAACTAATAGCCGCCGGTAATTGTCGGGCAATTGAAAAAAAAAAAAAAAAAAAAAAAACGGAAAAAATTAGAAGGAAAAAGTAGGAGCGCCAACTGGTCTGCCGCGCGGGAAGGCGCATAGGTGTCGAACGCGTCGGGCACTTAGGCGACCAAATCGACCGGCCCCGGCGATAAACCCATCGAGTTTCGATAATCCGGCCAATAAAAGAGCACACGCGCGCGTTGATTTTTCTAACCTCGCACTTGTGGCGGACGCGGGCGAGGACGCCAAGCGGAAAGGAAGCCTCGAATTAACACTCGAGACGTGCGGGCAAACAGTACCCGCGTGGAGGCGCGCGGGGACACGTGCGGAGGCGCGGGCGGCTCTCGGGGCTCATCGATAAAGTGCGACCGGTAGAGCGCGCGCGCTCCTCCGATAAGCGCCGCTCCCGGCGTTGTTTATGGCTTTTGGTAAATCGCTAATTCGTTCGGCGAAGCTCGCGGCGCGCTCGGAACAAAAGAGCCTCCCCGGGAGAGCGCGGGCGCAGAGGTCGATGGACATCCGCGCGCGGCCGTATTTATTTTCGCGCTCAGAAGCAGAAATAAGGAAGACAAACAGCCTCGGCTCGCGCGCCGCGGCTTTCCCGATCGGCGGCGGGCTCGATCGACCTTGGCGGCCGAAGCGCCTCGTTGGCTGCGCCGCCGGGGGAAAGTCTCGGGGCCTGGAAAACGCCGGGGAGCGCACCTAATGCGCCTTTTCCGAGGCGATCGCCGGCGACGTTGGCCCGCCCTCCTCGCGGCCCTGCGCCCGGGGGCCGCACCCGAGGCCCCATAAAAGGAGGACGCGCCCTCGCTCGGTGGACACCCGATGACGATAAAATGACTTTGTCGCTGATTACCTAGGGAATTAGCGGGGCGAAGAGTGGCATTATGGTAATTATAGCTCGCGGGGAGCAGCCGAGCGCAGGGCTGGCGCTGCTCCCGTTCGCACGCACGCACGCAACGGGCGCTGAGCCGCCAGCCGGGAGTAAGCTCCTCCTTAACTCGCGGCAGCGCCCGGCGAACGCGAGCGCGCGCGCGCGTCTTATGTAAAGCCGAGAGAGGAGAGGCCGCGCAGGGTGAAAGTTATCGGCTCGGCGCCCGAGCGGATTCCGCCTAAGCCCGCGCTCGAGCCCGTGTCATCGCGGCCGGATAACCTCCGATAAACGGCGCGCGCGGCCCTCCTAAGGCTTCCCCGCGGCTCCTCGGGCGAGCCTCGGGAGCGCCGGAAAAAAAAAGAAATGGAAAAAAGGCGCCGGCCCCGCGGGCACCGATTGCGCCGGTGCGCGGCTACTCCTCGCGATCGATGCGGAGTCTGTTGCATAATTTGGTAGAGCGGGAGTCCGCGGGCGCGTCGATAGCCGAAGGCGGACTTTTTTTTTTCCCCCCCGCGGCGAGGAGGATATCGGGAGGCGGGCTTGGCGCATCGATTGCAGCGCCCTGCGGCAGGTGGCCGCGTCGGGGGGGTCGGCGGCGCTTCCGGGGAAGAGTCGGCCCTCGGGGCCGGCGCATGCGGGCGCCGAGCAGCTGGGCGCCGATCGAAACGCCCGCGCGCCTGGGAAAACTCCCCGGCGGCGGGTTTGCGCGGCGAGGAAGCCGATCGATCGGCGGCGTCCCCTCCCCCGCGGCGGGCCGCGGCCTGCTTTCCGAGCGAGCGGCCTTGGGCCTCTCGCCGCGGCCGGCCCGGGTCCAGGTTCCGCGGGCCGTTGCGCAACGGCCCGCGGAATGCAGGAAGCCGGCCGGTGAAAGTCCGCCCGCCGGGGTATTTCCGAGCGTCGCGGGCTATTCGGGAGCGCGCGGGGAGCGGGCGGAGTACCTGCCCGCGCGGCTCGGGCCCCGCCGCCGGCCGACTCATCGTCGCGGCATCGCGCCGCCCGATTAGTCTCGTTACCGCCTGCTCCCGATCTGCCCGCGTCTCTCGGCGCGTCCGGGCGCACTCGCGCCGCCGGCTCGTGTGTATGCGCGCGGCGGCCCGAGCGGGCCTGGCCTATTTTCGGGGGCCGGCCTGGATGCCGCATCGTGGGAATGCCACGCGCCCGCCTCGGCCAATTGTGCTTTTATCGCGCGCCCTGGCCCACAATCCCCATCGCTCGCAGATTACCTATCCTCCCACCGCTCCCTCTCTATCACATGATTCTGCTGCTGCTGCTGCTGCTGCTGCTGATAGACCGCTCTGCACGAGGTCAAAAGTCCTCTAGCTCTGATTAAATACTACATTATACCAGTAAACTACAAATTTTCTTAGATTCAGATGTATAGATATATTTAGAAATTATCCTCGGGTAAGCAGTATTGCCAGGGACTGCCCCTTGAGAAACAAAAACATCTTCGCGATAGCGAAAGCAATAGCTCAGCATTATCGCCTTGCTGCCGTTCGATTCTAGATAAAATTTTAATTATTAATAATTATTTTGTTTGACTGTATGGCGATGTACATCTGCAAAATAGTTAATGAAAATTCATAAATAGAAGGGAGTTTTTTCTCTGCCGGTACGAGCGCAGACAGGCATGCGCCCAATCCATCACACTAGTTACAAACGCTCGAAGGCACTTTACGTCTTTTAACCTATCAATTTACGTAAACTGCGTCTATATTTACAGCATATTCTGTAGATAGATGCATTAGAGCGTATGTACTGCAGGCGTATTAAGAATATATTATCGGGTTTTTAGCGAGTTTGTCCGCGGGCAGTAAATATATCGGCAGTTTTCAAGCGTTTCGAAACGCGAGAGACGCTTGCTCGCGGGCGCTCGCCGCCGAGCTTCCGAAAGGCCGGGGGCAGGCGCAGCGGCCGAAAGCAGGAAATCTCGCGGTGCTCATTCCTCTCTCTCTCTTGCCGTTAATTGTAAAGCCTCGGGGTCTCTTAATACGCGCGACTATTAACTTTTGATTCGATCACATTTGCGCACTTGCCAGCGCGTAAGCCGCGCTACGCAGTAGGCAAGTTTACGGTCGCGTAAAAACCAACTAGTCGGCTCTGTAAATACGCCGTTTAAAGCAGAAAAGCCGGATTATGTAACGGCCCCGCGCGGCGTTATTGAAAAAAGGAGCCTCGGGGCCGCGGCGTGGCGCACCGGCTCGCGCGCGCCATTTTATATCTCCTCGGCGATTGTCACCGCGTCCCCGGTGACTCCCCACCGGATCCCCGGGTAGTCCTCCGATGCACTGGGAGAAAAAGCCGCTCTCCACGTGGCCCTTGGACCAACGTAACCCTGGGGCGTCCTGGAGGGAGGCCCGATCGATACGGGCGCCGCGTGGCACAGAGGCGCCCTTGCGGTGCCGATCAGCGGGCCAAGGCCCCTGGGCAGCTTCGGAGAGCAGCCGCGCCCATCCCGAGGTGGATCATCATCCCCGAGCTCGTTAGCGCGGGATTCCGGCGCAGTGAGTCAGGGCTGCTCGGGCTCCGGGAAGCCGAGCGCGCGCCCGGCCGCGGCTGCACTGCACGCACGCGGAAGGAGGAAGCCCGCGCGGGCGCTTTTCGAAAAACCCGGAGGCAGGCACGCGCGCGCTAGATTTCCCGGGAGCCGGCGAGGCGGCCGCGGCCTTGATTTTAAATTTACTAGATTGGATAATCATCGGAAAGCGATCTGGCGCGCGCTGCGGCCCGACACCTTCTGCATTGAAGCTGTCGCCGCCGCCGCCGCCGCCGGCTGGGAAGACGGAGAGCCCGAGGCCCGCCGCCGGCGCCGGCTACTCTTTTTTTCTTCTCTCGGCGACAAGTACAAAGTCGTAAAACCCTGCCGAGGCACTCAAAATCCAAAGGCTTAATGTTCCAGCCATTGAATTTAATTTTTGAATATAATCAACGGCCATATTCCCGGAGCGTCGCTCGGTTTTGTACTTTGAATCGATGAATACACTCAATTGAAACTGTATATGCGCGAGGAATACGGTTTTCTTCAAAGAGAAACTTGATTACTCGGCCGAGTAATGATATAGCGATTGAAGGTGTGGATCGAAAATAAGGAAAAGGCGAACAAACTCGTATCTACCGATCTGCCTTTTATCGAAATATTAAAATAATAAAAGGCAAATAATAATAGAGCAGCTGTATAGGAATGTTTGCGCGTGTGCGTGCGAGCGGTGTACGCCTGAGGCTTAGACTCAAAGGTGTGCAAATAAATTCTACGTGATAAAAATAAAATACGACGAGCTGCTTTCCTCGCGGCTTTCCGCTTCTGTAACCCAATCAACCTAAATATGGACAATGCGTTAATCAAGATACTAATTAACTGGATCAATTCCTAAGAGATTTCCGCAAACGAGGATATTCGAGTAGAAGCTTACGGCCCGAAACTCCAATACAATGCAGTTAAAAAAGAGCGGATAAAAAGAGGCGAATAAAAAAACGGAGCGATTCTTGGAGTGAAAGTACGAATCGGCTTGGAGGGCGGCTGGGAACGCAAGCGGCAAGCTGCAAGTGGCTCAAATGAATTAACAGCCGCGAGTTACCGGATTCCGCGGCGGTCGGCGGCGCGGTCTCATCCCCGGCCGCGACGGCGTTTATCGGATTATTTGGCTCGGCGCGGTGTAAGCCCGAGTGGGGGGGGGGGCGGCATCCGCGGCAGGCGGAAACGGGAGCGCGTCGCGTGCGCCCGGCGCTGCAGGCGCCCTCGCACGCGCCTCCGCGGGCGACACGTGCCCGCCGGCCTCGCCGGCGTTACATCGATCGCGGGAGGAGGCGGCACCTGGCCGCCCGCTGTTTACAAAACAAGCGCCGCTCGCGGCGGCCCGCCGAAGGTTGCCCTAGCCATAAAGCCAGTAATAGAGCCATAGCCGCGGACTTTCACCGGCTCTCCCGCGCGTAATGCACAATGGGCAATTACGCCGGGGCCGACGCAACCCGGCCCGTCTCCCGCGGCCAGAGCCCGCGCGCACTCCGCCCCCGCCCCCCTAACGGAGCCGGAACCCGGGGCGCTGCCGCTGGGCCATTGTCCGGGAGCCGCCCTGACCCACTGCGCCGCCCCGCGGTTTTAGACCGGGCGGTCCGCGGCGCGTGCCGACGCGGCTCCCCGCGACCTTGGCCGGAGGCGCGACAGCCTCGGGCAGGCCCGATCGATGCCGGCGGATCAGCTGGGGCGCGGTGCGCGCGCAGCATCCCGCGCGCAACAGGTGACGCGGCCGGATTACAGCGCCGTGCGGGCCGTTACCGCACCGCGCGCCTGCGAGTGCCGCCGGCCGGCTTTCCCCCCGAGGACTCGCGGAGGCTCGACCCCCTGGCCGCCACCGGCAAAGGAGCCGCGCGCGCGCGCGCCCCGCGTCCCGGCCTTTTTTGCGCCCGCGCTAACGGGAAAAGCCCGCCACTCGGAGAAACGCGCCGGCGAAGAAGGTCACCGCCTTTTTATCAATTTGCGCCGCTCGCTCGGGCCCATAGGCAGTCTTTTCCTCGCGGCCCGGGAAACTCCTGGGATTCGCACGCGGCGAACAATGTCGGCGGCGGCCGCCCGGCTAATTGGATTCGAGGCGTCATTGTAACGCGCTCCTCGTTGCGCCTCCCCGCCGGCGATTAGTATTCGGGCCGACGCCTTCCGTTGGACGGTAATCGGCCTCGCGATCGCCCGCGAGCCGCGCCGAGGAGCCCGAGCCTCCTCAAATTAGCGCCGATATCTTTATTGTAGCGGGACCCGGGGATTCCCTGGGGCTTAATCTCGGGCTTAATTGCTCGATTAAAACGAGTTTCTCCGGCTCGATAGCCCAAGCCCCTACGCTCGGCTTATCGCCTCGATCGCTCTAACCTAATAAAGTATAACAGGATACGCACTCGGCAACGCTGCGGAAAGCAAATACACAAATAAACATTTTTATCGCCACTGTCTCCTGATGTTGACTCGTCCAATATCAATCACATCCAAGCTCTCAATCGGCTCCCTTCCCTTCTCCGCAGTTGAGCCAGCGAGTCGTGGGCCGCGCGGCTCATTGCCTTCGAGCATCGCCTGCTTCGGCGATCGAGCAGCAATGTCCCCCCGAGTTCAATCCAGCGCTCAAGGCGGAACAATCGACTCGGCATTTCCTAACCTCCACGAGGGAGTTACCTCGGGAGTTACAGGCCGATAGTACCATAATACTACGAGATTCGTAGGCGCAGGCATCGTCTTCTGGGAATAGAGTGTACGCCCAGGTGCGGCCGGCTGCAGGGAGGAAAAGTAAAAGTACGGGATTGGAGAGAAAAGAACGGCGGGGCGATTCGTCATCCCGTTACAGCTCCGAGCGCCAAGCGAGCGCTACTTTCTACGAGCGTTGCATGATGAGCTGTATAACGAGACGTTTACGCGCGATGCCCCTCGTTTTATCGCTTTCCTTCGCGTGCGACGCCGCCGCTAGTTTCGCAACCCGACCCGCGGACCGAGGGAGCCCACGCCGAGTGTACACTGTACGGCGGACTTGTCAGCGCAAGTCGCTCTTTAAAGATCGATCGGCGAGTCAATCAAGCCGATAACAACTCGCGCTGCTTCCCGCACGGGCACAAAGCTGAATTGAACGGAGGCGGCCGTGCGGGATTAGCGTCGCCGCGGCGCGCATTGTCCCGCGCTTATCGCCTCTCCGCGCTCTCCTTCCCCCCGGGTCCCGGGGATCTCGATCGCCCACCAAGACGCGGCCTCGCGAGCTTCCCCGAGCCGAATCCCTTGGGCCGTTAGAAAGTCGCCCGCTCTCGGGCGACGGCGCGCTTCCGCTCGACAGACCCCGGGGGGAGGATATATAGATAGAAGTGCGCGCGGCGGCGGCGGCTTTTTGTCGCGCTTTGTTCTCCGTCGCGCTCGATTGTTCTCGCGGAGAAATCTTTGTGTGTACGCGCGCGGCGACGGCACAGGTGCAGCAGCGCCAAGGTGACCGGCAAGGCTGTCGCGGCTGCCGTTTACCGGCCGCTCGCGTCCCCAGCGCCGCCTCCGCTTCCGATCCTTTCGATTTTTAATAGGGCGCCGCTTTCCCACCGCGCGCCTCCTGCCCGCGGCTCCCATCCTTGGGGGGGCGGCGAACAAAGGAAAAGCGAGCTGTTGCGCCGTTTCCTCCGCTGCAGCGCCACCGCCGCCGAGGAGCCGCGTGTGCGCCTGCACGGAGCGCCGGTCCAAGGCGAGAGGCGCGCCGCCCAAGCGGCTATATAACGCACAATACCGCAGCCGACCGAATTTCCGAGGGCGGTACGAGCCGCGACGCGTCTTCCGCCCCGGCGCGCGCCGCGTGCGAAAATAAGTCGGCTCGTCAGTCGGCGCGCTCGGCTTACACCTGCTGCCGCGGACTTTTTTTTTTCCCCGTTTCCCCTCCCCCCGACGACTTTTCAAAGCGTTCAATAACGCTGGCGTAAATAAACCGAGCCCGGGCCTCATTATATGCGGAGCCGCTCCCGTTCGCACGCTGACCTTCACCTCCGCCGAGTGCGCCTAATCGGGCCGAAAGCAGCCGATCGCCGGGCCGCCGAGCGAGCGGGAGGAGTCCGAGCGACGAGAGCGCCAGTTTGTGCGCGCCGACCGATTCGAATCGATTTCACTCGGCGTTGTTTGCGCGCCCCGCGATATATTACGGCCGCCGGTAGAAGTATAGGCACAGTGTAACGAAACGGGCCGTGTGCCGATTAGTCGGCGCACGTGTACCGCTGCCACGGACACCTTCACAGAGGCGGCTGCCTGCGAGGTCTAACCGGGAGCGGGCGCGATGCACATACCGCGCGGTTAACGGTCGCCGCGCGCGAGGAGCACCAAAGAGGAACATTAGTATTCGTCCGGGGCGACCCGGCGAGCGGTGCGACGCCGTGCCCGAAGCCCCGGGCTCAAAGCTCGCAAGCTCGAGCTGCAGGAAAGGTGTAACCGCCCGAGGTTACGTGTCTACCCCGCAGCCGACGTCCTGGCGGGAAGACTAGAAAGCCAGCGGCGGAATCGGCCAGCGATGCTCCTCGATAGGACTAATTGGGCCTACTAATTGCAAGCATATATAATACAGTGGCGTATAAAAAGCCGGGCGCTCTTGAGGAGAACGGAAAGCTTGGATTCTTTGGAGGTTGAGAAGCGACGGCGCGGGAAAAGCGATTGCGAGATTACGCGGCGGCGGCGGTCTTTCCAAGTGGGCTTCGCACTCGATTCTCGAGTACCGTAGGCCCCGATTTTCCCGAGGCGATCGAAGCGCAGCCAGCCGCGTCCGGAGCCTCGACGGCGCCTCGGAAAAGCGGGGGCGCCGCCGCGCGCCCCAGGAATGTCGGCCGGCCGCCGGGGACCGAGCCGGAGCGGAGGCTGGACCGGCAAGCGGAGACTAGCGGCCGCGGGGCCGGGCGCCCAATCACAGCCGGCCGCCGCGATAAATCTCGCTGGGTCATCCGAGGAGCGAAAAAGCGAGTCGCGGCGACTCGGCGACCCAGATCGAGGCCCAGATACGCGGATCCTCTCCGAAAGAGCGCGGAGGGAGCGGAAGGAAACCGCTCGGCGGCGGCCGGGCTAACCGAGCGGTAGCGAGGAGCCGCCTTATGCGCGGCACTCGGCCTACATATAGCGAGGTTACTTAATCCCCCTTACGCCGGCTCGGCATTGTTCCCGAGGCGGCGCGGGCCAGATAAGGAGGCGGGCCGGTGGCTCGCGGGGAGGGGGTCGGCCCGCCCGCCCCCGCCACCGCCGGGAAAGCCCTTGCGATAAGCCGCGGCGGCGAGGCGCAAGGAAAGCCGGGTCCCGTTACGAAATAGCGAGTGGCTCGGGCGGCGCGCCGGCGCGCTATGTGGGTCACGGGCCGGAGCGGAAGTTCCGCGAGGGGACGGCCGGCCGCTCCCGGGATGCCCGCGCGCCGCCTTCCTCTTGCCTCCCTATCGGCCGGCGCGCGCCTTCTTTTTTCGCAATCGGCGCTCGGCCTTGGGCCGCGAGGACGCGACGCCCGAAAAGTAAGAGTCGCGGGGACGGCCGAGTGCTGACCTGGAAACGCCAGGAGGAATTAGAAAGGAGGGAAAAATGCGCGCGCCGCTGCCCGGTGCAACCTAGATAGAAAGCCACTTAGATAAACAGCGCGCGCCGTGCGCGGCTGCCCGAAATGTTGCGCAAGCGGTCTCGCGCTCGGAGCCGGGCCGCGCGCCGAGGATCCCCCGGGCGGCCGACCCGGGGGCCCTCCCCTGGGCACAGAGCGCCCGGAAGGACGGCCGCCGGGAGCGCCGCGGCTGTGGAAAAGCGCGCGTGCACGCGCGGCGAGCGCGCGAGAGGAAAGCCGAGGCGCAAGTGGGTCACCTGCGGCGCGCGCGCCGCCTTGACACGGATTCTGCGCGCAGTCAGGGCCGGGGGCAGCACGCGCGCGCCGCCGCCGCCGCCGCCGCCGCTCGTGCGCCGGGAGGCCCGGCGCCGTTTCGGGGGTCGTCGCCGCGGCCGAGCCGCCGCCGCCGCCGCCGCCGCGGCCGTTGCGTAAGTAGAAACCGCGAGAAAGCTGTTGCGCGCCGCCCGCGGGTTACGAGATCTCGGCCCGGCTTTCACTCTCGCCGCCCCGGGAGATGCGGGCCGGCCGCCGCGGCTCCGGGGCGAGCCCGCGGAGCTATCGCGGCCCGGCTTCGTCAACAGCGGCTTATCGCGGCTGACCCAGTTCGCCCGAGGCTCGGGCGGCCTACCTACCGTCCCATTGTGCCTCCGCGCGCTTTTCCCGAGCGCTCGTCGGCGCTCTGCTCGCGCGGCCGCCTCCTGGTTCCCCTCGCACTCGACGTCGGCGCCGAGCCGCGCTTCCTCCAGGCGCTTACAACACCGATCGATCCGTGGGGGAAAAGCTACGCGGCGCCGGCTCGGGCGCCGAATCTACCGAGGCGCTTGATACATAATTGATCGGGCGAGGGTTTCTCGGCGAGGGGAACTCGTTCCCGGGGACGTCCCGGGGAACCACTGCTTTTCCGCTGGCTTTCTCGCAGTCGGTGGGCGCGCGCGCGCGAGCCTCGGCCGCGCGATAAGCCTTATCGCCTCGTACGTTTCCTTAGGCGCGAGCGCAGCGCTCGATATTGGAGGCCGCGCGGGCCGTTTGCCCGGGAGCCGCGGCCGGGCCCCCCACCCCCGCCGAGCTTAGAGGTTATGTAAAGCGCGCGCCGCGGTAATCGGGCGATCGATTGCGGTTGCGCAACGGCCGCGCAGGATCATTAGCGGCCGGTGCCGGGTGCCGGTGCCGCGCCCCGCGCCCCCGGCTTTTCACTTTTCCCGGGCGCGCGGGGGGCGCAACAGTTGCCCGCGGACGCCCCCCGCCCAGCCGCCTTTCGACGATTACGCGCCATCGCACCGCGGCGCCGCCCGGAACACCCGGGGATGCACGCCGGCTCCGGGGCCAGGGCACCGGGGCGGAGCGAGGCTTCGGAGCCGCCGGGGACGTCTTCGCGAAGCTTCGATCGGCCGCGTTGCGCAACGGCGCGCGGCGATCGGGGGCCGACCTGGATCGCCGGCGCCGATGGGAAAGCGCCTGCCGCCGAGCTTCATTTGCGAACAATTATAGATTTTGTTGGGCTCCGAGCGAGGCGGAATAAGTTTGAGCGAGTCGCGCGCCGTCTGCCCGCCCCCTCGGCCGCCTGTTTTTCCCCAAAGTTCGCTCGCGTTTGTATGCTAATCCGGCCGACGAGCCGCCTACTGGGAAGCTCCCATTGTGCGGCCCGCGCGGCTTTGTTCGCCCTGGGAACGCTCTCGAGGACGCGGCTTTCCCCAAACCCGGGCTTTATCCCGCTGGCTCCGAGCGCCCGGGAGACAATGTAAACAAGAGGTTAGGTGTCCGAGGGCCGGCGCCTTCCTAATTGCCCTCATGTACATTTCAAATTAGTCGGCCGCGAGCAGGTGCAATTCATCGCGTGGCCAGATTAGCATCGGGCACAAAACGAGGCACAAAAGGAGAAAAAAAAATAAAATCCCCCCGCGGGGAAAAATTTCACCGAGCGGCTCGGCCCGCGGCGGCGCCGCCGGCGCGGCCTTCCTTCCGCGACGAGAGTGAAAGCTCGCCGCGAGCGCGCAATCGAAAGTCTCGAAACGCCACCGCGGCGGCCCCTCTTTTTATCTCGCGCCGCCGCCGTCGCCGCCGCCGCCGCCGCGGCCGCAGCGCTCGCCCTTTCTAAATTTCGCGCGACGGCGAAGCGGGCCGTGACGCGGGCCCGCGAGGGCGCCGCCCGACCCTCGTCCCCGGCCCGAAGGATGGCTCACTCGTGTCCTTATCGGCCCGCCAGCCGCTTATCCGCCGCCGGCCGAATTATCAATTATCTGGCCCCTGGTCTCGTTTTATCTGGCTTGCCCAACGCAGGAAGAAAGTTTTCGAGGAAGCGAGCCGATGAGGCATCCTCCGCCGGCTCGGTTGACTCTATAAGGCGCCCCGCCGTCGAGACTTTCGAGATGCAGCGCGGCGCATGAGTAGTTAACCAAGAGTTCTCGGCGGGCCCCAGGGCGTCCTATCGATTCGCCCCCAAGCCACCCAGTAATTATTCACCCGTGCTATACAATATCCTCGGCAACGGCGCTCTACAAATCCCATCGCGCTAATTGACAATTCGGTTGTCATGTTTATATACACACATTTTGGCGTCGTCGCTTGCAGCGAGGCTGCAGCGCGAGCCCCGGCGGCGTGTAACGCTTTTCGTAACTGCAAAATTGAGTAAGACTCGCGGTTAATCAGTATAACGAGAAATCAATTGTATCTCGTCTCTCTTTCATAAGATTATTAGCGTTGATGTAATAATAATGATGCCAAGCTAATTGGAAGAGCCTCCGAGGTACTAGACAACGACGTTTCAAATGCTCGAGAAACCGTAGATAAATAACTCTGTGCGGCATTAATTAATTAACCTCGATGCATATTGTAACACACGAGTATATATGTATGCGCGTGTATATATTTATAGCTATATGCATCTAGACACTTATAAAATCCAGCTTGAAATGAAATGACGCGTAAGGCGGAGAGGATTTATATAATGCACCCACTCGCGCGCTCGGAGAGAAAACCAGCGAATCTGGGAAGAGTATTATGCGACTGCAGGGCTGTTCATCTGGTCTCTAATTGTCTGCCGGGGCCGAAGCTGACTTAATTGTCGAAGCCCGCCGGCCTCTCGAAAACAGACGGCCGGGCAGCTTTCGCAACTTCCGCGCATCGGATTCCCGAAAGAGCCGCGCTCGCGGTAGGGTAAAAACGGCAGGAAAGGAGGCTGCCGCGGCCGGTGCTGGCGCGCAGGTGCCGCGGCCCGGGAGGATCCGGCCCGATCGCGGCGGCGCATCCCCCGGGGCGTTGACCGCTCGCGGCAGGTGCGCCCCGTGGCAGGTGCGCTATCGCCGCACCGGAGGCCCGGCCGGAGGTCGCGCGCGCGCGCGCCGCCGCATGCAATTGCCCCGTCTAAAAATAGACGTTTTATCTCGGAAGGCCTGTCGCGCGGCTCGGCTCTCCCGCGGAGGAGGAAAAAAAGGAGAGCCTCGAGAGTCCTCGGCCGGCTCCCCAAGCCAGTAGTCCTCCCGAGTACTCAGTTTCCCCTTGCTTTGTGTTTCAGTCAATTTGGCGGACGGCGGGGGCCAGAGGGTCGACATGACGCACTTCGACCTGCTCAAGGTGCTGGGGACCGGAGGTGAGCTTTTCCCGCGAGCCGCTGGTCGGACGCTAGCCATAAGTCCCCTGACCGAGACTCACTCCAAATTTGCTTGTTGCCCTTTAGCCTACGGCAAGGTCTTCCTCGTGCGCAAGAGGCTGGGAGCGGACGCAGGCCGCCTCTACGCGATGAAGGTCCTCAAGAAGGCCTCGATCGTCCAGAAGAAGAAGATGACCGAGCACACCAAGACGGAGCGCCAGGTCCTCGAGGCGGTGCGCGACAGCCCCTTCCTCGTCACCCTCCACTACGCCTTCCAGACGGACGCCAAGCTGCACCTGATTCTCGGTGAGCGCCGCCCATCCTGACCCCTAAACGCCCTTCGGCCCCCCGGCCACCCTCTTGACCAAGAGATCCTGACCGCTCCTCCTTTGCCCTCAGATTACGTAAGCGGGGGCGAGCTGTTCACCCACCTCTACCAGAGGGAGCACTTCAAGGAGGACGAGGTGCGCATCTACGTCGGCGAGATCATCCTGGCCCTGGAGCAGCTGCACAAGGTGAGGCCCGTCGGCGCCGCCGCCGCGGTGCCGCGCGCTCCCTCCCTCTCGGAGCGAGCGCGCGCTCGATGTGCCAACGCTGCTTTCCTAACCTCGCCGGCCGCGTATCTGGGTCAGCGGCGCCGCGCCGAGCCTCATGGAACAACTCGCCGCTCCTCTCTCACTCTCTCTCTCTCTCTCTCTGTCGCGCGCGCTCGTTTTTTTCGGAGGCCGGCCGCGACGGGGCCCCTTTTAGCTCCCGTAGCCGCCCACGGCCCGCCCGAAGAGCTTTTCTTTTATTTCACGCGCCCGTATTTTCCCCCCTCGCGCCGGATGCGGCCGCCGCGCGCTCGGGCTTCTTTCGGCCGCGTGACTAACATTCAGCCTCGCTGCGAGCGGGAGACGATCGATCGCCCCGTTAAAGGATTAGTCCGGTCCTGCTTTTGCGGATGGTCTTCGGGACTGCGGCGGGACTCGAAGCTCGACCCGATGGTGTCCCGAGGCAAAACCCGCCGGGCCGCCTCCTCCCGACACAAAACGCACAAGACCAAAGAGCCGGACTCTTTCGCCTCTCCGCGCCAGGCCGATAAATCATCGCAGTTTAGGCTCAGTCTGCGCTTTTGCCCGCTACTACACGACGAGTCCCCCGCGAGTTGTAACTCAAGCAGCCGGGAGAATGTAACTGGAATGCCCCTTTACAGCTGGGCATTATATACCGGGACATAAAGCTGGAGAATATACTGCTCGACCGGGAGGGCCACATCATCCTTACGGATTTTGGCCTGAGCAAGGAGTTCCTGCCGCACGAGCGCGACGGCAACGCCCGGGCCTACTCCTTCTGCGGCACCATCGAGTACATGGCGCCGGAGGTGGTGCGCGGAGGCAACACCGGCCACGATATCGTAAGTCCAGCGGTGCGAGTCCGTGGAGTTGCGGGTGCGCTCGCAGAGCCGGCGGCTCACTGAGACCTTGGCTGCTTGCAGGCGGTTGACTGGTGGAGCGTCGGCGTCCTCACGTACGAGCTCCTCACGGGCGCCTCGCCCTTCACCGTCGAGGGCGAGCGCAACACCCAGCACGAGATCTCGCGGCGCATCCTGAAGACCGAGCCGCCGATCCCGCAGAACCTCAGCCCCGCGGTCAGCGACTTCATCTCCCGACTCCTGGTGAAGGACCCGAGGAGGCGCCTGGGCGGCGGTCCGCGCGACGCCCTCGAGCTCAAGGAGCACGCCTTCTTCCGCCTGGCCCCGGCCCCCTTCTCCTGGCCGGCCCTCGAGAGGCGCGAGGTGCCCCCGCCCTTCGTGCCCCGGATCGCCCACGAGCTCGACACCAGCAACTTCAGCGACGAGTTCACCAAGATGGTCGCGGCCGACAGTCCCGCCGTCGTCCCCCCCAACTACGACAAGATATTCAGGGTTAGTATTCGGAGCCGCCTTGCGGGTCTCCTGGCCCGAATCTAGGCCTTCTTCCCGCATTCGTTACAACTGGCGGGTTTCAATGACTTTGCAGGGTTACTCGTACGTCGCTCCGTCCATCCTCTTCGGCGACAACGTCGTCTCGACGGAGCTGCTGAGCTCGCCCCCGGCCTCCCCAGGCCCCCAAGCCCAGCGGCCCTCCGCCTCGGACGTCTTGGCCGCCCGCTTCGAGGAGTCGACCTTCTTCCAGCAGTACGAGCTGGACCCGCGCGAGGAGGCCCTCGGCGACGGGAGCTTCTCGGTGTGCCGGCGCTGCCGCCACCGGGAGACGCGGATCGAGTACGCCGTCAAGATCGTCAGCCGGCGCGTGGACTGCAGCCGCGAGGCCAGCCTCCTACGCGCGTGTCAGGGCCACCCGAACGTCGTGCGCCTCGTGGAGGTGCACCAGGACCGGGCGCACACCTACCTCGTAATGGAACTGCTCTCGGGCGGGGAGCTCCTGGGCCGCGGGCGACAGCGGCCCTTCTCCGAGAGCCGCGCCGCCGCCGTCATGCGCCAGCTGGCCTCCGCGGTGCGCTTCATGCACTCGCGCGGCGTCGTTCACCGGGACCTCAAGCCCGAGAACCTAGTCTTCGCCCACGGCGCCGAGGACGCCCCCATCAAGATCGTCGATTTTGGCTTCGCCAGGCTAAAGCGCTCCTGCGAAGCCCTCCACACGCCCTGCTTTACCCTGCCCTACGCCGCGCCCGAGGTCCTCGCGCGCCAGGGTTACGACGAAAGCTGCGACCTCTGGAGTCTCGGAGCCGTTCTCTACGCCATGCTCTCGGCCCGACCGCCGTTCCGCCCGGGTGGCACCGACCTCGCCACGCGGATCGCCAACGGCGAGGTCAACTTCGACTGCGACGAGCTGCGCGGCAGAGTATCTAGCCTCGGCCGGCAAGTCCTCAAGGGCCTCCTCACGACCGAGCCGACCGGTCGTCTCACCGCCGCCGCCCTCGTCAACCACCCCTGGCTCGCAGTCGAGAAGGGCGCCAAGGCCGACTTCAGTAGCGTCGAGCCCGTATTCACCTGCGCTCACAGGTAAGTCATTCCTCCGCTAGCTAGCCCGTCGTCTCCGAGCAGAATCCTTGCCTTCGCGAGATCACCTTCATCATCTCTTTCCTCTTGCAGCAGCGGCCAGGACAAGTCCGAGGGATTCCGCCTCAAGGAGGTGGACGGCGCCAAGCTCGCCCAGCGGCGCAAGCTCCACAAGCGCTCGACCTCGAGCTCCGTCTCCTCCTCGGCTTCGACGACCTCGAGCCTCTCGATACAGCTCCTGCGCCCGCCCAGTAGCACCGCTACGACCAACACCACCACCTCGCGTACCTCCATCTCGCCTGCTCAACCCTCGGCCTTCGACTTCGGCGAGGACAAGGTCAACGAGTACCTCTCCTCGCTTTCTTCTTCCTCGGACTCTAACTCGCCGAGGATGCCGATGGCCCATCCTGAGCCGAGCGGCCATTTAGGTGAGTCTCAACCAGCCGAGTGCGGTCTTTGTTATTAGCAAGGAAAGGCCCACGATGAGGTCATACTTTAATCAAACCTTTCTGCCTGGCTTAGACGACGACAACAGACGACCGAGAAAACGGAAAAAGGAAGAGCCGGCAGCCAGTTGCAAAGGCACAAACAGTAAGGGCGGCAGCAGCTCCGACGGACCTGTCACACGATCGAGGAAAAGGAAGCTCGAACAGACGACTAATAGCTCGGACAGCTCCGTGGATCACACGGAGACGGTGCGGTACTCTAAGCGGGATGCGAACGTTCATAGGAAACAAAAGGCTGGCAAGCGGCCGAAGCGCCTTGCGACCATCATAGTCGAATAATTTACTTTTTTCTAAAACTTTTATTTTTCATCTCGTTTCCTATGCATTTTTTTGCGTGAATACATTATACGTGGGCGTGCGGCATCGATGCTTGGTGTTTGAGTGAGCCCGATTTCTTCGATACTTTTTACCAAGGGTTAAGGGTAGCGAACAGAGGTATTTATTATAAACACGTCGAAGACTGCGCTCCGTAACGTGACTGTACTTTCACAGTACTGTGGCAGCTTTTATACGAGTCGGTGTCCTGCTACGAAAGTTGCCAAATCGCGAAAGCATAACCTATGTACCAAGACAAGTGATTGGTATTATGTATAGTTTGTAGGCATTTTAAGTAGTTCGTTAATGTACTATGGTGTAGTGTATTATTCATTTTAATTAAATTTGCTTTCGACGTCAATGTTTATCAATTTAAATTGGCCCAAAGATTCACAATCTATTTCATTAGGCATTTTAGTTTAAATCAATCTGTTAAAACAGAAATTTTATCCTATGTTTTATACTCGATGCAATCAATTATTATTTAAATTCGAATTTTATATAGGGATTATTCATTTTTTATTTTCGAAGAAAGAGTTTTTGTATCATAGCGATGGATCGCTACTGAACTGTTCCATAGTACTTTCGATGCACTTTTCCATATCTATTTAAAATGAAACGAGTTTCATTTTTACGTAACGAAAGAGTGAACGAGAAAGAAAGAGCGAGAGAAAAAAGCGAGAGAAAACGAGAGACTAAGTCTTGATGCTGCATCGCCTTGAAATAAAGATATACCGCTGCCTTCTCAAGATTCGCATCAAAGATGCGAATCATTGCATCATTCCTATCTCAGTACTTTTAGAAAGTGTGTACATAAAATATAATTACATGCGTGTATGGATCTTTGTATAGATGCCTCTATGGATATATTAATATACAAAAAACATTATTTGCGTAAAGAGGATTTTAAGAATATCGATCACTGTGAGACCTTTGAGCGCACAATGTTCTGCATTCTCGTAATGCTCTTATTTGATACGCGATGCCCGTCATTATTGCAATCGACTCGATTTTTCTTTTCACGTTGCTTCAAGTCGAGGACTTTTATTTTGTCTACTTTTTAATTTTACCAGATTTAAAAAAATAAATATTGTTTCGTTCCTCTTTCTACTTTACATTAATTTTATTTGAAAAAAAAAATGTTTTAGGTTTCGTTCTCATAAAAAAATTAGTTTTATGTAATCAAAACTATATTTAAGCGTTTGATATTCTAACAATATATTGTTTATTAAAATCATTATGCATGTCTGTTTTATTTTCTTTTTACTTTAAAAAGTATACTAGTTATGTTTGCGTAAAAAGGGGACAATGTTTAGGCCAAAAACGAATAGTAGAGCACGAACTTCGTTTTTCGGACGTGATCAGTAAAGTGCTTCGACACATTTTTTGTAAATCTGAAGTGCGATTTGTCTTCGTTATTATATATATTTTATAAAATAATAAGATTTAAAAACTCTCCGTATTTTGACTTATGAAGAATGTTCCGAGAATAATATATAATAAATATATATTTGACGTTTGCCTTTTCAAGAACTGAGATTTCGACTGCTTCACCTGAAGTACGGTAATCACTATGAAAAAAATGTTAGTGGATGATATGTAAAAAATTATTAATGTGGGTAAAGACTGACAAGGTTGTATTACCTACTCAGGGAGCAGATATGTTACAAGTGAAAGAGAAAGAGGGCAACACGCGTTCTTATACTCGATGTGAAATTTTCAAGAAAAAAACGCATTGTAACGCCTCTACCAAAGACGACTGAAGCGTCATTGCGCCAAGACCAAAAACACAAAAAAATATAGCACGAGAGTTGTATATAGCATTCCCTGTCGAAAAAAATTAAGAAAGGCACACGAAATTACCTAAGGAATGGGAAATGAGTGAGTTTAACGGTGGTTAGAATATTTGTGTTAGCAATTACAGAATTTCAATGTTTTTATAGTTTTTTCTGTTTTATTTTGTTTACTTTATTATAAACGGTCACTTTTTGAATATTTATAAATAATCCCTAGAGTCAAAATTTGACGATTGAATTAAAAGTAAACTACTTTTAGTTTTCTTGAATTGTGTAACTGTATATTAACAAATTTTCTAATCATAACTACGTTGACAAAGCTTATTATTTTTATTTAAATGAATTATCGTCAAATTTGTGCATAATTATTAAAAAAATTATTCGCAATAAAAATATAATTACTATTATTATTATTAATTATTTTGATTTTATTAATACTTTTACTACTGCGTAGAAAAGTACAGAATGATGATAAGCGTTTCTTGTAAATATATGTTTAGTAATAGATGTTATTAGAAAAATTAATTAATTTCTCAAACTAATTATGCAAACAAAAAAACCGATTTTGCGTGCCTTTCTTATATTTTTGCAAAAGTCGATTTGAAGCTGTGTACATTAAGTATGAATTTACAAATGATGTATAGCAATTAATTACTCTGCGGAATACATGTGAAAAGTATATACCGACAACTTGAGACCAGCGTGAACCCTTTAACTTTATACTTATTTTGTATCATGAACGATAAATTAATGCTTGAGAGATCTTCCTATTTTATAAACGGTTCACTACTTCAAGTGTCTTAGATTTTAATGATGATTAAGAATTTAACTTAAAGTAACCCGATGATCAATTGTGGACATATTCTGTACAAACAGATTATTGTTGATACGTGCTAAAGTGGTTCACGCATGCCTTGACTTGGCGCATACTTAATGATTCCGCTAAAATATATTTAAAATGAAAGATACAAACTGACGGTGGAAAATGCAAGATTATATTATTACATATTTAATATAATGCTATTACATAGTAAAAAATATTCTCTAACAAGATAACATAAAAATATATTTTTATTTAGAAAATAAATAAAGTCACTAAACGTCTTAAATTATACAATGTATATTGGTTGCCCCCTTTGATAGTGTGCGGAAAACCAGTTTTTTCTAGTGATATACCATTGTTACTTTATGAATAATTCTTTCAGAATATATATGTATGAAATATATATAGGAGTTATTCTGGAAAAATCCATGGTTGTTAAATATATCATTATCATGTTTACTTAAATATGTGTTTTATTTTAACCCTTATTCAATACAAAATTATATGTTCAAACTATTTAATGTTTTTAAAACTGTATATATATTACTTTTAGAGATTTCTGACACATTACAAAATAAAACAAGTCACATATTACTGTCAATATATTATTGATCTTATACGTTTACAACTATTTGAAACTTCAACTGCATCATTTAGACATTAATAGAATGTTTAAATAAAGTATTTTTCGTACGTCAACTACATTATTAGGAAAATTACTTCAAAATTAAAATAAGCGATTGAAAGTGCAACTTTCGCTATAATAATTGCTGCATTTTAGTATCTGTGTAAGAGTAGTGTAAATTCCTGCATGCACCAAAAATTATTTTTAATGAATTTCAATTAATTTTTTAGAAAGTTTAAACGTAATTAAATAATTACAAACACGAGTTTATAATTTATGAAAATAAAGTGTAGCTTTTTGTAGAATAAATCGCGAATATTCTAGTTATTCGAAAGTTTGAATTCATTCTTCATTTTTAGGATAAATATCTTGATAGGATTTTGCAAACTGCTTGTTTTTAACGACGTTTTTAATCAAATTTGATACAAATTTTTTTTTTAATTTTCTACTTAATTATAAATTAATAAAAAAATATATTAAAAAATTTCAATAATATGATACAAAATATTAATATTATTCTTTATTATTTCAATATTAGTCTTTTAAATATAATATTAATTTTGCTACAAAATCCAATAATAATTTAATGTTTTTATTTCTGAAGTATGAAAGTAATCCAATGATTATTATTAAATAATATTTACTTAATTAATAAAATAAAATGATGTAAACTATTAAATTCTTGATATCTTATACATACTTGAATTTAAACAATTAAAAATAAACGATGAAATTTTAATTTTTATATAATATAAACTTGCTGAACAGTTACTATATAAATATATACGAGCAGGTCTCGCAAAACTGGTACATTTACCTTCAGGATTATAGGAACAGTCTTTTCAGTAAATATGACCTTAAATTTTACGTGGAATAACTCGGTATGTGTGAACTTATTGAGAAGCTCAATACTGCAATTATGATATCCGTAATTGTAATCTGTTCCTAGTACATGATCCTGGAATTTAAATTTTCCTTCTCTGTCTGAAGGTGCAGACGCCATGTTGTCTATCCCGTTAAACTCGTGAGCATCATTGGACGACGGAAACTTACGCGAGCCAATCAGAACGGCATCCATCGACCTCTTGCCGGCTTCGGTTTGCGCGCGGGCGCATACCGGCTTCGTTTTCTCTCTCTCTCTTACCCTCGTGCGCGCGCCGACTCTGCGCGGTGGCGGCGGCCGGCGGCGGCAGAGTCGACGACATTTCCGGCGTCACTTCTCCGGTTCTGTTTGTCCGTTGAGCATCGTACAGTGCATACGTGGGCGCAAGTCGCCGCATCGCCTGAAAGAACTTAGCAATCCGGGCGACTACTTTCCTGGGCACGGAGTCGCCGGGCAGCCACAACAAAGTAAGCCCAACAGTAATAAACGAAGAGAAAAAATAACCGTTTAGCGGTCTCGCTTGCGTTCTCATCTTAACCTTACCATCTCACGTCCGTCGTTCTCTCTCTCTTCCCTTAACAGATAGTGCGGACTACCCGGTGAGACAGAGTGTGCGGAAACAGGACAGGGAAAGGCGCGCTGCTAGTAAGCAAACAGAGAAGCCGCAAGCATGTCGACCAAGGCGAGCAAGAAGGCGGCCTCTTCGACGACGGCCCAGAGCACCCAACAGCTCTCGAGTTCCACGCCCATCGGCACTGGGAATACGAGCCGCAGTCGGCCGGCTAGTCCCCTCAGTCCTACGCGTTACTCGCGTCTTCAGGAGAAGCAGGACCTACAAAATCTCAATGACCGGCTCGCGTGTTACATTGACAAGGTGCGCCACCTTGAATCCGAGAATTCCCGGTTGACCCGCGAGGTTCAGACCTCGCAGGAGACCGTCACTCGCGAAATCTCCAATATTAAGTCTATGTACGAGCTTGAGCTCTCTGACGCCAGAAAGCTGCTCGATGAGACCGCTAGAGAGAGGGCCAAGCTCGAAATTGATACCAAGAGGCTTTGGGACGGAAATGAAGATCTTAAAAACAAGTAAGTTGATTTCATTTTGCCTTACGACCTTTTTCAAATCCTTCTGAAGCTTTGGGTGCTAAATGTTGTCATGGTGATTGACTGCTGTTAGTTTTTAAATCTGCATAAATATTGCAACCAAGAGTCCCTTAACCAGGTTCTCTTATCCGAAGGAATTATTTGATTTAGTTTGTGTAATTTGTAGCAATAGTTTAAGTTTTCTGCTAGAATTCAACGTAACTTTAGTCTGATAAAGAATTTTCCATTTGGAAATTCATTCTTATTTTGGTTCGTCTTGGTCATTACGTCATGTTTATTTTGATTCATGTAACAATAATTTATATTTACCTCATTTTCATAAGTTCTTACATACGTATCTAAAAATTTGCTAAAGTCGTGCTTTTATATTTTTACAATAAAATTTAAATTGTTAAATTAGTGTACATCTCTCTCACATAATAACAATAAATTATTAAAGTATTACAATGTTGGGTAGAGAATACTTGAAATTTATAAATTTGTTTTGAATGTGATGCTATTGGTTTAATTTGTTTACTTTTGGTAACAGAGCTGATCCAAAAGCAGAAAGAATGTTTAAATTTTCTGAATAATTGAATTATTATCTGCCAAACTTGACTATTACAATGCATACGTATAAAAGTTTACAATGTAATAAGCTTTTTTATCAATGATTATTCCGTGTTTTGTTCTCAAAAATTATGATCTTAAAATTCCAGTTTGATTATATACGCATGATTAGAAACAGAAATGACTTCATCCAAATCAATAATCTTTAGAGGCTCGGCGGTTGTGCAAACACATATTTGAAAGCTTTCATATTAAATGGCATGAGAGCATTCGAATTTTATACCACAGACACCATTGCATTTGGCAACCGCCGAACCGAAGCGTAATTTCGAGCGAAGAAGTTTGGTCTGGGCGTTGAGTCGCCGGCACTAATACCGCTGGGCGTACTCCCGAAGTCGAAGCGCAAAGCGCCAACTAAAAGCTGGGGCCAAAGTCCCCCGGTCAAGCTCCGCCCTTTCTGCATCCCGAGCGCGTCGGGCCGTACATCATCTCTATCATTTGCGCGCAAAAACTTTTACGAGGAGACTACTCGGTGGGCAATCACCGGGCGGGAGCGTCTCTGTGCACTCGGCGCTCGTTAGCCGGGCCGGGGGAGGCGCCGGAGCGGGTCGCATTCCGGTGAGGCCCGCGGGCGAACGGTACCGGCTCGGGGCCACTGCCGCCGCCGGAAGATGTCAATCGGTCCCGCGGAGAGCCGCGCAGGAGCGTGACGTCGCCGTTGCGTCACGGCGCCCCGTGCGCCGATGATGTCAACGCGGGCCGCCTCGCGCGAAGGAGAGAGTCCCGCGGACGCTGCTGCTGCTGCTGCTGCTGCTGCTGCTGCATCGCCTGACCTAAAAACATTGACTCTCCGGGCGGCAGGCGCGCACAGCGCTATGTGGCACAAGGCTATTTTTACGGGGGACGGGGCGTACGCTCGCGTATGCCGCGGTGCGCGCCGGGCCTCGCCCTTTTCCTCCGCGCTTCCTCCGAGCTTTGGGCCTCGGGCCGCTTCCATTCGCGCAATTGATCCGTTTAATAATTGATAAACGATCCGCTGGGACACGAAGCGCGCCTCTCGTCTATACCGCCAGGGCCTTTCAACTTTTTTATACTTGGTTCGTTGTTGACTTTTTGTAGCCTGGGCTTTTTATCGGCTTGTTCCGTTTTGACTACGAATTGTACTGTACTCGCCTTTAATCGGACTTGGCTCCTCGAGCGTAGTTCCGATGATGACGCGAGGCCTATACTCTCGTTCTTCGCTAGAGTCTATTTTTATCCATTCCGTACTTCAATACTTTTAACAACCTCGCAAACAATCGTTGCAACAGAGTGTTTAGACCCAACGAGAAGTCATTGAGCGACTCTTCCAAAATATTATTTTACTGGCGATTCATTTCAATTACGTCGAACCCGTTCGGCAATTCTCGCTGACCTCTGTCTTAATTTCCGCTCAGGCAACCAAATATTGTGATTAGATTAGGAAGCCAAGTTGCACCTGATGATGCGTACCGAGAATCGTCCAATCAAAAGATAAGCCTTCAGAATTTTCTCCGATCGCTTTTGCAATCGTCGGCGCGTTCGTCAGGGCCGCGGTTTCCTAAAACAGTAGGCGTTTGTTTATCTTATGCATGTGCGGGTGACTCTGACGGGTTCTCGTCAAACTTAAAAGCCCAAGGCAGGGCCGTGGGCGACTGCGGGGATTTCGGGCGCCGTCGACGAGGAGCCCATTTCATGCGCGGAAGTTTTGTAAACACACGTGTGCACCGGTTTTCGCGCCGACCTGGGTTTGGCCTACAATCTAAATCTGACATTGAACCGATTTCGTCGTGTAAGCTTTCGTCGTAAACTCCAAAAGTGTCAAGTATCTTGGGGCAATTATAAGCCTCGGTCGCCGAAAAATCCGAAACGAAAAGGTCAGCGCAGTCGACGTGTCCGTGAGACTGTTTTAAAAAATCTTCAGGGTGGAAGAAATTCAGAGGCATTGACATTCGCTTGTAATTAAGTACGTGTCGGCGCGCCCGGACGGAGCCGCGTCTAATGAGACGTTACGAAACAAATTTGAATTCCATGCGGGCAAGTATTTAGGAGAGACAAGTGCTGGGCGAAGACTTCCCGCGTGTCTCACCTTTCGTGGACCTTCTCGTTTATCACCTTCGGGATCCTCCGACAGATGTTCATTCGGTCGAAAGTGTAGATCTCGATATAGATCGGCTGAGTCGTCGCCAATCGATCAATGATTCTAATAGCGGCTTTAAATTTATTTTAAATGTTTTGGACCTGGACGCGACGGGTTCGTTGACCTTTGAAATAAAAATACTGGGACTTTGAGTTCATTCGAAGCTCGAAGGTATCCTACGCTCGCCTTTTCTCGCTAATTATTGTTTACTTTAAGAAAATAATGATTAATCGCACAGAAATAGAACGTGAACATTCGTCATAAACGCACTAAGTGGATAAGGAACTAAGTGAATTCACAACTGTGAGAGTCAACGCTCAATGGAATGTTTCCAGGGAGTCCACGTGAGACAGGAACGAATTTGAAAGTATAAGCAGATTCTTTAGTACTTGGAGTGCATTTTTTTCTTCAAATCATCTCACTATTATTTTTACCGCGTCGAAGACATTGAATCCCGAAGACACGTGTCATCATAATGCGAGGAGCCGACAGGAATTAATAAGCTATAGTTGTCTCCATACAAATGTACATTTAACCATTAGAAAATGTATTACATTAAACACGTTTTCTAACGATTGACTTAAATTTATTTTAGCGATTGCATTTTTGCACAGGCTTGAAAGTCTTACTGGACAAGACTAGCTACGGCTTATACGTACACGAGAAAAAACAAAACACGGAATTACCGTTCCATAGTAAAACTCTTGGTTGCTCCCTGTACTTGTATCAACGAGGGAGTGGAAAGCTTCTGGGGCGACCGGGTGGATCGATACCGCGCCGAATAAACGATCCCTCGCGACCGAATACTTACTCTAGTCGTCGCGGATAAAGCTAGCTGATGAAGTCAGCGCCTATTCCCAGAGGCTCTCGAAATAATAACCGTGGTGGGGCTTATGATGCGAGCGCGGATTCCCCGAAAAAAAGCGGTACCGCGGCATTGACACCATAATACAAGCGCGATCACTGATCAGGAGTCTCTTCTTCTCGAGTTTATTTTCTCTCTTGTTTTGCTCTCTTATTTTCCTCTATTATATACTGTTCAAAAGTAGATTCGCGAGCTCGTAGGGTTGCGCATTGCGTGACTAAATCGCGCACCTTTGGCCTCGCTCAATAAGGCGAAATAGTTTTTCGTATCACGAACGATAATAATGTGCGATTTGTAGATAGAGTTGTTATCGCGCGATAGTTGTGAAAAAATGTCGGTGCAAAATTAACGATAAGGGAATTTCCAGATTCAGGAACGTTGATGTAATGGACGATTGCTTTGTCAGTTATGGCTAGAATGTTTTGTGCGCATACCGCTACATTGTACTTGGAGGTTGAATCGTTTATTTTTGGAGCTAAAGGGGTTGCCGTATTCATCACGACTTCCGGTCCCTTTACTTGGTGCCTATATATTACTTTCCCGCTCTTTTCGACTTGCCGTGCTAGCATGCGAACACGTGCAGCTATTGTGTGCGTAAGAAGTCAGCTGACTAATAAGGCGTAGCGATGATAGCTTATCACGGTTTTACTGGCACACACGTTGCTCGACAATACTTCGCATATTATAAGAATAGCGCGCGTGTGATATGCCTTGCTCATCATCATTCAAAGTGCTGCTGAGAGGCACCGGAGAAAAATAAATTTCGTGCTAATGGTTTCTAAGCGTTAGTGCAAAGATCGTCATGGTGACGCTTTGTTGCTGCTCGTGCACGAGACGTTTCGCAAAGACTATTTTGTACTTGCTTGCGATAAAGGTGATGCTTATTCGCGTTCTCCAAGTTTGTATGTATATCGAGTACGCTATACACGGAATGATTATGAATTCGCAATCGGGGTAGACTCGAAGGAGCCGCAGCTGTAATAACAACAACAAGTTGACATTGTGCAGAATCGCGCGAGCGCGTCGATATGTAGATAAGTGGCATCGACTACTCAAATCTATACAAAAGTCTAACAGAGAATGCGACGACCTCGACAATGACCAGAGCAGGTTCGCTGAGAGGTACGCTCACCTCATGAGCCATAAAAAATCTTTCGCGTACTTTCGTGGAAGGGCTCGTCGACGACTCCCAGACCATCGAGGCGTCGGGGTGACGCAGGTAACTCCTAGGCCCCCGAGAATCTCCTCGAGTCCCCCCCGCGGCGGAATCAAAACAAAGGGTGCCAGTCGGGCCGGTTCGTGGAAGCGCCGGCTGAAAACAACGCTGCGTGCAGCCGCGGATCGTCGGCCGAGGCGGCGCGCGCTCCCGTGGGCCGGCTGCCCCCGGGGCGCTCGCAGCGGGTGGGGCACGTGTGCGTCAGCCACTCCCCCGCCGAGGCGGCGGGTCGCGTGCGGCCCGCGGCTTATCGCGCCCGCAGATCCCGCGGCACGATTGCGCGCCTCCGAACCCCGCGGGCATTCCGGTTTCTCGCGGGGGGCAACCCGGCCCGGCTTCCGGGGCCCCCGCGCGCCCTCCTTCGGGTGTGCCAAGGGCCGCGTGAACGCCCGGCCGATTTGCGGCTGCGGCGTTAAACTAAGGACTTCCGGCTGCACGCGCAGGAGGGGCGAGCCGGTCTACCGGCCATTTGAGCCTTCCTATCGATCTCTGTGAGCTGGCCTTTGTCGGACGTTGCTTGGGCTAAGCGGAAAAAACTGCGAGGAGAGCGCAGTATTCTAGGCGAGCTTCGAGCTCGTTAAGTAGTCGTTTAAGGCATAAGCCCGGGCTTACACACGTGAGAGCTTCTGGAGCCGCAGAAGGGTGTATGCGTGTAGTTGACACTCGGCTTGACAAGCGTTTGTTTCCGTGCCGAGGTGTCTACTTACAAATCTACTTTGGCAATAAACAAGCTATGTCTCTGGACTTACTTTGCAATCCGAGTCTATTACAAAGCAATAATAATCCTATTGGTAAACTTGTTATTCTATATTTCAAGGGGATTGGTGAAACGAGAGTTATTCGAGGAATTATTAAAGAAAAAGTAACTCGGAGTAAACGCGGCAAGATCACTTTATATACGGTAAAAAATTGAATTACCGCAGTCGAGGTCAATTAGATGTTTCATGGTCGAGTAGGAAGAAACCGAAAATACGTTGCCGGTTTATTAAAGGAAAAGCCGTTCTCATAAGTCACCAATAACATTACCATACCTTAATTAAATTTTTTTCTCCGCCGTTTTAAATTGCGGTACAGTAAAAGATAACAGGAAATTGTATATATCAATTTAATCCTATTCGATACTCCTAAAATGTAGTGTAAAGCTTATCGCATTTTTCAATGAATCGTTATATTTCATTTTAATGGTTTCTTACAGAGTTAACCGGTGTCAATAAAAGAAAATACATGCATGTTGATCAAATTGCGAAAGTGAATGGGACGATCAATGAGGCGAGTCATGTACATGGGCAATGAATTTACGGTCTACAGTATAATACAAACTCGTTACTCTAATTGAATCGATCGATTTGATTATTGCCGAGCGCCCGGGATCGATAGTCACGGGCTAATAGAGAACCGGCGATAACCTTGAGAACGGCGATACCCTTAACCGAGTGCCTCCGAAGTACATGCGCACGACAAGTCGACGTCGCAACAAGATATGTACGCATGGCGTGCACACCCGGTGATCCTAGCGAAAGCGACTAATCACGTCGACCACGCGACCGCGCTACTCCCAAGGTCGTATACCAAAGGCAACCCCTGCGCCCGCAGCGCAGTTCCTCCGCCGATTGCCGCTAATCCCCGGGGCAGATGCTCCGGGCGCGGGCCTGGGCACAATCACAAGGGCCTGGGGCTCAATCGCGCTGATTCATCCGGCGAGCCCTCGCATTCCGCGGGCGAGGCTGCGATCCAGGGGCGTACGATACTGGGCCAAGGGGACCGGATCGAGGATCCGAGCGGCGCGGGCCGTTTACGGCTCGCTTGGAGCGGCCGTCACGTGCTATCGAGCTACGCAGAAAAAGGCGCCGCTTATCAAAGACGAGAGCGCCGGTCGATCCGGAGCGGCGCGTGACTCACCCGCCGGGGCTCTCGCTAATTCGGACGCTAATTTCTTGCCGACAAAGCGGATGGGAGCCCGGGCCGGTGGGCCAACAATCGCATTATCGACCGTACGGTCGAGCGTGGCGCACCTGGCTGCGCCGGAGGTGACTCACTCTGATACCGACACACCCACGCGCCTCCTAATTGCACTCGTTATGACGCTCGCGGGAAGAATCCTTGCGCGCCGGCTCCTCCCCGCCGCAGACTTCAATTAGCTTATGCTTTCACAGAGAAATATGCGCTTTCTACGAGTGCGAATGGGCATTTACTGTTTACTGCATCCTGTAAAAATATTTTACATTATGGTTAGATAAGATAAATTGTAAAACGGCATGCTTTATTAGTTGCCGGATACACGACCCGGTCGTTATTCGTCGACAATCTGCAACTAGATTTATCTCGACGTCTCAAGTGCTGATTGGATAGAATTGTACGAATCTAAACTGTTATTCCTTTATTTTGCAGGCTCGATAAGAAGTCAAAGGACCTCCAGATCGTCGAGCGCAACCTGCTGATACAGGAGACCCGGAGCAACGACTACCAGTCGCAGTTGAACCAATCGCAAGCCGAGCGCAAGAAGCTCGCCGAGCGGGAGCGCGACCTCGAGAAGGAGGTCGCGCGGCTCGCCGCCCTCCTCGATGACACGCGGAAACACCTCGAGGAGGAGACTCTCCAGCGGATCGACCTCGAGAACCACATACAGAGCCTCAAGGAAGACTTCAGTTTCAAGGACCAGGTCTTCCAGCAGGAGCTCGTCGAGACGCGCACCAGACGGCAGGTGAGCCCTAGCGACAAGCCCTCGCTTCCGATTCTCGTTTGGCCTAGCCCCGCATACGGTTCCCCTTTCTAAAAAAGAACACGACGCAGGTTGAAATCTCGGAGATCGACGGACGCCTCGCCGAGCAGTATGAGGCCAAGCTCCAGCAGTCGCTCCAGGAGCTCCGAGACCAATACGAAGCACAGATGCGCGTCAACCGCGAGGAAATCGAAATGCTCTACGAGAACAAGATCAAGAACCTCACCTCCCATGCGCAGCGCAACAGCGGCGCTGCCACCCTTGCCGTCGAGGAGCTCCGCCAGACGCGCACAAGGATCGAGAGCCTCAATTCCAGGATCAGCGAGCTCGAGACCGCGAACAACAACCTCAATGCCAGGATCAGGTAAGCGACTTGCCTCGACCGATTCTTTTCTTGGCTGCCTTCGTGCCGGCTGGCCAAATATTTTAGTTTCCTTTGCAAACATCGCCTATTTAGTTTCAAAGTTTTTAGCACGAGTCCTTCATTTGGGTAATGTTTAGCGTATTTTTGAACTTACATCCGTCAAGATGTAGAATTTGAAACTACAACGAATTATAATTAATATTGGGTCCTTCTTTTGATTTTAAACAATCGTTTGGTTTTATTAAAATTTTATCAGTTTTGTGATTCAGAAAATAGTTTTTTTGCTAATCAATTATTTTATTAATTAGGGATTTGGAAAATATGCGAGAGAGCGAGAGAGCACGGCACACTGAAAACTTGGCTGGCTTGGAAGCGGAATTGGCACGAATGCGCGACGAGATGGCCCAACAGTTGCAAGAATATCAAGATCTCATGGACATTAGAGTCGCCTTGGACCTCGAAATCGCAGCTTACAGAAAACTTCTGGAATCCGAGGAGGCCAGGTAATTATAATTCCATCTATTCTGTCAATACCTTAATTTTATTTCTAGTTTTATAAAATTTTGATACAGAAATGATACAGAAATGAAAAATCGTTTAAATGAGAATTACATATGAATATTAAATATTACAGGTGATAAAATGACATATTACTAAGTATTATATCCCTTTAATATAGCAAACTTTTAATCTTTTGTTTAGGTTAAATATTGTGCCCGTTCAATCTCCGAATGTGTCAGCAGTTTCCGGCCGAGCTACTCCATCCAGACAGACTCCCATCAGAGGAGGCAAGAGGAAGCGTACTCTGTTGGAAGAGTCCGAGGAGCGTAGCTCCAGTGACTACAGTATCACTGGCTCTTCGAAAGGAGACATAGAGATAACTGAAGCTGAGCCACAAGGTCGCTACGTCAAGCTCACAAACAAGGGCAACAAAGTGAGTCGTTATTAAGACGAGACAAATAATTCTTTTCTCTTTACACTTTTAATAATTGTTTTTTGAGATTTAATAATTGTGCTAACATCTTGAATGTTAAAAATACGTTCGAAATACAAAGTGTATTTAAAATTTTTGTATCATATTTTGTCATTGCGTGCTTATTATTTATTATTATTATTATTGTAACGGTATATCTATTTTTATAATAAATTCAACATAAAAATAACTATTTAGTATTAATCTCGTAAGCCTATTCATTTTCTTAACTGAACGTAAATCATGCAAAATCGGTATACTAAACAATCTGAAATTTTCTATTTAGGAAATTACATTAAGTGGCTGGCAACTGATTCGTAAAGCTGGTAGTTTGGAAACGGTATTCAAGTTCCACAGGACTACTAAACTTGAGCCTGGCGCGACGGTCAGCGTGTGGTCGTCTGACATTGGTGCTACCCATGAACCACCAACAAATATTGTTATGAAAGGTCAAAAGTGGTTCGTAGCCGACAACATGACAACTACTCTCAGTAACAACGAAGGAGAAGTATGTACAATATATTGTACGTTTAATCAGTAGTCTTGAGAATGAAAAAGTTATGCATTTATTGTATCTAGTACTTTGCTTAGTTGTAATACTTTTATACTTCAAAATTATTCAAATGCTTCTTTATATTTTCTACATAAAATACAATCTTATCCATTAAAAATGTTACTACATAAATTATAATATTTAAATAAAGTAATATGCTAAATATTTTATTTTTTAAGGAAATGGCGACGTCAGAACGGAAAAGGCAGCAATTATCCACAACTGCTTCGCGACACAGAGAAAATTTGTTCAGATCTCCAGAAGAACTTCACCATCAACAGGTAAGTTTTACTTCGAAAATCCTTATTTAAAAAAACTTAGACGAGTAATTAGACGGGTAATTTTTAAAAGGGTGGAATTTGAACTAACCTGTAGATTTCATTGTAATTTGGTAGGTGTTAATTTTATTAAATCAGCAAAACTAGCATAAAAATCTTACTATATAAAATTATAAAATAATAATAGAATAGCATTAAATGGTACCGTAGTTTCTAAAAGGATAATCTCAATATCGTCGACGAAAATTAAATGCAATATTTCATGCATTTATTATTCATTTTTATTTCCATAGAGAAGAACTTTTTTCTTCAATCCATTTTAAGTGCGTCGGCACACAGCTCTGATGGTCAAAGTCGACGTAAGTTGTTTACAATATTTAGTGGATAGATAAAAATTATATTAATGTATAAAAATATCGCCAATATTAAAACACTACTATATTTTAGGTTTATTTGACTTTCGTTATTACCATAAAATTCTATTTTGCATAATTATCATGCTTATGTTAACCTTACTCGCTAGAGTTTTAGTTTTAGTTGCAAACACGAGAGATAAATTTCTTTGTATATAAAATAATAATTTAAAGCATTGCTGGTTATAAGCATTGAACTGCAATCGTTGGTGCACACAAATAATTTACTTCCCATGCATTTAAAATAGATCAGAGCTGTATGTCTTTACATTCATGTGCTGCATTACTAACAATTTAACACCAAAATTCATTAATAAATTTACAATATTGTATAAGTATAAGCTTTATTACAGGTAATTTTCAGTCACTGTTTAATATAGGACTAATAATGATTAAATTTGTGATTGAGTCTTGCTTTTAAAATAAAAATTATTGGTTTGTTTCAGGGAGATCCAAGGGGTGAAGAACGTTGTCGCCTTATGTGAATTTAATGAATATTATTATTTAAAAGAAGATTAATATTTACAGGAGGTTTTTCCTAATTATGCTTATAAGGTAAAGGCATTTTATGCTGCGCGAATTCGTTTAAGAGTATACGACACGAGAAGATTAATTTAGATAAAGAAAGAAATGCCAGAAAAAATCAAAAATAGGAATGCGGATAGAGCGAGAAAGAACATAAAAAATGATTTTCATATCTTTTCAGATAAGAATAAATCCATAATTTAATATAATTTAATATTAGAATTTCATAGTGTTGCGAGCTATTATTTTATTTATTGCTGCTCTAAACCGATGGACGCGACCATGGGACGTTTCCGATGATTTTTTGTTAATTTTGTTCTTTATCTTATTAAAATATGTATCGTAGCTCGCAATTGAGGGTATTATATATTTTAAGAATGTACCTTGGACGAATGTCCTTTACAAGAACAATTAACAATTGTATGTTAAAATATTTACCGTCGACGCTTGCTAATAATAAGTTAAATATCTACTGACTTTAAACCTGTTTCTTTTTTATTTGTAATTAAAACAGTGCTAGCGTACTTCATTCTTGAGAAATTAAATTATACTTTTAAGTTACGTTTCCACGGTTAGGAGAATCGTATGTAAAGGGGGGCTTATAAATACAACGGGGAAAGCGCCGAAAAATGTGCATTTACTTGTATCACTTGCCTTGTAATTGTATGATGAACATGTCACTCGGAACTGTTACAATCCCTTATGTGTCTTTATCTGATAACTTTAGCAGAGGTATTTAACAAGCTACATTAGGTAGCCCCAAGTTATCATGTTGAGCGATGCTAAACCCTTACATAATAGAGCCAAGAATAACACTACATCCTTGAGTCATAAAATACGATGGTTCAAGTATAACTCGGGCGCTACTCTTTAAGTACTGTCCACGGCCTTGATCATATCATGTACGTTCGGGCCATTTAACCAGTGGTTAAACGCCCGGTATTTAGAATTCACGCGCACAACCATCAACCTCACTGACACTGCACTGAATGAGTGTCCTTCAGTGGGGTTGGTCCTCGTTGACACGTGGGAGGGGGCAGATCTGCACCACATTTCGCTTGAGGATGCCGTTGCTCGTTTGAATTGAGCAAACCCGCAACTCGCCCTCATATCCGAGGTGAACCTCAGCAACCCTGCCAAGTTTCCACTGCATGCAGGGTTGATTCTTGATGATGATGAGCACGACATCGTCGACCTTGAATCTATAAATGGTGTCTAACCACTTCTGTCGCCTCTGAAGCTCGCTGAAGCTCGTTTAACCAGTGGTTAAGCGGTCCGACCGTGCATTTTGGTGTATCCTGTGAGATCAAGCACACCTCCAATATTGGTCGGATATAAATACTGAGTCGCTGATTCGCTGTTGTCCAACGCTTCCTGGACTAGAACAGAGTGCCAAATTGACGACCTTTCTATCTTTTCGATAGCCAGCAATTGTTGTATGTTGAAATTGGAATCGCGCAGTCACCGGCGCCGCAGACTAGAGTTCTTTATCTCTATAGCCATCACGTTTCTGCCTTAAGTTTTTAAAAACTTAGTTCTAACCAACTACATTAGCTAGTGTCACCCTAGCCCCAACATTACTTATGATTTGAGATCTAACATAATAAATTAAACCGACCCATGCTAATTGAGCTACCCAGGTCTAAATATGATGAGTCTAAAGACAGCAGACAGAGTTAGCAGACGGCCAGGGCCCTGGGTCAAAAAAATTTTCTCTAAACTATAAAATTATCATTTAAACCGACGTATATTCAATGTACACCTGTGATAAAATGATTTTTCAAAAAATTATGTCAAAGAACCTATTTATTTCTATAAATTCGATAATAATTTAACAAATAACTGCCGAAATTTAGTCGATTAAACATTGATAAATAAACAATCTGATATTATCATTATTCGGTATATCTCGGATCTGCAACGGTGGATTTTCCCCATTTTTTGCGTACAGACTTCTTTTATGGTTACAAGCTAGTAGCCCAAAAACCAGAGCATCAGAAAATTATTTCTGATTATTACGATAATTCTTAAATGGTTATTTATCATTGTTTAAATAATTTTCTGATGTTTTCGGGCTACAGGCTTGTATGCATCAAAGAAGGGTATATGCAAAAAAAAGGGAAAATCTACCGTTGCAGGGAAAAGTTATAGCATCTTAGCAGGAAATCGACTAAATTTCGGCAGTTATTTGTTAAATTATTATCGAATTTATATAAATAAATAGGTTCTTTGACATCGTTTTTTGAAAAATCATTTTATCACAGGTGTACATTGAATATACGTCGGTTTAAATGATAATTTTATAGTTTAGAGAAAAATTTTTTGACCCAGGGCCCTGCACCTGATAATCGTTAGAACACACTTTAACTGGCGTTTCATTGCTCAATATAGTGGTACATTTATCACAGTTTCCAAACCATTGTGTTGGTAAATAAGCATTGCTCTGCTATAATATCCAGATGTTTCTTTTCACAAGTTCATGTAAATGATTGGCAGTTGGAACCACTAGCCAATGCGCGGGGATATTCACACGCTCTGTCCATCATGTAAATTAACATTAAAATACTCTCCTGCGAATCACAGAGAATACTCTATGAAAAATTGAAATATTTGGAACACTTTATTTTTAAAAACTATATTATATAGGTCACCATAGAGAGATGTACCTATAAACTCTATGTTTCAGTCTCATGGTAATTTCACACGTTGTTCTTTTTATATTTAGACAATTTTCTTCATGATCAACCCGTAGAAAATTTGGGTCTTAAGTTCACGAATTTCCAGATACATGTAGCCCATGTTTTTAAACTTTCCAAAACAATGCCGCTTGAGGACTTTGTTTCGGAGGCATCCATTGGGCCAATCTTGGAGATTGTGTAACAAGTCAACCAGGCTGAGTTGTTGCAAAAAACAAGATTAGTTGAAGGCTCTAGGTAAACTGATATTTTAGAATAACAGGACTCCTATGCATAAAAAAATCTTGTTACTTTTTCCTTGTGTAAAACTATTCCTGTTGTTTCCACCAATAACATCGGATGAACCAAACGAAACAAAAATATGGCAAACAAAAGGATATACGTTAGATAAGGGCAGTGAAGCCGCAAAAGTGCTTCCAGCCCTAATCATAGTCGTGTGTTCCTTAAAAGATTCACTACATTTATTAAGGTTCAGGCTGATACTTCACTTGGCTCTATTCTACAAGCCTTCCCAAAGTTGGCTAAATTCAATCCTAGACTTGTTGCTAACTACCAAGCAACCGCTCACTAAATGACATTATCACTATCTTTATGATATTGATTTAATCGAATTGATTTCTAAGTGAATCAATGTTTTGAGAGTTGTCCTTAATAGTCCTTTAGCAAGGCCCCTCTACACAATCCACTCTTAAATATTTTAAAAAGCCAATAAATTCATAATGAAACGGGATATTTTTTACTGTGCACGAGTCTATATTTGCAACAACGATGAATATAAAAATAATGACGATATTCAATTAGAAAAAGAAAGACGAAAATGATAATGAGAAGAGATTTTCCAATATTAATATTAGTTATAAATATCTCGTTGAATTCGTTAATGTGTATTAGCGAAAAAGAATCACGGCAGTTTATTAAGTTAGTCGTTATTATAAATAATTTTATCTTCCATGTGTCATCCCGACTTTATAATTGATTAATATCTGTAAATTCGTAGAGTAAGATGATTGTTTTTTCGTTGTTCGACAGCAGTACATCACATCTGCAGTTACAGCACAGAGATTTTTTATAATAAATAATTATATGCCTTTATATTTTTCGGACAAATATGTAAAAAGCACTACAATTTTGTATGCAAAAAGTTGTGTGTAATAAAAATTATATGAATAAGTGTCGAAAAAAATTGAATTCTTAAACCTTTATCCTATCTTTACTTTAAATTGCCTTGGACAGAACAAATTTAAACTGCTGATAGCAAAATTAATAATTTTTTATGCTCTTTTCGCTGAAACAAGGATTCGTTACAGTCATCTTGTAATAGAGGGATAAATGCACTCCTTCCCGCCAATGAAAGCTTTATTGGTTTTGAAATTTAGATTTGTAGTCATTCTGTAATAGATTTAAATCAGGTATCAAGCTTTACTTATGGGTTATTTTGCGCTTCTAACAACCATATGCTTTCAAGTATTTTTTTTTCTTTTTTCTTTCGACTCTAATTCTACTTTCTTCTCAATATGTACTTTATATTTGTATTCTATTTTACAGTTTTTAATTTACTATACATTTGTTTAATTGTAATTACTAATAATCGTAGTTTTTACTGTTAGAACAATACGATTAATATAAACATCAGTCTATAATTTTTCCTATTGTCAAAAATAAAAAAAATAAAGAAGTAAATTTCAATAATAATTTTTTTAATTGTTTTTTAAAGAAGTACTAAAAAACTTTTAGCAAAACATTAAAACAATAACATTTTTTGTTGCAGAATTGATTACTTGAAATTTAATATGTTTGAATTGCGTAAATGACACATATCAAGAGTTTTTTAAACAAAACGCTATGCATCAAATGGACAAACCTTGAATTAGAAATTATCGAAACAACTTAAGACACTTTTTATTAAAAATTTCATTATCATTTCATGATATAGAATATGTTTTAGCAGTTTTTGATTGAACGGAAAAAACAGAAAGTTATTTAATTTAATTACTTAATTTTTCAAATACAAATTTTACAAAGAAGTAACTGGTAAAATAGAAATACGGTTAGCATTCTGTTATCTAAAAGGAAATGAAAATGACTGTTGAAGGCGATAAAAGCATTCTTACGAGAAATGTCAGCATAAAATATATGGCATTGAATGTTATCAATTGGCTTCATTTTTATTTCTTTTCATGCGAGGTTACCTGAAAAATTGTTGAATTATTTGGGGAGCCTAGTTAACTAATTCTTATTGTGATACAAATTTTTAATAAGTTATAGACACAAATTTAATAACAGTATATGATACATATAATTTCTGATATGCAAGTTTACATTATAACGCACTGATAAGTAGATTATCATGAAATGAAAATTAATGCTGATTATACACTGATTGCGAAATCCGCGAGAATAACTGAATTATGCAGTTGAGAGAATCTTAGACCTATCCGGCCTTGCGCTACGACGATTCGTAACCGATTGAGAAATGTAACGGAGAGAAAAAGAATCAATGTAAACAAAAAACAAAGTAATTCTCGAATGATAATATCCATGTTGTTTAATTCAAATATATTTTCTAATAAGTAGAAAACGATTTTAATGGGAATATGCCCTTCAATAACTCTTATTATAGAGTTTTATTATTAAGAATTATCTTTTAAATATTTTTAATCTTTTTTATTATTGCTCTTAATCAACATAGAAAGAGTGACTGTGCTAAATTAAAAGAAAAAAATGAAATAGTAAAGAGTAAGAAATTCGAAAACAAATGAAAATATTCAAAAACAAAACGATATTTACACAATTACAATTATAGAAAAATGAAATAAAATAATAAATGAAAATTTATAAACTAAATATTAAGATTATGAGAAGATTAGGATTGATGTTGTAGGAATGTGTTTATATTTTTGAAATAAGAAACAGCTAAATATAAAAACCAAGTAAAATGTATTCTATGGGCAACATCATAATAATTATATATCATTATGCTGATACACTGAAATATTAACCACAATAGTCGCATGTGTTTTCATGTGTGTGTACGTGTACTTTGTGTATTACAAGTTTCGCCGCATATAATTTCTTCTATCCTCTCCTTTTACATCGTCTTATTAGATTTTTCGTATTATTTGTGATGTATGCTTAGAGGCTTATGCTCTTCATCCACTTTATTAACGCTCGAGTCTCTCGAGATCCGAGAAAAAAGATGAACTGTTACACTCTCTTTACTGTTTGACACTATTAACATAATATATAGGCGACAATGATAATGCAATCGTACAGATCAGTTTATAATTATCATTAAAGTATATATAATAATAATAATCATAACATTACAATAATATATAATATAATAATCAATAATAAAATAATTACGGTATATAATATTTTTTATAATAATAGGTAATGATAATAATAATGACATTATGTAACAATCATTCGTTAATAGTATATCGAGCACCAAAAAATGAGATACATACAAACGAAGGACATCGTAGCCCTCGTGAATCTTCCGAGAATCCCTCACATCGATTGCATACACTTTCAGCGTCTACAATATGCTATACACAATATGCGCGTATGTCGCGAGCTCCTCCGTCCTTCTCGCATTTGGTTTGCTGATGTGTGACTCTTTGTATATTTTTTTCGTGTGTATATTTCTTTGCGCGCGTATATCCGTCAATGTCGGTACATGTGTGCACTGTTTCGTAAGCTCTCCTCCCTTTCGCGGGAATCGCGAGTCGTCCCTGGAAAGACGAGCACCGGGGGCTGGATTTCAAAAGCGAGGGTCCGGCGGGGAAGAAAAAACGAGAGCCGTTTTAATTGCGCACATAGAGTGCACGTATTACAGCGGGGACTTTTCACTCCTCATATACATGCAGCGATGCGTATTTATAATATAATAATAGTATATATGTACATCGAACGGCCGTTTCCAAGGACGTGATTGCGCCGCAGGGGAGAGACAAGAGTCCCGAAAAGGAAAACCAACGTATACGTACACAATATAGATTTCTTACAATGTATAACATATAAAATTATATGCAAATATATAATTTTATATAACGCCGTATATATAGATTCGTTTTACTCTTGCCCAGCTTCCGAGGTTCAAGTATTGTATACAATATATAATTGTTTATTAACGATTATTACGTGAGAGGATATCTGCTGGCCTTTTTCTTTCCTTTAATTCTTTGTAACTTTGAGTGCGGGTCGCGGTAAATATTTTTTTTCATGTGTGCATATTCGACAATGAACCTCTTCTACATTTGCACCACGTATAGTATACACTATATCCCTCTTAGCTCTCGAGTCGGTGTTTTTTATTATATAATAATCGCCTGCGGTCGCTGACTAAAATGTAAAAAGTTTGGTGCGCGTACGAGATTGTTTATTATTATTAACCTTTTTGTGACTGTTACTTTTCTACATGTATTTATAAAACGCAAAGTTCTTCTTTAATTAGTTACAATGGCACTATATGAATTACTTTCCTGTTCATCTGATTATTTTTCTTTATCTTTTTTATATCTGCTAACTTTTCTTGTCTAATTCTTTAATACCTCCTCTTCCCCGATTCTACAGTCCACTATGGGTTTTTAATGCATAACTATACTGTTACATATACCTTTTGTTTTTTATTTTCATTTACTTCATCATTTTAATATGAAATTACAATAGTGCACTTACTGCAGATTTTTACGAGTACAGAATACTTAATGTTTAAATAAATTTTTGTACAATATCGTAAGTTAGACTATGAAGTAAAGCAAGACAAAGTTTTAGTTTAAACAAATCATTGTTTACAATAATCTTGGATATCTAGGAGAAAATGAACTTGTAAAAATCTGCTGCACAACTTTACTCAAAATTGTCTTGTACAAACGTTAGCCAGTTGTCCGCCCGTATATCGATATCAGCATGGGAATCGGAACGAGACGAAAAATAAAAAAAATGTCGCCTCGTGCGATCTCTAAAGTTCCCGTCTGTTTTTATAAAATGACGGTATAATTACAAAACAATGGTTGAAATCTTATAACAATACACTACTATTCTTTTTATCATCTTAATACACGCTGACAACAATAAAATCTTCGTTTTGCGAATTAGTCCCGCACACTCGTAACAAGCCAAAATCTTTATCGCTACTCGCTGTATCAGCTTATCAAAATTTTCCAAATTTTGTCGCAAAGAAACACGTACGCTTTGTTGTGCGTCGATAACTAGAAATTCTTGCTTGTTTCGAAGACGGAGACTTATCGCAGGATATGTTGAGAGAGTCTTACTTTAAAACTGTTCTTTTTTATCTATTAACGATTATCACTTGGGAGGAATCCCGCGAACTCATCATCTTTCTAATAGACAGTTTAAGAAGTTGGTTCATGTTAAGCGTTTTCTCTTGCTTGCGATTAAATTTTCTAGAACAGAATTGGCTTATAAAGTATCAAGTGCCTTTGTCTTCTACTAAGGAAAGTAATTATTAAAATAGTACAATGATGGAAAATATTTGTTATGAGGTATAATTTTTATCATAATACGAACGATTATTATTCGAAAAGCTACCAATTTAAGCAACATTTCATTTATTTTGTTAAAAAAATAACCTTTCATGCGTTACCATGTGAACTGATAAACTGTTAAAAGCTTGGCCCAATAGAAAATTTGAACTTATCATCCTTATATAACAATATTTGTAGCTAGTGGGTTAGAAATTGTGTTTTATAATTAAGATTGTTTTGTACAATGCAGCGAGTTCACTGTTCACCTGTATAATATCAGGGATTCACTGGGTTGACGTTTCGATGAAACTCAAACAGTTTCAAAGTTTGTCAAAATTTCATTTAAAATGCACCTTCACTGTAAAAACGTCTTCACTATAATTATATCTTGATTTCACTCTTTCGAGTTTCAATTAAAATATAATATTATTTAGTTGAATAGAAGCACCAAGAAAATGATTATTGTGCGAAAAAACTCATGATGTCCTTCTACTCTACGTAGTTTGATAGAAAATTGTAATACCATTATAACTTGTCAGTATAGATTATAAGATAAAAAGCTAAAATTTAAAATAACAACTTTTTAAATAAATTTTTCTCGTCACAGGAATTAGCGAGTAAATTTTTGTAAACGCTAAAGTTCTGTGACCACTACAAAAGACTTCGTAAAATGCATAAAAAATAAAAAAGAAACAACTTTGTGGAAGTTTTTCTCAATAAACATTTTCCCCCACAATAGACAGCCAGTGTTTTTATTGGTTCTGTTAGTACTGCACGAGTCGTTTGAAAATTTCGATCTACCGAACACCAAGCTCAAAAGAAACACAACAGTTTCCTACAGTTTTTCAAGATTGCATGTATGTCCATGTAAATGTTAACATTTAAAAAGCATTCTTAAATGAAAGATAAAAGAGATGAATTTTATCGGAATAGAGAAATCTACTGAAGTATAGTTTCGCTATAAACATGTAGAAAAAATGCCTTTTTAATTCGAAATTCTTAAACATTTACTTTCATCTTTATCTTTTTCCCTGCAGCAAAGGGAAAAAGTACAAGGTTTCTTTTAGCGAACGTTCACAACTTTTAAGGCAGCGGAAAAGTGTATGGCGATGTGTAATCTAAAAGGAGCGTATTTTCGCTGGCACGTACGTTTCGTCCCTCCTCAACATAGTTACTAGTCCTAGGTGTACAATCATAGTTATCGCTCCATTTCTCCCTTAATAAAAATATATATAGGTACATTAAACTTATGTGATCGTGTATTGTACATGCCATTTATATTGTAATGTTATTACATTAAACAACTTTACGTTCTACAAGCTGTTTTCTCTTTACGCCTATATCACCATCGATCAATTGTGAATCCTTTATACTATATCTTTTTCGTGGCAAGCGAAAATACGTAGTATATACGTCGAGATGACTTATATATGCAGATTATCTCTAATAAAAATGAGTCTCATCACTTGTGCAAATTTTCGCCTAGGTTAAAAATGACACCTGATTTCTCATTTCAGCTTTCGCTCATTTTACACAATTGTCGGATCACAACGAACCTTGTGATTATTATACTTTTGCAAGCACTACAATCGATATTATACATGACGATCGAACAAGAAAAAGAAAAGTGAAAGAATCGTACTATCGCTTGAACTACAGCAAAGGTAAAGCTATTCGCAACAAAAAAATAGCAATTTGGCGTTTCTGTTATCGTCAAGGATTTGCTATTACCTACAGTAATTCTAATACAATTGCAATCAAAAGCAGATTTGAGAAAAAAAGAATTTTGATCCCTCAAATTTCTTTGCTATCGTTCGTCCTATGCAATATAAATACTTTGTTTTTCCGAGGACGACGCTATGATAATAATGCAACAATTGGATTTTTAGGCTTTCTGCAAATCTGCGTTAACACATATACTCCGTAAAATTTCAAGAAATAATTTTGAAAAACTTTACAGATAACTGAGCATCGGGAGCAAATGTAAATCCAAGAGTTCTCTAGGCGACAAGGAGAGAATGCGGGCGCGCTCTCTCTTTCTTATCTCTTCGTCTCTTCTCTCCATGCGACGCGTACACAATCAAAACGCAAACAATTTCGAATCGCAACGTTGCAGGCTCGTGTGTGGGTGTGAGTGTCTGTCAGTGTTTGTTTGCGTATGCAAGCACCGGAGACGGACAAAATAGCGCGATTGCATCTCGCCCGATCTTTCAAGACTCGATAAAGCTCGTGAGTGAGTGGTCAATTGTCAGTAGCAGACGCTTGATCACGCTATAAAAGAACACGAAAAAAACACTTGCAAGGATTTTTAAATTTTCTTTATTAAATAACATTTTTATTTTCAGTTTTTTTTCATTACTGAACTCGATATATATGTGTATATATAATTATCGCGGTACACAGTGTTTTTTTGTTGTTGTATTAAATTAGAGTTAAAAAAATGAAATAATCTTTAAAAAACAAGACTCGAGTTTACATGACTAAAAACGCATAATCATCGGAAAAGAACAACTCGATAAATAAGCTTTTGCAGTGATTAAATTCGTATAATTGTAAAATGATGGCAGCTTTGTCCGACTCCGCTGAACCCTTCATTGTTTTTATTTTTTCCTTTAAAACTTTCTAGAGTAAACATCGAGTGGTCCATTTATCCTGATCGGTTTTCTATCGACATACTTTACACATCTTTTTACTATATAGTTTATATAATTAATCACACTGGCTTGGACAAAGAGTAAAGGTATTTCCTTCCGCCGCCTATTTGTTAGTTGGTTTTTATCGTTTGTACAAAAAAGATCAGGATCAAAATGATTTATTTAGTTTGTTTCGCTATTCTCACGAGCGTTGTCCTTACTCCTTATTGAGAACAAGAAAATTGATAATATTCAATGGATGACAATATTCACAACAAATTTTGCGTCGATAGGAAAATTCCGTACAACTAGAGGAGACATATATTTCTCAATCTTCTTCCTTTTTTCTCTCTCAATACATTAAATATCATATCATCTTTATGAAAAATAACAACTTCTTTATACTTTTTTTTTGTTTGATAAAAAGTGTGTTGGCTAAGAGATTGCACTTTGTGATCATCTTAAAAACTGGAGATTATATAATATACGTACATATATATTTATATTCATATGCATAACGGCGAATATTCGTGTTGCTTTCTCTCTATATCAAACACACACCGATAAAAAAGAAAAGAAAAATATGCTCGCTCGACAATAACCGCAGTAGGCTCTACGACAACATAGCGAAGGTTAATCATTAACACTTTTTCGGTCACTCGCCAATAAACCGTCGATCGATTTAACAATCAAACATTGATTAACACCAAAGTTCTTCACTGTGTTCTTGCAGGATCCTTTTTCTTTGCAGGACTTAAATGATCGTAAACTTTATCAATAAAAGAAAGAAGTCAACATTTTCCGGAGATGCCTATATATGTATATATATATATATATATAATATGTTTATTTTGTCTTACGCATATTTTCGCGGCTCATTCTCACCAAAAATCATTCTCTCATTCGCTCACACTTATATGATAGTTTAAATGACAGGAGGGCCACAAATGGTGCCAGGCACTATTTATTCAAAATACCTGTGTACTCCATTAAGATTATACAGTTAAATTACATTTATGTACTCGTTTTTACTTTTATCATTTTTTTGTAATTTACCTTATTGATATTTATCATTTGCAATTAAATATTTGTAATTCATTCATCAATCAATAATTCATACGAGAGCAATTCTCACGAGGATATGTCTTCCGAGATAACGATAAGGATTATTAAGGCATAGAATTCAAGGCTCCAGAGAGAATCTCGGCACGTTAAACGCGTCCCGCTTTTTTCGTTTAATATATAAATGTGTATATTTTACCTATATTTCTTTAAAAGATGTCGCGCGCGTTCTTACCTTTTTAAATTTTCCTTTACTAGCTTTTTTCTTTATCTCAGTCGGAATAATCATTTAATTATTCGTCTCGACCACATTCGCGTTTTTTCTCGTTCGTTGCACGTTATACACGATATCGATGCGAATATACAATGTTTTCCGTTTTATGTATAAATATATATTATATATAATATGCAACGCAAAACTTTGTCGTTATCACGTTGCAATACACGTAATATTAAATATGGCGTGTAAAAAAACAGACAAACGTATTTGGTGGTCGAGCTGCCTGAGAAAAACTGGTATCGCATGTACTTGAAGATTTAGTCTCTTAACGTTTAGTGAACGTGTTTACATCTTCTCAATAATTGCACAATCCTTCGACAATGAAGTTATTCGTGGTGCAATGATGCACTATATATACAAATTAGAAATTTTTATTACAATTCTTTTTATTTTTTTAATCTTTTCAAACGCGATATCATTCGATTCGATTTTGTAGAAAAATTTTCATTTAGATTTTCTATATTTATATTATAATAATATATAGCCAATATGCAGAAAAATCGTCCATTTTTTCGCGTTCGCAATTTTCACAGACATTAGAGGTCGACACATACTTGTGAGACGAGCCCTCGTTAAATATTTAATTTTTCCTTTAGGCATTCGAAGGGTTTTTATATAATCTTTGTATGGGTTTGTTTATTTAACTTTTTTTCATCGTTCATCATCTTTAATATCAAATGTGCAAAATACTCGTGAAAAATGTATGCAGTCAGACCTTTCAGTTTACTAAGAATCGATTCGCAATCGATGGATTGCACAAATTTCAATTCGGAAGATACACAGAATGCACTTTTCCCATCTTTTGTATTTCACTGATAAGCGGACAACCTGAGTAGTTTGACTGCACAATATAATCATCTAGATTGTTTTTCAATATATGAGTTTGTGTGTGTGTGTGTAAATTTGTTCATTAAAACAATGCTATACATCGTGCGCCTAACTATCTACCTAATAGTATTTCTTTTTTTTATAATATATATATATATATATATTTATATATATATATATGTATATATATGCATATATATAATATATTAATTTCGAATCTTGTTCTCATATAATATGAATAATTTGAGTACAGTGGCCGACTTTCACGCATTTATCAGCAGACATAGACCGTTAATGTACCTCACTAAAAATTAAAAAAAAAGAATCATCATCGTCATTATAATTATCATCGTACACGTGTGTGAGATCCTCGTCATTCCTTACACAAAATGACAGAGTTTTTAAAATTACAAACGTAAATGTAAAATCAATGTAGATTTCTCTTTGTCAATCTTAAAAAAAGAAAGAAGAAAAAGAAAAGGATCAAGTAAAAGTACAATAAATCTATATTATATAATGATTGTTCGTTAATTAAAGAGAAAAAAAATGAAAAGACACGACTTAAATGACTAGATCGAGTACGCACAAATGTTGATATCCGTTCGAATGGCAAATAAAAGATACAAAATATAATAATAAAAAGGTAAGCAAAAATGTAAAAGAGGTGTGTCGATTGTTGATTGGGTGTGTGTGTGTGTGTGTGTGGCTGCGTGTGTGGCTGCGTGTGGCTCTGCGTGTGGCTCTGTGTGCATGTGGGCGTGTGGGTCAGTGGGTGGGCGTGTGCGTTTGTATGCGTCGATGCGTGTGTGGGTTAGGTGTGTATAGATGTGCGTGGTTGATATTAACGGATTATGCTGCTCTTAGACCACCATACCAAGTACAACAAACACAACAATCGCGCAGTAAGTGCGTGCACATCCGGTTTACCTCTTAATTATTTAATCGCGAATTGCTAAACGACACGCAAGTTCCTCCGCCTCGTTTTGTACACACGATCTCCTTTATGTTTTTTGTGCATTGTCCATCAACAACACCTCGTTTTAAAGCCATTCACTCGGTCGCCTCGTGTACGACGGTGTCGATACGATTGTTTAGTAAAATCCTTGTGACTTTTATCTCGTAATCTTCTCTGCCCATTCGTATTACAATTTTCATCTTCACCATCATTGCACTCGGAGTGATCGTAGGGTCACGAGGCAGGCGGCAATCATGTTGCCCGCGGCCCCGTGACATATATACAAACAACACCTCTTATTTATATACATGAAAATATATATATAATATATCCATCGTGTATATATATAATATTCATATATATTATATATATTTATATAAAGTTTCAACATTATGGCACCACATTTTTTATCATCATAATCATCATCATCATCATCATCATCATCGTAATAATGGACATGATCGACGGCGTCGTCATTGTCATCGTCGTGACGGCGGTCGCCGATGGCATCGACATCGAGACCGTCCCCATCGTCGTGGCCGTCGTCCTCGGCATCGCGATATTCATCAAGGGATGAGGCAATCGGCTGTCGCCGCGGTGTGTTCCGGAAATGCTCTCATTGAAATCGTGCAACGGATTCCCTTCCTCTGCCGGTGCTGCGGCCGGGGAGGGAGAGAGAGATATCGAAAGCCGGACGGGCAGAGAGAGAGAGGTGCCGAGAGAGAGGTGGAGGAGCGCGCGGCGGCTCGGGCGCGGCCCTCGGCCTCGGGGCTGAGGAGAGCCGAGGGCGGGGAAGGGCGTGTCGGGGTGCGGCGGGGGCGGCCGGGCTGCGGGCCCCTCTCTGTCCCTCCCGGCCCGGGCGCTGCTCGAGCGGCTGGCTCCTCTTGCGGGCGGCGGGCCTCAGGTGTAGCGCGCGAGGAGCTCGCGGCGCCGGGCGTCCGCGGGGGGTTGGCCGCGCGCTGGCGCCGGCTGCGGGCCCGGCGGCACCGGGGGCACGCACCTGCGGGGTAGAGAGGAGGCGGCGGTTAGCGGGCTGCAGAACCCGGCGGCGGAGGGCGCGGCCCCGGGGGCGTACCATTAAGTCGCCCAGCCCTCGCTGATCCTCGAGCGCTTCATCAGGGGCCCGTTCTCGTAGTCGTTGGCCCCGCCCGGCTGACCGGCGCGCATGTCCCCGACGACGACGCCCCCGGGCCCGGCCGACTGGGGGCCCGGCGAGGGCAGATTCGTCGGCGTGATGCTGCCCGAGTGCGACGCCGGCGGGTTGCTCCCCGGCCTGTTCACGGAGACGAGGTTCAGGCTCTGCGGGCCCCCGTGCTGCTGCTGCTGCTGCTGCTGTTGCTGCTGCTGCTGTTGCTGCTGCTGTTGCTGCTGCTGTTGCTGCTGTTGGCCCACATGATGCTGCGGCGGGGGCTGCTGCTGCTGCTGCTGCTGCTGCTGCGGTCCGCCGGACGAGGACGGCCCGCCCAGGCTCGTGTGACCTGCGCACCCGGGGGAGTTAGCTGGCTCGGCCTCCTGGGGCTCGGGGCCTCCGCGGCGGGGGTACTCACCTGCGTGGTGGAGCCCGGGTCCGGAGGCGCTGCCTGGGCCGCTGACCGACCCGTTCGAGCTGCCGGCGTGCGGATCCCGCGGCGGGCTGATCGGCTCGCTCTTGATCTTCACGGGGATCGGCGACGTCGACGGCGGCGGCGTGCTGCTCGAGACCGCCAGGTGAGGAAGACTGCTGCAAGCCAAAGCGAGAGCCGCCGGTTAGTTCTCCCCACGACCGGCGCTTGCCATTTTTTCCGCGCAAATATATCGCATATACACAGAGTAATTCTGTATTATTAATTGTAAGCAAATCGACTTTGGACGACTGCAACCTCGGGGAATCCGGTAAGCCTGGACGAGACTTAAACCAATTCAACGGCAGCAATTATCAATATCGCGAGAAAGCGTTGGTCTTCAATAAAGCGGGCAGCTCAACGCGACGCATTCCTTTGCCCGAATCTCCGTGACAATAGGAACGCGTCCGCGCTCGAACCGATTATCCCGCAAGCAGATTGTTCGTGCAAGAGCAAACGTTCACTTCATACCAATTAAGTACTAAGTGTGCCAATTAATTAGTTGGAAAGCGGGTGATGCAATGAGAGGGTTAGACCTTGTTACAGAAAAAAACTACTGAGCTGTCCAGTGAACGGAACATATATCATTACAGCACAACTGTGGAATCAAGTTGCACAATCTATACAATATATACAAAAACAAACACAGGTTAATCTTCGTCATGCAAATTCCGTAGAGATCGGAAGGCTAGAAGAGTGCTCCGATCGAGAGAAAGAGAGAGAGAGACAGAGAGAGAAAGTTCTTGGGCATTCGGGAAAAGGAAGTGAAGGAAGATAAACTCGCGAGACGAGGAAAGTGGTCTGGATATACAAAGGAGGGCATGCAGTAAAAGAGAGGGGAAGAGTCAAATCAAAACTGGACGCCTTAGTTTTTTTCTAATAACAATAATTAATGTGTTGAATGAGAATTACCTTATACTGGACATGGTGGCTGCCGAATACATTGACAAGTCATCAACGTACCTCTGGTGGGACCAGGCGAGACTGCTGAGATCCGTCGAGTAGTCCGTCGGCCCGAAGCCGGTGTAGCTCGCGGGGACGCTCGGCGTCTGCAGGGCCACTACCGGCGTGTTGAGGGTCGTCTGCCCGTGGCCGCCCTGCAACCAGCCCAACGCAATCCTCTTTTCATTTGCGACCTTGGCTCGCTCCTTAACGCGAAGTACTCGCTTGTACACCGATCGACGAGCGGCGCCGCGCCGCTGCGGTTTCTCGCCGCAGTTTTTTTCCATGGCTCGCGCCGCTGCCTTTTTTTTTTACGCCGGACTGCGGTTTCGTGAAAAAGACGTCTGAACCGCTGTGCGTAATTCAATGTTTAATGAACATTGCAGGGAAAGAAACTCCTTTTTTGACTGCTCTCGAAAATTTGAGCGCGCGCACGTCGTCGTTTGTACATTTTTACCGACATTTACAGTCAATGCTCGCTCGTAACGCGGTGCACTCGTAATGAGTCGACGAGCAACAACTATGTCCTATATTGAAAACTCGATATGAATATTGAAATTCAACTGACGCGTTTAGAGTAGGGAATGTAGTTGATTCGCGGAATGACTGATATTATATAACATTTTTAAAAGATCAAGTAAATCACAGAGGCATTAAAGTTTCAGTGCGAGATTGGTTCCGTGGGTGCAAATGAATAAAAACGTAATAGAGCGAAATGCGTCTACTCTCGAGTTCCAAAGACGTAAACGAATGAAAAAAAAAAGCGAAAAGGTCATTAAAAGATTAGGGTTTTTTTCTTCAAATCCGATATTTGCGTATTATTTGTAGATTGGACAGAGGCGTTGACTGGTGAGCGCTGGTAGAGGATTTACGCGAGCGCTTAAAAGGAAGAGCGAAGGATGCGCTGGGGCGAGGGAGAGAGGCGCGCGAGGTGCACGGGGATGGGAAGGCCGATGGGGAGATTCGCAGGGAGGTCGGGGGGAGGTCGAGGACACTTACGTCGTAGGTGGCCTCCTCGGCGAGGGACTGGGCCAGGGGCGTGGGTATGACTACGCGCAGGTTGCCCCGGTGCGGGTGCGGCGGCGGCGGCGGCTGGGGCGAGTGCCTCGAGGGGTTGCCCTTGGAGACGGCGACGCCGAGGGCCGGCGAGGGCCCCGGGCTGGGCGAGCCGCCGAGGGGCGAGGCCGAGGGCGGGTAGCCGTTGCTCATCTCGAGCATGCCGCCCGGCGGATAGACCGAGTCGGTCTCCGAGGAGGAGGGCCTCGGCGAGATGCTCGTGTGGGCCATCTGGGGACTGGAGCCCAGCATCTGCTCGCCGTAGCTGTTGACTGGGACGGTGACCGGCAGCGTGTAGTTCGACTGGCCCATGCCCTGCAAGGAGGGGAAGGTCGCGGGGGTCAGTGGCGTCGGAGCGGTGGGCCTCTGTCGCGCCCGGGCGCCCGGACTCACCCTCGAGCCGTTGTGCTGGTTCCTGATGAGCATCTGAAAGTCCTCGTCGATCTTGGCGTACTTGGCCTCGGTGCGCGGCGTCAGGTTGTACTCTTGGGCGTCGGGCTCCGGGGACTCGGGCGACATGGCGCCCTTATGCTCCTTCTTGTTGAGCGCCTGCAAGTGTCAGCAGACAGGTTCACGTGACCACACCGCCCGAGGGCACACAACCTTTCGCATGCACTAGCAGCTCTACTGGCGGCTCGCGGACCCGCGGCGAGCTCGGGCCCGCGAGGGCATTGCCGCGGCGAAACAAGACGAAGCCAAAGCCTCGCGGGTAATTGCGCGTGCGAATTGACAGGCGCGCCGGACAAGTCCACTCACCTCGATGATGTTTTTGTTGGTCAGCGACTCGTGGGGCTCGTTGTACTCGGTGTACTTGAGCAGGACCTTGTCCATGTCCGTGCTGGCGTACTGGTAGAGCTTGTTGCTCGAGCTGAAGATAATCAGGGCGATCTCGCAGTCGCAGAGGACGGACAGCTCGTACGCCTTCTTCATCACTCCGAATTTTCGCTTGTTGAACGTCACCTGCGCAGAGAGAGGAGAGCGCGCGCGCGCGCGTCAAGACCGAGCTCTTGCTCGTTATCCCCGCGGCGGAACGGCCGAACGAGCCTCGGCCTTTTTCTTCGGCTTTCCTCGCTCGAATTATTAAGCCTTTACCCGCGGGGAATTAAAAAGCAAAAGGTAGGAAAAGCAAAAGTGGCCGGAATAATCTCATAATGTGCTTGTAATTCCCGGGACTTTCGCTTTTCTTTTGTTGCCCGCGCGCGCGAGAGTTCATTCATATCGCCGGCCCCCCGACTCACCTGACGATTCCGCTCGTCCGTAATACGCGAGATTTGTATCTTTTTCCGACCCATGGTTGCGTCAGTTTTTGGACTCTGGGCTGCTCTGTCAAACCGCTGGATGGAATGTTAAAAACTCTGCAACAGAAGAGAGAGGAGGAGGCGTGATTAGGAGTGCGAGGCGGCTTAGCCCGGGGGAAGGGCCGCGAGCCGGCTCGCGCTCACCTGGGCGCTCGCGGCCCGACGGAAATCGCACCGTCCCGAGGGCGTCCCGGGGGCTGCTGGCGACGCCCCGGTCCCCCGCGACCTTCGGCTCCCTATCCTCCGGAGGCGCGGGGGCAAACGAACGCGCTTGGCCGCGGTGGGGGCGGGGCCGCCGCGGGACTATAGTTTGGCCTAGCGCGTCTATAGACCCCGGGCGTATATATACGCGCGCATATTTCGAATCGGCGGCTATTAATAGCGGTGCGCTCTGGAGCGGCGCAGCGGGGCTTACACAACGGGGGCGCGCAGAGGCGGACTCGCCGGGGTCCCGTTGTCCGATTGGCCGGGCGGGCGGCTCGCCGCGGCCCCCGGCGCCGGGCCTCCCGGGGAATTTGGAAAGCGCCCGCGGCCCGCGGCCCGGTCGTTTGCGCTTAACGAGCCCGCGGCCCGCCCTATCGCCCCGAGATAGCGCTAATTGAACTAGCGCCCCGCTAATTGAGCCGGATCGCACGGCGGCCGATGCGGGACGGGCGCGCGCGCGCGCGCCGCCAAGGCCCCCGGGCGGCTCCGGCCGCGTGGGAAGCGCCGCCGCGCCGGGATTCCTCTAATTGCCCGCTAACGCATCCGATTGTCATTGTTCGCCGGGGCGACGTTCCTGGAAGAGCGGATACGCCGGCCGCGAGCCGGGATCGAAAATATCCCCGCGGCGGGAGCGCCCCTCCCTCGCTCCCCGCCCGGCCCCCAGGCCATTACGTCGTTAAGGCCTTATCCGAGCCATTATCGCTCCCGCCCAGATAAAACCTACCTATATACGCTTTAAATTAAGATATAGGCGCACGTGCGGCGCATGAGTCAATTGGATCGGGCGGGCCGCCTCGAGCGTCGTTAGCGCCGCTTTTACTCCGGTTGCCGTGTGCGCATCGGCCGGCGGCTATAGCCCGCGACTCTCGGGCCGATCGCTCACTTTACGCGCGCGCGATCCCTTCCGCGCTGCGTTCGAGGCGCGCGTTATATATTATGGAGGAGCCGCGCGCGGCCAATTGAGCCGCGGCGCCGGAGACCGAGGCCGACAGTGTAGAGCGGAGGGCAATCGGGTCCGCTCGGGCGCCGATCGAGCCGCTCGGTTTTTATCCGGGCGCCGCGGCAGGCCGACGACCCCCGCGGCGCCCGTAAACAAAGCCGGGACGGGGGCGCGCCCCTGAAAACGGCAGCCCCCGCGGCTCCTCGAACGGGGCGCGGGCGCGATCGGGGGGTCGATATACGCGGGCTACCGCGCGGGGAAAGCCGCCCGCTAACGATCGGCCGAGTGCCGCGCGCCCGCGAAAAATTGATGAGACGCGTAGAGCGCGCGCGGACCGGCGGCTCGTCAAAGATTCAGGGCGCGCGTAGGCCGCGCGGGGCCTCCTCGCCCCCGGGGGAGGACTCGCGCTTCATTTCGGCCGGGTGAGCAGCGCCCGTGAATAATTGATGGCCGCGGCACTCGCGCGGGCAAACAAGCGCTAGCCTCGCCGCGGCCGTCGATCCATGAACTTTACCGGCCGGCCGTCTATATCGACGAGGGCCGGACACTAGCCGAGAGAGAAAGTGAAGGAGAAAAGAAAGCCCGGGCTCGGGCTGCCGACGCGCCCGGCAATGTGCGCCGCACGTGTGCGCGCCTCCGCCGCTCTCTCGGCCGGTGCACGCATCCGAGCGGCTGCTGCGCGTCCGGGGAGCCGGGGAGCTGGACCCGCCGCTGACCCGCGCGCACGTGGCCGACCGGCAAGCTGCGCGGCTCCCGGTCCCCCGGCCCGCGCGATCGATTCCATCCAATTACCGTTACGTAACGCTCGCGGGCTCTCGCGAGAGCGACGCCTCCGGCCCCGCGGCTAATCCAATGATTAGACGGCTGGGGAGGAGCGGGACGATCGGGCCGGGCGGCGCTCCACCCTGTTGCATCTCGGGCGCGGCGGGCGGCCCACGCGAGGCCGGCGTTTGCGCGGATCCGCCGGAGCGCCGGCGGCGGTCTATATTTGTTTTAATTATCCGCGCGGCGGCGGCGCGAGGGCCCGGCCCCACCCCCCGGCTGGAGGCCGGGCTTAACGACCCAATAAATTGGCGCGGGCCGCGGGCCGGCGGAGAAAAAAGCCCGGTCCATTAGGGCGGCCGGGGAGGAGCGGGCGCTGCTGGACCGGGGCCAAGAGGACCGGAAGCCCCGGCTCGCCGGCCGCCTCCTTTTCCTCGTGCGGGGCTAAATTTAGCCGGGTGGCCGCGGCCCGGGGCCGTCGGTCGGGCCGCGCGGCCTGCGGCCAGGGCGCAGAGGCCGCTGGCAGGGGGACTCACCGACTCAGAGCAGCGGCAGCCGCAGCGGCATATCAGCTGAGCGTCCCTGGCGTCCGGCGGCCCGGCGGCTCAGCTCATGGCCCGGGGAGCCGGGGCTCGGGCCTGGGTGGCGGCCACTGGCCCTCCTGGGGCCGACTCCGGCGCGGCTGCTCGCGACTCCCGGGGCACTCGGTCACTGGGTGCGCGCACGTGATCCTGCGCGCGCGTGCGCTGCCCTCTGTTTACGCCCGGCGGCTCGCGCGGCTCGGCTGCCCCGCCTGGGCACGTGGGCGGCCTGCGCGGAAAAACTGCTCGCGGCGGCCCGAGACGTCCTAGGCGCGCCGGCCGAAGACGGAGTCGAGCGGGAGGGAGGCGCGCCGCTCCGTGCGCGACGACCAAGCTATATAGCCCTGACTAGAGAGGCGGCTGCGGCGGTGGCGGCGGCGGCGGGCACACACTCCTCGGCCGCTGGCGAGCGTCTCTCTTTCTTAAAATACACACTCGCTCCCTAGGCCCGTCGCCGTCGGCGAGGCGCCCCCGCCCCCCGCCCCGACGCCCGCCGCGCCCCCCGCGCCCCCGGCCCGACGCCGCCGCCGCCGCCGCCGCCGCCGCAGCCGCAGCCGCCGCGTGCGCGCGCGTATTCAAATTTAGAAGCGCGCGGCGCCGCCGAGCGAGAGGGAGCGAGGCCGAATAAAGCCCCGAGGGAGCGAGCGCGAGGCGCGAGAGGGAGAGCCGCGCCCCATTGGCCGGGGGCGCGATGACGTCAGCCGCCCTCGGCCTATCGCGCCCGCGGGCCCGGCCGTCGGCGCCGCCGCCGCGGCCGAGCCGCCGACGCCGCCGACGCCGACGCCGACGGCGCGCACGCGCCCCTCGCCGCCGCGGCCCGAGCTCCAGCCCAAGGCCTCGCGGCCGCCCGGAGGAGAGCGCCAGCGCCAGCGCCGCCCCACCACCGCCACCCCTACCCGCCCGAGGAGGAGCCCCCTCCCCCCCCCCCGCCCCTACCCGCCCCACGGCCCTCCCCCTCGACTGCTCTCGCTCGCCTCTTTTTGCAGCCCGCAAACTCTCTGGCCCGCTGCGCACCCGCGAGCTTGCAAGCTCGACCCGCTGGAGGAAAGATTCCTGCCCCGAGCCCGCTGCTTACGCCGCTAGGCCGCCGCGCCCCGGCCTGCCGCGATAATCAACTCTCGCATCGAATTTCTCCTTTTGACGCACTTGATGTTGCAAAGCAGGTGCGGCTTGTTTCAAAATACGGGGCCGTTCATTTTCACGAGCGCTTTGCATTCGTATTCATATCTTGGACTCCACCGGAATACCCACCCGACTTCTACCCGGACAGACCTTTCTAATTCTCTAACCGACGTTTTAACTTTTTTTTATATATTTATTTCCTTTTACCAAATGCGCCTTCATATATTCATTATGCACTTCAAAGACGGCTACTTTTTCATTATTAATGCATACATTTAGTTAATTGTATGCTGCGAATTGTTAATTAAAATTACTTCTACGATGCAGTTATTTTACTGGTAATATGTTGGGCTGGGTACAAGTAAAATGCGCGTCTCATTTTGTCCGTGTTGCTTGAAATTTTGCACTTTGTATCATTTTCTCATTTAATGTTTTTACTCATTGTATTTACTATGTGTAATTTTTGTTTATTTTTAATTAACTCTTCAATAAATTGTACCTTCATAGATAAGGAAATAATTCATAATAGTTTAAGAAATGAGTTTACTTATTCTATTTCATAACTTATACTATTTATTAACTTATAGCATAAAATAAATTTAGTTTTTACAAGATAATCGAGCATCTGTTATTGATTTGGATAATTCTATTATAGTGGCGTAGCAAGAAATTCCCAATATTGTAAATTTACAAGTTTAACAATCGGATACTCTGTTTTACTCGGTTTTGTCTTATGATTCGATTGTCTTAATACAAACTCGCTCCCAATGAAAAAAACCTTTTTTCTTCTAAAGTTAACGATGTCAATTGAAAAAAAGTGTCGCTTTAATTTCAACAGGGCAGTTCCGTCGCTCGAATAACAACCGGCCAAATGGAAAGTTGAAAGGGCCCAAGATTGGGCAAGCGGTTGGCCGGGGCCCAAGAAAAGCCCATCCTATTGATTTTGCCGCGCAAGGGCGAGCTTTGCAAGCTCGGCTCGGAGGCTCCCGCACTTTGTGCGTCGGTGCGTCTCGGCCGGGCGCTCCTCCCCGGGACGTCCCCCGCGGGCGGCCGCGCCGGCGTGCATATAGCGCGGGCCTCCCTCCGACTCGGTCGTGGCGCTCACTTTTGATTTCGCTGCCGCTTCCCCCGGCTTTTTTGGTCACTCGCGCGCTCGCGCGCTCGCGCTTTGTCCGCCCGTCGAGGAGCTCCGCCGGCTTTTCGTCGGGTTTTGCGCCCGCGGCTTTCTTGCCGGCGCCGAGCGCTACTTAGCCTGCCCGGGCTTTTTCTCTCATTAATTGTCGTTTATTTACCGGGGCTGGCTTTCGGCCGCCCGGCCGATATATCCTGTAATCTCGGCGGGGCGGCTCCCGCGGCTTTTTCCCCAGGGCCCGGCGCACTTTTACCTCCGGTTATCGGATAAGCTGTAATTAGGCGGCGGCCCGGCCCCGGGCTTTTACGGACCCGCGCGATTTTCATTAAAGCGCGTATCTCCGCGGAGCGCGGCCCGCGGGGAGCGGCGACAAGCTCGCCTCGGGCGCGTCGGGAGCCCTCGAAGAAGCCCCGGCCGAGGACAAGGGCTCCCCGCCCGGGCGCGGGCCTGTCTTTCATCTCGAGCCAGGATGGATCGGGGGCTCGGGCCCGGTAAAAAAATATCGAAAAGTGGTCTATCCGGCGGGCGAGCGCTGCAGGCGCCAATGAAATATTCATTGAATCGAAAAGTCCATCGAGGAATCGATAGCGCCGCCGGTGGGAGATGTACGCGCGGAGGGCGCAGGTGGGCCGCGGTCCTCCTCGGCGGCGGCGGCTCCGGGGCATCGTCCCCCTCGCGGCCGGATACTCCTCCGGGGCCATGTGTGCGCGCCGCCGCGCGGCCTTCCCTCCTTTTTTCCCTCCGGGGAGCCGCGCCGGCGGCCCGCGATCCGGCCAGCTCCCACACATGGCCGTCTTTGGGAGCGCGGTCAGCTGGCTCACCCCCTCGGCGCGCGCCTCCCGTCCTCTTCTTTTTCCTCCCGGCGCGCGCGCTCCCGGCCTTTTTTCCCCTCTCTCCCTCCGCCGCCGCCGCCGCCGCCTCCTCCTCCTCGGGCTCTGCGCCCGGCTCTTTTTGCTCCCGCGCGTCTTTTCGTATTGTACGCTTTGCAGCCGGGGCTTTTTCCCGGGCTGACGGCGGGGCCAGGCGCGCGCGCGCGGGTGTCGGGTTCGGCTTGTTGGCGAAACCTCGCCAGCGCTTTCGTGCGCCGGGCCGTAATGCTTTGTTGCGCCCGCCGATCGGCCGCGCTCCCTCCTCCTGGGGCTCTCGAGGAACTCGAATGCCCGCTCGGCTCGCGCGGACCTGCCAAAACGCCGCTCTCCGCCCGAGCTGCCCGCCTTATAACTTGTCGCGCTAATCCCCTGATTTATCTCGTGGATTTTTCCACGGCTCGAGGGAGCCTTCCTCCGCTGTCCATGGTTATACGCGCCGCTGCGCCAGCTCAATAATTTTACACCGGCATTAATAATGCACTCGCGAGAGCTCCAGCCTACCCGCTACAATCTATACACCGCTTATTTGTATAATCTATCGCTGAAAATTCTTATTAACACTATGTAGCGTTGTCATATTTATTTAACGCTTATAAATAAATTCTATCTTCCACGATTCCACGCATGGACGAGTCAGTTAGAGTAAGCCACGGGCAGTACTTGCACACTGTATACATCGAGCTGTACATCAATTATGTATAAGGCAAACTGAAACAATGTGTGTTGCATTAAACACTAAGTCCGCTGTAATGGTCTAACTTGAAAGAGTTGCCGGATTGTTTCCGTTCGAGTCATTGTTCGCCGCCATCGAAAACAGTAAATCTGACTAGGTAATGTACCTTTAGCGATCGAATAATTGCGCAATTATTATTATGGTCTGAAATGAAATTTGTGACAGTTCGAAGCGCAGAGTTCGTATCGGTTTTTTCTCCAAATAATAAAAAAAAACCACACGACGGGTCGAGCAAATATTCGCGGGAAGATCACACGGGAGCAAATTAACTGTGCTCGCACGAGTATCCCCGGCTTTGCGAAAAACGAACTCGAGCGCGCGGGCAATCCAAGCCTCGCGCTCACGCGAATAATTGCGCAATTATAGATTTAATGAATTTTGGATCGCGAGGGCGAAAAGCTCGCGCCCTTTGACCGCCAACTGATCTTTTATCCGGTGTAGCGCCGATTATGGCTAGGAAAGCTTTTGCTTGCACTACGCCGCAGGACGATCTCCGACAACGAAAGCTCGTGCGCGCAAGGCACACGCTCGCGCATTTTCCTTAAACGAAGTTTACGCGGGACAGCGGGATCGCTTTATCGCTCAGGAGACATAAAATACGCATATTGTTGATGAAATTTTTAATGAAGATGCAGCGGGCGAAAGGGACGCGAGATAAAATCTGCAAGCGCTCCTGCGGATTCGGAGGCTTAAAAATCAAGCGACACGTTTTGGTAATCAAGCTAAATCGTCATAATTATACATTTATCAGGCTCTTTGGTTATTTATAACAGCTTTAAAAATGCATCGGCCGGTAAAAGTTTTCCCAATCAAATCGTCGAACAAAGGTGTACTCGCGTCGAGCCGCGGCCACCTCTATATACGAGTACCTGTGCGTGAAAAACGTCGAGCTGGTAGGCTGGCGGGTCGATTACCGCAGCCTCGGACGCGGCGTCCCCTGTGCCGATTGCCGGGTAACAGGGCCGCGCGTCGGCCGAGCATCGCCTCCTTTTGATTAGGCCCAATTTGCGGGGATTGACTCGGGGACGCGCGACACGGCCTACAAGCCAAATGCATTTCCGGGCTCGAGTCTCTACTCGGGCGCGTGTCAGCCGCCCCCGAGGACTTCCCCCGGGGCTCGCCGCTACCTCTCCCCCACCGGCGTCCGCGCCGCTCGGAGACGCCGCGGGGACCGGCCTATATATATATATATACGCGCGCGCTTGCGTCCATTCCAGTCGCGGACAGTCCGAAAGATCGGATAAAACGCTTATATGCGCGCGGCTCGGATTTATAAATGGAGCGGTCGGCGGTGCTGCCGCGGGAGGCCGGTATCAGGCCGCGCGGCTTTGAAAGCGCGCGCCCCCGTCTATTTTCGAAAACGGAAGTGCTTTTCAATTTTCGCCCGGTGACTGATTTTTCCCGGGCGCCCGCGGGGCTCCACTCCCCTAAATTGGCTATGGATTATCGAATCCTCTCGGCGTGATTAACAATTCACCGGGATCTATTTCGGAGGCGGGCGCGCGCGCGCGCGCCGCTGCCCCGAGCCCCGCGCAACCGACAGAACTTTTCAATTGCCCGGCCCCTGAATCTTTGATCGCGCGCCTTATGCGCCAGTTTGAAACAATCAAATTGAAATAGTGGGGACGCCTCGCGCCCGCAGCCGCCGTCCACCGCCGCGCCGGCAGATGGAAAATACCGCCCGGGGCTCGAGGGCCGCCGAATAATTTACAGGGGAACCGGGGAGGTGTGCGCGCCAATGGGCCGCCGCAAAGAGTAGCGCGATGCGCAGCCGCCCGCGGATATGATCGATATCGAATTAAATGCCTCTTCGACCTACTGCACCGCGCCGTCGGCCGCCGCCATCGCCCGGCCTTTTTTCCTCCGGATCGTGTACGTCGGCCGGACGCTGCGGGTCTTGATTCCCTCGGAAAAAGGAGCCAACCGCGCCTCGTTGCCGGACGGTACGGCCTTTTTCGGGGAAGAAATTGAGGGGGGGAGGCTGCACCGTGTGTTTCATCGGATTCAACAAAGACGATTCGCTGGGACGAATGCTCGCGAGCATTGTTTAATTATTTTCCATATTTTATTCGCGAAGGCGGCTTTCACCAATAATGAATGCGCGTCGATTAGGATCTTATATAAACCCGACCCAATGTACCTTTAGTCGAAACGAGCGGGATTCCCGTTATTATTACCGTTGACAACGTGACATTTGGCTCATATAATTTTCATAAAAAATTCCTGCTAAATCATTCTTAAAATATTATATATTCAAGAGGAAACAGCGTAAAAACAGCCCGGGAGAATAAATTTTCCAGTGCCGTGCGTCCAGGAATATTTCCTGGAAATGCATCTTTGAAAGAACTATTCTATTTCTTAGTATAATTAGATATCGAGCTTTAGCTGAATAAATTAATAGGCAAAGCTGCCCGAGCGGCGAATGAAGGATTCATCGCGCATCGCGCGCCAAATAATATTCCACCTCGCCGCGGCGGGGATCATCCTTACACCTGGGCCCCCGAGCCGCTGCCCAGGAAGACCGGGGAGCGCACCTAAGCGGCCGCGGCGCGCATAATCAAACGGCCGCGGCTAATAGGCGGGCCCCCCGCTGGATTCGACCGTCCGCGGGGCTCCTCTTTTTTTTTCCCCCCCTCCGCGCCAATTAGCCGAGCGGACGCGCGGCGCCGGGCCGAAATAGACGCGCCGCGTAATTGCCGCGAAACCGCGATAATCGGCCTGATCGGCGCCCCGGCGACGACCCGCCCCGGGCGTTATTTTCGCGGAGGGACCGGTGAATAATGCAGGCCGTCCGGCCCGCGTCACAGCGGACCTATAGCGCCGGCACGCTGTTCCCCCCCGGTGGAATATATCCACCGCGACGTATCGATGCGCGGCTGGCCCTGCGGGGGGAAAAAAAGGCGTGAAATAATGGAGGGCCGCCGGGGCGAAGTGGGCCATCGGCAGGGTGCGCGCGGCCGCAGGCGCCGATCCTCGCGGGAAAGTTGAATTTCGCGAGGGCAGCCGAGGCTGCGGGCGCCGGGCCGCGAGATGCATTAATCGATACACGGGGCCGGGGAATCATCGCGCGCGCGCCCGGTTAAATATAAACGGGGATATCGGATGTTTAATGCAGCATCTCCTCTCGGGCGGGTCGAGGCGCTGCCGCGCGCGCGCGCTCCTGTATAATCTAAGGACGACTCGGTGCAGGAGCGCTGGCTCGGATCGATCGGAGGACGGAGCCGCGCCTCGGTAAATTTAGATGAATCCGTGCCGGGGGTAAGGTTGGTCTTTTCGGGGCCCGGCCCCTCCCTCGGCCCTCGGCGCCTCGTAATCGCTATCGACACTTTTCAGGTGTTGTTCCGCGGGGCTCGGGCACGGGGCCGAAGTGGGCCGCGCCGATCCCTCGGGTCGCGGTACCTTTTCGACCCCGTTTCCCGCCAATCGAATACCTCGGATTAAAAGTGGAGCTAACAATTGTTTCCCTTCCACCTGTCTCTCTGGGCTTCCTCGACGGCCCAGTCATCCTTCCGAGCGGCATTTTCAAAACAAGAAAATTATTTATCTCGATACCCGCGGCTCATGACCCCTTACGTCAATATAAATAAAATGTTTGTATGTATAACGGGAACTTACGTGCCAAAAAAATGCGGTAAAGCGATAATATCTCTGACTCACCTGAAACAAACAAAGAAAATCAAAATTAGAATCCACTTGCTCTTCATGCACTTTTAGTGCAACTCCCCGTTCATATTTAAACGCCCGCTCTAACTAATTAACCGGCCCTCCTATATTTTTTATAAGGAATGCAAATTATACTTATACAGTTCATATGGGGTTTAATATTAAGGCCGTATCTAATCACCTATAGTAGTGTACGTTCAAGAGAGCGCAAATTTCGAGATCTTCTTGGTATACATATTTCAAGCGACCGATTGGCGTGTCCCAGCTCGTCGTTATCTTTATAAAAACTTAAACCTTTGATCATTGTATCAAATAAAGGTGGCATTGCTATATGTAAGGTCTTAAGGAAGTTCTAGTTGTATTTAATATCTAAGGCTTAGGTCCGTCTACATACTTTCGATAGCTTAGGGTGTGATAATATATACTCCACTGTTTCAAAACGTGCGGCAATACGCTAGGGAAAATTTTCTTTGTACAGTTACTGTACATGTATGTATATATATAAATATATATGCGTGTGTTATCTATACTTGAAAAAATTTTAAACTGTGGTTCGGTTTCCTAAACGTAGCATGATTAAACTTAACGGTTGTGTTTACATGTGTCCTTATTCATAAGATCACTTAGAGCTCTAAGTAAACTCTGTTGTGGCCGTTGTTTTATGCTTTGCAGTAATACCAACTTACGCAAAAAATTGTGTACACAATAATTACAATCGAATGAATTTACTTATTGTCTATCCTAATGCTCATAAGTTTTTAATCACTAATTAGTTAATAGTTAGTCGTTATTAATTAATGGATCATTATCCGAGTAATCATTACTATTAATAGACGGCTACGGTTTAAATTTAAACGAATTCAAGTTTTTAGGTTATATAAAATGTACATACAGAGAGTAGGTGCACGGGACGCACACGGTTACAAGAGTCTCGGCTATAGAATGTAGCTAAAGCTTCGCAAAACCGCCAACTATAATATAAGGTTACCGTTATTTAATAAACAGCGGTGCATCCGCATCGCTGACTTTTTCCGCGTATAGGAACTAGAGGCGCGTTTACGGAAAAAGTGCGTACGGGACTCGGTGGGCGATGATGCCCGCGCGAGGACTGATATCGCGGGCGGGGGCCTCGGTTCATTAAGCGCGCCTCCTGCCTCTCTCCGGCCGCGGCGTTGTTATTATTACGCCTCTCCTTTATTTCTCGGGCGCGCTAAAAAGAGAGCGGAGGCGCGCACACGAAGGTGAGCGGGAGTGCATTCGACGTTTGGGCTTTCATAATTATTGGAAAACATTTCAAGCGCCATGATTTTTTCTCCCGCGCGCGCCGCCTATCGCTCTCGCGCGCGTTCGGGTATAAATTTCTCGCGCGGGCGAAAGTTCCGTCTTTATTCGACGGACAAATGCAATTCGTCCGCGCTCTCCCTCTCCCCCCCGCCCACTCTTTGGCATTATCGGGAGGCGCGCGCGCGCGAGCGCCGCTTTTTTCGCCGTTTTTCCCGCGCACGACTCGCGGCATACATTTTAACGACGCTCGGGAAAGACCGAGATAAACGCGCCATTGATTATCGGGGGCTCGGGGCGCCGCGGCTCGTAGGCCTTGGGCAATGGCATTACTGTCGCGCGGGCCCGCGCGAATGTAAACAAATTGAAAGTTTATCGTAACGATTTCCGATTTCACCCTAATTGTCGTAATTCGCTTTTTCAGTTGTAATTGCTTACGTTATTAGCTCGGGCGGCCATATAGATTCTCGGAAAGCGCGGCGGGCGCGCGAGTTTCATTAAATAATTGGGCATTATTAGCACGTGAAAAAGAGTGGAGGCGCGCGGGCCGACGAGCCTCCGGCGCAAGTGCTAGTTAGAGCTAATAACTCGGAACGGTGAGCAGCGTAGGCAGGCCTTAAAAATAATTTTCGCGCGCATCGAGTCCTCCTTGGCGAGGTGCGGCCCTCAAAGCCGCGGGGAAGGGATCCTTTAACAGCGGCCCGCCCGAGCCCTATAAATACCGGGCGCGGCGCGCGAGCCCCGGCCCCGCGATAACAAAGCTCTCCGAGGCAATTATTTTTACATCCTCGCGGGCGCCAAAGGCCGCCGGCCCGTGAAAGGAGAGTCCCCCAGGAGGCGGCGGCGGCGGCGGCCGGCGGCCGGCTCCTTGCGGCCCACCCCCCGCCCGCCTCGCAAGCTCCACTTGCGCGCCGGTGCGCAAGGGTGGCTGCGCCGCCGGGGGAGCCGCCGCCCGCGCGCCTTAACGACTATCATTACCGAGCGCATAATCGAATCAGGCGGCCCGGGGGGCAGTACAAGGGCGCGCCTCGCCCACTCAAGGAGCCGCGGGCGCGTCTTCTGCGAGGAGCCCCGGCCGAGGCTCGCGCCCACCGCTGCGGCCGAGCGCCCTTCTTTCCACCGCTTTGATGTCACTGCGGCCCGTTTTGCCCCACCTCGCGCCTCCTTTATGCCCCGGGAATAAACAGGGCCGCTCGGCGGAGAGAGAGAGAGAGAGAGAGAGAGAGTGAGGGAGCGAGAGCCGCTTTATTGCGCGCTATCGCTTTTCATTCTCTTTTAATAATATGCCGCGCTGGCCGCCGGCGCCCGCGACTTTTCCTCCGCGCACGAGCCAACGCCTGTGCCGGCTTTCGTCTCTCTTATCTCTCTTTCTATCCTCGGCAACTGGTTCGCCATTTGCCGAGGAAAAGCGCTTGTTAACCGCAACCGTGACGCAGCTTTATAAAAGAAAAGGGATAATCCGAGGACACTACAGTGGATTGCCTCTCGTCGCCTGTGATTACCGCTATTTCGATAATAAAAGTGCCATATCAATCCGTTGCCACTCGATGTGAAAGTACCCGCCCATTCCGTGAAACGTTTTTGCCCGTGCTTTTTTTGCTTGTTGTCATTTTTATTCGCCCTTTGCCGCGGAATACCTTGTACTAAACTAATGCTAAAATGCAGCGTGCAGTTCGCAATTATTTATACTGAAAGTCGATGATTATTTCATAACTAAATAACTAAAGTTTGAAATAGTTGTCAAATTCATAAAACAATAGCAGAAATCTGAAGATTGACGACCTGTATTTTGATTAAAGTTATAGTCGAATTTCAACTATTCAGCAAATATAAAATATACATGCATCAATGGAAGTTCCTTGCACTAACAGACTGTCAATCAAAATAAACGATTTGTATAGTGTAACGCACAATATGACAATCTAGAGATAGCTTTCCGAAACAATCGTCTATTTTACTATGAAATACTATATATTTTTTTAAATATTGCATTGTGCGACTATTTCCATGAGTGAGATGCATAAAGCTAACAATGAGAAAATAGATATTAATGAATGTCATAAAAAGGTTCGGTAACTCTATATAATAAGATCATGCGATCTCAAATTGAATTAAAAACCTTTCGACTAATGGACTCTAAGCCAAGATTTATAATTGAAAATGGACAATAGTCTGAAGGACAATGTTTAGAAAATTCTACCAAGACTCTAAATTATTATATAATGAAAATACAAAGGTAAACTTTCATAAATAAAAAATGACAAAAGTTCACTTAAATATCTATTGTAGATATTGTAGGTATTTGTCGCCTAGCCTGTCCCGAGTTTTCTTATTATTATGGCTTTTACGAAAAATAATCGTGTTTTGTGATAAAAATGTCTCATAATTGTTTATTCGACTGTCGGCGCGCTGTATACTTGCGCTATTTTCTACATGAAACGTCAACTATAAAGACTAAACCTGCAGACTGCACGTTAATGCCATGTTAAAATTTGCCATAAAATTTAGAAAGCAGGATAAAGCAGTTCGTTGCCCTCGGCGGAAGGGCAAAGCGGGTATAAGCCTGCGCGCCGCGGCGCAGTCTGCAAAGCTTAACCCAGTGTTTGTATCGGATTTGGCTGCATTAGCACCGCTGGCTCGGCTGCAGGGACGGAGCAGGAAAAAAAAGGAGGCTGATCACCCGGACGGCGTCGCGTCCCCCCGGCCTCCTCGGGCCGCGTAATTCCCTAATATGTCAGGCGGCGGGTATATATCGCGGCTGCACCCAGGCCCTGACAACGGGCGAGCGGAGCGGGGCGCGACAGGCGGATAGGATGCAAAGCGTTTATCGACTGGCTGCTGCCGGGAGCGGCGCCGGGGCTGCAGCTCCCGGCGAGAGAGCTGCCTTTAAATTCTTAAGCAAAATCTAGAAAGGTCCATCTTCATTAGCGCGGCCGGGCGCGGCCTCCCCGTCCCCCCCCGGCCGCCGTCCCCGGGCGCCGCTCCCCCCGCTGCCCTCTCGCTCGCGCCCACGCGCTGCAGCCGCGTGACCCGGTCGATCGGGCCGCCCTCTTCCCCCCCCCCCCGACGGAAATAGCGAGTGACATCGAAAATGACGCGCGGATCCGTGACGTGCGCCGAATGGCAAATGACGCGAGTCGCTTCCCCGTCCGTCCGCTTGCGACTCGCCGGCGAAAATGCATTTTCGTTAATTTTCCGTCCATTAGGGCGCGCGGGGACGAGTCGGCGAATAATTGGCCGGCGGGGCTCGTCGATAAAGCGCGGGGGCCGCGGCGATCGGCCCGAGCCTCCTGACCGGCTGCCGCGCGAGCCGTCGCCCGGTGAAAAGGGAAAAGCCCGCGGCTCATCGTAAATTGGAATTACTCGAAAAACCGTTGAGCGCCGCGGATCGTTTCCGATCTCGCGCGCGCCTACTGGCAAAAAGTCCGCTCTGTGCATGGTGGCACTTGGTTAGCTTGTAATTGGTTTCAGTGCACTATTCCATCGCTTGAAGAATGTTATTAAACTTTTTTCGAGACAAATTGTACACTTTAGTCTAATTACGCAATTAAGACTATAAAGAGGTATCAGTTTTATCACTTCTTATTGCAACCGAGTTAAAAGTTGCAGAGTAATTTTGTACAGTTATGGGAACGGTCTTTTATTTCTCCTCGATTTTTACAATCGATATATGAATTGAACTGCTCGTACTTAATGCGCGCGCTTTATAGAAATAATTAAAATCATGTTTCGAGGTTCAGCTTTTAAACGAATTTCATATTAATGAGTAGTCGAAATATAATAACTAGATAATATTGTATAAATAATTAAATTTTACGTTCAAGTCAGGTTTAATTTCGAAAGTCGATTGAATACATTTCATCCTTGGTTTTATCAAATACACTTATACCCTTTTCTTCCACAATTAAATTAGTTCTGATAAATAAAAATTAATTAAACTTTCAATTTATAATATATAATTAATAAATGAAATAAAAGGATCTCGAGTTGTTAATTTTGGTACGGATATATTTCATTAACACAATTCATATTACATTTTATTTAAAAAAAGGTTAGACTTGATTTAAGCCACTGTTAATAATATTTGAGTTTTAACCTGGTTAATGAGGAAAAGTCTAGAAGAAAGCCCAATTATTCAAGGATATGAAGTATGCATCGACGTATTTTTAGATCCGTATTTATATAATTTCCATTTTGGATTGGCTTTAATGCACCATGAAGCAAAATGATTAATGAAAACAATTAAAAAATAAACATAGCACGGCTTTCAAGGTCAAAAGCAGTAGATTCGTTATTAATGAAATAATCCCGGGTATACACAAGAGAATGCATGGGTAGTTGGTGGGGCTGTAGAGCAGCGGCCGGGAGCAGCAGAAGAAACGAGAGGGCGTGTAAAATTTGAATTTCAATCTCGTGAGGAAAGACGTAAACTGGCTGAAGGTCCCTACCGGGGGGCACATCTCGCGCAATAAACCTTTTTTTTTCTGGCCCGAAAAAACAGCCGAGAAGTTTTGGTTTCGCGCCGCGCGAGCTAGCCCGAGCGTTTCTCCTGGCTGCAGCTTCCGGCCGCCGGGATCATAAACAAAGCCGAGCGGCTATCAAAAGTGAGGCTAATAGTACGGCGAAGCGTCTCGGTGAAAAAAGGCGGAAGCTCGTGCTCGAGGTGCTTTCCCCCGGGGGCCGTGACGGGTGTCGTTGCACGGATTAGATAGAGGCGGAAGAGGAGCCGGGGACGCGGGGCGCAAGCTCGGCCGCACCTGGTATCCCGGCTGGCGTCGGCGGCCCGGCCGACTTCCAGGCGGCGTCCCCAGCGAGAGCCGGGCACTCGGGCAGGGCTTCCTCCGCGCGCAGATGCCCGCCCGGTGATCTGGCGTCCCGCGCGCGTCAACGGGCAAGGCAGCTTTTGGCGTAGGTACGGAGCGGCCCATTGTCGGGCCTCTGTTTTTTTGTGATTCAGATTCGAGCTTTCGCGGCTATCGCCGCGGCGGATCGGCCGATTGCACTGAATGAGCACAAAGGTCTTCGCCGCGGCCCTCGGAGGCCGCGCATTCGTTAGGGGGCCGCGGCCTCGTGACGCGCGGGACCTCCTCAATGAGCCGGGTCTTCCTCAATCTTATCGATTATTGAGCCTCGGCGGGAGTTTCCGCCTCGGATCGGGGGCTCGCGCGCGGTAAAAAGTCCCCCCGGCGGCGGTGGTGCGTGCCCCGGGGCCCCCGAAAAGAGAGCGGCTCGCGCGCCCGCTGTTTGTTATCTTTCGTGCGCGTGGGGCTCGTCGCGCGCCGCCCGCAGCCGCGCACTCGGCCGGGGGACGCGGCCCGCACCGGATATCCGCTCACCCTCGTGAGGGGCGAGGGGCCGAGGAGGGCGTCGCCGCGGAGGAAACGGGAGTAAGACGCCGATGGGAGGGAGGCCGGGATCCGCCACCCGGAAGAGGGACAGTTCGATGAACTTTCCAGGCTGCAGCTTTTCGGAGGGAGCGAGCGCCGCCGAGGGGAGCAGCGGGGAGGAGCCGCCGGCGCACGTCTCGCTGCCTCTTCTCTCCGCGCGGCGCGTGCATCCTGCGCCGGCTCGCCCCCGCCCCGGCCCAGGCTGTTTTTCTTCTTCCAGGGACTTGGCCGAGGTGACGGCCGCGCGCTCCGGCCTGGCCCAATCAAGGGTTACGCTCCCGAGTGCCGCCCACTGATGGATGCTCCTGAGGGGAGAGCCTGACTAAACCTATGGAATTATTGCGCCATCCACTATGTGATCTTCTTCGACCCGGGGGATTTTCCGTGTGCCTACAGTAGCGGCATTGCGCTCTACGGCTCTCCCTCTTCAGTGCCCGCCGCTTCGGCTCCTGCTATCTTCTTTGGGGGAATTGAAACGTTGACAAGGAGTTCCTCTAACTATAAGGAGCCCATCACTTGGACTTGGATCACCTCTGCCCATGGCTTCAAATCTTTTATTTTTTCATCTTTTTTACACCACGCGTCATTCAACTGAAATCCATAACATCAATTCTATCCATCCAAAATTCATTTGAGCAGCAAGGAGGTTAAATGTCTTGCTAAAAATTTTAATTGGTGCTTCAAAAGTAGATTATCGATAGAATTTATTATTATGTAAATCAGTTTTTAGATACCCATTCCTAATTTCATAAAATTTTAGATGTAAACGTGTGTCTCAACACATGGTTGCGGCCTTCAATGACTTTTATTGCATTTATTATAGGTGAATTTTATTAACTTGGGAGTTAATATGCCGATCATAAAACGCAAGCTGATCATCCTACTTAATTTTCTACTAGGAAAGCTTCGTATTCTAATCTTTTCCCTGTAGATAACAATTTTAACGAATTTGTAGTAAAGTTTAACGAATATTGCTATTTAAGAGGAAATCGATAAATCTATATTGGTAATTAATTATAAATTAACAATTACATGGCGAGAAAAGTACAGTAATTATTATTACCGAAATTTTTAAACGGAAAACGATAAAAATTCGGTAAAACCCGTTTCCTAACTCTTTAGGGACCGACTATTACCTAACTCTTACGAAGGCCTCGGATAATGAGGTCCCTAAAATGTAAGGGTATGAATTCTCTATCGAATTTTATCTTTTTCGGCTTACCAAATTGGTAATATAATGATAATAGTTTTTACTCCTCCGTGTAGCTGTACAAGTGTATTGATTATTGGTCAGAGCGCTTCTACATGGTAACGATCATCGTACTGAATTTATAATTGAAATCAATCGATCATCTTCCTACTAGGATAAAACAAGTGACGTATATACACTTATTATAAATAAGTATCGTATGCAGTCAGTTAAAATCCACAGAGATAGCATATATTGTTTGGATTAAGCAAAGAGGCAGACGGAGAGGGGAAATGCAGCGGGCGCATTCGATCGATATACTTTTTGAGTTATTGAGCCAATCGGCATTGTGCACCGCTGGCTATACTATGATTAAAGATTTAATGGCAAGGTAAATCCCGAGTTTCTTTTCTGCAAAGATCGGGGCTTAAAAAATCATTAGCTCCAAAGCGAACTATAAAGATAAGGAAGAATTTGAAAAATGTAAAAAGCTTCTTCTCGGCAATCAGTTTAATAACCGGCTCGCGCGAGGCTAGCGCAGAGGAAGAAATCTCTCGGAGCGAGAGGGGCGCTGCTCTCGAGGCGCAGCAGCCGCTTGAGAAATCCCCGGCGAGCGAGCGGGAGCCTCGGGCTCGCGGTCGAAAAGTCGGAGGCCCCCGATAGAAATCTTTCCACCGGGGCCAAAAATAGCCGGTGCGCCGCCGAGGGTTGGACATTTGGCTATTTGTTTGCGACGGCGGCGCGGGCCGCCGGCGAGGAGTCCCGCCGGCGTCTCTGCCCGGCCCCGCGAAAATATGCGCGCGTTGTGGAAAAGCTGCGCCAAAAAAACAAGGGGAGATGCGCGGAGCCGCGCGGCCGCTCGCCCCTGCGTCGTTGGCACCCGGTCAAAAAGAAGCCCCGGCTGCCAGGAGCCGGCGGCCTGACGTCAGCCGCGGCGAGGCTGTCGCCGGCCCCCGCCGCGCGGGCCACATTTTCCCGGGGCTTTTCCGGGCCGGGCCGGGCGGGGGGGGGACCCCAAAGGGCCCCCCGGCCGCGGAGTTGGCCGGCTCGCGCGGCTGCACCGCCCCCCCCCGCCCCCTGTCCCGCCGCTACATGGGAAATTCGCGTCTATTTTTAAGAGGCCGACTGTCCGGCCCGATGATGAATCTCCGCTCGTCAGAATTTCAACTCTCGAACCTCTACCGGCTTTCTCGAATTACGCCGGGGAAAAATGTCTCGCAATTATTTCGGCTCCGCGGCCGATGGAATTTTACTGCCGGCTCGATCCTCTCTAGCGGGAGGCAGGGCGCCGCGCTAAATTCCCCGGCGGAAGCCAAATAATTTTTCGGATTTTATGAATCCCTTTGTTCGCGGCGAGCTCCTCGTCCAGTTTACAGCCGTAAATACGGGGCGCGCGAGCGCCTATCAAGCCAGTCCCACGGCGTGTAACAGTTGGCCGAAAATAGTCCCGTTTTCCGCGGCGGCGATATAGCTCGCCAGGCGAACATCAAGCCTCTAATTGAGAGCTAAAGTGTACCCTCGAGAGAACAAGCGCGCGCCTCTCTCGAAATCTCTCGTGCCAAGCGGCGGAGGGCGAATTCCGCCTCGGAGGCCCGGGGCCCGGGCGCGTCCACCCGCTGCCCCGAGGGCCGGGGAGCCGCCCGCACCAGGAGGCGAGCGGGGCGGCCGCGCGGAATCGCCCCGGCCTCGCGGCGCGCACTCAAACTCCGAGCTTCACTTGGCCGGCCGGGCTATAAATAGGCGCGGGCGTTACTCGGGCCGCGTAAAAAGGCCGCAGCTGGCGGGCGCGACGGGCCGATCGCGGTGGAAATCGCGCGGCTGTCGCTCCCCGGGAAAGCTCGCGGCGCCGGGTCCACCGAGTGGGCGCTTAGGCAATATTTACCCTGGGCGCGCAGCTGGTCCGGCTCTCGGAAATAGGCCGCGGCTCCTCCTCCTCCTCCTCCTCCTCCGCCTCCTCGCGGGGGATAAACAAAGGGGGGACGGAGGCCGGGGCGCGGATTAACGCTCGGCAGGCCGCGGGGAAAAGTGAGGAAAAGCTGCTGGCCGCGGTGACGTCCCGGGGGCTCCCCGGCTGGGCATCGCTCGCTCCTGCCCTCGGCTCCTCCTCGCGCCGACTGGCTTTGGGGCGCGGCGCGGCCGCTCGGACGCACGGCCGTGTACACAATGCGCCCGCGGGGAGCCGCTTTTACCATGTCGGAGCGCGTGTGCCACCGCGCGTTCGCCGCGGCTGAGTAATGCGGCTCGCGCGCCGCCGAAGGAGGAAAGGGACGATTACGCCTAATGACATTAGGCGGCGGTTTCTGATCCGGGCAAAGGGGCCGCGCGCCGAGATTTGCCGGCGAGGCGGGCGCGCGCGCGCGTTCCCCGGCCCTCGAGGCACTCCTTCTTGGGGCTTGGGCCGCGGCTCTCGCCCCGGATCCGTCGCCGTTCCAAAAGTCGCGTTAATGCTTTAAAAATAGGCGGCGATGCTTAATAAACGGTAACGAATTTATGCGCTCGCCCGCGGCCGAGTCCGACTTTTTCCCCGGGGCTCGATTTATCCTACGATTCCTAAATTAATCCAATTAAGCGCTTAATAACTAACGTGCGATGCACTCGAAATAAAGCATACTTTTGATAATAAATATCATCAAGGGTTAATGAAATGTTTTTAATTGCCATTTAATGGCTCTAATATTAGAGGTGGAAAAAGCCTTTCCCGCGCGACCCGCTTTCGGCGGGGGGGGATTCGTCACCTGGGCAGAAAATAGCCCGCGCAGAGGAAGTGTTCCGCAAACTTCATTACGAATTTATCAAACGAAAAAAATAATCCAGGGATATTCCGTCGCCCGTCGTTCGCGGTAACAGTCGCCATTCCAGAGGACGTGAAAATTCCCGCGCGCGCGCCCCGGCGAATCGACCGAGCGCCCGTCTTTGTAAATAAGCCCGCGCGTATGAATTATTATAAAGAGAATTCCAACAGGAAAACGAAAATAACTGTACGTCCTCGAGTGATTCGATGAAATTACGAGCCGAGCCCCAATACACATCACCGCCTACTCTGCCCCTCTGCCTCGCCCGGCAAACAAAGTCTCTCCTCTCGAAATATATATCCAGCACATAGGCTCGGGATTATATCAGGCCCGTGATCCTGCAGCGCCGGGATATGGCGATACACAAGCGGGGGGAACGGGCGGCTCGCCTCCCGCGTGCCGCTTGCTGCCGCGTACACTAAACTTGGAAAGTATGCGCCCGCACCAAGGTGAGAGCGTTTAAGCCCGCGCTAATTAGCGAGCGTTGCACGAGTCTCACGGGCGGCGATGAGGAGAAAGACACAGGAAGAGCGCACCGAGAGAGAGAGAGAGAGAGCGAGCGAGCGAGCGGCCGAGCGAGTCCCGGCGAGTCATTGAGGTTCAATGCCGATATAGGCATCGAGAGTCTATCGCGCTCGTTGAAAGGGCGGGCCTTATCGGCCGCGCGCCTTCCCTCCCCCCGTTAATGGAGGGCAGTGCCGGCTTTTGGGGCACTGGCGATTCTCCGGCGGCTGCGAGGCGCCCGCGAAAGTCGCGCTCTCGCCGATCACGGAGGCACGCGGGCCCCGTCCTTGGGCCGCCCGGTAAATCCATCCGACATTGAGGAATTTTTCCCTTTTTTATTGGGGCGAGATAGAGCGGCCGATAAGCCGGCTGCCTACAATGCGATCGCGGAAATCGTCTAGACTAACAGTAATCAATGCGAATTGGCAGGCGAGTTGACGGCTGCGGGGAATCTAAGCCTCGCATCGGTTATGTAACGAGGCGCGCGGCATTAGTCCGCCCGCGGGGAAACTATACGAGCGCCGGCGCATGACAACTAAATAAACATTATCGCCAACAGTTTAACGCGATCGGCGAGTTTTTCAGACAGCTGATCAAACCGGTTGCCCGCGCGGCGTATATAGCGGCAGCGGCGCGCGCGCGCCGACGCCAGTGCAATCGCGCACGAAATGCCACTCGCTCGCTCTCGGACGAAGCTCTAACCAAGTCTCAATTTAACTTATCACGACGGATGACACTAAACCAGTTGGAGCTAGTAATGCCGTGGGCGCTAAAGCCTTAAGTACATTTTAACGCGACGCGCGTACGTTCGGCCGCTCGAATACAAAGCCACCATTTGGACATGTCTAAGACCATTTGGCCATCTCTAATACCTTATACTGATGCAATTATAATGTACATAGCATTTAAAGTGGTAAAGCCTTGTCTCGCTAATATTCCAATCATTTGACGATGGCAAATACTTCAATTGTTACTAATATACAAATAGTTTCTCTAATATTCTCGCCGTAACCTAAATAACATTTGTACCCTGTACGATTGTTGTATCCCCGCTGATTGATATACGTCTAGAACGTTACGTTGTTACGTTTTAAATGAATTAAAAGTATATAGGTGTCGGTCAATGAAAATATTAAATGGAATGATTGTCTGGACATTTAAAAAGGATACACCCGTTTAGTCAATTACGATGGATAGTATAAGTAAGGGTCATCCACACGCATAACCCAATTTCCATGTGTATACATTATCTATTATTTTCTCAAACTTATCATGAGCCGTAGTTTTTGAATGTGTAACGCGAGCGTTACACAACTATCTGGCGATCCGCTCGGCCTCGTGAAACATTTCAGCCAAACGAATGCTCGATAAACTTGGTAAGAGGAGACTTTCTTGGGAGGCACTCGCGCAATGAAAGGTAAATTACTAGTGACAACACGTGACACGGAGGGGGCCTATAAATTATCGAGGCGCGCGGGCATTTGCAACTAATTAGCCCAGATTTACGTCCGAGGCAAGGAGGCTCGCACTGCGATCGTTTGAGGGGGCCATCGGCAAGGAGGAAGTCGGATCGGCCGGGCATCAGCCGGTAACGGGGCGCCGGGGGAGGACGCGAGGACGGGAGGCCGGGCGGCGATGAAGGTTGAGAGCGCACCTAGGCCTGGGGTCGGCGCGGGCTCCGCGCGGGTCCATCCGCAGCTCGGGGCGCAGCCACGGTCACAGGCGGTCACGTGGGCTCGGCGCGGGCGCGTCCCCGGCGACGGCGCTGGCGGCGCGGGCGCGGGCGCGGCACAAGGGCGCGAGCCTGACCCATGGCCGGTGCTGCTGTTGGGGTGGCGGCTTCGGCGCAACTAAATGGCGGCCGGGGCGCGGGCGCGCGCAGGAGGCCCCGATTGTATAAATGCGGCGCGGATGCCGATGATGCTAAAACTAACCGGCGTGCACCGGGGGGCCGGCGCCGCCGAGCGCCGCCGCGCCGTCCCTCTCGGCCGCGTCCGCTCAATTTTAGCGCGCGCCCCCCGCGCTAAGTATTAACAAACCGCGGGAAAAGATACCAAAAATAATTCCCCGCGAAGAAATAAATCGGGCGCGAGCCGCGCGCGCGCAGCTGCCCTCTCCTCGGCCCCTTGCCCGGCACCCCGCCCCTATATATTGCCCGCGGAGACCGCGGGAGGACCTCTCGGCCGGGGCAAGATGGCCGCCGAGGCCTCGGGCGCCCGGCCCGACCAACTTGGCCGCCCTTAGCACACTTGGGCCGTTGGCACGAGGCGCACGAGGCGCACGAGGCGCCCGGGACGGTTGCGCAGCGGGAGGAGGATCGGCCGGTGCAGCGGCGCCCGGGCAGAGGAGGCCAGCGCCAGTGAAAGAGAGGCGACGCTCGACAAAGCTCGGCCGGCGCCGCGAGCCGGCGGAAAGCTCGCGGGGCCTCGAGTGCTCGGAATCATCGGCGGTCCAATAATCGCGGGCGGCGCTCCCGGCGATTCCGCGAAGCCTCGGGCCGCGGCGACGCTCGGCCGGGGCATAAAGCAGCCGGTATCAAAAGTGCCCTCTATAAATACGTCCGAGTGCGCGGAGGAGCGGGCGGCGGGCCCGGGGCAACGGGCCGGCTCTCTCGAAAAAGCTCCCGGGAGAGAAAGCCAAGGTGCGCGGCGGGCGCGGCGGCGCTGCCGGCGGAAGGTGCAGCCCGGCTCCGCGCGGATTTATAGATGCCGATGCCCGAGGGCCGGGGGCGAGGCGGCCGCTCGGGACGCGACTTACCTCTGCTGTTTTTAGAACTCCGCTCCCAGAACTGCGCGGGCCGAGGCGAGCCAAAACCAAAATACCAGCGACGCACGGCCGCCTAGCCAGCGCCTAGCATCCCCCGGGCGCGCGGCGTCTCCGCCGTCTCCGCGCCGCCCGGGTGGGGATGAGGAAGAGAAAGGAGAGAGAGAGAGGGAGCGAGGGAGCCGGCGAGCGCCGCGCGGATAACGCCAGCTTCGGGGAGACGGGGAGGCCGAAGAAGCCGCCCCGGGGACGGCCGCCGCGGCCCCAGCCCAAAAATCACGGTGATTAAGCTCTATTTTGGGACGGCGCTGCAGCCGGCGCCGCAGCCGGCTTCCTCGAAAGCTCCGCGCGATGGCCGCCGCGAGGCAGCGCCGCGCCCGGGAGAGGAGGGCCTGTAAAAGCCAGCCGGTGCGCGCCCGGGTAATTGCCTCGCCCGCAAGAAAGCCCCTGCGCCAACCGCCTTTTCCCGCTTTTTCCCCGCGGAATAATTAACATTTCATTTGGCGCGCGCGCCTCGCCGGGCCCACCGCGGCAGCCGAGCTCACCGGTAAAAACCGGCATACTTGCCCCGGCGGCCCGAGCCGCAAGCTCGCGCGCGCGCATCGCGCCTCGAACAATGGCACCGCGGCCCTCGTTAAATCGGCCAGCCGCTCGCCCGTTAACCGCCCGCCAATAACCCGCCCAACGATCGCCCCCGGTCCGTTCCCCGGTGCCCGCGGGAAAAGCTCGGAGGGGCCGCCGGCGGGGAGGCGTCGCACCGCCGCCGCCGCCGCCGCCGTCGACGATGACGAAAGCTCGGGCCATGGCGGAGCCGGGCGGCGATTGGCCGGTGCCGGGCGCCCCGAAGCCCCCGGCCGGGCCAATGCCGAGCGCCGGGGCGGACCGATCTCCCCGCTGGCGCGCGCCGCCGCCCGCCGCTCGCCTCGCCCCGCCCGCCCGCCCCGGCTTTCGCCCCGAGGGGCTTTTTTCCCCGCGAGCTTTTTGCCGCGCCGCCCCGGCCGACGGAGGATTTTGGTCGGCGGTCCCGTGGACCAACGCCGCCGCGGCCCACCGCCGTCAAGGTGCTGCTCCGCCGGGACGCCGACCAAGGGCATTTTGAAAAACAAGTCCTGCGCCCGTGACGCGCCAACTTGGCGCTCGTGCCACTCCGAGAGATGTATACGAGCGTACGCGTAACGATCGCCTGCTGCACCGATGCGTACTTTCATTTCGCTCTGAGTCACCGGCCGCGCTTGCGTTTTTAATATCTGCCTTCAAGATCGCTCGAGGAATTTACAAAAACCAACCTTTTCGTGGCTGCGTGTAAAAAACTCTCGGGATTATATATATATGTAATTCGGGCACGTGGGGGGTCAATTAGTTTTTATTGTGGATATAACTTACCGTTGTGTATTGCGCCGCTTCAGCGGGCTTGTATCACCTCGTAAACTTGAGATTAAAAGTGATAAGATAATTTGCCGCTTGTTGCCTCTTTTTTCGCCGGGAAGCTACATCTCCTACGCGTCATTGGTACACTGTGAAAATATCGATAACTCCGGATGCGAGCGCGGGAGCCGAACCGGCCCGATGACCATTGGACTCAAAGGTCGGCCGATAATGTTGCGACACAAGGGCCGGTAAGGCGGCCGATCGGCGGCGGCTGCGGCGGCGGCTGCGGAGGAGCCATTTCTCGCGGCCGTGGAAAAATCGGAGAAAAAGAGCGAGCGCGCGGCCGCGCAATCGCGGAAATTGATCGAGGGGAGATCGGGAACTTGATCAATTATGCAGGCGAAGAGGCCTCGTGTGCCCTCGCGCGGCCTTTCACAACGCGCGCCCGAGAAACTGGCGGCGGCGAGGTTTTCGGCGGCGACGGCCGCCGCGGCGCACAGGTTCGACCGGCTCCGATTCCGAAGGATGATCTCGCTCGCCGCGCGGCTCGTAATTGGCCTCGCCTTGGGCGCGCGAAGGCCGCTGTTTTTCAAGGCGGATGCCAATTCCATGCCGCTTACGAAAGCCGGGACACGACGCCGGCGCAGCAGCCGCGAGACGCCGGGCAGACGCGGGAGGTGCAACGCAACCGCGCCGCTTGTTTTTCCGACTTTTCCCTCTCGCGGGCTCGCCGCGGGAAGCCTCGCCCTCGGCGAGTGTCGCGAGCGCCGGTCCGCCCACCCGATCGCCCGCTCCTCCCGTCCCGCGCGCGCCTCTCTAACCTTTACGTAAACTGCTGCACTGCACCGCCGATCAAAGGGGCCCACCAATTCGATCCTCGCGCGGACGTACCAGTTTTTCTGTTTTCCGAGGCTAATTTATGCTCGCCGCCGCGGGAGAATGTCAGCGCGGACGAGCACGTGTATGTACGTGTGCGCGCGCGTGCGTTGAAAAAGGAAAAAAAATCGTACCTTGTGTGATTTGAATCGATTTGTCTGTAGAGCTCTGTATCGCGCGGTGCGCCCGTTCCGATTACGTTTCCTCGTTGCGTTAAGATAACATTAACATTAATTTACTTTTTATTAAGCGTGAAATAAACAGCTGTAGAAATTCATACACACAAGCGATTTGTGCTGCGCAAACAACGTAATCGCTCGCTGCCGTCGGTAACTTGGCCGCCTGCGTGCACCGGAGGCTTTTCTTAGAGATACCGATCTACAACGATTTTCTCCAACAAACACTTGCACTTTGTTATGCAGGCTTTTCGGTTCAACGGGAAATCGTATATACTAATTCTTAACTCTGTAATAAAGTAAATAGAGGCATTTCATCGTGACGCAAGCGACCGAAAAGTAAATACATCCATGTATAATACACCGAAGATTTTATCTGCCGCGTATTCAGTTTGTTTTGCAATTTGGCTCTTCCATTCGTTTTGTCCATGCAGCCGAATTATGACGTCAGCGGTGTAACACTTTTTGGTAATGTGATGTCACGCACCTTATACGATGCCTTTAAAGAGGCAAAGATGCATTCGAGCATTGTACAATAAACACGGGAGTGTAGCAGTGATTTTGTTTTTACCATACCGGCCGTCGCCAATTTGTAATCAACGGCATCTTTAATTCAAAATATATTTCTAAATTTTCATAAAACCGCTTTCGAAAATAGTGTATAAAGTCAGTTATAATGACAAAAGCAGACATAATTTTAAACGTCTTATTATTTATTAGGTTTTTGAAAACGATCAGTTATTCATGCAGAATGCTTGATCCGTCGAGCACGAGCGCACCGATTGCTAATATATCATACCTCGGAGTCTGTGACGTCTACATTATTCAGGACCTATAGCACTTTGAAATGAAGATATCTAACGATCTCGAAGGCGCGAGCGCCTGCACCAGTGACGAGTGCGGTATAATGGGCTTGATTCGGTTAGCATATACGTAGAAACACGAGAAAGAATATGGTCTAAAATTTGAAGCAGTATTAACTCTTGGGCTGCGTCCATTTATGGCCTTGAATAAGAGGCCACTTTCGAAGCAAAACATATTTTCTGGACTCGTGACTTCCATTAAGGAGTTATAAAGAAAAGATATTTTAAACTAGATATTCCAAAGTGATTCGGATAATACTAGGCAATGCATGACTCTACATCTATATTTGTAGAGAAGAAATGTAAGAGAAGAAGACTATATTATGACCTGTTAATAACCGATAACACGGTGACTCGCAATATTATGCAACGCTACAAAAAGAATTGACATATAAAATAATAACGATATCCATGTCCGCGGGAAATAAATGATTAAACGATCGGATGCAATATTAATATCGCAGAATGCGCATGCCTGTGCGATCGCGCAGGAAACTGCTCGACATCTAAAATCGTTCGCAGGCATGGCATATTAATTAGATAACTGGAGCTTTCCTGGACGCGGAGCACCAAGGGATGAACAAATACCGCGGCGGGAGTTTGGAGGCTGGTCCGCATATAGGCGCGCAGGATGAGGAGGCGAGCGGGAGACGGTGGCGATGGGGCTCGGCGGGTGCATCGCACTCGAAATACCCGAGGCCGGCGACACGGGCGGGGAAAATGAGCCGGGCGCCATTAGCCGGGGGAAAAAAGCCGGGCGCGTCAGCGGCGCCCAGGAAGAATGACGTGATTGGATTTCTCGCGGACGGGGGATCCGCGGTCGAATTAGTCGCATTATAGGGGCTCGGTCCGCGCGGTTAATTCGCTTATAGAGGGGCTCCGCGGGCCGAAATAGCGCGCGGCGGATCCTCGATTATTGAGGAGGGCCCCGGGGGCGGGGCAGGTGCGCCCGCGGGCAAAGGTGAACGCTCCCCGCGCGGCGGCGGGGGCGTCTCGCGGCAGCTGCGCGCCCTACACCTGCGCGGCTCGTTAGCGGGGGCCGGGCGCGCGATTTACGGGCGCTCGGCTTACGGCTCCCCCCCCGGCACGCGCCGGGCCCTCCCGGGGAAAGCCGGCGCGGCTTCCGGCGGCCGGAAAAGCCGGGCCGCTAAAAATAGGGCTGTGCTCCTGCGGCGGGACCCGGGGGCCGGGGGCCGGGGGCCGGGGCCGAGTCGCCGGGTGCTGCTGGCCTCGGATTCCGCGGGCTATCGGCGCGCTCGAGTGCCTGGCGCACGCACGAGGCCCGGCGAGCCTCGGCGCCCGCTAAAATTAGCTTTTCGGCCCGCGCTCTCCTTTGCCGCGCGCGCCAAAGGCCGGCCCAGCCGCCCGGTACAGCCGCCCGCCCGGCACGTGCTGCCTGCCAGCGCGCGGATAAGGTGACGCGGCCGCGCGCCCGCCGCCCGCCTTGTCCTCCTTTCCGCCGGCCCATCAATCGGCGGATGTGCGCCGCCCGCGCGCCCCGAGGGGCTCCTATCGCGGGCTAATGGGGCCCGGCTCCTCTCCCCTCCCCGCGGCCTCCTCGCCGCTTACGCAACCGCGTTTTCCTCCGAGGGTATACGCGCGCCCGCGAGCCGGGCTCCCTGCCGCTCCACTTAGGCGGCCCGAGGGGGCCGAGGGAAACCGTTGCGCCCCCGTCGATTAACCGGATTGGGCGGGCCGGTCCGCGGCGCGGCCTCGACGATGGGCTAATGCCGTTAGCCGCGCAGCGAGGGCCCCGGCCCACCGGCCGCGTTTATTTCAATTGAGACGTCCCGGGCCAGGGGTGCGCCCGCCGGCCCCCGCTGAGCTCCACGCGGCGCGCGACCTGGTGGGGGCCCTCGTCCCCGGCCCGCTCCTCTCCCGGGCGGCGTACCCTCCGAGGGAGTCGGGCGGGCTCCCGCCGACGCCCGCCTGTCCCCGGCGCGATCCCCCGCGAGCCAACTGGCGCGAGGCCGCGCGATTGATTGCCCGACTCGGCTTATCGGCCCCCAACAGCTAAGATGCCCGCGCGATGCCTCTCTTCGTGCCGCTCGTAAATACGCAGATCCCTGCGGCCGATTATACGGGGATCGGCCGCGGAGCCGTGTTCCGCGAGTCGCCCGCGGTCGACCGGTCCCAAACGATTCGAGATGAACTCCGGGGGACAGGACACACCCGAGACAAAAGTGCTGCTATAGAAAATATATGTTGGTGGGGATATAAATGAAACACGTTGCTTTTAATTCGGAAAAGGTAGCGAGAGGACCTAGCTGCTCGGCTATTATTCGCAAGCCCGTGGCACAGGCAATCGATATAGATATTCACGCTGCAGAGGACTATCCGAGGGACTATCGGAGGCAGGTAGTCAAAGGCTAGGTGACTGATTGAATTATGAAATTTCGCTCGGAATGATATACGCGTAACGAGAGCGCCGCCTGGCTTCCGCAGACTGAAATTCATCCGAAAAAGAGAAAAATCTCGCGCGGTGCAGTTTCCTCTCTGATTCGATTGGCGTACAATATAATTCATCAGATAAGATTGTATGGAAAATCGAAGCTTTTTTATATTTTATACGGCACGTCGAGGTTAATGTAATTGATATGGAATGGTGGGCATGGGGTTTAATTTAATTAGGCCCATTATTAATTCAGACTTTTTAAATCAGATGCGGGCTAATCGAAATGATTAATCGTTCGGTTTGAAAGCGCATTACCTCGAGTTTACCCCTGATATAGACTTTCACTCGTAATAATAATTGTCTCGAGCGCGGCAAAGTAGGAAAAAAAAGGTTATTAAAGCAGCGTTATTTTACAAACAATTGGAAGGTTTTTATTTTTTTTCACCGGTCTCTCGAGCAATTTGACACTAAGTGAAGTTATTAAGGCAACTCTAGCGAGCCGGAGGCAGGCTGCACCCAGGCGGCCAGGCCCAAACATGGAGCGTAATGATAGTCGCATTCGAGAAACGCCCGCAGATCTCCGAAAAGTCACTCCGAGATTTACGATATAATGGAAAAAGTCGCTTACTCCCGTCAAAAATAATAATACTTAACGGGCACTCGGACAGTTTTATCGAGGCTTGTACTCATTTTTTTGCATAATCGCTGTTTACGAGTCTTTTCGCGTGATAAATAACGTTTGAGCGGAGGTCCCCCGCGCGAGCGATCTTTTTGCCGGGCACACAAGGTTTTCGGCCGGCCGGCCACGAAGGGCCGCGGGCAGAAAGCTCCCGCCGACGACGGCCGACGGCACTCGGGAAGATTAATTGAATTCGCCCCGGCGGCCGCGCGGGCATCTGCGAGCGCGCGCGCGCGCGCCCCGCCGAAACCGGAGACGAGGCGGCGCAATTGGGCGATATAAGCCCCGCGCGCGTCCATCGGGCCACGTGGTCCTGGCCCCGTGGGCTGCACCGGGCTCAAAGGGGGCCGGCATCTGCGGGGCGCATGTGCCCCGGTAGCCGGTGCGCCCACGCGGCGCCCAGGCCCGGCCGTCCGGGGAGCGCACCGGGAGGCGCACCTGCCCGCGGGGCCGAGCCGCGGACCGAGGCGCTGCTCCGCGGCGCTCTGACGCGCTTTTTCGAGATTTATCGCCGTCGTTACGGCGAAGGACGCCCGCGAGCCTCGGCGCCGCGGCAGATTTATAGATTGACCGATGAATAATTAATCGCCACGTCCCACATTGGAAACTCGTTTTTAACGCTCGAACGTACCTCTCCAGCGGATAAGCATCGGCGCGAGCGTCGGCGCCCGGGCCCCCAGGGCGCGCGCACCTCGCGGCCTCCCGGGTAACGACCACCTCGCCGCCCGGGGAAAAGTGGGGGCACCGCCGAGGAGTCTGCCTGGCAATCTCTGTAGGAGGCTGGAAAACACATGTCTCGCACTCGGACCACGTGTGCCATCGCCGCTCCCCCGCTATCCTCCCCCGGCTCTCCGGCTCGCGCGCCCCATCCTTTGGCCTGCCGGCGCGGAGCCGAGCCGAGCGTAATTCGGCCCAAGCGCCCACCCGAGTGCACCCGCGCGCCTCCGTTCCCTTGTCCATCTTCCTCGCGGATTCCAATGGCCCTGCGTGCGCCGATAAGCTCCGCGGCGACCCCCCGATCCTCTGCCCGGCCCGTCCGCCTTTCCTTTCCAAACTCCCCCCGCTCGTCGTTTGCCGAGCTTGTAACGAGGTCGTCTCTGCTCTTTATTCCAATCGACATTTGGACGTGTTTTTTCATCCATCGCTGGAAGGATGATACTCCAATATGAAATACAACAAAGCCTTTCTATAGATTTTTTTACCGGACCATTGAAGTTGCGATGACTAACCCACGTGTTACTTCATCAAGTAATCAAGCATCGTAAAATGATTATGCCGATAAGACATAATGATGATGACTAATACGTGATATATTCTTTTAATTCTACTCGAGAGCCAAGTGACCACACCTACGGTCAAGGATAGAAGGTCAAGTACGTTGTTGGTGATTGTGAACAACGTCATCGCGTTTGCAGTGACACTTGTAGGAACATCTTGTATATATACCCGATCTCAAACTTTCACCCGAGAAAAAGCGAACCGTGTAATTCTCTACCTTATATACGAAACAAGATATGCATCTACGCCAACGTTGCAGATGTAATAACATTCTCAAGGAAGGAAACTTTTTTCTCAATTTCTTTTGATAATTTAAAAAACTTGACAGCTTTTTCAGATATTAATCGCATAATTAATTAAATTCGAAAAAAACCAGAAGAAAGCTACTGAAATAGATTAACGTGTCGTGGTTTATCGTATAAATTACGACAAGTGTTGCAAGCATTCAATAACACAAATAACGAAACCTTTTCGATATTTTTCAATGAATCGCATTAGGAAAAAATGCAAGATATAATTTATCACGGAGCCGCGTACAATAAAATAATATGGAAAAAAGCGTAGTTTTTTAAGCGTGACGTGTAATCGTGAGCATCGAGCATCGGGGACCGCTTCAAATCCGCGAGGGAGACTTGCACAAGTTTTTAACAAGTCAAAATTAAGCGGTCAATTGGTGCGACTATCCAGGCGCACATGGACTAGGCAAGCGCGCGGTGCTCGCGATAACGGCTCAAATTCAACTGGTCGTCACAGTATATACGTGCAGCTGTGGCTTAGCTGCTGCTGAATTTCAATTTGTGCATGTAAAGTGTCACCTAGTTTCAATTTAATGCAAAGTTAAGGATGCTGTGTAACTGGGGCAATTGTATCTAACTTCATCTCGGAACATGAATATTGGAGACTGGCTGTATATTAGATTTAACAAAGGATTTGCTTTACCCGTCACACTTCGCCCAGAAATACACAATGGTCAATAATCATCTCGACCGAACTCCGAACCCAACTCCCTACTGCCTGCCCGTAAAATCAATGGGGCTTTTTCAGCCGCGAGTAGCGTAAGCTCGAGGCGAGGCCCGAGGGCCGCGTCGGTAGAAGAAAGAGCCAGCCTCGGGGCCCATTCATCGATGGCCCGGTCGATAGGCCCGTTATCCCCAGGAGCGAAGCGCAGCGCGATCGGCAGGAAGGCCCGAGGGAAAGGCGAGATCGCGGGTCGCTCGGCGCGGCGGCCGGTCAATTTTTCCCGGGTCGCGAGCCAGTAGCGCTGGGTAGCGCGGCGGCGGCGGCGGCGGGCGCACGCACGTCTTTCGCAATCTCACGCTCTGCCCTCCAGCGGAGAGGGGCCGAGGCGCGGCGGCCGCTGCTCCCCGAGAGGCTCCCGGGCGTATCGCGTTTCAAGCTCTCCTCGCGCTTCACCTTCGGGGGGAGCGAGCGAGAGGGAGCGAGCGGCGCGCGGGCCGTTTTTTCGGCGGCCGGTGCAGCGGCGGCCAGGCCGTCTGGAATTTCACGCGGCGGGCCCCGCAGTCAAAACAAGCGGCCGCGGCCCCGGGAAACCGGGAAAGCGCCCGGGGCCCGGGGCCCGCAGCCGGTAAACAAGGCCGGTGCGCCGCGCCTCCTCGGACGCTGGGCGCCCGCGCTATCTCCCCGCCGGAGCCCGGAAGGCCCGCGCAATTAGCGCGGGGAGCGGGCGAGCGGCGCCCCCGGGAGGGCCGGCCGAGGCTGCCCGGGAGGAGCTGGCAGCTGGCGGGCGCGTGCGGCGTCGAGCCTTGTAAGGCGCGAACGCCGGACGCCCGGCGTCGCAGCGCCGCAGCCGCCGCCGCCGCCGCCGCCGCCGCAGCCGCCGAGCGCGCGGCCCCCTCCCTTCGGCCGCGTGCACCCGGCCGCGCCGGACCCGCGCTAATTCGATCGGCGCGATCTCCCCCAGGCCCGGCAACCCCGAGCGCGCCTGGAAGCTGCTCCAGGAGCTTCCGCACCGCCCGCCGCTCTCGCTGCGCATTCTTTTTCTCGGGGACCCGATAAGCCCGCGGGTTCAATTATCATTCGGCTGGCCGTTACCATATCGCCTGATACCTTTGTTTATGTATCGTGTTGCCTGCGCCAACTTACGTCCTAAGAGAAAGGTACTCGAGGATACGCACCAGTGGCCGATGAAGCAGCGTACCTGAAACAGAAATGCAAAAACCTTTGTTAGTACTCTAACGAGCCAAAAACAGTAGCGCGAGATAAAAGATAAAAGTTCAATCTCCGCCAGTGCAAACTGCACTGATAAAAATAAGTCGTTGGTCAAAGTCCTAGCTTCATTCAAACTAATCTTTTAATGATATTTACTAGATACTCGCTATTCAGCCTTTAACTATTAATAACTTGTTTTAAATCTCTCGAAACTAATTTACTGGTTATAAGCTATTAACTTCTTTGCCATAATTAAATTACTATTTAGTATCAATTGTAGAGTATTATAGAGATCATGCATTTTCGACAACCGTTGTTATTAAGTAAAAGATACAAGAGAATTTTGAGAAAGATAAAAAAAAGGTGAATTATGTTTGTTTCTGAATTTATTTAACATTTGCATGTTGTTACAGATAAAATAATCGCTGGTAGCTATACTGCGGATAATGAAGGCTAAATACAAATATTTAAATTAAAGGGAAAAAATACTAATCAAAACAGCAAGTCTTTGAAATGTAAACAAATGAAGTGGAGCAAATGCCAAAAATTTTGACGACCTGGCAGAAGATAAGGTAGTTTCGCGGAATGGCGTTAGTTCACACGCACCTATGCAGCCGAATACCTAATATATATCTATCTATATATATATACAAAGTGGGGGACGAACTGCTTATCCTATAGGGAAACGCGCTGGTACATTATTTAAGTTGGCTTTCAGTAACGTAGCAGTGTCGGGTAAGATAGGACCCAGTAGACAGGAGCAATATAGAAACCTAGATATTTGGTCTGTACCACTAAGTAAAGATAAGTAGTTTATTATATTGTATGCATGCACGTACTGTTTGCTATAAATAAATTTAATAAATCGTCTGTGTACGCGTATTAGAATATCAAGGCAGGTGAATCTGCCTAGGAAATGTAATGTGTAGTGAGTACGAAGACGATCCGAATAAACAAATGTATAAATTATATGTACGTCAACCGATCTACTCAGGTATGTTTCGCATGTTACGCCTTGTCTTTAAGTCAATCTCTAATTATAGTTATTACCTTAATATCTACAACGCAAGATATATGCTTGATCTATTTTAGTGTCAAACGAACGTTAGTGGAATAATTGTGAACGATCGAACGTCTATCAGCGGAGTGCAGTATCGGCGAAGTCGCATACTCGTCGCAAACAAAGCTCGCGGCGAATCCGACGGCTAGGAGAGCCGAGCTGGCGCCCTGGCCCGGCAAGGAGCGAAGGCAAGCTCGCGAGCTTTCTCGCAGAAAATCGAAAAGGCCGGCCGGGCCGCGGTGGCGAACCGACGGCCCCTTTGCCCGCCTTCCCCGAATCTAATCAGGTCGCAAATCCCGGGCCGCCCGGCGAACCGCCGAGATTTATATTCATAAGGAATAGCAAATATTTTACCGCGGCGGAGCCGCGGGAGCCCGCAAAGCAAATAAGCGGCGAGGCGCGCAAGCGGCCCGAGGGCGAGGAAGAAAAAGGCGCGTGCGCGCGGGCGAGTCGCGCTTGCCCGCGCGGCTGCTCCTCTTTTTCCCCTCGGCTCCCCCGTCGGCCTCGTCGCTCGACGCCCCGCACTCGCCTCCTACTCTGTATCTCTCACTCTCGTTTTCTCTCCCCCGAGCGCGCGAGCTTCTTTTTCTTGCCCCCTCCACCTCCGGTCGCCCTCCTTTTTTTTTTTTCCCCCTTTTTCGAGCCGGAAAGCCTGCACGAGCGCGCGCGCGCGCGCCCTGTCGCGGTACACACACTCGATTCCACCCGGGATGCTGCGCGTTTCTTCCTTTTCGCCCGCGCCCCCTCGCCTCGGGAGCGCGATTAATTGGTGCGCGCGGGTTTTGACTTGTGCTCCCAGGAGTCTGTTCCTCCGGGAAGGAGCGGGCGTTCGCGGTATAGGCGCCGATGTCTCCCGTCGATGCGCGTTTCCTTTTGCTTTTTCCAATTATATAAGCCGCAGGCATGGGATTTTTTTCGCCCTATGCCCACTGGGGCCCGCGATCGACGCCCCTGCAATTAAATACTTTATTCGCCGCGGAGTTATTTTTTTGAAAAAGCCTCGGCAAAAATTGAGGGGAATCGTTTAATTGGAAATAAAATATCCATTTTTAATCATATTTGCCTTTTATTTTACCGAGATAAAGGCGAAAAAAATTGATTAAAACTGCTTCATACACGATAATTGCCCTACCGACAGTTTTGATCATTACCACGATATGGCTAACAACCCTCCAAGGTATTAAATAATTAATAACTATAAGTTGAACACTTAATATACAGTCATTTTTACAAGTCCCAGTAAATCCAATTACTCGCACTCTCGCGACCCTAGTTGAGTACATGCGCTAATGGACGCGCGGTTGAATATCAACATACAACCGTCACTAGGCGCATCGATAAAAATCCATTCATCTTGGCAACTAACTGCACAACTATTTAACGATGCAATTGAATTTATGCTTTGACCCTCATTTTTTTCTAATTCTCTAAGTGCACTAACGAGCCTGGAAAAGCCCAATGCGGGTATTAAAGCTAATCAGTACTATATTGGAAATTGAAAACCAGTCGGACTTGATGGATTTTCAATAAAGCAACTTTTGTATGTAACGAGTCTTAATTCTTTTGTCGCCGCATCGAGGTGCAGCGAGTTTAAAAGAAATGTAGCAGTTTGAGAAAGCTTTTTTAAGAGTGATTTCAAAGAATGACTGCAAAAACAAGCATGTACCATAAAGCGATCGGAGACGGGCGAACGCGAGGGAAAAAACGAGGCGCAAGTTTCACAAAGGCTGTAATTTTAATATAAATATAAATTAAAATTTTTAAGCGACTGCAGGATTAATGAGTATTATAAGCCATATAAAAAGCTATTACAACCACATACGTATATATGAAATTCGTTTACGTAACCTCGTTTTATACAGCATAATAATCCCGACGAGATATAAAAATGGCTTTTAAAAAAACTTAATATAGCATTTAAGAACTACTTTTTCTCCTTTACAGTTTTCTCTGCCCTCGGCGGCATTATCTGCATCGTAAAAAATCATCCATCCTCGACGCCTTCGGCTCTGAGGCTGGCGCTGCTGGCATCATCGCGAGCCTACCGCGCGCGGCGCCATAAAAATTATACGCACCTTAAGCGGATGATTTAATCGCGATAGATAAATCTAAGAAACCAGCGCGCGCGCTCGCGCGGAGAAATCCGCGGAAAGGGCAAAAAAGGCGCGGGGCGCGCGGCCCTCCCCGCCGATCGGGCGCATACCCCCTGGGCGCCCGAGTGGCCCCCGGTAAATCAGCACGAGGGATTCTCCCGGTATTCCCGGACGGCGCGGCCTCTCCGGCCGGCAATTATTCCGCGGCGCAGCCGGCCGGGGCGAAAGGAGGAGCGGGAGGAAACGGGAGCCGCTGCAGCGCGCGCGGCTGCAAGCTGCGGCCCTCGCGGGGCCGCCAGTGCAGCGCCAGCCGGCGCCGTCCCCTCGGCCGCGACACGTGCGGAGGCGCTGGGCTTGGTTTTTTTTCCCCCGCCTCCCTCTCTCCCCCGGCCGGTGCAGGAGGCGCTCGGGATCGATTTCCCCTCGGCGCCGCTTCCTCCCGCCGTCAACCTCCGCAGCCCGCGGGCCCGGCCACGCTTGACGCGTGTATACGCGCAATTGGCTAATTGAACGCCCGCCGCGGCCCTCGCGGGGACGGCTGCAGTGCCGAACGGCAGCTGCCGCACAGCCATCGGCTCCTCAAGGTCTCGCGAGCACGCGCGCCGAATCTCGCGCGGGTCTCGTGGCCGCCCATTCCAGCCCGCGCTCGCTCAGAATATACGATTAGGCGCCTTTTTAACCAATGTTTGATAAGTCAAGATGGAGAGAGAGAGGGAGAAGCACACCTGGGAAACTTTATTGAGACAATGTTTTATTACGCTGGCTGTAAATCTTTGTCGGAGAAAGATCGGCTTTATCCGCCTTCCACTTGATAAAAGGTTTCCTTAATTCAACCAGCATTATTCATTTAATTCACATTTAGCACCGAGGAATAATTTCATTTTTCTTTCAAGTGGAAAAAATACCCAGGACCGAGAAGGTATTAATAGGCGAATAGAATTAAAGAATGGATTTCTCCATGCCGCGGAGATAATTTAATATAAACTACTGAGCGGAATATTATATTAAGATGTATAAACAGTAAATTTTTAATCGAGGGTCTTGTTCTCGCTTCATTTGGACCGCACGATTCATTCCCTTCTGATCGAATACAGATTTTTTCATCGGTATTTATTTAGCATCGGGATGAAGCTATTCTTATGCACCGCTATCGATACCGCTGTGACTTCTTGTCAAATTTAGACTGGCCTCCGAGACCTGCCTCAACTTAGCAAAGAAACATATAGAACCTCATGCAAGATTAACAATCGGAAACAGGCGCGTTGTTGCTATTTTGGCAAAAACGTAACGGCAGCGGAAACGAGGCGACATCTCCATATTCATTTGCACTCTGCACTCGTCATTTGACGCTAAAAACAGAGGATGGCCATTGAGTCTTTTCCGCGGGCAGCGATAATTCCTGCGCGAAGGAACGCGGCGACCGAGCGAGAATACGCGTATCCGTTAGATCAATCATTAAAAGGTGTATAACGCGCGAGACGCTTCCTGAATGATTTAGGCGGGCGGCGCGGATACACAGGTCGCTTATATGCACGAGGCCCCGCGGTAATTCGAACAATTGACTCGAGCGCAGCGCCGCCTCGATCCTTGTCGGCGCAAGGAAAAAAGCCCCAAGAGCGATACACTCGAGGAGGGCGCGACGCGGCTCGCGGTGGGGGCCATTACCATGTCAAAAGTCTCTTAGCGCGAGGGGCACAAAGAGCTCAATGGCATCGCGGCCGCGCGCCTCACTTTGCCCGCGCGGCGCTCGCCCAACAATGCGCCCGCGGTGTCGCCACTCGAGCGGGGCACTCGGGCCGATTAGCCGGGCCGCTGCCGATTGGGCGCCATTTGCCGAATAGCTCCCCGGGAATCAAAGGTCAGGGAGATAATAATAAGCGCGGGCGCACCGCCGCGCCGCCCGCCCGATAAAACCGCGCACGGAAACCCGCGCGGGAGTCTTTCGAGCGGCCTTGGCCGATCCTCTGGGGGGACGAGGGCGCCCTGGGATCCGAGTTTTTCTGCCGGCCAGGGTGACCCGTAGTCGCAGAAAAGTCCGCAGAGGAGACCTAGAGGTGAAACGCGATACGCTAGGCCACGCGCGGTACGATCCAGCAGCGAGCATCGTGTGTCTTTCTGCTGGTGTTTACAGTTGAAAAAAAAAAAAAAAAAAAACAGGAAAATGACAAAATAACGCGGCGTTTGATGTCGAGTTTGTGGGAATTTGGTGGTCAGCGAGGGCAAGTACAAGTGGAGGAGGAAGGGAAAGCGCGAGTAGTAGGTAGTAATCGAGGGATGAAATGATTTTTCATGCACGTGACCGCGGGGAATCGGATTTGCATGAGAAGAGAATCAATACAGTTGAAATTAACAAGCGCATGGAATAAACAAACTGGCAGCGTAATTTATTTCCTTTCAAATCATTCTCAATGAATGATTCATCAAAGGCTTTAATCGAGTGACACGGCAAATAGAGTTTTCCTCCTGGCCGCGACTTGGCGTGGAACACTCATATCATCCAGGAGGATCGCGATGAAAATTGAACGATCAGGCTGGAAATGAAAAGGTTGAGCGACTTGGTGGGCGCGCGGCAGGGCGTGAAAGGCACGCGCGCACTTCTTGGAAATCCAGCTGATCGAGGGGTACCGCGGGGCTGGAGGGCCGATCCCCGCGCGCGCGATGCCGATCGTCGCTCCCCCGGGCCCTCCATCAAGGCGCGGGCCATTTTCTCCCGGTCTCCGGGCGCGTCTATTTCCGTCCGGGCGTCGCCCCTCGGAAGGAGCCGGCGGCGGCTGCGGCGGGGGCGCGGGCGGGGCCGAAAATCAAGGGGCCGCGACGCTAATAGCTTCCGACGCGCGGCGCGCCGATCGCGCCCGGAAGGCGGGGGGGGAAGCCGGGGGGAAGCCGGGGGGAGCCGGGGCCGGAACCGGGGGCCGATAACTGCACCGGCCGCGCGCGCTTCTGTAAATGGAGAGGATAACGAGGAGCGACGCGCGCCGCCCGCATTCGCCCGGGTTTTTACTGGCGGTGCCCGCGCGCCTCGATCCCGCCGGCCCGAGATAACGCAATTAGGGCCGCGCTAAGTAATGGGCCGAGGCGGCGCGGCGCGCGGGGGAGGATCGATGGCCGGCCCCCGGGCCGCGGCGGATCCCCCGGTATCACGTGCGCCGCCCGCGAGTGACGCCCGAGCCGTCGTTGCACCGCTGCCGATCCTCGTTAATCTTGCAAATTGGCTAAATGATGAACGCGCGCGCGTATAAAGGACAGTCTCGTGCACATGCGCGCGGGCGCGTGTGTGTGCGCGCGCCGCGCTCGCGCTCGCGCCGGGGGCAAGAAAGAATCAGGTCTGCGCTGCGTGACGTAGACTCCCGCGAACTCAAGCTAGTCTCGAGGCGAACGGGTAATCGAGGTCGCCTTGTACTCGTCAATCTTTCATTGCATAATCGCATTATCGAAAATATTCTTAGATCAAGCCGCAACGTAAATATTTCGAGTGCGCGCGCGCGCGCGCCTGCGAGGAGCGCCGGCTGCCAATCGGTGCACACAGCACCTCCTCCGGCACTCGGCATTGATGACCCGCTCGGCCTGTGCAAGCGAAATATTATACGCCTTGGTGTGCTTACGATAATGCCCCGGTGCATTAAGCATATTCAATCGCCGAAGGAGCTGTGGGATATTTCACGTATCCACCGCCGAGTGCGCGCCTATTGTTAATTAACCGAGCCGTAAGCCCCGGCGGCCGCGACGGGAGCGCGCGCATCGACAGCACCTTCATTTTTCATCATCGGCTTGTGAAAGAGCGATCTCGTTACGGCAAATGTTTATTCACTCTAGTCCCTTTCAAAGTGCCTTTTTTTCCCTTCGATTTTTTCGCTTTCGCGTTAAACGCAGACGAATGCGTTGCGTGCAAATAAACGCGTAAAAAGCTTTTGAAATTGAGCAAAAGTCGTAGGAGGGATCGACGACAGGCGTGGATAGCTAGAGCCTGCGGTGGAATCTGCTCTAGAAAACTAATACAAATCCGTGTCTTTTTATTATAGTCGGCGATGTATTAATACGTATAGATATCTGTATATATAGATGTACGCGAATGAATTTTTAAGCAAGCATCGATTGGTCATTGAACATTAGGCTATCTAGGTGGCAATGTCGCAGCGGCCAACGATTGAACAGGCCGCGGGCCATCCTCTGGCAGCACTTGGCCGTCTACCCACGCGCGATCCCAACAAATTCATCGGGCTAACGAGGGGGCGGGGCTCGCGGGGAGCCCTAGAGGCCCGATTCGCGCGAGGAAGTGTCCCCGCGGGGTGACGCGTGCATATAGATCGATCGCGGGCGGTCGGGTGGATGCGCCGGGCAGGCGGATGGCTAACGAGCGTCTAAAATTTTCCGCGAAGCCGGTGAAAGGGGGCCTCGGAGGCCAGCCACTCATCCTTGACTCCGTTCAAGCTCAAGCGGCGCGCGGCCGCCGGCGGCGGCGGCGGCGGCGGCTCACCTCTAGCGCGGGCGAATCAATGGCTCGTCGCGCCTCCCGGTCCTTACTCCCTCCCTGTTTATAATATTTTTCTATTATCGTGCCGGCCGAGTCGCGCGCGGTCACTAATAAAAGAAGCGACGCAGCGCAAATACCCGGGGCGCTCCGGGGCCCATCGATAATTCATCGCGCGGCGTATAGCCGCGCGCACATCTAGAGCCCCCGCGGCGAGCCTAGCCTCGGCCCGGAAGCTCTATACACGAGGCCGCGCGCCGCCTGTCCCCGGATCGCCGGATCGCGCCGCCCGATCATCGATCCGCCCAAACTCCCCGGCCGCGCGCCGCCGATCGCTGGCAAACTCCCGGTTATACCCGCCGCCACTAAACGCCAAGATTACAAGAGGGAGCCAGCTCGCCGGTCTTTGTGTGTTTCCGCGCGGGGAGGGGGAGATTAGCCGCGTCGTCCGGCTGCGGACTGTCGCCGCCTCGCGCCCGCCCATTACCCCTTCCTTTTAATTAGCTGGTGTATTATTAACGCGAGGAATCAGTGGCAGGTTTCTGCGCCGGCTATATACCCAGTGCACCTGGCGCGCTCGCACTTTCCGGCTTCTTCCATTTGCCATAACTCGCGGATTACTCTATAGGTTGCACGGTTTGATGAGAGGAAACCGGTTCTCTTATATACATTGATACCTGCTAAATTTATACGGCGCTCCAAAATAAAAGTGCTAAAAATAGCCCTGATAATGCATATATCCGCAGGAGCCGATTAAATGAATTGGCGCTAATCAATGTGAGCCCATCGGGCGCCGCGCTTGCAGCCCGATTAATTGCGCGTGTAATGCCGCGTAATTGCCCGCGTAGCCAAAAGCTTAAATTGACAATTGAGCACCAGGAGCTGGAGGATCTTTCCATGAATTGCCGCGGGACGCAAGGCGCACGCGGGCCCAGGTGGAATCTTTGGGAAAGCTTTGGGCACGGCGTCCTCGGAGGCGGATATCGGCGGCTCGCGCGGGCCGGAGCGACGACACCGGCGGCGTGACCCGGTCACCCGGGCCGTCCCGCGAAAAACCGCAGAGCCTGCCGGTGAGGCGGTATTAGGGCGCGCGGCGCGCCGCCACGGGGACGCGCGGGGCGTTATGCAACGGAGCGCGGCGCTACTGCGACGTTTGATTTTGAAAGCAGCTGCTCCCGCACGTGGTGGGCTAATCAAACATCTCGGGAAAACTTCAAAACTCGGCTGCTCGTTAGAAATTCAAATTGCGCAGATTGTGTGTAGCCTCGGGATATCGCTATCGGCCGATCGCACTTGTGTGGAATGTACGCGGCATGTATGCACGCGGCGGCGGCGGCGGCGGCGGCGGCTCCGCGCACTTATATATATCGAGCCGCGCGTATGACAAAAAAGAAATTTCACGTTACCTCGCCGGCAGTGTAACCGAGTGGAAAACAATAATATCATTAAGGTGCAAATAAAACTGCCGGGCCGTATCGATTAAAGCACATTTTATAACAGCCGGCGCAGCCGGGCAGCAGCAGCCCGGCAGATAGCCGTAATCACACATTTCCATTATTAATTCTCCGGCGGAGGCTTAACGCGCGTCGTAACACTCTTATATTCGAAAATCAATATGTGAATCGAACGATTGCGCGCGCACGCCTAGAATCCCAGGCGAGTAGACCGAGGCGGACTCGTCACCGGCACACTCGACCGCGCCGCTGCACACAGAGGGACAAAAACCAAAGGACTCGCACGCGTGACGTAGAGGTCGTCATTGATAAAACTATCGAGTGTGAAGTTAAAGCCGCCGGGAGAATTGGTAATTAGCGGAGGGGTGCGCCGCCGTGCCGAGGCGAGCTCGGCGCCCCACTCCTCCCCCCAGCCGCGCATTCCGACCGGGCGGATCCTCGGGACGACTATGGGACTCCCGGGGAGAACAAAAAAAAAAGGTTAATCGCCGGCGATAAGGGGCGCAACGAGGTTAGGGGGGCCGGCCCGGCACGAGACTCGGCCGCGGGGGGAATTCCTTAGCTCGCGGCGCGGCGGCGGCGGCGGCGGCGGCGGCCCCCGCCGAGGCTTGACCTTCAATTGGGTAATGCGCCCCAGGCACGAACGCTATCCTTATCGATTCGCGGTTAGCCCAAATTTCAGGGTATGAATTCACCCTCGAGCGCCGGGGGCCGATTAGCATCGCCGGCGCCCCTACACACGCGGCCCGTATTAATGATGCATTTGCATCGGCGCGGCCGAGGCGCTCGCCGCGGCTTTGTTTAACAACAGCGCGGGCGCCGACGTTGCGCGGGCCGGCTCTGCCCGCCCGCTCCGACAATTGACCCGGCAATCAATTTTCGTCCACGGGCTATTAAAAGTCATCGTCGCGCTAATTTTAGAGCGAAGAATTTATTATTATAATCTCGTGCGATTCGCCGCCTATCGACTTATCGCCGTTTCGGGTTTGGCACACTTTCCGCGATATTTCCGACACACCGGGGCTCCTGCGAGCGTACGCGCGTATCTCGGAGCCCGCCACGACGCGCGCCTTTCCCGCCCCCGGCACTTTTTCACAATCCGATCGTTGGATCGTCTTTGTCTCGCGCGATCCTCGCCTACCCTCCGCAAATCGTACAACGCCCGCGACAAGGAACTTTGGCAATTCTGCAGCTCGCGCAGTAGTTTGTGTAGCGACGGCGCCTTCAGCCAGACGACCGATGCGGACCTCGCTATTTATACAGTACAAAGTAATTTTTGCTCTTCAAACACACGACGCACCGGTGTTTTTTTTTATTCTGATGCAATAATAGACTCTATCTAAAAAACAATCAAAAATTAACGTCACATAAAGATGTATGCGTATTTATGTACACAGCAGCAGAAGATTATTGTTCAGACAAACGAGGTGTGCGAGTGCGCCCTGGTTTCCCTCTGCCTACGAATTACTATTCATAATAAACACAAGTGACATTGACCAAATATTTCCCCTCGATATATAATAGATATATATTCTTTTCGAATGCTATAAAGTTCCCGAGCAAACTCGTAATAGAATCCTTTGAATTGGACTGGGAGTCGCGGCAGTAACCCTCGGGGTGCACGGCACTACGGTCCAGTCCCTTGCCATTGAGGCCTCATGAAACCCAATGCCTGGCTCTCGCCCCGCACCATCGGCTGCACGCAACAGGCCGGGGAAAAAGGTCCGGGGGCCGGGGATGGGGCGGTTTCGGGCGGGGCGGCGGCGGGGCAGATCGGGATCGGGCGCGTCCGCGTGACGCAGGGCCGCTGGCGAGGACTCGGCAAGGCGCAAATCGAGCGCACCGGGGCGGGGGTTGAAAGAGCCGAGGGAGCCGGAGCAGGTGAAGCGCGAGAGCGCCGGCAAAGGCCCGAGGCACGTAGGTGTGAGCCGGCGGGACGGCGGGGCACAGCCGCGTCTAGCGATCGGGCGGCTCTCTCTCTCTCTCTCTCTCTCTCTGCCGACCCTCCCCCCCCCCTCTGCCCCCGGCCCTCCGCGGCTCGCTCGCCGGCTCGGGCGCACAGGTAGAAAGGAAAAACGTTGCCATAGAGACGACCATGGCCACCCTCAATCAATACGCGCGATGGGGTGTCGTGCGCCCCCCACCCGGCCGCGCCCGCGCCCCTCCGCGCGCGCGCGCGCCGCTGACGTAGGTGAAAGGCCCACCACGTGGTCCTATCGCCACGTGCAAGACCTCCATTCCGGCTCCACCTGCGCGCGGCCGGCCCGGCCGCTGCCTCCGCCTCGCGTCGCCCTTGCCTTATGTCCCCGCGCTCCGCTCGGCTCCCTTTCGCCGCGGCACTTGTTGTTGCCTCCCGGCGGCCCGCGCCCGGCGCTTGCCCAGCCTGGCCCGGAAAAGGGCCCGCGCGGCCCTCGCCGCCAAATCTCTGCCGGCTGCCAATCTAATTCCAGCGCGGGTACGACGCTGCTGGCGGCCGAGCCGCGGCGCGGTACGACCGACTTGTACTACACTTGGAATTCTAAGAAGCATCATTGTTGCATCCATTTATTATTGAAAAGCACTTAAATCCCAGCCGCTATAAGTATTGTTAAATCAAGGGTACTGTTAAACTCGCTGTCGTCGCCGTCGCATTGTGTTTAGACGCGCTTCTTTTTACAGTATCTCGAGTTATTTATTAAATCGCTGATGCCACTAGTTATTTAGGTCACTTTTTCCTATTCGTTAATTGGGTTTTCACTACTTTGCGACGTTTTTCTCTTACGCTTGGCGCGCGCGCGCTCGCGCTCGCGCTCAAGCTCGCGTTTGCGTAACGTCGAAATATCTAGTCACTGTAAATTAAATCATCTGGCCGATTATATTTTAATCTTGCGCATTGTATCACAGATAAGTAACAATACTTGGCTTTTTACCGCGGTATTACAAAAGTTGTATTGAGGCGAGCCGCGCGCGCTCCGACATCGTGTATCAATTACAAAAAGTCGGGAGAGACAATAGTTACGAGGTGGATTGGAAAGAGGTCCGAAGTAAACAAACCGTTTCTTTTTCCCCACCGGGTGTTGGGTGCGCTAGCGCGAACACTCGATGCCACTAGGAAGCACATTATCAACTTTGATCAATTTCGAAGGCGGGCGCTTCCCCAGCGAGGAAAAACTGGAGGCGCAGCGGGTAAGGCGTGCGTGCCCCTCGCGAGGTACACTCGAGGCGGCGAGGACTGGAGGATGATCCGAGGCGCGATCCGAGGCGCGATCGATCGCCGGGGCATTCGGAAAAGTTGCCACTGACCGAGCTGCGGCTTATCGAAATCTCCGCGGCTCCTAAGCTCGCCGGCGGGGAAACGGAACTTTTTCTCAATGTCGCCGGGTGCGTGTGCGCAGCGCCGCGCGGCACTTACACAAGCCTCCGATTCTCGCTAGCCGGGCTATCGGCACGGGCGTCAGAAGTCATCGCGTTCGGCTCGCACACTCGCAATTAGCATATCTCCGCGCTGTGAATGCGCTCGGAGGCTTTTGTCGCGCGCGCGCGCGCGCGTTCGCTCGCTCGGCCGGGCTGCCCGAGGTCAGCCCCGATACATAATGCCTCGCTCGCGCTCATCCGCGCGCCTACTCGTGTATAAGGTCTAGGTTGGCACCGGGACCCGCGAGCGCGCGCGCGTGTCGAGCGCCCGGTCCCTCTCTCTCTCTCGCTCGCTCGCGCTTATCGGGTGCGCGGCCGCTTGTTTTGGGGCCCCGCCGCGGCACAGCCGACACGCGTGGCATTTCGTCACGCGCGCCTCGCGGGGATTCGGTGATTCGGCATCTTGACGCCCGGCTGAGGCCAAGCGCCACTTCCGGGGATGCGCGGGCCGGCGTGCGCGCCTCGGCCCAAGGCCCCCGTGCGCCGCAGCCCTCCGCCGGCTAAATCCAACGAAACGATACCGCCGATCCAAAGATAATACACTCCATTTATTAGATTATGCTAGTGCAGTCGGATTACGTAACCCGATTATATACGCATCCCGTCCTCGTTATATCGCCTCAATAATATCTATGTATATTTACTTGCGGACTAACGACCAAAGCCTTTGTTAGTCCTGACTTACACAAACGGCGCTGAATGCAAAAAAGGCTCACGCGGGGCCACGGGCACGACGTCGGTCGCAATTCGATATTTTTCCACATCAAAAGCAAAACAATGCGAATTTCATTTATTTCATTTATTGTGTTGGGGCCCGAGCACTCGCGCAGGTTCCTCGTAAAAGCCTCCTACTCGGACAATAAGACGGTCTCACAGTTTCTAAGTTTATCTAAATCTGAGAGAATTTTGTTGAGCGTCTAGCTGCAATCTTTGACCTTTTCCATTTGAAAGTAACGAGTGCAATATATAAAAGCAAACGTATCGCTCGAGCACATGTGGAAATAGCGCCTTGTCATTAAGCCGGACCTTGGTCGGCGTGAAAAGAGCGAAAAAAATTATGAATTTAAAAAAAATGGACTATCTTAAGTGGCTGGAAAATTGCAAAAAAATTGTCAAAGTTAATTTAACGGAACGGTACACGTCGATACCGTGGGGCGCGCGCGCGCGCGCTCGCGCCTAAGTAGAACCTGTCGAGTACGCTCGGCCGGCCCGGCGATACGGACCTCCTGCTCCGCCGGCGCTACATTATAAATTGTCAACCGCGCCCGTCAACTTATCCTCCGGCGAAGATAACGCGCGCCAGCCTCCGTAATCCCGTAGACCCGTGAAAACACGGCGAGGAGCGAGGGTCTAATTTGGCGCAGGCCGGGGCGCGGGCCACGGTTGGCAGCCGAGGCGACATATGGCCCGTGCAACACTTGAAACGGCCGCGCCGCGAGATATTATTCACGAAAGCGATGCCCGTTCGCATAATCGTTAATCACGTGGCGTGTTGCGCGAGTATCGGGCCGCGGGCGCTTCCTCCCGAGCGGCGCGCGGCGCCTGCCGAGAACAACGGCATTCGCCAGCATTGGAATTATCTGGAAGCGCGCGGAGCGGCGCCCGGTGCCAAGTACCTCCGGGTATTTACATAGAGAAGGACCTATTGTGCAAAGCGCGGCCGTCGGAGGCTCTCTTCCGGCCCCGCTCGAGCCGCCCGTCGCGGCCATCCCCTGGAGGACGAGCGCAAGGCGGCCCGCCGAGCGTCCATTACGCGGGGAAGGAAGGTCCCGGTGGACCGGTTGGCAAAGAGCCGTCACGCCCGGCTGTTAGCGCGGGGGGAGGGTCGGCCGGGCGCCCCGGGGGCGGCGGGCCCGCGGCCTTCGGCCCCCGCGCGAGGCGCAAAGCTGTCGAGAGCGACGCTCGGCTCGTTAGCGCCGGCCCGGGCTCCCCGGTGTCGCCGCGCGGCAAGGACGCCGCGCCCTATCGAGGGCCACGGGCTCGCCGGGTCGTGGCTCTCCCGCAGCCGGTCGGATCGACTCGGGCGCTTGCGATCGGCTGGCTCCCAGCCCCGCGCGGCCGACGGGAAATTTCGAAGCCGGCGCTTTTTCCCCCTTTTTTTTTCCCGAACAATTCGCGGAAGCGCTTTTCCGCGCGCGCGCGCCGACCGCGGGAGAGTTAATTATACATTCGGATTCGAAGGATGGGGGGGAAAAAAAAAGAGAGAGAAGCCGCTCTTTTTTTCATGCATTTATTAACGCGCTGCGGCTGCGGCGGCGGTGGCAACCGCTCGGCCGCCGGGGAGAGATTCGCCGCGCGGAGAGCTCGGTTTGATTTATTGTGCGCGGCTCTATAGAAAAATGCTCGGCGATGCGCGAGCCCGCGCAATCGAGCGCGCGGGAAATTCACGGAGCTGCGCGCGCGCGCGCGCGCCGACCCGCCTTGAGGATCCCCCGATAATTATTCGAAAAGCCAAGCAAAAAGCGCGATGCTAAATTGTTATTGTAAATCGGTCCGCGGCGCTCGTCGCCGACGAGCCGTTTGAAAAACTTTAAAGAAAATAGTTCAATGACTACGGCGCAAGGCTACCGCCGCCGCGGCCATTGCGCAATTCGCACAATAAAACGTTAAACGCGCGCCAGGCTTAGCATACAGTTTATTAAGCCCGGGGCAGCTCTTGCCGCCTCGGCCTGGCTTTTCCCAGCCTCCCTTGACGCCCCTTGGCTCCCTTAGCCACCGCCGCGGACTACAAGGCCGAGAGGAGTACTGCACCTATTGGGCCACGAGCTCGTGCGCTTCTACTTTTTATCTTATCGCCTCGACTGCTCGTAGGGACGGCATTGGAATTTTCGGTTTTGCTACAGGCCGACGTGCGCCGAGACACCCAAAGCTGCGTCAAAGTCCAATTGTCGTTTTTTCGAATTTCATCGAGGGCTCGCTTAATTGGCAGTCGGGGCAATCGGCTTGCGCCGCCAGAGCCATACATGTTACATCGCGGCGACAAAGCGTTTCTTCGCTTCGCGGCAATTCATACATATGTTATTAAAAGGATTTCGGGGGAGCGTATTCAAAAGGCAATCTGTAGGTAAGTGAAAAAAGCCGCGAAAGTTGCGTAGACGGGAGGCGCGCATGACGCAAAGTGCGCGTTCCATATTCCCGAGTAAAATAGAAAAGCAAGTTCACGTACAAATGGCCAATAAGCATAACAAAGAGGAAAATGGTTCGGCGATCGCGCAACACGTTGCTCAAAAGCCGCGCGTCCCGCCCCCCCCCCTTCCTCACGCCAGGCAGAGGAGGCGCCCCGGGAAAGGAGGGCCAAGGCGATCGGGCGGATAAGCCTGCTCGGGGTGGGGGGCGCGGGCGGGCCCGGGCGCAAGTAGTAACAGACGGCTAGGTGCGGGCGCCCTTTAAATACACGCGCCGAGGCTTTAATTACCATCGGCGGAGTTTATTTAGGCTCGGGCCGTTTAAAATTACGCGTCGCAGCGGCCAGGGGGAGGCTGATCGAGGCGGCGGCGGCGGCGGCGGCGGCGGCGGCCTACTTGCCGGGCGCGCGGACCCGGCGGCTCCTCGATCCTCGGGCGTTGCGCAAGCCGGCGGCGCGAAGGCCCCGCGAGATAAGCGCGCGCGGGAAGTAGCGCGGCGATAGGCCTCGTGGGCGAGCGGCCGCTGCACTGGCGTAATTCATTCAAAATGGAGCCCGCGCGAGGATCGATCTGGCATTGTCTGGCCGCTCGGGCGCTCGCCGCCTCTTTCCGCGCTCCACACCCTTGAGGCGCCGCGGCGCGGCGATCGCGGCGAGCGGCCCGACCTTGGCTGCTCCCGGGGCCGCGTCACCGCGAGCGCGCGATCGCCGTCGGCCGATCGGCCCCGGGGCGCGGGCGCCCAGCCTCGGCCGCCGCCGTCCCTACGTTACCGATGCGACTGCGTCCCGCGAGTAAACAAAACGCTCGTGCAGATGGCGACTACTGCCGAGGAGCCGCTCGGCCGCTCGGCGCTGCCGTAGGTGCTCGCGTGCGCGCCCGCCAGCGGCCGGGCCTCTCCCCCCTCCCGCGCCCGCCTCGTTAACTGGCGAGCGCGAGCGAGAGGAGAGTTGGCGCGCACTCGTCACTTGGCCCTCCCCCCCGCCGGCACCTGCGACGCGCGCCCGCTATGGAAACGCGCTCCTCGCGGCGAAGGGCGCGGGCCCGAGGAGCCGGGCGCCCGGGCCCAAGGTCGCCCGCGGCCCCGGGCGCCCGCGCCTTCCGAGGGAAATCGTGGGAAAAGGCTCGGGCGCCGAGGGGCGGCCCGCGGAGGAAAAGGAGCGCGAGGCGAGCGGGAGAGCCGCTCGGAGAATACAGTCAAATGTCACCTTGTAACAGATTTTCAGCGAGGAAAGATCGCGCGCGCGCTCCCGCCTTGGCGGCCCCGGCGCCGCGCGCTCCTTTTCAGCGGCGTTTCCCCGAAGGAAAGCCGAGCGGTCCGCGGGCGCGGATGCCGCCGCCTGACATAACGCGCCTCACGTGACGAGGCGCGCCGCCGTACACGGCCCGATTATTCGCGCGGCCGCCTTTGTTTACTCGTCCCGCGGGCCCCCGCGAGCCTTCTGCCGGCGCTCTGGCGCTCTGGCGCTCCCAGGGGCTTCCCCGGCCCCCCGCGACCTCCCTCGGATTTCCCTCTCGATCGCCGGCGCGGATGGCCCCGGGGCCGCCGGAGAGAGCGAAAGTGCGCCTCCGCGCCCGCTCCATCCTCGCCGGCGGCCGAGTCGATAAACCCGCTCTCCAAACAGCTGGCTGCGCCGATTCTCGCCGAGTGGCTTTGCGGGCGGCCCGCGGACCCGGGGGAAGAGTCGGGGCCGCCGGGCCAACCCGCGAAACTGGGGCTCGGCCCACTAATTACCGGGGCGCTCGAGCCCTCAAGTAGTAAGGGTATGTACACGCTGGGACGTGTCGGTCAATATTTGAGCCGGGGCTTTGGGGCTGTGTGGGCCGGGTCAGGGGGCCAGCGCTAATGCCGCGGCTTGTTTTGAAAGCCGAGCCCGGCGCCGAGCCAGCGGATTCCACCCCGAGCCCTGACGTAAGGAGGCCCCGCGTGCCTCGAGGCGAGAGGCCGGTATCCCAGCGGCGCAGGGCCAGCCCCCCGCGGCCTGGGGCAAAAGTGAAAGCTCGGCCGCGGGGGGCTGGCGGGGGGCTGGCGGGGGGCTGGCGGGCCGCGGGGGCCGAATCTAGCGGTGACCCAGTGGCGGCGCGGGATCGATAGCCTGGCGGGGGTGGGGCGGGGGCTAGGCCAGCGGGCCACAAGGCTGCTGCTGCTGCTGCTGCTGGTGCGGGTGCTGGTGGTGGTGGTGGTGGTGGTGGTGGTGGTGGTGGTGCTGCTGCTGCTGCTGCCGCTGCTGCTGCCGCTGCTGCTGCTGCATCCCGTCATCTAATGACATTCGGCGGCTGGGACGGGCGAGAGCCGCCGCGGTGCGGCCGCCGTCCCGCCCCCTGGCGCGCGGGCGGCGCACGCACGACAATCGGCGCAGCAGTCGCGCGGCGGCACACAACCGCGCGAGCGCGTGTCCGTGCGGCCGAAGGCCATCTCTCTCCGGCGACGCAGTGGCCGAGCGGCGCTCGGCTGATCTCGCCGGAGAAAAAAGAGGAGGGCCGGGGAGGCCGGGGCGGGCGGGGGTAGGCGGGGGCAGGCGGGCGGGCGGGCGGGCGGGAGGTGGGGCTCGGGGAGGAGGAAAAGCGGGCTCGGTGTGTGCGCGCACACGGACGCGCACGTGCTACTTACGGTGGGGCCGCGGGCGTGGGGCCGGCGGCGCGGGCGGCGCGGGCGCTCGGCGGCTAGCTGCCGGGCGTCATCCTCTGGGCGCGGACTCCTGCGGCGCTCGGGGCTCCTGGCTCGGCTCGGCGTGCGGCTGCTGGCGCGGGGGCCGCTCCGGGCGGCGAGTGCACACGCGCGCGGGCTGGGCCGGCGCGGGCGCGGCGCGGGCGGCTGGGCCGATCGGAAGCGCGGAGGCCCGGCTGACGTCACCGGCCGGCGGCGCTCGGGGCATGCGCAGGGGCTTTTCGGGGATTTTCCATCGGCGGCCTGGGTTATCGCGCGGCCGCGCGCACACTCGCGCGCCTCTCCTCCTCGGTCTCGCTCGTCCCTGGCGTCCCGTGCGCACTGCCTGCCTCGCACTGGCGCACGCGGCTCTGCCACTGCCGCGGCCGCGCAGCCGCCGCGCGCCACCGCCGCCGCAGCCGCCGCTGCCGCCGCGCCGCCGCCGCCGTAGCCGCCGCGGCGACCGCCGCTGCCACCGCCGCGAGCTAGCCGCGAGCTAGCCGCGAGCCAGGGGATAGCCGGCGGCCAGCCGCGCGCCACCCGCCCGATAGCCGCCCGATAGCCGACCGGTAGCCGCCCGGTAGACGCCCTCTAGCCGGCCGATCGCTGCCCGGCTCCCGGCTCCCGGCGCCACCCAAACAGTCGCGCCCGACGCTCGGCCACCTGCTGCTTGCGCGCCGCTGCCGCTGCCGCTGCCGCTGCTGCTGCTGGCGCTCCGGCTGCTGCTGCCACTGCCGCGCTGATCCTCCTGCCCGCACCCGGCCCGGCTCCTGCAGCCAACGCGCGCTGCTGCACCGACGGCTCGAGCCTCTGCGCGGCGCACTGCGCCCGGCCCGCGGGCCCGCCACCCAGCCCGACGCGCCTCCCCCACCGCCGCGGCCGCCCAGTGCCCAGTAGACTCGCTGCGTGCACTCGCGCGCTCCCCCCGACCGCGCGCGGAATTCCGCCGCCCGAGGAGAGTAAATAAATAAGCGAGCATCTCGCCCGTCCGAAGCTCCGCGCCCCGGCCCCGGCCCCGGCCCCGGCCCCGAGCCCCGAGCCCCGAGCCCCGAGCCCTCGGCTCCGCCCACGGCCCCCCCCGAGCCCCTCCCCCCCCCGAGGCCCCCCCGAGGCCCCCCGAGGCCCCCCGAGGCCCCCCGAGGCCCCGCGCCTCGCGCCTCCCGTCCACTCCCACTTGCTCGTGTGACGCGCCGTGACGTCATTCATAGTTTACCTTGAGGCATGACATTGAGCCGCAGTGCCGCCAATCGAGCCGCGCAGAAAGGCCCCATCCACTCCGACCTGCCTCGGAGCTTTCCTTCGCGAGCCCCGAGCCCTGAGCCCCGGACCCCCACTCGCCGCGCGCGCTATCGCTCCCACTATCGCAGCCTCCGGTAGGAGTGAACTTTCACTCGAGTGGGAGGGAATTCCCGAGAAGCCGCGCTACCGCTCGCCCGACGCCCGCCCAGAGTGACTGCACTTGGCTCTTTATTACCGTGGCGGCCCCGCAGAATAGATTCCCCTTATCAAAGTCCGCGCGGCCAAAGCGCCCCGCGCTACTCGAGGAAAAGCTCCGGGAAAGGCCTTAGGCCCCCCCGAGGCCCGGGCCCTTGCCGCCCGCGACCCCACCTCTCCCGAGCCGGGACCTTTTCCTCGCCTGTTTACCGCTCGCGCGCCGCCGACCATCTCCTGCCTCCCGTAATCCGCGCGGCCTAGCCTTATCGCCCGGGCGAAAAAAAACCATCGCCGCAGTTGGCGCTCTAAGACGAGTTTGCTGAAAAAATACCCATTGGAATCTGCTTTTTTCATCGCGCCTCAGAAAAACAATATTTGCGCAATCTCATTTTTTCGTGCATTTTCTACAGGCCAAAAAACTATTCATTTCTCTGAATAATTCATCGGCCTATCATAATGCCAGCTTAAAATTATTTCAACATAAATATCCAACCAGCTCTTGCCTCTTTGGCTTTTCTCCTTTATTTACGCTTCGCCTTTGCTTTTTCTTCTTGGTGAATGACCGCTTTTTTATGATCGCATTGTCTTCGCCGATTCTGATAGAATTACTGCATTTCTATGCAAGAGCTCCTTTCAGAAGTATATAAGCGAAACTTGCAATAAAATTGTTCGTGTTCCGGCGTCAAATGGAGCTATATGGCCAAAGCAAAGGCGGTTAATACGTCCTTTCAAATTTTACACAATTTCAAACTTTAATCTGCCATAGAATTCTTTCAAACTTTAAAACGAGCCTTGCATTCAACAAAAATGTCACGTGCATCCTGATATTTCTCAATCGTACATAAAATCAATCTCAAATACTGACAGGTACGTCGGTACATTGTTCAAATAAACATGTAATGTTTACTTTCAATTGTTCATTATTAATACGTGTATTTTATGCTTGTATATTTCATAAAGCATAACATTTGAATATTCGCTCATCGACGCATATGTGCAAAAAATTAGTTAACTTGTATTATTTTCTAAGCGTAAAAGTATTACTTTATGTTGCTTCTTGGAAAACTCGAGTAAAACCGTCGGGGTTGCCGTTCATTACAACGCCAATCAGACAACTTGAAGTAGAAACGATCGGATACTGTCAGACGCTAATGTGTACAATATCGTCATTTCAACGGCGCGGCACCTCAATTATTGCCTTGTGGTTAGAAACTCATTTTTTTTAAATCGAAGCATTCTCAGCTCTTTTATAGTTGAACATTTTACATCATACTCTGTAGATTTCTACTGAGAGTATTTATGTGCTCGATTGACTTTCAAAATTATTTTTGCTTAACTTTCTAGTGTTTGAACTGTACTAACTTACATTTACAGTTTATTTCCAATAGCAGATTATCATTAGTTAATAACACTGATAAATACATGTCTACGCAACTCTATTGTTTAAATGTCCGATAAATATTGAATTTATATTTAAATAATCCACAAGTGACATACACAAAAAGTACACGTAGAATCAGGAATGGTATATGTTGTGCGTCGTGTGTGTGTGTGTGTGTGTGTGTGTTGAAGAACGTGTAATAACCTATTAGAATACGTTAAAAGATGACTTATAAATATTAATTTTATCTAAAGCAGCAGAGTTTCAGAAATAAAAAGCTATCCTAATAATTCACTTAAACCAACAAGTATACAAGAGCTGAACTTTTTCGAATACTATTACAATTTTAACAATACTTTCGTTTTAATAACAGAACTGTTTTGACAACAAAATTGAACAATTGAATAAAAATGATGAATAAAAATAGTTAATAACTAAAATAACTAATTTTGGTAAATTTGAGCGACATAGAATTCATCGAAAATAACAATTTATAATATCTGGTTTATTTGAACAATTAACTAAAATAAGTATCTGTAAAGTAGTAAATATTGAAAATATTATTAACAGATAATGCAATGTCCAAAAATTTTAGACCCTATGCAATCCTTCTCCCTTTATGACGGTAAATTAATCTACGATTATCCCTTACTTTCGTCTTGCAAAAATAACATCTGTATTCATCATAGACTTGTGTTCGGCCTTAAAAACGTTTACTTTTATACAAAGTCGTTATATTTCATTTGTCTGTTCTACTTTTCATATCGTATATGTTTGTTTGTTAAGCTTTTCATTGCCCCCTTTTCCTTAATATTACAAGAAATATCAACAAGTAAATAATTTTCAATATTGAAATATACTTCATTGTCAATGAACCCTTAACAAGTACATCTTCATACTAATTATACGTAAAATCCCATTGTACGCTAAAATCTTTTAATTCTATATAAAATTCGCATTTTTAATAGTTTTTTCTCTAAATAAAAACGATAGACTAGTATAATTGACTTATTCATTAAATTTTTTTTATTTATTTTATTATTTAAAGTTACTTTAAATTCAAAAATAAATGCTTGACAATAATACATATTGATGTACACTCCGATAAGTTTTTAATTTTGCCTTTTTACACAAATATATGTTATTATTCTAATACGAGTCTCTCGCCTGTACCTAATGAATCGAATATTAGGTTATTTGCAATAATTAAAAAAAAAATAATATTATGTACTTTTCTTTTGTCTTTATAATAATATGAAATACAGGTGTAAGTAGATACTTACGATATTCTACACGGCTTGTCTTGTCTATATCGTTCGTTATCTACTTTAACTTGCTTTATACAGCAGGTTAAGTTTCATTATCAATCACTTACTTTTTCAATTTTCCTGTTATGATAGTTGTGTACTCAGATTTATTTAATTTATTAAATCATACCCTTTAACATATTTTGATTAAAATAGATAAATTTGAATTACACAAATTTTGACTATTTTTATTTTTATGTGCGTAATATCCTGCTACTTATCTTATAATATGCATTTTAAAAATGACAACAACAGCTAATTAAAATAATCATTTTTATTGCTTTTCTTGTAGAAAAATGCTTTGTGATTATGAACATTTAAAAAATTATTAGTAATATCTGTAACGCATTATATTCATTAATTTTCTTGTAATACATTTTTCACGTTTTCTTTAAAGATTTACGAAATATTTATGCAATACAGAAATGTTTTATCAAAACAAAAATCATTAATGATTTTTAAAAAGGTAATCATTTTAAGTAAATATTATTAATTTTGTTCATGAACAAAAAATATATTTAATAAAGTGTATAATTTATTATAAACAATTATTGCAAAAATAACCTTTTCAATTGTAAATTCCTAAGTGTACCATAGACAATGTAATTTATAAAATTTATATCTACATATTTTATCAAATTTTAAATAAATGCAAAGAAATTATATAACTTTCCAAATATTCGTTTCATATTCAATATTGCCAACATATCACAATGCTTTCGTCTACAATTTATATTTGTGTTTAATTACATCATATATTGTCGAAGCATACATTTATAAAATAAAAGAAAATTTTATTACAACTGGATATTATAATGTTGTTCAGATTCTGAATAAAAATATAATAATTGTTCTACATATTACCTCATCATCGTTACTTTTTTGTTCGGTTATATTGCATCACTGCTTGTATTCTGCTATGGCCTCTGCTTCTGCTACAACTACGTGGTCAATGCTTATAGCATATATATGTACAAGCAAATGGCAATCAACAAAAGACGGCGGAAAACAGCAGCTCGATTCTGAACGAGCGAACAGCGAATTATTTTATTTATTTTTTTTTTATCTAAAAATGTCGCTGATTTAGTCTATAAATTTCTGTAACAAAGTCAGTAAGTATATTTTTAATTCTTTAAATTAAATTTATTTAATCAGTGAATTAAAAACCATAACATATTTTTGTTATCATTATAAAAAGTTACTTACTAATCATCGTTTGACATCTGTACACAGATTTTCAAGAAAAAATTTAACATGGCTTCTGTAAATAAGCCAACTACAGAGCTAGAAGATTGTTTCGATATTCAAGAAAATTCTACGAAATTAAATCAACCTGATTTTGAGGTGTTCAGTTTAACAAACACTGATAATTATTCTAAGATCGATATAGATAGAAAAGTATTGTTCTTAAGAAATATTTTGGATAAAGATTTAAAAGCTGCAGACTTAAAATGGTCTCTGTTTATTGCTGCCTGTCACACCTATCGTTATGACACATGTCTTAGGCCTTTTCCACCCATGTATATAAAAAATGAAACAAAAGACATTGATTCTTTAGTAAGCAAAGTATATCTTAATATTTTGACATACATTTTAATTATTTCTAAATTTAATTAATTCTTAAAGAGGAAAGCTGTTGAAATCATTCCACCTCTACCAATACTTGTTCAAGAACTAAAAGAACCAAATATTTACGCAAGAAAAGCAGAAACTATCGAATTATTATTCTGGGTTCTCATAAAATTAAAAGATATGCATATCAAAACCGTTAACAAAGAGTGTGTAAGTTAAAATTTAATTTATCTCTAATAACTTTGAATACAATCAATCTTCTTATTTCTTATATATTGTATTGTTTTTTAGCATGATTCTGTTCTTAAAAGGGTCGGCTCCCAAATGGCAATTGCATCACCAAATTTGATCTTCCAAGTTGCAAGTGGCAAACAATCTTCATCTGAAGAAAGGTGGCGAAAAATTGCCAAAGGACACTCCACATTTTATGCTTATCATGGAAGTCGATTAGAAAATTTTCATTCCATTATTCACTATGGACTACAACAACATCTGTGCAAAGTACATGAACTTTTTTTTAATTAGAAATACAATTTAAGCTATAATGTTTTTATATTGTTTGGTATAATTGCAGAATTCAGTATTTGGAAAAGGAATATATTTATCTAATGAATTATGTATCAGTTTACCTTACAGTCCTGTTGGATATGGATGGGGTGGAAGTATATTAGGAAGTGACATGAGTTGTGTGGCATTATGTGAAATTATAAATCATCCAGATGTAAAAATAGGAGACACGGGTAACTAAAAAGTATAATATTAATTGAAAAAAAGTAACTCACTTCCTTTGAATGTTAAAAATCTAAATATTTGTTTATATATCGAAAGAGCAAGATGATTTTAAATAATTTTAAATATTATTATTTACAATTATTTAGCAATTCTATCCACGGATGATAGAAAAGTACTACCTGAATCAATTGGTGCAGATATACCTAACAAATACTGTTTAGTATTAAACAATGATTTAGTTAGAATTAGATATCTTCTAGTATACAGTCAAGAGTTTGGTCGTCTAAGGTAATTGATTGCAACGTTTTAATTGGCTTATTAACCTTACTTATCTAAATTATTAAAGCTACTATTACTCGTGTTTCAGATCATCGTGCAATAACGGACTTTTAGGATGGCTCAAACATCACAAGTTATTAACTTTTATGATCGGTTATGCTGTATTACTTGCTTCTGTTGGATTATCTCATAACAAGAATGTTGAGAGATATATCAAGTCACTAATACAAAAGTTTGACTTGGATTGATAAACAATTATAAGAAAATTTGCAACTTACTGATTAGGTAAATTATAATGTATATTCATTTTATATATTGTATACTTGTACTGAATAATTGCTAGTAAATATAAGCTGAATTTTCTAAGTCATCGTTTTCATTTATCAAAATATAAAGTATTATGTACAATAAAATATGAGATTTGTATAATAAAATCTGTACAGATAACATAATAATATTTTAAAATACTTAATGCCTTGTTAATACTATAGGAAAGTTCTCAGTTACAAGATAATCGTCTTCAAACACAACAATCAAATTGACTTCAAATTCTAAAAGAAAAAAACAAACTATTAAATTAAATATTATAAGAATGAGTATTATTATTGAATGTATTTAAATTTTTAATCAATTCTTAGTTATGCAAAAATTCTTACCAACTTTAAAATTACTGGTACTTAATGTAGGACAAGTAAACAGTCGTGGGAATATCATGTATATAGGTATTGCGAGTCCTGAACACACATTACCTTCACCAATTTGGATGTTCTGGATTTCTGTTGCTAAAATGTAATTAAAAAGATTTTAAATAAAATTCAAAAATTATTAAGAGATTAAAGTTAATAATAATACCATCTCTTGAATATCCTTCTACACATCCACAAGTTTCAACCCGCACTAATTGCAATTCAATGGATTTAATGACAGCTTCAGAATGTTCAATTACCACTTCGCCAGTTAATGGTTCAGAAAGCTTACAATTTATTGAATCTAGTTTCCCAGAAATACAAAATTTTGGAACTGTACTTCTATCTCTTGTATTCTGAAGAGATTCGGGCATAATTTGAAATAACACAGTTCTATTAGGTTCTTTTTCAGATATTTTTGTAAATTTATCTTCTACAATAAACTCCAGTGATTTACTGACATCTTTGGCAAGGAAACTTCTTTTAATGTCACAACGAATAGTGTATTGTATATTCACAAATACTCCATGATAAGTCTCGTATAGAGTTTTTGTGCCACGAGGTTTCAGTGGTAATTCAAAAGGTATCTCTGTTTTACCACTTGGAATTTTTCCTACTGGAGCAACTTCTATCGTATATTGTACCAGTTGTATTGGCTAGATTTACAAAACATTGAAGCATATTAATATATAATCATTGAAAAACTTAGTTTTGTATTTAGAGCAGTTTACAAACCTTTACTGAATTATAGAATGCTTCAAATATTCCAACAGTCTTTGAACTTAGTTGAAGGTTTACTGCCCCTTCCATTGTTAAAAAAATTCCATCATGTTTTATATCAGAATTAGTTTGTAACAATATCAAGCCATTAACGATTTCCTATTATCAAAACCAAAATTTAAGAATACGATACAATCAAATTTATGAATACAACAGTTAAATACAAAAGATAAGTACATAGATAAAAGTTGCTTTTTTAAATAATGTTAACTGTGAAATAACACTTTCTAACCTCGAAAAGATTAAAGAACAAAAGGCGAAAAATAGAAACTTACTCCTTCGTGATAAATTTTACTGGCTCTTTTTGTCCTAATGTCAATATTAATTGACATTTTTTCGAAACCAATATTTTCTTAATAAAAAAGATTGATTTATTGACTTTTTAAATTATTGGTTTAGTTTATTCATTTTTATTTTCGTATACTTTCATCTGCTGTTCAATACAGACAAGTATACAACTTTAAACATATAATCCATAATCCATTCGGACTATGCTCTGGAAACATTATTGTACACTGGAATAAGCAATCCTGTACATCGCATTCGAAATCATGTAGATGAATGTATCTTATAAGATATTTTTAGAGATAGATTAATATATCTAGCTTAAAGCTAATGTAGCTTAACATTGCGATAAACAAAATCTCATATAATAACTTTGAAATTTTAAACATGAGAAAGAAGGACCACCAAAATATAGACGATGAAGTTATGAATAATCTTAAAAAGTAATACACGTTATTTCCTCGAATATTTCAATAATTAAGATAATCGGTTTAGCAATCTGTATTTAAAAATATATTGTATTTTTTCAGTATATTCTAATCAAAATACCTGCAAATTAAACAATACTTTTTTTGTATTTGCCTTAAAAGTCAACTACTGGAAAATTTTAACATCGAAATAATTAACTTGTGTGGTTCAAAATCTTAGCCATTCTATTTGTTTTCTCTGCGAATTTGGTAATAAACAAAACTATTTAAACAAAAGAAACTATACTAATATGATATTAGTTCAGCGACTCACAACTTAGCGAACTATTCAAATAGTTTAACACTCCACTCTGTATATAAAAATCCTAACACGCCTTTATTTCTTGCACGAATTTTACCTTTAAAAGAGCATCTTAAGTAACTTCGGTAAAGTTTATTATATTTAAGCATATAAATGTAGGGTCAATGCTTAAATGTACACAATCGCTTTATTATTCTAAATAGAATAATTATCTATTTCGATTTAGAGCGTATCATAAATTTCCGGCAGATCAAATACAAGGATACTTATACAATACCGAAAATGAATTGATTGGCATGTATAATAACCTCGATAACAATGTACATAATTATTAGCACAATGTTATAGTCTCATTACCCGTGTAATCAAATTATAAGATGAAGCAGTTAAAATTAAAATCTAATTAGCTCAAAATGTATGTTGCGGTGAAATAAGATTGATCTTGCTCGCAAACCAAATTGGAAGCATTCTGTGACAATTGGCTACGTATCTTACACGTTTAAAGCTCAACCTTAAATACATAACTTGACATCTCCGGAATGCAGGCGATCAATATGTGTACGTGAGCCGAGTATGAGCTAGAGATTACTTGGGGCAGTCGGGGCCCAAGTCCAATACAAAGCACGAAGGCGCAGCGATGTTGCGCGGACACGTTGTTGCGGGGCGACGCGAGCAAAGTGGGGCGCACCATGACCCACGTCGCACGCCACGCGATCTCTCAAAGGGGCGTTTAAAAGGACAGCCAAAAAATTCAAAAGCGGCAGTTAAAATCCAGAAGAGAGCCTCATGCTGTCGCGCACCGTCAAGAAGCGTTCGGAGCTGTCCGGAGCGGTAAGTGGACGTAAGTGCTAGTCGCACAATTCATCCTCGGGCAACTTCGGCCCTAGCCGGACAGTCGGGAGCCAATAGGAGGCTCGGCCCCATGCCCGAGCGGGGCAAACTTCCGGCGACTGGCCACTTTCAAACCGGGAAGCAAACGGCCGAGACGCGCGCACAACTGCAGCCGGCGCGCACACAGGCAAGCAAATAAGCGATCCCGCCCCGTCCGTGCAAGCAGCCCAAGGCCCGACGCAGTGTGTGCTCGTCGCTCCCTGTTTCCCCACCCCCCGCATACCGCACTCTCGAGTCGACGGTTGGCCAGAGAAGCGGGAAAGAACATAAGCGCGCGCGACTTTGCGTCGAACAGGACACTTTGTTGGAAATCCTTTCGTTCAAGGGAAACGAGCTGCTGTTGTCGGCGATGGCGTTGAGAAGTCGAGCCGTTAATCTGGTGAGTGCCCAGGCCCGCTTTCTCGAGGTGCCCGCTTTCCCGATGTGGAGGCCGACGCCGAAGCCGCGTTTGAGAGAAGGGGTGCGCGCGACCGTTGGGAATCACAGGCTGTTTAAATGCCCACCCGACAGTTAAAGCCTCTATGTCTCGTTGCAATCCGTACGCCTCCAGAGCTCGAGTCCTTTCATCGAAAACAGACGCGAGTGGTCCTGCGCTACCGGGAAAAGCGGTCCTTGCGAGATTTTCCCAAAACTTTGGGCGGCGGGTTTCCTTTATTTTCCTTGTACCACTCGCTCTGTCTCTCTCTAGCGCGCACTCTCTCCGGAGGGATTTTGCGTACTTTCCTACGATACTTGGCTTGTGTCCTCGCTCTTTTTATCAGGCCTACGGAGAGATTTCGCTGGAGATTTCGAGAGATTTCGCATTAAACGAAACTGCGTAATATCTAATAAGATATTTGCATTGAAACAAATATGGAATGATTTTATTAGTTAATATAAATGTATGTTTTAATACGAACAAGTTTTGTGAAAGCCATGAATGTTTTTTTTGAAAAAAGAATGATTTTTCGGCATTGTGTACACAATTGATGCCTTGTTCGTTCGACTATATGCTGAGCATGACCGTTGGCATGTTTACATTTTTTCATTTCTATGAAAGCAAAATGTACGTCAAAATCGTCATCTACACATGTAATTATATGGTGGTATCGGTGCTTAATAATAAAAAACATTTTTGATTGATTAAAATGGAATCGTTTTTCTTTATGTTGATAGCACTAATATATTTATAATTTGTAATGCTCCAGTATTTATTTGAACGCAAAAAATTGCATAATTTAGTTACTCTGCACTTTTCATTTTGATATTATTTAGATAAGTTTAATTTTAAAAAACTTAAAACTACAAGTTACCAGAGCAAGAATGAGTTAAAACGCAAGAAATTTCGTAATTAAATTAATAAAAAGTTATGTTGGTATACTTAATCTCCCATGCGAATTGAGTGAGAAAAAGGATAGTTTTTATACAAAACTGTTTAAGAATTGTTAAATCCATTTATGTATAATGCATCTGCTCACTCAAAATCGATCATTAGCACGTACATAATCTAAATTTAGGTGCCGAAGTTTTTATTAGCGTACAATTTTTTCGTGCGCGTAGTTACTTCTTGCAAAAATTAATTTAATACAATTGTACATAAGCAATGACATAATCAAAATTATTTAATTAAACAGTCTAACAAAATTAAAAATATTTAATAATGTGTTTTTTTAATTTTTAGAATGTTATTAATCAAGAGAATGTGAAGAATGTGAAATCAATGGCACTAGTCCCAGGGCAAACACGAAGAGCTGCCCTGGGTGAAATTGGTAATAGAGTTATCAGTCATAGAACAAATGACTTGACAGGTAAATCTAGTCAAACCACAAAAGACAAAGTTCTACTGAAGAAGCCACTGATAACAAAGCAGTCCCACCTTAAGATTGAAAAAGTTGAGAAAGTTGAGAAAGTTGAGAAGGTTGAAAAACTTGAAAAACTTCAAAAAGTTGAAAAAATTGAGAAGGTTGTTAAAAAAACACAAGTGCAAATAAGTAAACCAGTTGTAAAAACTGAAATTCACATTGATAGTCAACCATTGCAAGATGTGAAAAAAAATGAGACTGATAGCGATGCAATTAAGAAAGACTCTGATTCAAATATAGCCAAGAAAGAGACAAATTCCTTTTCTTCAGATTTGATAACAATCGAAGATATTGACGAAGATGATAGAAAAAACCCGATCCTTGTTTCTGTATATAGTAACGACATTTATGCACATCTGAGAGATTTAGAAACACAGTTTCCTGTAATGAAAGGATATTTACAAGGGCAGGAAGTCTCACCCAAAATGAGGTGTGTACTAGTAGATTGGTTAATAGAAGTCCATGAGCAATTTCATTTAATGCAAGAGACTCTATACCTAACAATTGCCATCATTGATAGATTTTTGCAGGTACCTTTTTGTGTTTTATGTAAAGTGCTTTATTTTGTTAATTGAGATAAAAAATAATATTCTGATTTCTTTTGTAGAGTTTTAAACTGATTACCCGCAAAAGGTTACAATTAGTGGGTGTAACAGCTATGTTTATAGCTAGTAAATATGAAGAAATGTACTCTCCAGACATTAGCGATTTTGTGTACATTACTGATAATGCTTATACAAAAGCAGAAATCTTGCAAATGGAAATGCTTATGATAAAAACACTTGAATTTTCATTTGGAAGGCCACTTCCCTTACATTTTCTTAGGAGATATAGCAAAGCTGGAAAGGTAACCAAATATAAAAAAAAATTGAATTTATTGTACTAAGCAATTACATTTATTTAAAAAAACTAAATTTGTAAATATGATTTAATTTTAGGCTCTACCTATTCATCACACAATGGCAAAATACTTCTTAGAGCAATGTCTAGTTCATTATGAAGTCTGCCATCATCCACCCAGTTTAATAGCAGCTGCTGCAATATATCTATCCTTCCTGTAAGTATTCAGCTATCTAATACTTCAAAGTTAAATATCAGTGAAAAAAATTTCAAGTATCTTCATTTAAATAAAATAATTTTTTTAGTCTACTGGGAAATGATACTCTTAGGGAAGGTGATCTTATTTGGTCAAAAACTCTTGTTCACTACAGTACATATAGGATGAAAGATATAATGCCAGTGGTGAGAGAAGTAGCCGCTATAATGATCAATGCTGAAAAGAGCAAATATCAGGCGGCTCGAAGGAAGTATACGAATCCTAAACACATGAAAATAAGTCTCCGTCCGGAATTAAAGTCTCCAACTTTGGTTGATTTGGGGAATCATAGGAATGAATGAATCAATTTTGTATTTTGCTACAATGAAGTGTATGATTAGTTGCGATACATAAGGATCTACCGAATGACTTTGTTACTGCCTCTTTAGAGCATTACAAGCAAAAAAAAATTCAACTCAAGTTCCCTGTCGATACTCTTCTTTGTTCCAAAATTAGAAGGAAAACCCTTTTAAAATTTAACTTTAACAGATGTTTTATTTCATCTAGAAGATAAATTTTAAAGAAGTTAAATCTCGAAATCGTGATCATTTAACGACAGCCATAAGTGTATTTATTATAACTATTAACAAAATAAAGGAAATAACAACTCAAGTTATAAAAATAAATTTCAATTACAGTATTTAAAGTATTTTAACACATATGGCTGTCTTGTTATCACTTCATTTTATAATATATCTTATCCTTTGGTATTTTAACCACTGCCATAATGGAAAATTGACTGTTAAATGTCAATTATCCAAATGTCAAAATGCTTGATATAAATTGATATATTTTTACGTGATAATTTAATATTTTTACCCCTTTTAATAAAAATTTAGTAATAATTTTATTTAGTATAGTCAGATATTTTAATCAAAATATAATGGTAATTACGAAGGTTTTTGTATTGAGTCACTATTGCTAACTATTTTTACCTCGTACATGTTTATTCACGCAGTAAATAATATTTTGATGCAAAATATTTTGATAAAAATATTTCTTACGTGATCACAATGATTTTTTAATAGAATTTATTTTAAAGCATGAGCCCGTTTATTTGAAAACTACGAAAAATTAAATTTACTGTAATTTGGAGATCGAATTAGTTTCAAACAAAACTTTTGCAGGTGCAAAAATATACTTATTTTCGCAATAAAATAAATTGTGATTCGAAAAATTTACATTGACAAAATTTCTTCTCACTTACAGCTAAGTTTTAAAAACGCTAATTTTGTATAGATTTAATTTTTAATATATTACAAAGAGTGAACGAACACGTTAAAGTGTGTGAGAAACCGTCTGATCGTCTTATGTAAAATATCTTATGTTTGTAAATAAAAGCGTAAGCGTTAAGATATTTCTCTTCTCTTTTATTATGGCGAAATAATAATTTTTTATATATATAGATAAATTAATAATAAGTCATATACAAAGATGAACTATTTTATTTAATCTACATTTTGATGTAAAAACAAAAAAATTAAATTCTCGTTCCTTTTTCTTAAGTTCAAGTATAAAACTATTCCTAAATATTTTATTTAACATTATATGTATACACATATAACTAATGTAAAATAAAATACTTTGAATGTTATCACATTTCTATAAAATAGAAAACATATCAAGCTTCCAATTGCTTGATTTTTCTTCGGGTGCTTGCAGTAAATGTGGCTCTGTAAATAAGATTTTTTATTAATTGATTTAAAAAAATTTACATTACTAAATTAATTGTAAAAATAAATATACTAATAAAATATGTAGGTTTTTATAAAAGAAATGTTTACCTAATAGATTTGGTGCTGAACCAGTTGGAAATGGTTGATTTGTACTTGTACTGCTTGGGTCATCACTATCAAAATTCTTGTTTTCAAATACAGAGGGCCATATTTCACGTTTCCCTTTGAATATGTCATCTAAAAACTCGTTCATTAAATCGTACAATTCTTCTGCTAATTCGTCACGGTTTATAAATAACAGCATTTCCGAAATATTGCGAACCTCGTCTGTGCATGAAAATATATTTTTGTTGATTATTGTATGTTATTTATTATTATTTTAAATTAAAAGCAGAAATTATTTGAAAAATAATACCAACCTCTTTGCTGATATGTCCGGCTGACTAGATCATGCAGAGTTCGAATAAGGGCAAGATCTTCATACATGCCACCTTCTTTAATACTTTGGAGCTTGCGCTGGTGTTTCCTGCGATTTTTACTAGATCTGTATGTTCGTCCTGTAGTATGCGAAGCCTGAGATGTCCTTGTCACCGTAGAACCAGCAATACTCGTTGTATCACTTATCAGGTCACTAAAGTCCCGTTGTATTCCGTCTCTATTAGGGTCGTCTTCAAAGTCAAATTCCGATTTTATCAATGCGGAGGATGTAGCTTTCTCGCGAACTACAATTAATCGATTTTTATACTTGTGGAAGTTCTCTTTGTGTTCTCGAATTTGAGACAACATGAATTCTGCATGATCTTTAATCCCTGGCTTCACCATCGTTTCTATTAATTAACGGTTGATAATAAGTTAGAATGATAAAAATCTTAAAAAAATATTGTCTAAAGTATTACATTAAAAGTACATAAATCAGAATAGCTAATTTACCTATTAAATCTTCTCGATTCATACAATAAGCATCTGTCCACGCTTGGTGCCAATGTCTTCCCTCGCATAACGTTGCTATAGCATCTGCATATCTATTTAAACGTTTTGATAAAATAACTGCAGCTTCTTCATATCTTTTATCCTGCAGTAATCTTTTTACTAAATCTTCATATAATCCATTTAATTGATTAGCACTAAAAATGTACACGTTAATTTGAATTGTATAAATATAAAAAATTAAAAACAAATTTAAGGTCAAAAAGACCTAAAACTAAATCTTATAAAAAGCTAATCATTATGAATAAATTAACCTTAAGTTTAATTTTATGGCGGTGACAATTGCATCCTGCCAACAGCAAGCCAGCTTGAATGCAAAAAGCGCTTCTTGAAAGTTTTCCGCCTTGGTGTACATAATACCAGCCTCTCGATATTTTGTCTTTGACAGTAAATACTTGGCGTATGCCTCTGTGACTTTTTTATATTCAGTACTTTTATTACGGAAAAGTTTTATACCTTTACTAAACAGCCCATGAGTTTGAATAAAAACCATACACTCATCAAACTTTTCAGGGATTTTTGCTATATATTCTAAGGCGGAATTGTATCGTTTAAGATGTTTATCGATGGTATACTTCATGTAATTCTCTTCAAGTTTCTTTAAATTATTAAGAAATGATATATACTCTTTCGGGTCCTTCTGAGACTTTTGAGCAACTAACATGACAAGGTCAAAGTCATAAGTGCCCAGAGCTACATCAAACAGAACATTCACATCTACCATGTATAGCAAGTATTTGAGTGCCTCATCCGTTGAAAAGACCTCAGTACCCTCATGTTCACGAGATTGCATTTCTTTTATTTTTAAGAGAGCCTTTTCTAAGCCAACTTCCCTCTGTGTCTTTACTAAACAAATAAGAATAGGCTGAAAATAAATATAGAAAAATAAATCATTCATTTTAATAAGTTATTATGCCATAATATTTTAATTTTTAATTTTACTTGAACAAACTCTCTTGAATTTTTCTCCATTATCTTCATTAATAACTCACAGATTGTATCAATTTTTCGAGAAATATCTTTACTTGATTCTCGATTTTCGTAACTACTAGCATAAGTCGTTCTTGTAACATCTTCATTCTTTAGATCCGATAAGAATAGGCTAAGCCAATTAGGATTTTTTATATCATTTAAAAATTTCTCGGCATTATTAATAAATAATTCAGGATTGTGATCGTATAAAATATTCAAATCTATTCGTTCCTTCCGCATAATATCAAAGGCTTTTAAGTAATCCAAGCTGTCTATTAAGGAACCAATTATGGCAAGGGATAAAACTCGTGGCTGAACGCATTCCAAATTACCTCGAGGCATTTGTACGATTGTTTTAGCACATTTTGGCACAACTATAACTAAAGTTGAGCCTCTTTCCATTCGTCGAATGTTTAATTCTAAATAATAATTTGAAATTTAATCAAAAACCTCTTTTCCTTTAAGGCTTAATTTAAATTAATATACATTGAAATAAAAAAAAAACAAACAAAAAAACATTGTTACATTTTTGCTTGTTTCTTATAATTGGTAATAAATCTTGAAAAATTAACTCAAACCTTGTGTATTTTTTAATTCATTTGAATGATTTTCCCAGGATTGAATAGTTAAATTTCTGTGACATAATTGATTAAGACCAGTTTCGTTCAGTTTAAAACAAATCAATGCATGTTGTAATGTAGTAACAAGCAAAAATTCTGAATGTACAAAGAATGAACTGATATTATTAGCCACTTGCTTCCCATCGACATACAAAACGAATTTTCGCGTGAGTGCAAGTATGACCTCCTTTGTATCAAACATAACAAACTCAACTTTGATTGCAGCTCTTGTTAAGTTTTCATTTGATATTTTTAATTCAGTTTTTGATATGCCATCCCGATCATTATAAGAATATACTTTATTATTAACAACTATGTAAGCTGTTGATGAATCAGATGATGCAATGATGTGTTCAATTTGACCTGGCATTTCATGTACCAACCTAGAAGTGTCAAGGGTGTTGCTTTAAAAGCGATATTTACTTAAAAAATGGGGCTTTTACTTACTTGGCATCAATAAGTATTTCATCTAGAATATCAATGTCTAATAACTGTAATTCATACAAAGAACTCTTTACACCTAATGATAAAGAACACAAAATAATGTTTGGTTTATACCAAAATAAATGTTGAATTAAATGGCGAGAATATTTGTGCGCATTTTTAAAACCAAAATCAATATTGTAAGTTTTTGTATTAACGTATTGGGATTCCCAAGATTCCTGAAAAAAAAAATTATTTCTAAATAAAATTTGCTTTTAAACTTTTTAAAAATTTGATTACAACTTACATTTTTATTTTTACAAAGTATTAATTTGTTGTTACTTAAAAGAACCAAAAAGTGATTTGAGTTAATTTCGCAACCTTCAATGTAATTTTTTGGTGCAAATGTTACAGCATTAACAGGATCATTGAAACGCAATGTTTGTTGAGCCATTGGTGGTGGAACAATACCGTCTTTAAAACATGTTGTAAGAACTTTATCACCGTCAATTACACCAATAACAGCTTTATCTGTAATTTCTTTTCCTTGGCTGTGACTAACAGTCCAAAAAAACGTGTAAACAGTACTATTCATTGATGATAGTATTAAAAGATCCTTATCATTTGAAGGACACCAAGTAACAAACAATATTGGGTTTATTTTGGTATAACTTAATGTTTGTTTTAAATACCAATGATAATTTTTTTCTGCCCATAACTGAACAGTCATTTCACCAATATCAATATCTTTATACCAAACTGACAGTATATCAGAATCTCTTGACCAAACCAAATCAATTACCTAAAAAAACGTTCCAATCAATCAACATTTTACAAAATTATTTGTGCACTTACTTTAACATTTTTTGAACCAAAGGGAAGAACAAATTCTCTATGCAAAAGTCCATTTTTTTCAAAAAGTACTACAGCATATTTATTTGGCAATTTTCGAGTTGCTGCAATAAGATTTCCTGAAGGTTTCCATGATAAATTTTCCTCTAAACAATCTACTAATTCACTGGTATACTGAACTACACCTTCTCTATTAAAAACTTTAAATCTTCGTCCATGTGCATTTTTATCAAAATAACTAACAGCAAACAAGGTACCATCTCCTTTCCAAGTAATTTTTGGTAGACCACTGTCTGCTGTTGTTCCATGAACAATATCTACTTTTGCTTTAGCAGCAGTTTTACCTTCAGATCCATGAAATTGAGTTTCTTTTTTACCCCATCCAACAGTTATAAATTGTTTTTCCCCAAAGTCCACTGACATTAAATTTACCTAAGTGAAGATAATCATTTTTTATGTCATATTCATTAAAAAAAATATATATGCAAATATTTACCTCTTTTAAAATATCAAAATTTGATGATAGAGTCATCACAACATTATTTTTTGTTACAAGTATAACAACTTCATGATCTGGACTTAAATTTATATCGTGCAATCCACAAGGGAAAATTGCAATTTCTTCACCTTCTAAAATTGTTTCAGTTACATGCGTGAAGCAAATTACAAAACCCTCTTCAAAGGCGACATAAATTTCTTCATTGACACTGGAGTAAACAATACCAATTGGGGTAGCTTCATCATGTTTAGAAACTATTTTCTGATCAACAATTTTTTTACCAGTTTCAATTGAAATTACAAGTATTCTTTTAGAATTTGTAACAATGTAATATCTATCTTTATCAAAATCATAACAACAATGACACCCTTCATGTGGAAGAAAGTTATCCTCATCAAATGTTTGTGCTTTCTGTGTCTCTATCTTTAAATTTTTCATGATTGTTTTCAATACGCGAATTATACGACACTAAAAAATAAATCACATATAAAATGATTTAATTTTATTTATAAGTACATTATTAAAATATTTTAAAACTATCATACCTTAAAATTCAATCTAAAAACTGATTTTATATTAAAATATTATTTTGAATCATAAGATGATATTAATATATCACTGCATTAAATTTGTAATGACATACTTATGAGAATTTAAATCTTTTTAAAAAAATAGATACATGACTACTGTTAATATCGTGCTTCGTCTTCTCGTGCAAACCTAAAATTTGGTTATAATAAGCAGTGTTTCGAACTACACATGCGGCATTGATTCTTATATCTATATATAAAATGTATGTGTCAGATCATCCTATATGCAAGTTCGAACTACGAATCAGGTTCGAATATAATAAAACATACATATAAACTGATATAAACTATAATGTAGCCGATAATAACTTCATATTTCTTCTTTTATTGTTATGAAGTAACGATATCAACTTTAATCAAAAACTTTTTCTAGAATTTTTTTATAAAATTGCATAAAATGTACTTTGCTGTTAAAAATAATAATGTCAAACTTGACCTTGTAACGAAGTTTATGTTATAAAATAATATTAAAATAATTTTTAATCATGAATTTTCGTATTTAAGCAATTGTTTGCAATTATTAGTATACTATTATATGTACAGGTAATGCATTTTACATCAGAAAATAATTATTAAACTAATGTTTGTTTTGGGATCATTACAGGTTATAAATTACTTTGAAATGTACAGATCAAACTCATGATAATTTAAAAATAAAATAGAAAGTAAGTATTGAAAAAACTTTATTATTCAAGCATATTTAAATAGAGTCATAATTCTATAGATTAAATCATTTATGTAATAAAGTTTTATTTATAAAATTTAAGTTTCTTCTATTAAATATATTTACTTTCATTTAGAGTCATTTTTATCATTAAAGAAGGATACAATTCTATCATTACTTTTAAATAATTAATGATTGTCATACAATTCTAACATGTACATTTGATTATGTATTTTTAAATATAATAAAAATAGAAAAATATTTCAAGAATAATATTCTTACTTTTTCAACTAAGTAATTATTTTTATTATTTTCTTTTAAATAAAATGCAATAACATTTTCAGTATTATAATACGTCAAAATGGATAAGGAAATACAAATAGGTTCTGAAGTAGATCAAAATATAGTTGCAAGTAATTTTATTTTTTCAAGCCCAAATATTATTCCAAGTCCAGAGAAAATAAATAATTTTAATTCTCAATTTGACAATGTATTTGGTGGTAAATCAACTCACACATACGAACCATCTTTTACATTTGCAAAACCTGCAATTATTGAAGCACAAGATTATACAGATAATACTAAACTAAATAGTTTAAACAGTTTAAAACAAAGTAATGAAATTCAAAGATCTTCTCCTTTTACTGCAAAAGATATAAAGAAAACATCAGCATTTAGTCAATTAGAAAAGAATTGTAAAAGAATTGATGATGTTAAATTAAGTATCTCTACATCTATCACTTGTTCAGATGTTCCTGATTCTCTGCTTGTTAAATCTGTAGCTAAAGAATATTTTGAGCAATTTGGAGAGATTCTTAAGATAACTATTCGACCAAGAAGAAGAACGATTACGATATATTATCCTTCAATAGATATAGCAAGAATAGCTTATCAAAAATCAGGATCCTTTTTGGGACATGACTTTAAAAAGGAATGGACAACTTCTGATATGTTGCTAAGACCAAAAAAAAAGGAAACTTTAAAAGGAAAAATTACAAGTTTCTTAAATTTAGATGAAGATGTGAAAGAAGAATTGGAAGCTTTAAAAGGCTTAGAATATAATTTACCAGATCCACAGAATTTAAAAGTTTTAAATGCTGCTGCAAAAGCCAAAGTAAGAAAAGCAAAAGTTGTAGCTAATAAAGAAGTTGTTGCAAATAAAAGATCTGTCATTCCAAAATCAAATATTAGAGTTGCAAAACCAAGAACATTACCAGATAAATTAATTCCTAAACCTGAAATACAAGCTGTCAATCAAAAGATCATAATACCCAGTGCTAGTTTAGAGGAATTACAAACTCAAGTGCGCCAAGTGGGTACAACTTCAGAAGAAAAATATAAAGTAAGAATACTGTAGTTATTATGCACATAAATTAATATTTTACTGAAAAATTTACTTTCTTGCATTTAAATTCAATACAAATTATTTTTTTCTATAATTAGTTATAATTCTTCAAAGAACTATGATATTAGGTGGTTAAATAATTCTTTTTAATTTTGTGATATATATAATTTTTAATATAATCCTTACAATTTTTCTTTTAAAGATACTTGATGCTCGGGATAGATTGATGAAATTAAAGCAAGGAAAACAAAAAAGCTTAACAATTTCCAAAGTAACTAAAGGAACTTGTCCAGACATGTGCCCTGAAAAAGAAAGATATATGCGTGAATTTCAAAGACAACTTACTACTTACGAACAAACAGACAATGCTGATTACAAAATAAATCATTGGGCAGCAGTAAAACAATATTCTCGTTCTTCTGCAGATCAAGAAGAACCTATGTCACATGATTTAAGGCCTGTAAAGTCATTAAAGATGACAATGAGTTATTTACTGCATGAAATTGCAGATCTTTGTGAAGATGATGATGCAAATTTAACAGAATGGTATCACTTTTTATGGGACAGAATGCGAAGCATTCGCAAAGACATAACACAACAAGAATTGTGTTGCATAGAAACCGTAGAACTTGTTGAACAATGTGCAAGATTCCATATACTATCCTCTGAAAGACTGTGTGCTGAAGAAGCTTCGGTTTTTGATCCCAAAATCAACAGTGAAAATTTGACTAAGTGCCTACAAACTTTGAAATATATGTACCATGACTTAAGGGGAAACGATATATCCTGCAAAAATGAGCCAGAGTTCAGAGCTTATATAATTTTATTGAATTTAAATAATGGTACTTTTATTTCAGATCTTAGTACATTACCACCTTCTGTGCAACATTCAGCTGAGATGAAGTTTGCATTAGATGTTTATTCAGCTATTGCTATGGACAATTATTGTAGATTTTTTAAGCTTGTTCGTAAAACGACATATTTGAATGGATGTATTTTATTACGTTATTTTAATCAGGTATAATACATGTTTTGTGTACAAATTATTTTTGAGACAAAAAGTTATTTGAAATTTTCTGATACACATGTAACAGTAATATATTTTAAAAATAATTTTAGTTAGGAATGGATCTGATATCTGCAACTTTGAAATATCTGTAGTTTTTATATTTGCTCAATGTTGAAAAAAAAATTAAATTACATTTATCATAAACGACATTTATCTTAAAATGCAAATAATTGACATTGTATGAAACGAAATTAATTAGGTTTATTTTTGCTCAAATAAAAATATATATATGTTATGTCAAATTGTTTAAAGGTACGCGTGAAAGCTTTATCAGTCATGGTAAAAGCATACTGTCGAATGTCGGGAGCTACAGAGTACCCACTTTATGAATTAATTGATATTCTGGGATTTGAAGATGAAGAAGAAGTATTTGACTTTTGTTCTCGCGTAGGTCTGAAGTGCGATAAAGAGAGTTTGTACATAAAATTAAACAGAGAAAGTTTCCACAGACCAGAAAATAATATGGAACAAGGTAGAGCTTACAATCTTGTACTGTCTAAAAGGCTGTCTCTGGGTCAAACAGCTGGTCAATGCATTGCTGGTGGGCCTTGGCCAGAAAAAACTTATGAAAATCACAAACCACATAGCAGTTTTGATTCTCAAGGATATCTATTACCTTCATCCATAAATGCTCAAGATCAAAATTTAATAGATCCTTATGAATTTATGGATGCTGATGTTCAATTCAGCAGTGAACAAAAAGGTATCCAATCTACCAAAAGAAATTTGGTGAATACTGAAGTTAAACAATCAAATGATAAAACAAGGTAGAGTTTATTTCAATAAATTATAAAATTAATTTTTTCGATACATCTCCTGTTTTTCGCGCTTCTTAACAAAATTCATATAAAATCTATATTTTAGTATAAGTGGTACAGAATTCGCGTTTAAATCAAAGCCTGAAAAATCTGTACCAACCTGGACAGCGGCAAAAATCCTTTCCACTTCAACAACAAGTTCGACATTAACAACTACAGATACCAAAATTTTTGTACCTACGTCTAATGAATCGCAAGCCACATTTGCAAAATCACCTTCCTTACCATTCTCGGTGATACCAACGAAACCATCACCTATGTCTATAAATTCGCCATTCAGTATGGCTGTCAACAAGAGTATATTCTCAGGCGCAAGTCAAAATCTGTTTAAAGCTCCTGCTCCTCCGCCATCAAATCTAAAAATGGATCGAAAAAGTGTGATTGTTAACAGGTATATTATAATTTATAGCTCAACATAAATATAGTATTTTTGAAAATCGTTATTCACAAAATATTTTTAATTATTAGTTTTTTAATAATTCAATTATTTATTTATAATTAAAAAATATACTATGATTATTTATTCAAAATAGATCCGATGACAGCAATCTCGATCGTGCGGCAACAAAACGCCGACTCGAGGACTCGGAAGACAGCGCCGAAAAAAAGATCTTCACAAAAAAGGAGGATTTACGCCGAAAGCAAACTGAGGTCGAACTGCGTCTCAAGCTAGAACAAGAGCGGTTGAAACGATTAGAGAAGTTGCACGAACAATCTACAGAGGAGTATAAACTTTTAGAGAGGGAGGCCCTCGAAGAATTATGCGTCTCTATCGTCGATGCGGAGCTCGAGCGTATCAAGCTTATCGAGACACTCAGCTCAAACATTCTCGAGGGCATCTGTCGCGAGATCTGCGAAGCGGTCCTTGACAACCAGCTCTTTATCCAGGATATGCTAATCGAGGTTGGTCGTCGGTTGCGTGACAAACTCGTACTCAAGTACTACCGTATTTGGAAGTTGCGGGCATCCAAACGAAGGACGCATCGCCGAGAGGCCCTCGATAATACACCAGTCTGGCTTCAGCCTGAGAGCGTTGCAGAGTGTGCCCGCAAGCTATATCGACCTGAACAGAAGATTGCCATCAAATATGCACGCGAGAATAAGCGCAAAATCATAGCTGAAGAGGGGGTAAAGAAGATTAAACACGCACCTATACCTTTTATAATTTACGTGGGTCTCAAAGAAAACGCCAAGTCGCTCGACGTCGAATCCACCCAAAACTCCTTCTGGAAGATGGTTATCTCCTGGCCTCTTCTCGAAAATAGGCTCACACTCTGGCGGCACAAGAAAACCATTAATAAGTAAGAGTTTTTGCACTTGAAATTAAGTCCATATAAACATTTAACACTGCTCAAAAGAGTTATTAAATGCAACAGAATTGATAATGTTTGAATACAAACTTTAATAAATTTTACATGCAGGTATCTTAATCCGGAAGACTACACCATCGAGCCGATCATTATCCAACATAAACCGAACCTCCACGAAAACCTGCAAATCTGCATTCGACACTTTGAGGGCCTCATTTGTGAAAATTGTCTTACGGGAATGGATGCACTGCTCTTTGTCGTGGGCTCAGATGAGGACACGCGTTCGATAGAGCGTCGGCTTACCAAATCTGTACTTTCTCGTGAAAAACTTATGCCAATACCACTGGTGGTCATTGTTTTTGGAAGCGAAAAGGACGATCCAACTTCAGTTAGGGTCAAGCCAGCTGTCGATCGCCTCCTTGAATCTGGCTACGTGTCCGAATACACGGTGCTATACGAAAGAAGCGTTGACCAAGATGTGGTGTTGAGGGTTGTTCAGAGCGCAACTCTCTGGTTAGCTATCAATAGATCACCAGCTGTTCCTCTTGAAATGGACTATCTTAAGAGAGTTTTCGACGACTGTATCACTGAGGAGTTGTGGCTGCGGTATCTATACATTACTTTAAATTCAATCTGCTTATGTCATAGTGAATAGGCTAATAATTTTTTTTTAGAATTCAAGGACACTTGTTACACAATCAGCGATTTTCTAAAGCTATGAACAATCCGAATTTTATTATTGATCTACACAATGAGGCGGTCAATCATATTATGGATATAATGTTGGATCCTGAATCAATGTCTTATACAGATTTTGCTCCAGAGCTAAAAATCTACCTCGGCAACAAACGGGCATACCCTTGCACTTACGAATTTTTCGATAGCGTGTGGAAGCATCCGGAGTACAGAGCTGAACTGGAGCGCGTAATGAGTAACTTTATTTTACCACCATGGAAGTAAGTCTTTCCATAAATATTAGCAATATAATATAAATCTACTCTAAGCAGATTATAAAAGAAAAATTTTATTCTAAATTTTAAACAAAACTCTTTTCAGAGATGACTGGCCGATTAATGATATGGTAAAACTTCACGACGCAATAGCCAACTACTGTTATGATGTCCTTCCACCCGATAACAGCTTATCAATGACCAGTAATATAATAAGTGATCTTTTTCTCCTTGCTGGTCCTAGTAAAGACCATTGCCCCAGTTTTGCAAATGTTGTAATACACATTGTTGGGAAGAAATTATGCGATATTGGTGGTAACACGCGTGTTGTATACAACAGAAATCATATCAAACACTTTCAAAAGCTACCCTGGTGGTTCAAGTCTAGTATCTTAATGGACTACGTACCACAACAAAATGATTCTGACTCTGGCTGTCAAGATTTTACTGCAAATCAGGTAAAACGTTAAATTAATCTAACCTTTTTCAGCTAATGCCAAATTTACAACTTATGATCTAAAGAATTTTAATGCAGAAATATTTATAAAAATCTAATAATAATCTTTGAATAATTTGACAGCAAATAGATAATATTACAACTTCAACTTCGCAAATGGATCTTGATTTAGAATGTGATATTGATGAATTAAGCAAAACATTTAATGAACAAGAAGAAGAGCTTCCACTGGCGGAATTTTTACAAGAAACGCGCATCAATGTTTCTGATGTGCGAACTGTCGCGCAGAAATTAGAAAAGCAGCTAGAGCAGCAGCGTTTAAAAAGTGAAAACTTTGAGGCGAGATTAAAAGAAGCATTGAAAGATGATCTTACAGATACATATTGTTAATTCTTTTTACTGCTAATTATGACTGAAACCGTCTATGAGAAGTTGAACAAATATACTTTGTAAATAAAAATTCAAAAATAACAGGAAGATTTTCATACTTTCAAATACTTTTTCTACATTAATAATATTGTATCCTGATAAAAAATAATAATTATAAATTATTCTAAATAATATACATACATTACAAAAATTTATATACTGTATAAACATAAAATGAAGTAAAATTAAGTTGAACAAGATTAAAATTGATGTAAAAAGTAAGCAAAAGTTTAAATAAATTTAAAAGTTGTATTTCAGAATTTATCTATACATTTGAATCATAGGAACTGTAAACTAGCAAAAGTAGTTCTTGAAAGTATCAAAAAATACCTGTTTAATTGTAAATAAACAAGTGAATTTAGAATACAACTTGTAGCGTATTTATTGACTCATATATTTGTAAGTGTTAAGAGTCGCCTTACAAAGGTATGTGTCTAAAACGACAGAGGAAATAAGTTGTTGGTGCCTAATATTAGTGAGTCTTACACGTCTATCTGCGGGCAGATCACTACCGACCAGCGGGACTATCGTTAGTTGCCGCAGTCGTAAATTTATGTTGTTTGAGAGAATCTGCCGGACTGTATTAAAGTATTGGATAGAGCTTTGCCACTGTCGAATGAGGGTAAAGTATGTTTGCACTTATATTTTATATACCCTTTTATGAAAATGTAATTCAAATCGCGATTACAAGTAGAAATTTTTAATTCTCCTACTTCAATACAAGTGCATTGGACTCGCATCGTTCGCTTTTCTAAGAGTTGGTCTGTCTATGAGAAAAATTGAAAAAAAACACGTGCGGCTTCCGATATGTGATTACGCAGATTATAAATGTATAAATCAAGTTGACTTGACCTGTATGATTATTGACATATTGGTAATAATAAATTTGTGTCGGTTAATGTAGTTCAAGAAAGTAAATAACTAAGAAAATTAATTACAAATTAACATGTTTATACAATCAAAAATTAGTTTTTTATTACTATGTAAGAAACAATTTTTAGATTCATAACTTTTATTTTAACACTACATTTTTAGATTAATAACTATGATTTTCATGCTTAAAAATCATAGTTCATACTATGAAATTTACAGAATAAACAAATTCTAAAAAAATTAATAAATTATAAATTGAATAATTTTCAATTGTTAGTTAACTAACTTTGAGCATTCTTCGTATGAACCATTAAACATATTAGTAAAATTAATTACATTTCAGATAATTTCAAATCAGGAAAATCATTTTGCAGTTTTGTTATAGCTTGAACTTTTCGTAATTCTACTTGTTCCTTATCATACAGATCACTGTTAGTGTGCAATAGACACCTACAATACAGCAAAAATTCAAAGTATTAATGTAGTCATTTTCTATATCTGTCTGAATTCGTAAATAACAACTATTTATTTTACTTACTTTATATGATACCCCATACCGAATGGTAGCTTACAAATATAACACATACGTGATTGGCATTTTAAGCATGTCATTTTATTACATCCAGATTCTTTAATAAAAGGCAAATTACAAGCATAGCAATATCTTATTAATTGTTTAGACATTTCTTCTTCGATAAATAATCTTCCTCTGTGTTCATCAAAAACATCACTGCATTTAATAGGTAAGTGATTTTCTCTTTTGCATAAGCTGCAAATTATTTTTTTATACAAATGTTATATTATAAATATAATATTTTAAGTAAAAATAATTCTTACCGGCACGTGATTTTCATACATTTTCGGTTTCTACAAATAAAAATTTGTATACATGAATCAAGTACCATTGAAAAAGAACAAAAAGGGCAATTTACTAAGTCATCTATTTTAGCTTCCATAATTTCATGTTCTTGACGTTTTTTGAAAAATAAATCAAAAGTTTTTTTAGGTAAAACTTTGCATAGAATACTAATTGGTATTTCATTTTTACAATTCTGAAAACACATAACAGAAACTTGACCATTTGAAATAGCAAGATTAGTTCCTTTAATGATGCACTTTTTGCAAGAAATATGATTATTTTCACACTCAACAAAATCATTTGGTTTTATTTCATTATCAAAACAACATTCACATTCAAAAATGAGTTTTTTTTCCTAAAACATTCTAGTATCATTATAATTTGAATAATAATATAAAAAATAACTGAATGTATAAAACATTACCTTTAACTGCATCAATTCTTTTTGCTCTTTCATTTTTATCACTTTTAAATACTCTCTAATACATTCTTTATTTTGAATAAATGCAATTTCTTGCAATAGTGGTATATGATGAGCTACAATATTTATTTTAGAATTACTAATAAATCCTCTAAATTCTAAGGCCTCATCCGTAAGACTTAAATTATACTTATGTTCATTGTATAAAAATTTAATTAACATTTCCTGAAAATAATAGTGCTTTAGACAAAATAATTCTACTTTTACATTGCTAAAAAATAAATCAACACAAAATATTTCTAATATACAGAAAATTTTGTTTATAAAATAATTTATTGTTAACGTACATCACATGAACTATATTTGCATTTCAAGAAATTATATGCTTGATCTTGATAAATACATTGTCGCTCTGAATTTTGAAAAAATTCAAAAGGATCTGGAAATTCTTTCAGAAATATTGCTGCATTAAAATGAGTGATGTATTTTTTAATTTCAATGTCATTATCCATCTTTGAATAATAATCACTTCTTTTTTCATAATCTTTTTTTAAAAGACATGATTCTACAAACTTTTGCAAAGATTCTTCATTTCTATTTGTTTTAAGAAAATTTTTTAAAATTTTAGGGCTTGCATCTGGTAAAATATGTACTAAAATTTCTAATTTCTCATTTAATATCTCATCATCACTATCTAAAAATTTGTATAAAAGTTGTTCATGAAGTTGTTCATCTGCTTTTTGCTGCGCACAATCGTTACCTAAAATTTCACATATTTTTCTATCACTTCGTTGATCTTCAAAATCAACTTGTTTATCCAATGTCCAGTCTGAATACATTTAGATGTTAATTTTTTGCCTAAAATGCGTATTCTATAATTATATGTAAACTAATATAATTTAGATAATATACTTTGGTATTATCCTTCCAAAAAAATACAGAGATATGATTCAAGAATCAATAACAAAAATACAATTATTAAAAATGTAACAATTTAATCTATGTTTAATAATCAGTCTCAAACACCGTTCTTAGTTTAAAATCATGTAATATTTTGTTTTATTTCAGTTGTTTTTGTAGAAACATATTTTGTTTTATATTTGAATTTTATTTCAACTTGTCCATAATAACGTAGTTTTTGTCCAAATTTCGAATACAGATTAAAAACTTGACAATAAAAAAAACTAATATGATAGGAATAATTTCATTGAACTAACATTGAAATTTTAACAAAGTATAAAGAATTAAAATTCATTAATTTACATTATGTAACAATTTTATAATTTTTCTATTAATAATAATGCCATTCAATTTTCTCTTTACCGCCGTCTAGAAGTCATTGACAATTCCACGCGTTTCCATTTAACTATTGTAAATATAAACTTCTCGTAATTCTATATGCATTCATAATATGGGTGTAAGCTGCGTCTGTATATATAATCTTTAATGAATTATGTACAATTATTGAAAGATAAAATGATCACTATAATAGTAACTTGAAGAAAGTATATTTTTTGAAATGTCGGACGATTCTGACTATGATGTTGATACAGAAGTCGATATTTATAAAAGAAAATACCAATTGCTTGCTGAACGATGTGAAATTTTGCAACAAGTTAGTTTAACGTTTGTATACTTCTAACTTTATTTATAAATTTTAGTTATTTGTAAATGAGTAATGTTTTATAGGATAATGAACGTCTTGTTTATCGTATACAACAAGCTAGAAAATTATTGAAGCATACCAAGAAACAGAAAAAGTAAGTTATTTCATAGGTTAAAAGTTCTTGTTTTGGTTAATAATTAATTTAGTAATGTACCTTATGTAACAACGATTTACCATTTATTAAATATATAATCTATGTTTTTCTTAACATTTTCAATTTATTTTAGATATTTAATAAATCGTCTGGATCAACATGGTGATAAATGGAGAGAAGCACCAATGGGAGTATTGGAAGAAAATAGTGTTTTTCAAAGTACTTTAAAGCAAGAAAAGGGTTCAAAAAATATTTTAAATAATATTAAAGAAGAAAAACCAAAAAAGGGTACTAAAAGAAAAGGAACAAAAGCTGATCCTAATGCTCCAAAGAGACCAGCTAATCCATTTTTCCAATTTTGTCAAGAACAAAGGCCTCGTGTAATGGAACGATTGGCTGGTGAACCAGAACCAAGTAAACAAGAACTTACAAGACAATTAGCAACAACATGGAAATCATTAAGCTCCGAGGATAAGAAGGTATTTTAGAATATCTGTTATTTTACCATTAATCCTGTAAAATATTTAACATAAAAATATTACCTATTGCTTTATTTAAATTTTTATATATTTTCATATTTAAAATATTATTTTTATTTGTAGATATATTATGATATGTATGAGAGATCAAAAGAAAAATATGTTGCTGAAATGCAAATTTATAATAAAAAGGTAGAAGATGCTCCTTCACAAATGTTAGCAAATGCATCTTGATAAATGATAACTCTGTAAATAATTTACAATATTTCATAAAAGTATTCTTTGTATGTAAATATAAAATGTATTTTGACTATTTTAATTATAAACTATTAATCTGTTAAGCTCATGTAAGTAATTCAAATAAAATAAATTTTTGTATCTAAGTATTTCTGCTTATTTCATTTTAAATATTTATAAAATTATAAATCGCTAATTATTATAATGAAAAACCTTCATTTTGCATTAAATAGCTAATTAGCAATTATTTTCTCGAGCGGTTAGATTGTTTTAATATTCCGATACTATTTAAGGCAAAACTGATGTGTGTACATATATATATGTATATATGTGTACGTGTGTGTGTGATTCAATAGACAGCAAGATTTTGCATGGAGCTAGTGTTGCGCCACCTTGTGAAGGTATCAAACATGGCGCGAGGTAGTAGCGCTGGTTTTGACAGGCATATTACTATTTTTTCGCCGGAAGGTCGTCTTTATCAAGTCGGCAAGTATAATAATTAAAATCCTTATTTAATAAGCTTTTTTTCCATATGTCATACATGCAGTCGTAAAATATAATAACATTTAAAAAGTATCTCACTAAATTGCCGAACTCCTTGATGCGGCGTGATCTGCACTTTTTTGAATGTTTAAATTTATTAAATAATATAAATTATCAACTATAATCAATTTTTTAGAATATGCTTTTAAAGCAATCAATCAAGGTGGCCTTACTTCAGTTGCTGTTAAAGGAGTAGATACAGCAGTTTTTGCCACACAAAAGAAAGTGCCTGTAAGTCTATCGTTTTAACCTTACTACATACATGACTTTTTAAACAATAAATTTTTAGTCATTTAAAATTTAAATATTGATTATAGGATAAGTTACTCGATTCATCTAGTGTTACCTATGTATTTCAAATAACAGATCATATTGGTTGTGTTATGACTGGAATGATAGGTGAGTTTTTAAAAATAATCAAAAAATAAATTATTTTCATCTATTATAATAAAGATAAAATGATTTTAATACCATTATTATATTTTTGATATTTTTAAAATAAACTAAATGTATATATTTATAATTTTAGCTGATAGCAAATCCCAAGTAGAAAGAGCACGTTATGAAGCAGCACATTTTAAATATAAATATGGATATGAAATCCCAGTTGATACTTTGTGCAGAAGGGTAGCTGACATAAGTCAAGTTTATACTCAAAATGCAGAAATGAGACCTCTGGGATGTTCTATGATAATGATAGCTTATGATAGTGAAAAAGGACCTTGCATTTATAAAGCTGATCCAGCTGGTTATTTTTGTGGTTATAGAGCAATATCTGCTGGTGCAAAACATACTGAAGCTAACTCTTATCTTGAAAAAAAGTTAAAGAAAAAACAAAATTTTGATTTCGATGAAACTGTTCAACTTGCAATAACATGCTTATCTACTGTTCTCTCTGTTGACTTTAAGCCATCAGAATTAGAAATTGGTGTAGTTTCAAAAGATAATCCCAAATTTAGGTATGCTACAGATTTAACAATGACTTATTAATTATATAAATATACTTTGTAATAAAATGAATCTGATTACTTTGTTTTAGAATTTTATCAGAGGCAGACATCGATAAACATCTTACTTGTATTGCAGAAAAGGATTAAAATTAATACTATTAAATGTACTGATATATAAAATTTTTATAATATTATTATTAATTCCACTTTATTTTGATGTTCCAACTTAAATAAAAACAACATTTTTGTGAATGAATTAGATAAATTTTATTTAAAAAATTTCACTTATAACTATGTTTTTAATTTAATTTAAATGTGATCATAATTATTTTCCTGAAGCTGTAGCCAAAGGATTCCGTACAACTAAAATAACTGAGTCACCTCTTAGAAACATTTTGGATATAAATCTGTCTTTGTTTACTGGTTTTGCCTGTAATAAAAAATATTTTTAGTTGTCTTTTGATGACTTTTAATTGTCCAATCATTAAAACTGATTGAATTATTTATGATTGAAATATATATATGAATTATTATAAGTACGTTCTATATTTACATATAATTTTTTTAATATAAAAATAACTTGTTAAAAATTTTTACCATATTTAAAAAATTAACAAATCATTGTGGCTTTAAAATTTTTAGTTCATTATAAAGCAATTGCTATAGTTGAAATGTCGCAATAATTAAAATTATATTACAATGTACGAACTTCAAATTTAAATCATCTTTTAATTTGATAATTATTAGAAGTGGAACATATTAAAAGTATAGCTTACTTTCTTTTTTCCTTTTCCAGTTCGAGGCAATTCAGTCCACATTTCTTTAACATTTTCTAACACCATATTACAGTGTCTGTCAAAAGCTTTAACACGGCCAAGTAATTTTTTATTGTTTCGACAATTAATTAAAACCTGAGTGTTATTCTTTACAGATTGAGTTAAGACTGACAGAGGTCCAGTATTAAATTCTTCTTCTTCCCTTTTAGCTAATTCTTCAGGTGTCATTTCTGACTTTGGTTTTGTTATAGAAGTCCTACAATAAAACATTTTGAATAAATAGTTTAGAATGTTATTTAGAAATAGAAACATTCGGCGTTTCTTAAAATCAAAAAAATTGATTCACAATCATGTTAACACAGCATTTATTGTATTCAAAGATTACTTACATTTTAATATATTATGAAATTAAAACAATTTGTTTTAAACAGGAATATATTAATTATAATTGAAAAATTCTAGGGCAACAATCTTATGCCAGGTTAGATCGCCGACTCATGCATTCACTCACATTAACGATTCATGCGCGTCCTCTACAATACAAATCCTCTACATACAGTACCAAACAGTACTACCCGAAGTCCCTAGCATAGTCTCTAAGGTACTAAAGCATATAGGCTCCCACAAAGCCACAAGAAACACGGCACTATACTCATCTTCGGCATTATTAAAATATAGTTTTATATTTCCTTGTTGCAAACAATAATCATTGATACCAATCTATTTTCATTAAAATTTCACCGTAAAAGTTGGTTATTTCAATATGAATTATTTTTTTCAATAATAAAATAATTTACTGAATATGATATTAACTAAATAATAATTGTAAATTAAAATTTTATCTCAACATTTTAATTACGTGAAATATAATAATATATTAGCAATGTATATAAATAATAATTTATCAATTTCATTTTTAATATAAATTAATTAATTTCATTATAATTATATATTGTCTAAAATTGGTATAGCATAATACATTATCTAACGCTGTATTTTACATCTAACATAAAAATAAAAATAAGAACTATTCAATACATTACAGTGTGTTATTCGAGATTTAATTTATATCATTGATTTATTTATAAAATTAGTTTTGCAAATGCGAATTAAAATAAGTTTTTAACAAATTTAATTAAAATTTAGTAAATGATTTTTCAGCTCATTTTTTTGTATTAGCAAATATTTCAAAAGATTTTTAATCGAATTAATGATAAAATATATAATAACAAATATAATAACTTCCTCAGGACAATCATTTATCTATATATCGTACAATTTATATAGCGATTGAATACTGAGTGTATTCCATTCCTATATACCATCTGGTGAGTCTAGCAAGGAAAAATCGTTGAATGAAAGAAAGATGGCCGACAATGTGAGAACAGGTGAGACATACGTGGGCTTTTAAACTCTATTTACAAATATTTTGTGCTGCAACTGTTTGTAAAAAATTCAAGATATTGTCCTTGAGAATTCGATATGCAAAATTAGTGAAGAAGAAATTTGTGAAACTAAGCTAACAATCGTCGATTTTTGCGCGTGTTGTGTTTGTGTTTCACTCTCTCATACATATTAGGCATCCGCTCGAGTATTGTCGTTTATTGTGTCTGACTCTCAATTAACGTCGAGAATGTTATGCTCGCTATTACTCGCGATTATAGCATCTGCATATGTCATTTGTTGCATATATGTACGCTTTTATTATAAACGCTCGCAGCGTTTGGCAGCGTGCAATAGTATAGTACTCGATTCGGCGTCTGCTTTGTGCACACAGGCATCGTGCAGTCGCCACTCGCCACTGTCTGGTCGCTACTATGACGTCTTTTCCCGTTGGTGGGCGGCTTCGTCAGCGCAGTTAACGTTCATTTGTGAAGTCGATAAGCTGCATACCACCATAATACAAAACAGATTATTTTATACTTTTATCTAGTTGGTTTCTTTTTTACGCTTTTCGAACCAGCTATCAGCATTTATCAGCGTAATTGTGCCTTTTTCTTTTTTTCATTGTTTCGAGTGCACGTTCTCGATTCTTCTTTGAAATTAAATGTTTAAACAGTGAGATTACAAATAACGTTTCTTGTACACTTTTTTATAGTGCACGTCTCACATAACCCTATGTTAATATTCTATACGCAGTGTATATTTATATTCTTTTCTAACTCGTCTCAATTCGGAATTGTTAAGTATCCTATTCAACCTCCTCAATTTAACGAATATTGTTATTTTCTCTGTCAATATTTACATTTACTTATTGATAGAAAGATTGTCTAACCTAAGCTATTCGGAATCGTATTTACGATGTAGAGTTAACAGCCATGTACAAATGAACCAATTTTTTCGCGCACATTCACAATTCGCAGCAGCGCGCGAGGCAAGAAGAGGCGCGTGCAGTGCACATTTTCGCAGTTTGCGCTCGGACTTTAGTCACAGCGGATGTGCGCGGTCCGTACTGTTCCGCTTTTATTTATAATACTCCTATCGTCTTTCACACAGATGCTATGGACTTGTTTACAGAGATGAGGATCCCGACGAGAGCGGCTCCAAGGCCACCGCCGGTCGACAATCCACTAGAGCAGAAAAGCAGCAACGTCTGGGGCTGCAGGTAAGCATTTAGATCTTTATTAATTTGTGCGCACATTGTAGTTATATACATTCTTCTTCGAACGCTATATGCCCTTTGTTGCGCTCTGATTCTATTTTGCGCCTGTCGTGTTTTTTCCGAACAACGTGTCGCCTCGCGATTTTTGGCGCTTGGACAGTAACAGTTACCCTTTTTCATTCTTGTTCTGATCGTCGATCGCGACGACGACGATTTTTCCCCGCGTTAGTGTGCTTGACCTTACTCCGATCTGTACAATCTCTTTAGCAAGCCAAGATTTTTTTATTGCTGTGCGCGCCTCACTACGTGCCTTTCTACCTACGAAACTCTTGTTTTATTAAGGTTTGTTAAGTTTCCTTAGTATTTACAGTTGCTTAAACATTCAGGCGATGATTAATTTAATATTTTCTTGGAAGTCATTTATTGACAGCGACGTATTTTGTACGTTATTTTTATAATATTCTATTTTAGTGTCTAACATATCGCTATTAGAATCTGCAACCGCGAGCATTCTAGTGAAGATCCATTTTAGTACAGTATTTCGAATGCTGTTATGTAGTGCAATACTTTTTATGTAACGTTTGTGAAATGCCAATGATGCTTTTAAATAATCAACTAAAAATTTTAAACACAATAAGTATTTTAGGTTTTAATCAGGTTTAATAATTCTTTTTTACATATTATAAGTATATTTATTAATAATGCAATGATGATAAATTAACGGTTTGATTTAAAAGTTTAAGAAAACATTGTTACAAAAGAAATCATAAGAAAATAAATAAAACAAATGACCTTTTTAAATAGAGTATTTTGAGAATTGTAATTCAACTACTATATTGTAATAACTTTATGATAATAATCACCAATATATTACTCTCATGCGTTAATATTCATGTAAGGAAATAAGTTTATGGATTGATGTATTAAAAATTAATATCGTCGTTAAAGAATTATTTTGTTTTTCAATAAATTCTTTTATAAATATCGTTGCATAAAAAATTAATTTTAAAAATTGTGCAACTAGATTTTATAATAAAGTAGAAATCGATCGAAAATGTTTTTTTCGTTTAAATTTTTAAACGTAACATTTCAATTTTAAAACTGATACGTTTAGTAGTTTATAATGAATTTTACTATGTGTGTTGAAGATGTATACAAGTAGAATATTGTAAAATTTCAAGTTATTTTATTTTGATCCATATATCACGTCAATTCTCTTGTTTTAGTAATGACCTTTTTGGTTCCACCCTGCAAGTACCTGAAAAAAAGAAACCACCTCCTCGGCCACCTCCTCCAAAATTCACAATAAAAAGTATAAATAACCAAGAAAAACCAAAGAAACCAGTAAGGATTCGATAACCAATAATTTTTATTTAATTTATTTTGGTATATTTAACTTATATTCAATAATTTTAAGGCTAGGCCTGCAGAATTATTAACGAATCTCTTTGGAAGAAAAGTTTCCAAGAAAAATAATCAGATTAATCACACTTCGACAAACGCCACAAGTACAAGTTCCATGTACTCCACTAGCCGTACCACAAATACATTCCAATTACCACCTTCTAGAGCAGAGGGGAACAATTTATGCTTGATAGATCTGAGTCCACCCGGTTCTCCTACTTTTACAACACGTTCTAGTAGTGACGGAGTTAGCGTGGATAGTTTTGGTAGCGATGGAAACTCCAATCCATCTGTTTTCACCAGCAGTGGCAGTACCTCTCAGACTGAAAGTGCCTTTGAAGATGATTTTGATTTCTTTGGCAATTTTTCCAACAATAAAAAAATTTCCACGAGCGATCCCTGGAAGATCAGTTGTAGTCAAGATCCTTTTGGATCTATGGAAAATAGTTCAACGAGTAAAATAAATAGTCAGGTAATTTAATTAAAATAAAAGTATGCTTGCTTTCGTCTTTTAACGATTCATATAATTTTTTAAATCAAATTTCATGCCGATTGTTACAAATTAATATGTTTAAGCATACTGAAATTAATATCTGAGAATTAACTTGGACATAAAAGTTTCATTCTTTATAAATTTTTTACATAAATAAATAACATGTACCTTTAGCGCGTAACTTTTAAATTTTAACATTTTTATCATTAATTTATGTAACTGTTGTAAAAAACTGTTCGTGATATTTAAACATACTTATGGCCAAAAGTAAATGTTAATTTATAACTGAAAACTAACGAAATATTCGTTAATAAGGAAAAACAGCCAACGAATAATCAAGAGATAAAAGAGATCGGTGGTTCAAACTTCTTCGTCTTCAATGATAACAGTCCGTTCGATCCTCAACCGCAAGTGCCTCCACCGAAACCGTTCGTCATGCCGACAATAATTTGGCCAACACGCAAATTTGCCGCCTCCAAGCGAACCAGCGCTGTACCGGTCCCCAAATCCTCTTATCATACTAATAATTATTCGAGTGCACCGAGACTCAAACCAAAAACTGAACCTGAGCCGCAGTTCGAATCTTCAAAAGCGCCTTACTGGGAACACGATATACCTAGTGGATCATCACCACCGATGCCAACACTCCCACCTCCACCTCCGCCACCTGAATATATCGCAGGACTGGAAGATGGTTTGGTGGTGAGTCTCATTAAAATCGTCATTTATATGTGGTAGTTGTGTATTTAAATCATCAAAAACGTATTTTTATTAATAAATAGTTTTCTGCTTATCTCAAAAAGATTATTTTCACCGAAGTAAACATATTTGATTAGAATATTAAATTTGATAAAACAAACAATTTTCTTGATTCGATGTATTATTAATTAAATACGATTGAAAACTAAATTAATTTGAACTAGATCGAAAATAAATTACAATTTAGATATAATTAATATTCTGTATATTAATTCAATTTGAATAAAGAGTCAATGTTCAAGCTTATAACTATTAAAATGCTAAATAAATCAAGAGTTTTTGTTAAGTAGTGAATCTATTTATATAGAAATTTTGTTTATTAAAATTTATTAACAACATTTTAAAGTTTATAAAAATAAAGTTTGAAAATAAAAGGGATTGAACGTAAATTAACACTATAGTAGTATATTGATTTACAAATACATTATCGATGAAATAGCGATACATTACGTATTATATGATATTAATAATATTTTCAGGAAAATTCTCAACGACCGTATGGTATAGCTCTTTATAATTTCCCGGCAACGCAGCCTGGCGATTTAGATTTAAAAGAAGGTGACGTTGTGTATTTAACAAAACTCATCAACGATAATTGGATGGAAGGACGAGTGGGTAATCGTGAAGGGATGTTTCCTATTAATTTTATTGACATTAAAATTTCTCTTCCCGGATTACCCACGAATATAGTAAATGCTCTGTATGCTTTTAAAGCAGAGACTATTGATGATCTGTCTTTTGAGGTAATACGATAACTTCAATATTTCTAATTAATTATAGCTATTTGATTCCTTATAATATTTAAATTGTATTTTTATAGGAGGGTGCCAGAATTACAGTTCTATCAAGGATATCGGATGATTGGTTATATGGTGAATTTGAGGGTAAAAAAGGACAATTTCCAGCCAATTTCGTGGATAGAGTTCCAAAGGATCTTCCAAAACATTTATGAGATATTATTTTACATCTGTTCTACAGTTAATGACTCAGAAACAACAGAAAAATCGATAATGCATTAGCAACTCTATTATACGGATCAGTGAGGCTAGTTAAGGATTCGAGCATGTAATTCGCAAACCATAAAAACTGCGATTATTTGATAATAAGATAAATTTTTTTCTTTTATAGATAGTTTAAATTAATATGTGGAACTTTTTAAAATATCTTTTTTTTTTCATTTGTAAAAATTTTTTAAAAATATTTTTACAGAAATCAAAAATACGTCTTTCAGCCTTCCCAAAAAATACTTGTTAAGACGTAATATAAAACTACGACAATGTTTGTAAAAAATTTGATATCGAAGTCGATGTTGTTTTAGTAATTAACTAAATTTTCGATCACAGAATGATATTAATGAAAACATACAAACGAAAACAGTCAGTTATTTATTGACTGAATTGTAAATATATACTTTATACGACTTTTTTAATTAATTAATGTCCATTGTTAAAGTCAGAAAAAAGTCTATTGGATCATTAAAATGAACAAGGCTTCCTAGGATTGAGATTTTTAAATATGTGTGAGCGAAGTTAAGTGTATCTTTGAAAACTGTTATCCGGCTAAAATGTTTGTAATTAAAATCTTGGAATAGCGGGTATATGGGTGATTATGTAAATATTTGATATTAATTTAAAATCTTTGCATATAATTTTATTAAAAAAGTTAAATACCAGTATGGTGTCACTATGGCGCTTCAGGATCTGAAGTCTAATGCTTGCGTTTGTTTAAAAATTTGTTTTGCGATTCGGAGCATTTACATTTACGTTAAAGATTTTGATGTACTGTGAGTTGATGACAATTTTCTTTTTTTGTGGTTGCATCACGGTACTTCGTAGTGAACATACTGATTTTGCTGACATTATTGATCTTTGTACATTTGTTTGCAGCATTAGCAATAAGAATTTGGCATTATGATTGTAATATAAAAATGGGACCAAAATTAATTTTCTAAAAGTATTTTTGGTATAATTTAAAAATAATTGTAGTAATTATTGTTGTAGTCAATTATGTATTCTGAATAGTTATGAATTAATTTTATTTTTTTGATAATGATTTAAATTGTGATTTTTTAATTTAATATGCTATTAAAATACTTATATATATTTAAATATTGTTTTTAATTTAATCAAATTAACCTATAACCATGATAATAATTTGATTTATAGATTCATAGCAACTTAATTAACATATTCAAAGCTTCTCAATACTGCGCGCATTTGTGTATAACACTTGTGATATGTTTACGTTAATCTTTTGTTAAAAATATTATAAAATATGTCAATTTGTAATTTTCTTTAGTAAATAATGAAATACAAGAAAATTTAAATTCTGACATTAATTAATATTATTAAAATAGAAACAAACTTCTGTTTTGTCCTTTCTTTCTTCTTTTTATAAAAATCAACTTTCTATTTGAATTTACGTTTTTGATTTATCTGTGAAATCTCATGCACGCAGTATGTTTATACTAGCAACAATATACAACTAAATATTTTAGTATTATAAATAATATTAATTTCATTACGTATTAAATTGTGATTCTGATTTTCAAAAAATGGATGTGATTATAACATAAATGAGTAAAATAATTGTATACTAACAGTAAATTCAGATATGTATTTAAACTAGATCAATGTTATATAAAAGTAATTTTTAATACTTTTGAACAAATTTCTATACATAAAGATAAAAGAAGAAGCTAATTAAAATTTTCATGTACAAAAACTTGAACAAATTAGTCTAATTTAGGCACCTAATAAACAAAATCAAATATAGAGAAAAATATCAAATATATCGTATTAATAAAATTAAAATAAATTATAGAAACACGTCGTTAATTAAAGCGAATCAAGAAATATTCAAAAAATATTTGGAGAGTTTTATATTGTTACAACTGAATGCCTAAAAGGCTAAAATTTGAAACTTGATAACTCTTAAAGAAGCAAATATTCTACTCGAATTGTACGCCTATCATTAAGACTTATTTAACTATAAATACATGTTGTTATTGACGCACGGCCCGTATAACATATTGTTTCTATATTTCTAATAACAACTGTTAGATTATTAAAATTATTACAGAATGCAATTAAAGTCTAAGGCTATGTACGGCGTATATTAAGGGAAAATTTATCTTTTAATATAAATTATATTTTTAATAATATACTATAAGGTTCAAATAATTCAGTCTCATAAAAACTTTGCATCTTTTTTAATTCCTAAACTATTTGAAATAAATATAATTAATTTTTTTGTATTATTTAAATTTAATTTATAAAAGTTTTCAAATTCATAAATCAACTTAAAATGCACGTTGAACTATAATAACAATAATAATAATACATTTTTAATAATTTAGTTACAGTTTCATTAAATGTAAATATTTAAAATGACTCAAATACTTGTTTGTTAACAAAAAATATAACGCCAAATAGAATTTAATTGAAATTCTTTTATGTTTATACTATGATGTCGAAACTACGTTTTTAAAAAACTCGACTAATCTTTGTACGAATGAAATGACATAAAGTACCTGCATATATAATATAAAAAGAAATCAATTCATCTATTTCAAAATTGACAGAAGCAAAATATATGATAACTTCGAGTAATTGAGTAACATATATGTACTCATGCATCGGCTTGGACTTTATTATGAAAACATTTAGTTTTAAGCATCATCATCAATCATGTTTTTAATTATTCCCGTTAACCTGATCGCAAAAGATAATTAATAATTTTTATAATTTTTATAATAAATCTGTAATTGCTTTATCAAAATAATAATTATATTCCTTCATGTTTACAGCACACTGAAGAAATAATGGGTAATAGTATAATAGCATAATAATATAAATCGAGTAATACAATATTCAGTATTAAAATTAGAAGATTTATGATTCAATGATGTTTAAAAAAACGATATTTAGTAATATATGCATATGTAGTTATAACTATTTATTTTTTTTCAGATGAAGTACATAGTATTTTATTCTTTTTTGACACATGTATTTTCTTGCGATCGAATTTATTCTTCATATTTTTATGCTGATAATAATTATGCAAAATACGACTTAATCCTTAGATTTTTATTCGTTGGTATGCTAAACATGCATTTTCTACAGACATTTATGCATGTAAATTAAAAGAAGTAAACAACGGGTTGTTTATTTTTTGCAGCCTTTTATTTTTAATGTCATTTCTTAAAATATAACTACCAGGTTTGATTATTAACAGTATTAATTGCAATCTCGGGTATAATAAGTTTAAATTACAGCCGCAATGTTCTTACACTGACAAGATCAAAATGCGAACAAAATTTTTTTTTTTAAAGTTTCCTATTTTATTCAGTGTAAGATCCTTAATTTATAATTTACTATAATTACATAAAAGATAGCAAGAGCATGAAAATAATTAAAAAATTATCGTTCTAATTAGGTGCATACATATATTAAAAATGCATTTACTGCTGAGGACTTAAAAGTGGGTGGCATGAGTACTTATTAAAACTACTTATTTACTTTTAATTTATCTAACGAGTAAAAGGCACATGTCGAATCTGTAATAATTATTACTGTAAAAATAATAAACAGAAGACCGAAATAAAAATATTTCTAATAAGTAAATACTATTTAAAAAAGTGTCATTACTTTTTCATGTTAGACCATTTTTTATTTTTAAATTGAATTTATCGTATACAAAAATAAAAAATTAATGATATGGTTTTTAAATAAACTTCGTATAATAATGGATCTACTTTTGTTTTAATTGATGAAAAAACAAGCTCCAGCATTTAAAAGCTCCAGCATTTTCGCAGTTTTCTCATGTGAACACATTTTCGTTGCTGTACAATTTATATGCACAAATCTTAATGCATGTCTATTTATTTAGAATATATCACACAATAGTCAATAATTTATGTAAATGAAGTTTATTTAATATTTATAATCAAAAAACAAGAAGTAAAATTTATTATTCTCTCTATGGCAGTGCTACAAAAGACACCTGAAAACGTTGATATAATTTCTTCTATTATATAAACAGATTTCTTATACATTTATATAATATTGAAATTAATAGAATATTCAATACAGTGGCATAATGAGAAATAAAACATGAATATAGCTCATTGATTTCATGCAAACTATATATCATTTTAATCTTTTGATATTACTTCAATACAATGCAAATAATATGCTAAGATTTGATTTAGCTCAACTATTTTAATTTGAACTAGATCAATGCCAATTAAATATTTTTTTTTAAAGTTATCTAGTATGATAAATATTTGTAATTAAATATATTTTTTCATACATAGTTTTACACTTCCAAATACAATTCTTTCCATTTCATATCAACAAATTCTAATATTAATTATTACAATTGTTGTATAATAGAAGTAGTATTTTAAATTCACTGAAAAGTTCAATTATATTAAAGTATTAAATTATCACAATTTCACAAATAAGTTTTTCTAATAAAGTCAAAGGAACATTATTTTCTGTCTTCATAAAAATGTATGCTAATTTGTAAAAATCATATCATATTTAGAATAATCAAATAAAATTTTTTTATGTCTTATAAACTAAATTACAGTCCCATCCCTATTTTTTAATCTTTAAGCGTAAATTTTACATTAAATTTATCGAGAAAATGCTAGTCTTCTATTCTCATCACAGCCCCTATCTTTCTGTCTGTTTATTATTTCATTAGAAATCAAGAACATATATTTATTTATTGATTCTTAGATGTTGTATAGATTCTAAGAAAATAAACAATTTAGATAGGACTGCAAATTTAATTAATAGTGTTATTTAAAATAATCTTTCATTATAATTATTAAGTATATTTTTATTAACTGTATTTGTCAAATACCTTTTTAATTGAAAATTATTATTTAAATTAATTTTTTAAAATTAAATTCTATTCTTTTAAAATTATTAAATGTTATGTCATAAACACATTATTACCAATAACTTAGAGAAATTTAATTAAATAGATATGAAAACTTTACTGTCATTATTTAAGACAAAATGTAATTAAAAGAGTCGCGATTTCTTTCTATTTTTAAACTTATTTGGAAGTCAATGTTTGTATACTCTTTCTAATTCAGTTATACAAAAAATTTACTGAATTTTATATTCATATCATTCCATCAAAAGTATATTTATATACAAAATTCTGTATTGAACATAAAATTTTAATTAGCACCTTATCATTAACATTTTAATATCGCCACAGTAATTTACAATTGGCTTAAGGCTGCGATTGGAGTTTCGATTAAGTAATATATGTTATATACAAGATTCATATTCATACCCTCTTATTACCAATTTCATGTCTTTTTATAAAGATTAAGTTTTTTTGAAACGTTAAAGAACCATATCAAATTAAAAATTACCTAAGATTCTTAATCAGATATAATTAAACAAAGTTGCATGATGAGATTATTTTGAAAACTTAAACATTATTAACAATGAGAGATAAATTACATGATTTTTAAACTACTAACATGCAATTAATTGATTTAAATGTAAATTTCTAAATATTAGTAAACAGCTTTTTGAATATTAACAGCAAAACCATGTTTTCATTATAACGAGATCAACAATGATACAAATTCAAAACATTTCGAATTTCACTTACAATATTCATCAAGTTATGCGAGAATATTTATTATTAGCCGCGTTCTACTTAATTATTGTACTATATTTGGCTGTACATTATATTTACAAAATATGTATTGTATACAACGACACATATTATCAAATGCATAAAATAAAATATGCATCTGTTAATATAGAATATAATGGACGTAAATATATAAAGTCACCATTCTCTAAATTTAAAAGAAAAGAAATCTATTCTTTTTTCAATCTGGTCTATAAATAGGAATTTTTGGAATAAATTCAATTAGCAGTACCTGTAAAAAAATATTAAAATTATTTTCTTTAATTATATTCATAAATTAAAATACCAAAGTAACATTAGAATAGTTTAATATAAACAACTCACATATTCCATCATCGAAGAACTATCACACCTTTGTTTTGTTAATCTCCAATGTAGGCCTAATTTATGATACAATCTACTGTTTTCCCATTCCAACAATTTATTGAGCGAATGTTGTGTCTATAAACAAATGTTTTATTATAATTTTTATTGAATTAATAATAATGAAACAAATAAGTTTTATTCTGCAAGTCACTAAATTTAATTTCTCTTAATTTAAGAAATTTTATTTAAATAAGAATTCTAGTTTTACTATATAGTAAATAATACATTTATTTGATTAGATTACTATTTTTTTTTTTCATATGTATCAAAAAAAATAAAATAATTGAAATACATTTACCCTTTTACTAAGGCATATCACTGGCCATAAAGAACAGCCTAATGTGCAACAACAGCAGACACAGCCACAAAACAACCATTTCACATTTACAGGAAGTGTCTTTTTCAAGACACTATTTATTCGTAAAACTGTTGCTTTGAATTCTTCTGGTGCCACACGAGAAACTAAGCCATTTGGAAACTCTGATTCAAATCGATTACTCAAACCAAACCTGTATAAATAAATTAATGTTACATTTAGGTAATATTATCTCATATTGTTCTAAAGCATACTAATTTAAATTATAATTACATATATCATAACATAATGTACATATATAAAAGATCACGTTCAGGCAACAATACATACAAGCTTAACAGCTACTTTTAACATGTTTACAATACTTAATAAAGCACTTACAGTTAAATATTTAAAAATTAATTATATCATAATGTTACATTATAAACAAGTATATAATAATTGCAAGATACACTTTATACATTATTATATAATAATTACACATAATAATATAAATATTTAAATTATTTTGAATGATACTGATATTTTTGTATTTTATCCACAATCATTTGATTTTTCTTTAATATATATCATTTTAATCTATTTGTGTAAAGTTCAAAAGAAATGAAAAGCTATTTTAAATTGAACTCTCTTTGAGACTAAAATATCTATAAGTAAAATATCTCAGACCCCTCCCACTTTTCTCAGTATTGAAACAAAGAATATAAATACAGCTTTAAATGGAGCATTGCTCTAAACTAAGTAGTTATAATGGATTTAAAAATGGATGCTTTTTAAATTTTAAACAACTTAAGTGGATTCCCATATTTATAATATCTATATTATGGTAATTTAGAAATTAAATGTATTTTTTAATATTAAAAAACAAAAAGATAGAATTTCTTATTTATGAGTATTAGATTTTGTTCTTTCTGAAAAAATGTACACATTAATGATATAAATAGTTATTAACGTTATAAACTGTTTAAAAGACTTGCAAAAAAAGTAAATACACATAAAGTAAATTAATTCAACGAGCGCAGTTAAGGAAATGGCGACTCTTTGTTACATCGAAAAGTCCACAAACGAATATTGGCGACTTTAATTATTTTATAAAAAAAGAGAAAAATAATAAAATGAAGAATCAAAAAGTATGAAATAGTCAAGAACATTAATTACTAAGACGGATATGTACGGAAATGTAAAAATGACACTTTTCTCCATAAATGACACCATTTAAATACAAATCGTAAACGCCTCCATATTACTGATTATTAATTGCAGTAAAAGAACAAAAAGTCTATTATCGAGGAAAAAAGATAGATGTTCCCACTTTTCATAATCATTTTGTGCCTTTTAAAAGTGCATAAAATAACCGACTTCTCCTTGAAAGCGAGTGCGATTGTTGCTTCATTGAATTGCATAAATCTTTACATAATTAATTTGCGCTCTTTTCTACTTGCTAGGCATATATGCATATGAGTTCGAATGCTACATCCTATGTGCAGTTGAGAACAATAATTTCTCAATTGCACCGAGGATGAGCAAGGATTATACCAAATTCGAAGCTCATTTAATACTCGGTCTGCTCGCGCAGCGTGACCTATAAAAAAGATTTCGTTGTAGACAACAAATAACTAAAAATGCCTTCTTACACAGTCATATTGCCTGCTCCACGAATGACAATGGGATCGGGTACGATGGTCACGTAGTGCTCCTCTACGTTCTGTTCAGGTTCTTCTTCTTCTTCATAAATAGCATCGAAGTCTGCCATATTTTTGCCTTGTCCTCAACCTTGCCGTAGGAAATCGCCTTTTAGCTCTCGAAGACAAACGCGCGGGGAGCAGCACCGTGCGCTTCCTCACAAGTAAAACCAACGAAAAGAAACCTCGACACCTGCTTATGTCAATATAACCTTGCCGGAAATCAGCTGTATATCTCTTTTAAAAAAGGTTGTTATCGCGACGTCTCGATCGACGTATAATAGCTGTCATCAACTTCTCGGCAGCATCTCACAGTTTCTCGTATTCGTCGAATAAACTAACCATTTACTCCAGCAACCGAAAGTGTTCAGTGAAAATTGGATTTTAAACAACGTGCTCTACGAAATATACCCGAGTCGTATTATTCATTTCCACGCACCGAGCTGATACGAGAAATTCGCAATCGCGCACTGCGGAGTGCGGGCCGTGCAGACGTTCGTAGCGATTGCTCGTCTTCAAAGACGAAGACGATCCCTCCAGTTCTTTTAAGCCTCGGTATATACACATGTGGTGCGATGCGGTGTCGCTCGCCTTCCTTTGTGCTCTTAAAGGCTCGACCAACCGCCTCGCCTGTTATATAGAATGACTCTTGACGAAGCGCAAGTTATTCGAGAGTCAGAAATTAGAAGACAGAGGCAGGGAGCGGACCCCACTGGATCATCCCACTTAGTCTCACTGTCTCAATGCAACTGTAGAGGACTCCGTTGTACACCATAATCCAGGTTTACCGAGGCCCAAGCCCAACGTCTCGTGCACAATATTGAGTTGACGAACTCTATAGCCCGACTGTATTCCCGTAACCTATCAACCTATCATATGCTTTGCAATGTTACATACATACTCAGTGCGTTTACAGTAGTGTATGCGTAGGTGGAATCCATGAAGGTATCCTGTGGGCTCTGTATATCTATACTTAGTGAAACTGCGGTAAATGTGAGTCACCAGTCGATAATGACGGCTTTTCATTTATCATCGTCTGCTAGCTTTCTTCACAACAACAATAAACAAAATCAAAGTCGTTAATGCATTTATTCAGTTTAATTTCAAAATATTCTTTACGCATAAACCATACTCCAAGATATTTGTATATAAATATAGTATAATCTGCCAATATTAGCTCATTGTTGCTTATCGATAAAGACGAATACTGTTAGTGATCATAAAACCTGTTATCTGGTGCGTTTGTACACAAAATCAGCGCGCGCAGATGCAGCGTGTGTCAATATCACACATGCGCAGCACGTACATATATTGTGCAACTAAACTCCATTTATATATAAACTATAGTTAAACCCATCAGATATACATATATATACATAAGTTTATATCCCTCAGAATTTTAGAAGTGCATCCAACGAATGTTCACCCCCACTTTTGATTTATATTAAAGATAAACTCGTTTTACTCCCATTTCTCACCTAAAAAGAGGATAAGCACGTACGTTGTGGAATATCAATCACTCGGGGCGGTGAGAACAGAAAAGGTAGTGGCGATGTGCAAGTGAGCCGACCAACGCAAAAAGAGGATATAGCGAGGCGCACGCGAGAGGAAAAAAGAGTAAATCGATAACTCCTCTCGCCACAGTTGTGTGTTCGACTTTTGTACGCGAGTTTTTGGAGATCTGTCTGTATCTCCTTGCTGTTTATTTTCGCATTAATAAGATTACAATATTTTTCGAAGCATAGAAAATGACTACGTCGTCGATGTCTACCGCGAAACTCCAAGACGATATTAACAGCATACCCTTGGCTGACGATGATCCACAAGGTGAAATTTCGCTTTCTGCTCCGTTTCTGCATTTTTACTTAAAATCGCATGAGTTAATTGATCTAATGTTTTCGAACCGAGTTAATACTTACATTCATCAGCTACTTTATTATTTTCAGTCATCATTCCTGAAGACGAGAATAATGCAGAAAACAATTCACGAGCATCAGATGCCATAAATCATGGTCAAAGTATGGATTCCTTGTTGTCAAGCTTTACTAACAGTAGCTGTAGTCCAAACAGTAAGTTTTCATTGTACGTGAATCGAGGGGCTATTCTTTACATGTGATATCATAGCATTATCATTGAAATGAATCATATATTTGTTGGAATTCATTTTAAAAACTTGCATAAATTGTAAACCAATGAGTTTTAATCAGAAAAGTATAGTCAACTCTAATCATTTTTACAAATTTTATGCATTTATTTAAATTACTTTATCCATCATCTAAAAATTATATTTATTTAATATTTCAAATAAAAGGTGACCTTTAAAGCTGAGGTCCTTACCAAAATCATGGGTTTCATCAAGGACATCACTTGCAGTCACTTGCACATCATAAATGACAACGGATAGCCTCTCGTCTGTAACTAATTTTTTCCTGTCTATGTTGTTCTATGTAGGATGTCTTCTAGGTTTGGATCCCGATGTAAGTCCAGATGAGCAACAAGAGAAAGCAAGATTAATAGCGCAAGTCTTAGAACTTCAGAATACTTTAGATGGTAAACTTCTTTTACCTTATCAATCATATTTACATTAATTAATGCACATATATATATAATAGTCATATATATAATAATATGTACATAATATCTAATAATGTAGAAAATGTTACTCATTCCAGATTTATCTCAAAGAGTCGATGGTGTCAAAGAAGAAAACTTAAAATTAAAGAGTGAAAATCAAGTATTAGGTCAATACATTGAAAATTTGATGTCGGCATCTAGTGTATTCCAATCTACGAGTCGTAAAACTAAAAAGTAATAAGCTTACTACAAGTGCGATATATTCATTGTGAAAACTAATCTGATAAAAGAATTTAACAGTTGTTAAAATTTTATACATCTGAAAGTATGTGCGAACTATCAAACAAATGTTTTGATTGTATTTATTATTTAGATGCTTATACATGACATGCCATTTTTTATTTTAATAGTGACAGAAGAATTTAATTAAGCAAGAGTCATTTAAAAATACCAAAGATCTACTAGATCTAAAATCTATGAGCATAATAATGACTGATTTTGTTTAGCTTCTTTAATTATTAAATTAATTTTAAAATTAAAATATAGTGTAGGACTTATTAATATGTCAGAGGTCAGTATTTTATTCTGTGAAATCGAGTACCTTATATAGTGTAGATTTGTACATTTTTCATGAACAGAGTACTTTAAATTGATATTTCAAGTGTGTGACTTTAGGACCTCTGACATTATCAAATTTCATCAAAGAAAGAAACAGAACTTGTAAAGTAGCGTAAACTGTTTTTTTTAACGTATTTTCATTTATTTATTTTATTTTTTATATAATGATTACATGTGAATTTTACAAATTTAAGAGTAATTTAAAAAATTACCTAGTTACAGACTGATAAAAATCAGTTCCCTTTTTATTGCATACTGCCAAGTGTGCTTGAAAGCTTGTGGTGCGAGTAATTAAGAGAATGCAGTGTTAGATAAAAAAAATTGTATGTATGTTAGATGGAGACCTATGTATCTCGCATAAATGAATTCTACTTTTGTATCTCTATCACGGATAATGCAACATTAATATGATTTTTTAATTGAATGCATTTGCCTTTAATGTTTTTAATCAAACTGAGCGTAGTCCATACACATCTGTTAATTCTGTTTGAATTGATATGTAATTAATTATTTTATTAAAATATTATAGAGTTGTCAAGTCTGTAATATGAATTTCTATTTTTGTGTACACATTGACATTCTAATTAGTCATTTTTATCTACAAATCATTCAAATTTTTAGTGTTGTAGTATAACTGATTATTGCCTTTGAAAATAATGTAAGTAGTCTTATAATTGACTTTTCAATAAAGTTGAAGAGTGTATTCAAGCTAAGCATTGTTAACACGCAATTTTGTTACATACAAAAACAAACATTTTAATTACAAAAAAGTAGAACAAAGGTATATAAAATATTGTGCATATAATTACATATACTTATGAATAATTATTCTTTCATATCATTATACACAAATCATGATATTTATGCAATGAATTGCTTGGAGAGAAAGCTAAAAAAAGCATTTGTGTGCTCTGCAATATAAATAAAAATTGAAAATTTCGTATTGGATTTCGTCAGAAAATGTTATATCTTACTAAAATAATGTATTTACACTCTTGAGCACAAGCTAAATGCACAAATTCTAAATGTTTTGTTATAACGTGACACAGGGTTACAATAAACTTTATTCTGTGCAAAATAAGTTATAGTGTGTTATTTACTTAAATTTTCCTTAGAATGTAGCATTGATAGGAATACAAGTATATTGATTACATACAATTGATATTGTCAATTAATTGTACAAGTATAATTGTATTACAATCGAGAGATTTCTTAGAATGATGACTTTAGTTTGTGTCTTAGAGACTTTGATATTAATCAGTCATGCTTATATTTCCCTTCAGAGTCTACATTCAAGCTTTACATTACAGTTATTTTCAATATAATTCATTTTAATACTAGTTTAAAAATAATTTATAAAAATGATTGGTGAAATTTTGAACGTTTCCTCATTCGTAGATCTAAAGCCTTATAGTTACTCCAAATATATTAAACTTCCTCCTGATGCGATTGACTTTGATAAATTACAAATCGCCTTACAAGATTCTAATGAAAATTTGACTAATTTTGAAACTATCGAGATACAGTTTATAGATGACGCCAATTTGATAACTCAACAAGAATGCGGTCCATTATCAACGAACATACAGTTTTTAAATATTGGTAATAGTGTGTCCACAGATAACATCAGATGTTTGGAAGCGCAAGATATAACAATTTTTGTTCCAGAATATGCTGAAATTAAGTAAGTGTGTATTAAGGGGATATTTTAAATATTTAGGTATGTTGTACCGATAGAGATAATCTATAGAAATCTGTACACTTAGATCACGTGCTGTATTCTACTTGCATCTATACCGTATGTTAATATTGTCATTTTGTAGTAAAATGCACACTATTAATATTTGCTTTTTAATCACAGGGAAAATATTGATTAGAAGCGATTTTGCAGGGCAGATGTAGTGAACACAGAACACCTGCAGGATGCTATCAGTAACGCGGGAGCGATTGCCGTATCGAAATCCGAGCCGAGGAGCGAGGGCGAGCCGAGAGCAGTGGCCTGCAAAGTGGCCGAGGCGCGCGCGCCCCGGGGCGGGAACCGACACGCCGCCCGCTACGAAGTGATGCAGGTGGGCGCGGGCCGGCTCTACTTGTGCACCGAGTGCCAAGCGAGCTACACGGAGTTGGGGGAGCTCGAGGACCACCTGCGCTCCGCCCACCGATGGGCCGGCTTCGTCTGCGGCTCGTGCGGCCTCGGCTTCCGACGCAAGTGCCACCTGACGCGCCACCACCTCGAGGAGCACGTGGGTCGCGTCCTCCGGTGCGCCCACTGCGACAAGGAGTTCAAGCGCCAGGAGCACCTGGCCGTCCACTTGCGCTGCGTCCACCGCACCTCCGAGCGCCAGTTCAAGTGCGACCTCTGCGAGAAATCCTTCTACAGGGCGGACCGGCTACGCAAACACCGCGCGATTCACGACAAGAAGCCCCAAGCCTGCTCCGGATGCGGCAAGATCTTCGCCAGGAAGACCAATCTCCTGAAGCACGAGTGGAGCTGCAAGGCCGTAGTGGGCGGCAAGAAGAAGGCCAACCTTTGAAGGACTCACATGTCGCCTTTCTTATACATTGTTTCTTTCTAATTTTATTCGAGCCGTTTGCTCTTGATTTTGCAGGTTCAGAAATCGATATTCAATTGACGGAACGACAGATAACACACTGCAGGGCAGTTTTTTGAGGATTTAAAAATGTCAAATCTGTATAAACAAATGTGTGTTTAATTGAGGGTATAGCCATAATGAGCTGCATATAGATCCCATAAGTATCTAAGTAACGTAGCACTTAATACAAACGTGCCGAAGTCGGTATTGTTTCAAATTAATAAATCACTGCAGTAGCTCTGTAAGTGCTAATATCCGTTTATTTAAACAAGAACAAATTGCTGTATTATTGAAAGTTTAATTAAATAAAATATGTAAGTCAATCATTGGCCTCATTATCAATCTGGCAACGTCTGCAGCGATTGACAGAGCCGTATGGCACAAGAGCCAGGAATTAAGACAATTAACGCGATCGCGCTTATCGATTAACAAAGTTGTCAAGTTGGCGTGGAAAGGGCACTCGGGGACTGGGAAGCTCTTGGGCTCGCGGGAGATCGGCGAGAAAAGCCGGGCAGGGCTGGCGCGTTAGACGTAGAGATCGGGCGGTAAAGTTGACGGGGGTGCAGACTGCAGGTGTCAACGGGCCACGCGGGAGCCGAGGGCCGTCTGCGGGCGGCGCGGGCGCGTGCGTGTGTGCATTGGCAGAGGGACGGGTGGCGGGTGGCGGGCTAGCGGGCCGGAGCGGGCAGCCATGGGCTCGCGCACAGGGGCGACTCGCGCGCAGGCCGCCGCCTCCCTCCCACTCCTTGGCCGATGATCCGGAGACGCGCGCCGCCGCGGACGCGCTTTTTTCTCTGGCGCGCGACGGCGGCGGCGGCACAGGCGGCATTGGCGGCGCGGCGGCACTGCACGCACGGCTTTTTCTTTTTCCCGAGGCCGGTGCGCCACCCCCGAGCGGCCCCGAGTCGCCCCGAGTCCGCGCCCGCGCCCGCCCAGCTCGCTCCTCCTGCGCCCGCTGCTCCGGCTGCCAGGGCGCGCGCACCCCGGACCCCGAGCCCTCGACCGAGGAGTAGAGGGCCCGCGAGTGGCCGGATCGCCGGGACCGGCGTCCAGACGACTGCGCCCAGGCCACCTCATAAATGGTACGTATGCGCCGCGAGTCGAAAGTAAACAGGGAGCGCGGGGCGCCGGCCCGGGGAAGGCTACGCGGGCTATTGTGCGGCCCCCCCGGGCCGCGGCTAGGGCCATTCGCCTCGGCTTCCGTACAAAAGCCGCGCGCCGAGTGCGCCGGGCAGGTGTAAGCGCCGCCGACACGTGCATCGGGTGGAGCCCGCCGCGGCCCGGGGGCTGCCGCGGCCCGAGCTGGCCCGACTCCCGAGTCCCGAGCTCCGAGGGAGGCGCCAGAGCCAACTAGCCAAGCCGACGCGCGACCTAACCTCCAAAGTCGCGTGCGCACACGCGCCCTTTCGCTCGGTGCCCGAGAGCGAGCGAGACGGCGCGCGCGCGCCCGAGGGCCGACCGCCCGAGCCTCCTGCTCTACGCATTCTACCCCGTGGCTGTGTGCGTGGACCTCCTCTTGCCGTCTTTGTCTGTCGCGACGGTGGGAGCAGCGAGGGGCTGCCCTGGCCCCCGGCCCCCGACCCCCGGCCCCCGCTGCCGCCCGCCTCCCCGCCTCGCCGCCCGCCGCAGCCGCACAAGGCCGCGCGCAGCCATTTTATGCTTGAATTTTCGTGTGTGCGCGATTTCGCGAAGCCGGTATTGACTGCCTCCTCCTCTCCTTTTCCCTTCATCTGTGTGCATCGTCAGTGCACACTTCGGCCCAACGTCCCTGTGGGTGCTCTCACCTACGTGCGGCCAGCGCGGTTTGACTTCTCGCGATACCCAAGAATCAGAGGGACACGGGGGTGGAATATATCCTTGCAAAAAATATTCTAGAGGGGTAGATTATATGTAATCCCCCGGCTTAGTCTTGCGAATATTACGCAATGTTTCAAGCGCTGTGACAGCAGGTAATTTGAGATCTTAGCAAGTTGGATTTGTTTATTAATAAATTTGCGCACTCGTTCATTTAAATATAAGACAAAAAACCGGTTACAAGACCGGTTACGTATCTGCTTTATTTAAGTCTGTAACGTCCTCCTTTATCTACAAAAATTAAATTTGAACGTAACGATTGTTATATAAACAGTTCTAAAATATACAAAATAAACGACCAGACAAAGGAAGTACCAAAGCCTACATGTGTACTTGATATTTCTGAGCAACGATCATGGTTTCGGTGCGTGGTTTCCTCGAAATGGACTTTCTTCACCTAACTTGTCATATCAGTTTTCCGACATAGGAATAGACAGGCGGGCAAATATTTTTCTAGAATGGCTGGACACACCCGACAAGACATCTTCTAGGCCCATGCTTGCAAGGTTTGATCAGCGTACAAAGATCTGCAGTTCAATTACTAAATATAATAGACATGTATATGTACAACTTGAACGATTCTTATCGCTCGGGCAGACTGTTAAAAAATCTGAATCGACACATGGCTAGAGAGTCCGTAGGGGTAAGGCGCAATAGTGATTGGTATACGCCGGCCAGAGGGGGAGGCGCCAACAAAAGCGAATTATTTGCGAGAAAGTAGAGGCAGTGTAGCGCGTGCCCTGGAGGGGTGGATTTTAAACTGTCTTTCTATTTAGTCTATGATCGAGAGCTTGCTCGTCGGCCTAGGCGGGCTAAAAAGAGAGGAAGCGGCTGCATTTGAGTCGTTTAATAGTTACTTTGAATACACTTAGCCAGGGTGAGGCGGGAACCTATAGTTTAGAAACCTTGCAAATACATAAGTAATGCGACGCTTGAATAATGAATCATCGGCATGAAGGAGGCGGCGGGCACTCGCGCCGGCCGGATTGACTGGGCATTCGTCAAAGGCAAACCCTCGGCGAGTCGGACCTAGTCCTCGGAGCTCTGGCCGCGGGGGCGCGGGCGGCTCGCCTTAAAGAAGAAGCGGCGAGGGCGGGCGGAGCGGGCCCGGCGGCCTAATCAGGCTCGGCTCCCCCGCGTCTCCGCCCTCGAGCGTCGGCCGCCGGCCCACCCCATGGGGCGCGCGCACGCACACGCGCGCGTCCTGCACCCCAAGCGCGGGGCTCGCGCGGGCGCCGAGGGGCCCCGGCACACGTGCACGGGAGCGCGCGCCACAAATTTGCACGCTTACTTGAATGACGCGCCGGCCCGGGTTTTCGCTCTTATTGACACTCGAGGGGGCCGATGCGCCTACAGCTGGGGGCTTCCTCCGAAAGCGGCGCGCGCCGGCCCGGCCCTCGCGCCGCGGCCCCAAAGAATGCGGTTTCGCGTCCTCCACCGCCGGCACTGCAGCCCCGAGGCAAGAAACCCATGTGCGTATATAAGAGCGCCCCTCGGAGAAAATTGCGGAAGCCGAGTATTTTAATGCTCCGAGGTATGCGGCCTGCACGCCCGGCGAGCGCGGACCGCCCGGCCAAAAACATCCTCCGCCGAGCTCGGCCGAGCCTCTTCCGATACGCTTGTTTACCGTCCTACCCCCTGGGATTTGGCTCACTTGCCGGCGGATTAGATTAGTCTACTCTATAGCCTCCTTTCGACTCCCGTGCAGCGTTACACCAGCCTGCAGGTCTCACTATTCCGCCGATTCACCGCTCCCTATCCTTTCGACCTCTCGGTATTATGCGCTGTTTTTTAACCCACCGTACACATGCACGCCAATCCAATGGATTATCTTGAGAAACTTATAAGCGCAAACTTCCAGCAACATCGGCATTGATTCTACGTCAAAATTTAGCTTCGAAGCAGTCCCTGTATAGATAAACGTTTTCATGGCGTTAATTCGTGGCTGCGGCATCGTTTGAAGTCGTAATGGAATGTAGCCCAAGATGTAGCCGCACAAAAAGATTTCGGTCTACTGTAACTTATTAAGTTTCGACTTTTTTCCACGAAAAATCAAGAAAATTATACTATGCGGTACAAGTTTGAGAACGCAATTTTATGAACGCCGACAAAAAATGGAGATTCTAGTAAAGTCATTATCGTAGAACTTTTTCACTATATTTCTTCTCGTGACTCCAAAAACAATGCGTTGAAAACAATTATTGAACGCATGTACAAAAGAAATTTTAAAAGATTTAAAAATGCGAAAAACTTGCCTCGTATTTTCGACGTAAATTGTTAATACACGTACTTTGACTTATAAATTCGTTAAAATTCGATTAATATTCCAAAGTTTTGCCCTGCAGTTCGTTGGAGTCGGTTCAACATCCAATAGCAAGATTAATACTGTCATTTGAAAAATATTAAAAAATCTAGTTGTAACAATTGTATAATTGCGAGCCTTGCGTAATCTTCTCGCGCTCTACAATTCCCATTCGCATCCTCGTTCACGTCTCGATGCCAAAGTTTCAGTGATTGCTTGGATTTGGCAAAAAATCGATGGCACGACTTAAAAACGTACAGCATCTGGAGTATTGCATCGGCAGTACGAGAGATAAAGTCAGTGCAAAAAGATAGTCAAGGAAGAGAAGGAAGGAGAAGCTAAACACAGGAGGGCGAGGGAGCGGACGAGGAAGGCAAAAGAAGAAAAAGAGAAAGAGAAGGGACGAAAAAGGAGAAAAATGAATATCAGCATGTTATGGGCTCGGGACGGCCGAAAATGCACGCACACAGGCGCGAGAGGAGCCTGGCTATTGGCGAAACCGAGTGTACAACAAAGAATGAGGGAAGGGACGAGCGAAGATAAGCGACTGATGCGAGTGTGCAGGTCCATTGTGTGTGACAGAACTTGGGCTTTGCGCGAGCGAGAGAGAGAATATAGTGTGGTATAAGGCGTGTACCCGCGGACGAAGATAGGAGCAAAAAAGGGGAGCGAAGGAGCGATGCGGGGAGGAGGAGGGGGGGTGGTGGTGGTGGTGGCAGCCAGTAGGGGGAAGCTCACGCGCGTGTGCGCGTGCGTGCGCGAGTCATATACGTGCACACGGCCGGCGTGCAGTTTTTTTCTCGCGGCTTCTTCGGCTCGCGATCGTCTCGCCCCCTCCGCGGCACATCCCAAAGAAGACGAGCAGGTGTATCTGGCGGGGGTAGGGGCAGGGCCGGGCGAAAAAACGAGGGGCCCCGGAGACGCGCGGTCGCGCCGCGGCCGGGGGAGGGGCGGCACAGGGGGATCGGTACTCGCACCGCCGCGCCGTCCGTCGCGGCCTCCCCAATCTCGTAAGTGTAAATAGAGCGGGCGGCGCGGGAGGGGGCCGGGAGGGAGGGAGAGCGAGCGAGCGAGCCCGCGGCAGGGAGGTACGAGGACGTGCAAGCGGGGGTGCGGGTGCCATTGCGGCGGCGGCTTCTCTCTGTGTCAGACACGCGCGGCACCCTAGGCTCGCCGCGTGCGGCGGCCCTACTCGCTTTCGCCTGCCTTCCCAGTTTTTTCCTCGGCGGGCCGTTTTTGTTTACCTGCGCTCGCCGCCTACCCCTCCTCCGCCTTCGCGGAGTATACACTCGCGCGCGGCTCCCCGCGATCGTAGTGCCGCGTGTGACGGCCGCTTTTTTCTGCGCACAGAGCCCCCAGTGCTGCACGTTCTTTTTCTCGCCCAGGTCAAGAAGTGCCTGCAAGCTTGATTCAATTTGCGGTCAGTGCATCGTGGATGTGTCTCCTTCGAGATATGAGTCTGAGAATTTCGAAGCAGAGATCTGGCTTGGTAGGTTAAATGTCTTAGTCGCTGGCTACTTGCATTTGCTTCCTGTCCGGCATTATGTCTTAATCAGGTTTCATATTTTTTCCGGTAATATCGATTTTAATCGTTTGTCGATCGTTGCATCAGTTTTAGCAGTTTTTCTTATTTTGCCTTTGACTGTCAGGAAATTAGAATTACAATTGATTATCTATTTCAAAATTGCAGTAAAAGCAATTTATTATTATTTTAAAGAGTACAACAATTGTAATAAATAACTTAAACAATTGTTAACAATAATTACTATTAATCATAAATCTTATTAATAGTGAATTTTATAAATTTTAGGTATCTGATTGACAAATTGCAATGAATTTTCCACCATTTGGAGGTCACTTTCCGGGTACCATACCAAGTATCCATCAGTTTACAGCAGAGGGATCAGGTGGTGCCAGTGCTCGATACGCCAACCATTTTCCCAACCAGCCTCCTATTGGAGTGCCAGTGGTTGGGAAATACAGACCCGAGGCTAACAGTGTTCAAAGTCAGGCTCAAGTGATGATGAACAATAAATCTGCTTATTCTAATAGTAATGTCCATCATTACTCCAATGTGCCCTATTCTCAAGCTCAAGCAGTACAGCAACGACCATCAAATTCACCAAGTATGCAAGAAAAGCGTTCTTATCATCAAGTAAGTTTCAAAAGTATTAAAATTGATTTATTACTTTAATAAATATAAGTTTAATAATAACATCCCAGGAGTATAAAAATTAAAGTCTTTAACAAAATATTATCACAATTCATGTACATTTAAGTTAATGTTGAATGTAATTAATTATTAACACTTTTAACATTCATAAGTTATAATAATTCAAATTTATAATAATTGTATCATTTAATAATAATTGAACATGGTATTACAGACAACAGAAACTATAAATCAACAGGATGTATGTAATTTATTGCAAGACAGTGGGGGAAAGGACAAGAACAGCAAAGACAAGCAAAAGCAAAGTGCAGATGAACAACAGCAACAACAACGTAATAATGGTGAAGCGACGACGAACGGCAATAATCAAGATTATATGCAACATCATCAACAACACGCTCATACGCAAACTCCAGCCTCGATGCCGGCTACCTGGCAGTCATTGGCAACGCCGGGATCTACCGTTGCCGACTACCTTAGTCATTTACCTGCGAGTACACTGCCGCTTAGCCTCCATCACTTTCTTAAATATTCAGCGGAAAGTATAAAAAAAGAATCAGAAATGGCTCAGACAACGTCCGTGGCAGCAGCCACTACCACTACCCCGAATATAATGATGTCTCCTAATAATAAAAAGAAGAAGAAGAAGAAGGCACCGAAAGAGAAAAAACCCCGTCCTAAACCTGGTTTGTTGTTTAAATCTTTTTTAATTGAAATTCAAATGATTTTATTATCAGAAATATGCATTTTAAGAAAAAAAATCATTGTGAATAGAATAAAAAATTTTCAACGATTTTAGGTGAGATACGACTAACAACAGCGTTAGATGGCTCAACACTTTATTGTTGTCCTGAATGTCACATGGCTTATCCCGAGCGCGATCTCCTCGAACAGCATCTATTGGGTCATACGATGGAACGACGATTTGTGTGTGATATATGCGGTGCTGGCCTTAAACGCAAAGATCACTTGACCCGCCACAAGCAGAGTCATAATCCAGAGCGACCATATGTATGTACAGTGTGTCTCAAAGCTTTCAAGAGGAAGGAACAACTTACATTACACTTCGTCATACACAGCGGCGAAAAGCGTCATGTATGCACCGAATGCGGCAAAGGTTTCTACAGGAAGGATCACTTGAGGAAGCACACCAGGAGCCATATCGCCAGGCGGGTCAAAGCTGAGCTTAGTCAAAATGCAGGTCAGTTAACAAGTTTGAATCCAAGTATTTATTTTAATCGATTGATATGCATAATTATTCAGCTAGATACAAGAATAACACAATCTTCATAAAATGTGTTTTTGTTCAATAGGTAACCAACAGGGCCAACAACAACAAAATAACGTATCGAGTAGTCTGCAATCAAGCGGTGGGAGTGGAGGCTCTGCTGGCTCAGTCCTGCCCGGCGGGCACCCAGGCGCTCTTCTGTCCTGAGCCCCGCCACCTGGGAACTTCCAAGTTCCCCACCCCGCCAATCTCTTGCACTCGCACGGGGCGGCGAACGGTGCGACGGCGAGTAGCGTCGCCGCCTCGGTACACCACACACTCGCCGCCGCCCACCACCACCACGCCCAGCAGCTGGCTGCCGCAGTAGCGGCCGCGAGTTCTAATGGCGGTGGATACCAGGCGGCCGCGGCCGTCGCCCACGAGCTCGGTACCTTTCTCGGCAGTCATGTCAAGGACTTCTGAGAACGGCCCATAGACCTGGTTGAGGAACTCGCGAGACGCGCCAAACCGGCAAGGCGGAGATAATTTTGGCACTCGGCTAGGTACGAGCAATATACCTATACAGCCCTAATGAATCGACGCACGTGAGCTGCGGCTCGAACCGTCTGTTCTCGGGTTGTATTTCCTTTTCAAGTTATGCGTGGCCCTAGTGAAAAAATGATCCTTATGTTAGTGGAAAAATGGACGCTGAATTGAGTTTCAAAGCTGGAATTACTCTGAAACTAGATCTCTAGAAATGCAGTGAAATTTAATTCATTTTTATGACAGCAATTATGCAACAGCATTCTGGTTTATAATCGAAACCTTGACGAAATGTTATTGTATTATAAATTACGTATTAATTTTAATTAGATTATCAGTCAAAAAAATCAGCGCAGATCACTTTTTTAGTTATGTTACTTAAAAGCATAAAAATATATAATTATTTTAAACAATTTCATTATTTCTGATAAAACACAAATATTTTTTAATATACTACGCTGTTTTTGATAGATTAATTTTTTCTATCGATTCAACTTTTATGAAATGATTTCTAGTAAGAAGCAACAAAAATACGACATTACCAGAAAATTTTTTCCACTAGGGTTTAATAGTATAAGTATCAACTACATCTGATGCCTTAAACCAAAGGAATGCGAAAGTAATCAACTCATTCTACTGTTGGTCAGACATTGGTTTCATTAAAATATTATAAAATGAAAATTACAGAACATTGACATTAGAATTAATGTAAAAATAGCAGAGATATAAACTAAGACAAAGGCAAGATTAAAGACAAAGAAAAATTGAATAGATATCCGAAGCTGTACTGCATTGCATTGCTGAAGCGTATACGTTTAAGGAATACCAAATTTCTCCTTAGGGATTTACGTTAGGAGCCTGATGCGATAAACTGTCGCTAAATACTGCAAAAAGTAGAGCAAAAGAACAGAAAAAGGTAACAGAGAAAAAGATATTTTTATGATAGTTCGACGCAAACTTGAAGATTTCCCTTGTACAAGTTGAAAGGAGACATGAAATGGTGTGTCAGTGTGAGAATAAGTGCGATGTGTTTCTACACTTTTCCCGTTTTATAATTTGTATTTTTTTATATATTCTTTTTTTTCCGTTGTTATATTAGACTACATATTAATTATAATTTATTGATATTTGATATTCTTGAGTGTAATTAAACATGTCTCGTCGTTAATTACAGTTTTTGATCTCATTTAAAAGCAAAAAATTTTACTGCGATAATAGTATAACGATTGTTAACGTAAGTTTTTTTTTAATATTTTGTATTTCTAAAGGTCTGTTTAAAACCTTGCATGTAAATGATGCATTACATTGAGATAAATTTATATCTATCATTCCGAAGCAGATTTTTTTTTTATTATTTTGTCATATTTTTAATGTTACTATTATAAAGAAACGTGTTGACTTTGTTCCAGCTTAATGTTAAATAACGAGATCAATTAATTATATATTAACAACAACAATTTCTACGAATGTGAGATCTAAATTTATGCAATGGAATGTTATAGAATAAATGTTGAAACAGTCGCAGCAATCGTGAGATAATTTGTTAAAGACAAGGGAAAAAGAAAGCACACTTAATTCGTACTCAAACAAGGCCTTAGCACAGTACTATAAATAAGATAGCGAAAAAAAGAAGTCGTGGCAATATTCTACGTGAGATCGGAGTTAATAGTCTCCGGTATACGCTTTATATTTAATGAGTTCTCAATTAAAAATACATTTTTTATAAATATATGTAAATGCAGAGATAAAGGTTGCTGACAGTATTTTATATTTTATGCTAGAGCTTTGAAAAATGAAACGTACATTTTCGTCATCCTTTAATTATCATATGGATTCGAAATTGTGTACATGTAGATCGTAAGTTTGTTCCTTTCTACGTATATCTAGAATCGTATTAAAACGAACACTTCGACGAAGAATTTAATTCTTGGAACTGTCATGTTTTTTTTCTTTCATTGTTTTTATGTTTTTCGTAAATCTTTAATTTCGTTGAGTACTGATTGATTTCCTTAAATATTCCCTAGTTCCTTAGGTATTATGGATATGTTGTTTACACTTTTGTATGAGCTCCTGATTGAATTGCAAAGCTTACCGAAGTATAAAGTTGGTTGCAATTTAAATCGATTTACAACTATTACAGTTGATACAGTTTTATATATTTGAAATTCGACCAATAATGTACTTCGTTAAATTAAACAAAAGCTTTGATTCTCAGTAGATTAAGTCATTTGAACAATAAAATTGATCAAATGGTAGTATAATCTTTCTTAAACTATTGATCACTCATAATTACTTTGTGAAATTATTTTATACAGTAAACAGTGCCATTTAACATAATTTGCCATTACATTTCTTGCCCCTTTATACATTTGTGCTTATATCTGTAAACAATGTTACTTAGAATATATGTGGTAGAATCAACGAAAATATTACATTTTAATTTTAACTCAATTAAATCTACTTCTAGTAATTACTAGGAAATTTTTATTAAGCCATTCATCGGCTTTGCTAAATAAATTAATTAAATTAATTTAATACTTAAAATTATAAAAGCTTTCCCGCCCAGGAGCTCACATTAAAATGAAATCCTTGCATGAATTTGTCATGTTTTTTACATTTTTTATTTTATCTTTTACCGAAACAATATTCACCTCCATTACCTCCGTATGCAAGCTTTACTTGTTTTATTCAGTTCTTAACGTTAAAGTATAGATACATACAGTTTGAATCTAGTCGGTCAGCAACTCAATGCAACCAACCTCAAGCAATTAACTAAACTTTTATGTGTAAAGTAACTGATGAAATAACTATTGGTAAAAAACTTGCAACGATTTCATTTACAAATCTTAATATTTTTCCAAAGATTTCGTTCTTTGTGAATTAAGTAAGACTAAAATTGCACGTCAAAAGAAACCGCAGATGTTTACAAAAACTGTTTATTATATTAACTTTATAATAAAAAAATATCTGAATTTAAGCGTAATCTCATGTGCAATTTATACATATTTTCCTGGGTAATTTTATGTATGTTGTATTTTAAGAACTATCTTAAATTGTATAAGTATGCAATTGACTCGTATTTAATGCATTTTAAGGTATATTCTTTAATTATCTACGTAACAGTTTTTTTGCTTTGAATACATTCTCTCATTATACAATTAATCATGTTGATCAAAACATAATGCAGACAATTTGAAAGATTAAAAGAAAATTCAGGTTTTATCAGACCTGAACGTTAAGAGATATGCTAAAATACTAATTATACATATAGTACATAACTGAAAGCTGCATATAATATTATAAATAAATATGTAAAGGAATAAAAAGGATGAGCCGTATATTAAAATACCCCGCCGCTACTTGTAACCATATATGAAGAAAAAAAATTAAGAGAGAGACAGTACATCATAGATTATACGGATAGTGTATAAGTTTGTATACAAGAAAATAAGATTAACTAAGGCGTTAACTAATAAGTTTAATCGCGAGAATATGAAATGAGCGAATTGTGTAGGCCGTATGATTGACGGAATGTTTGTAGGAATATTTGTCGAACAAAAAATGTGAGAGTACAGTTCTGTGAATGAAATGGATTTATTTTAGAAAGTATTAAGGGTGTTTAAATTTGATAGATATATTTTCATATCTTCGATTTTTATTTATTTAACGTCTACGTAAATTTGATAAAAACTCATTTGTTCGTTTATTTTTATAATTAAATTTGAAATAATTTATATTTTTTAATTGGAAAAAATGATTTAGAAAAAAATTTTCGTAGTTTTCTAAAATAAAACTGATTGATGACGAATAGCTTTACGATTCGTAAACAGGATAATGGCGAAAAGAGATACAACAGAGAATAGTTTGAAAGTATGATTAAGTTAATGAATCTGGTGAATCCTATAATAAATAAGCAAGATCGTCGTTGTTTACTACGAACGTCGAAAAAATGTGATTGCTATTTGTTCTTCCTTATTATTGTAGTTTATTTGTAATTGATTTTACATATTATTTAATATGCTGTTTTTTGTAATATTCCTTTCTGCTTGTTAATTTTTTTATCAACACACAGGCTGGTATGTTACGTAAAAATTTTACGAAAATAAGAATCTAATTTGTGTAGATAAAATATTTTAATAGGAATTATGTGGCTTTTCTAAAAATAACTTTAGATTTTGTATTTTGTGAAACCGAAAAGTCTGCATTTTATATCTAAAAAATTAAATCCTTTTTAAACATTTGTAGATTTGTATAACGCTCTAAATAATAAAATATTTATTTTTTAAATACAACAAGCCTTAGACTCTTAAAAAGTAAAACAAAAAAATGTCTGTCTAAGTTACAATAAAACAATAAGTTTATATATCAAAAAACAAAAATTCAAAAGTCAATTTAATGAAATGGCAAGTATACATTCAAAACCTGCTTTCTTAGAAATCAATGAAAAATTTTGATAAAGCTTTTCTTACAGCTTACGAATAAAAGTAAAAAATCTTGTTACGTTTTTTACTCTTCTAATTCTGCGCGATTGAACGTGCAAAAGGAAAAGTTTTAAAACATTGATGTTTTTCGACGAGCTTTCACTAAGACCGTGAAGTTCACAGTGAATGAACGAATGATTGTGTGTGCGAGCAAAACTTAAAAAATGAAGTAGTGAAGGAGTGCAGCGAGAAGCATATTTTTCTACGCAGTGTCCAAGTTCATTAATTAAGCGATAATAAACAAACTTAAAGTAAAAACCGGCTGACTAAGGTGAAAACTTAATGAAATTGAAGGCATGTGAGACTGAAGTTTTTTGTGTTGACTTTTTAAAGTTTTGAAGATTTAATTCAATGAAATTGATTTATAATTACAAAAATTACTTCAGATTCCTACATTGAATTAGACTTTAACTATAATTTGAAGTATCTTATTGACGCGGAAATGAGTGCTTTTAAACATGAATATTTTTTAATTCTTAAATAATAATTTCAATGCTTCAAAAGGTTGGCATATTTTTGTAGATAATATTTAAATTAATCGAATTAGACATTATTGATTGAATTGCATTTGTGAAAATTCCTAAATTGAAAAATCAATTACTTGTAGTTTCAATAAATATGCTAAGAATTAGTTATAAATATCATTGATAGCATTTTTATTATTTTAAAACTAAAACCTGAATACTAACGTCGTATTCGATATAATTTAAATAATGCTTCTTTAGAATGAAAAAACTGCATTGCTTGTATTGTACGACTACACTAAGGTATTGATGTGAATATATTTATGAATCTATATTTCAAAGTATCATCAGTCTACCACTTCTGTTTTTTTATCTTTTATGTATTATTGTTGGTATTAAAAAGGAAACTAACTTCCGTATCTCAGTTTCGGGAGCATAGCTAGCTGTGCGATAAGAGTCTATTTTGATAAAGTCAAAAGCTCTATCGTACACATTATTGGCTGTGGTTTATAAGCCTTGGAGTGAGCTGTTATATTACCCCCTCGAATATACACTACGTGTTCAAATCTTCTGCATACACAAAGTGTTCCAGCAAACAACTTAGGCTTTTGGCGTCTTTTATTATTCAACCACTTCCACTGTGTGCAATCATTGTTTTTTGTATAACACATAGCATTCACAGTTCCGTGAAAACCGTAGTCACAATTGACTGCGAAATTGAACTTTCAATGATGGAGAATAGCGTCTGATGTTTTGATTCATGTGCAATCTATCTCTTCGACCGCGTTCATTAAACTACTCTTAAATGGAATACTATCATGCACACTATCAAATTCAAATTTAATCAGGTTCCAATCGTGCGTTTATAAGTCATTGAATTTGGGAAGTGGTTTAAAAGGTTAACGGTTCAGAATCCTATCTAATTTTTTCTCAGCAACAATGTCCTCAGGCAAATTCCAATCCGGTACATCATCACTGCTCTGCGTATAATTAAAATCACTTTGTTTAAGCCTCATGTACACCGGTAAACATGGATAGCTTACAAATAAATAATGTATATTAGCATCGACCCTGCTAAATTATCCTATCAATATTAAAAATATATGAATGGGCATCTATGTGAGTACTATATGGATTTCATTCAGATCTGTTATTCATACCATTGCATTTTCTTAATTTTTAAAAAACTTAAAGGAAATTACGTAGACATGAATAACGGATATACATGGAATCCACAAGAAATCTATCCGCTGGATATGGATCATCCACGTGAATATCCAATCATGTGTTTTGAATAGGGACATTAACAAATGCTAATTCTGTCATGTTGCCTCATGGCACTGGTATCTACAGCTGATATATCTATAAATTTGGCTTGATAAGCTCCATGCTTTTTTAGAAAAACAATCTGGATAGACGAGCATCTCTTGTGCTTAGACAGGTGTACTTTCTTTTCCTGAATTTCACAAAAATACCTCAATATGCAAAGGTTGATCGCGCGGCATTAATGAAACATTCGTAAGGTTTCTTGGTTTTGGTGCATCTACTTCTCTTGGCTATACGGGCTGTCTAAACTTGTGTCGTAGCATGTGTCCACCTCAGCCTCTGCCTCTGCTTCTTTCATGACTTCTGCGATGGTTCCCAATTCCATTTTGGTTTTATGATAGATGGCTATTAATCGCCTATTCGGGTTAAAGCATGCGTTCCTCATCTGGTCGGTATTAATTGCTCGAATCTAGATTATAATTATTGATCATTGGAAAGCATATTAAATCTTGTGTTTGTCGTACATTATCAAGTTTATGTTAGTGAACAAAATAAGTACAGACAATACAAATTATTATTAATATTCAAATTATTAAAAAAATTAATTGAATATTTTAATAAATTGAAATTTTTTTAATTATTAGCTGACATTATGTAAAATATTAATATTGAGTGCAAACCACTTCAATTATCATTAATCATTTAATGTAGGCTATACATTTCTTGAGTATCATCTGAGAATAATAGAAAACACAAAAGCACATCAATGAAAATGTAATACTTGTAAAGCAAATATTATAGTAAGTGAGCCGGAAAATGAGTGTAAGAAATGTGTGAAATTGTAGACAATTGGAAGGGAGACGATAGAAAAAGCGAAGATATACAAATTCCTCGACATAGTACAAAGCATTTAAATCTTTTTGCAATAGATTAGCGTGTAAATGGCGTAAAAATAAAAAAAAACAATAGTGTGAGCAATAGTTTTCATGTGCAGAATGCCTTCAATTTTTTAAAATAATTAATTTTTTTATTTTCTTAAAAAATTTTGAATTATATTTCATGAAAACCAAATTCAATTACAGAATAACATTGCTTAAGTATTAATTTAATTGCACAAAAAAGAACTAAGCAGTTTTTCGCTCTTACCGAAAATTATTATTAAAGAAAAAATTATAATGATAAAGTATAGTGTTAATTACAAAATCTTAATGAAAAAATAATATATGTAAATAAATAGCAGTTGATCGATTTCGAGAATTACTGTACATTAGAAAAGTTCTTTTTTGTGCGACACTGAATAAATTTATTAAAGTACACATTAAAAGTTTTCACTGTAAGACGTCGATTATAATTTAATTATAATCTTTTACTATGTAATTTAGTATTAAAAAATGTACTTGCATTTCTTTCCGTGATATTATTTTTTAGACGATGAAGAATAAATATAGATAACTTTCAATGCATTCTGATGCATATGAGTAAGAATTATATTATTGAGATATCTTCATATACAAATTTATTATATAATAAATTTGCAAATAAACGCGAATGGAGAGAAAAACTGTAAAATGCAGCTTCGCAGGTGAGAAAAAAGAAATAAAATAGAATTAAATAAATAAAGCATAGCGATCGAATTGACACAGCCTTTTTTCTCGTCGATTTTCCCCGTTGCAATGCACATCGATCGAGGAGGTTGCTATAAGAGTGTAGAACTGTAAAAAGATGTTTGTAATCGCGTCGGCGAGACCCTCGGCATTTTATTTTTTGCCATAGACTGCGAGGGAATCGCCGGAAAATGTGTGATAAATAGAAGCGCAAAGGTGTGCACTGCCGGGACTTCGGCGCAGAGAGAACTGAAAGCGATTGTATAATTAAAATGAAAAATGAAATAAACCAGCCAACGACGTAACGTGAGGAATTCTAGGCTGCGTTATAAAATGGACGTTAAGTTTGTAAACGTTTTTTCAATGACAACTTCCCAGTGCTGCTTTATGTAATACCCTATACATAATATATATATAAATATCTATATATATATAAATAAAAATCGTAAGAAAATTACTTATATTGATTTATTTAAAAAATAGATCTTTCATACTGTTACCTAATCCTCAAGTTTCTATTAAACACAAAAGATTAAGTATTATATAAAGTATTATAAAAAACTATGAAATTAATTCGTAAAATAATAACAGATGAAGGATTTGAATTAATATTTTACTAAGTTTTTTTATATAATAATTTTATTAATGACCGAACGTTTTTCGGTATACTGAGGAAAACCTGATTTATTTATAAACGTTTTCGGATAAAGCTTATGTTCATTCCTTTTTACAATTATTTAAACTTATTTTATCAACCAAGGCAACCTTATCAATGTAAAAATTGATCGATTCACAATGATAATAAAAAAACTTACACAATGGATTTAACAATTTTTTCATCAATAACCATATTATTCAATCAATATGAATGATTATCGTTAATCATCACTGACTCATTACTTTAATTTGCTTCTAAATAAAGCACTTTGCGTACTGCAACGTACATATTTAATTTACGTTTAATTATGCAATTCATATATTTAACAAAAATTTTCATGTGTATCATTCGCATTTATCATTTATGCGAAATATTGTAAAACTACTTTATACACAGTTGGGCGAATTCGTTAAGAGTCTCGTGAGAATAATACGAATACGCTTGTAAATTTCTCTTTGTTCTCTTTTACATTTTTCTGATATTTCTACGCACAAGCTATGTAACAATTGAAGTCGTTTTCGCTTCCACAATAATATAAGTACTATCTTGATTTACGTTTCAGTAAATCTGGGTGAATTCATCGCGAGTAGATTAATTTTGCTGACTTATGCCTAGAAAAATTTCGTACAATAAGAAATAGTTTGCGATGAAATCATCCAGATATAATTTGTGTTAATGAGATGCTAATTATTTAAATATTTTGTATTATAAAAATTTACTGCATCTAGTAACACATGAAAATACCTTAAATACCTTAATTATGAAAATATCTTAATAAATTAATTATCGCATATAAAGATATAAAAGAACGGATATTACGATCATTTCGAAAATAATAAACTTAAACAAGAAAGCCATTTAATATTCGAAAACTACAAAGATTCAAACTGTTTTGAATTCAAAGGTCGTCAATTCTCGATACTTTCAATTACTAACGTCTTTAGAGTTCTTCTATTAATATTCAAGAATGATTTATAAGTTCATTCATATGAACTTATATTTTTCTGCAGAATTTAAATATTAAAAATGTTTAAAATGAAATTAAATAAAATGCATTTTTCAAACATTTTTTCGTTAAATAAACTTTCAAAATAGCAGAAAAAAATTCGCGAAGTATCTAAACCGCTTACAAGCACTACATCATAAAACAAACTTAGACTCTTTCGACAGAAATATAATTAATGAGCAGCTCAATCTTAAGTTCTCAAAATAGAAAAGGGAGGAGGTCCAGCCTGCCTCATCATCAAAGCGAAAGTGCTTAGCCCCTCCTCGTGATTATTGTTACCCTGTCCAGAAGATTGCATTCCAGATTGCAAACTGCTTGGGCTTTTGCTCTTGTTACTGCCAATATTCCCATGACTTTGCAGATGCTTTTTCAGGTGATCTTTTCTATAAAACGCCTTGCCGCACTCGGTACAGATCTGATTTTTACTACCTGAATGAATGACCATGTGTCGAGCCAAGTGTTCATTGCGTTTGAAGGCTTTGCAACAGGTATTACATTGATAAGGCCTGTCTTTGTTGTGACCCTGCTTATGTCTGTCAAGATGCTCCTTACGCTTTAAACTGGCTCCGCATATGTCGCAAACGTGAGGACGCTGCTTATGGTCTTCCAGATGCTCTTGAAGAGTTTCACGGTCCTCAAAACGATAAGCGCACTCTGGGCAGTGATAAATGAGCATTCCTAAAATAAAAAATCTTTTATTATTTTATTCACTTAATTAAGAACTTTTAAAATCAATATTTGGAATGACAGGAGTTCTATTCTTACAACCTGATACACTTTCCTATATTAGTTTTTACATCCTTAAACTGTGTATAATTCATTTTAAGAAATATTTTTTATTTTTGCTTCCTTCTAATTATATTGTTATATTTCAGCATATGACATATATACATACATACAATTTATTAAGTTACATAAGTAGATTAATACAAACCATTAATACGCTGAGGTTCTAAATCATATTCAATCTTTGGTCGTACATCTTGACAATGATGGATCGATGAATTATTGCTACTGTCATCATATTTGCAAACATATGGTAATCCTAGAGTATTAGAACATCTAGCCAAGTATTCTGAAGTCAGTCTAAAATCTATCTGTAGAGGATCTGTCATGGTTGCTACATCAACTTTTTGAGTAGTTTGTGTGCTAGAAGATTGTTGAGAAATAGTTGAACATGCTTCTTTATTACTACAATGATTTTCATTTCTGTTCTCATCTGTCCGATGTATTGATTGAATAACGTGATGATTTGAGTATGGATAAGGTGTCATATTTTGAGAATGATGTAAATCCGGAGGATATTTTACATTTCTAGGATCAAAAGCCATTGTAGAGAATATCCTCCTTTGATTTTATTTAAAACGAAATTTACACATCTGAAATAAAAAATAAATTATTATTCTTCTTGAAGTAATAAAATAATGCAAGTGAAAAGAAATTGTAAATAAAGATTATTATTTAGAATTTTTTTTACTTATACTTTATCTCTTTTAACATCGATTACTAATCTAAAATATCAATACATTATTTTGTATTAAAATATAATTATATTATATTTACATACATATTATATAATTATATTTCTATGGTACAATGCACATACAAATATAAAAATTAGTTAAGTACAAATTTGAAAAAGAAGTTCATTAATTTGATAATAACTATGTTCTTTTTAAATATTTCTCACAAAATATAATGTATCAAGTTATTATTTTATTAAATTACTAATTGAATGCTAATACAATAAATTATTTCATGAATATATTGATAATAATTTAAGTGCTTAAAAATTTGCTCAAAAAATTTATTGAAAACCATTTATTTTGTAAATGAATATTAAGTTGTCCTTTAGATTTTTAGATATGTTAAAAATTTTCATTACTCAGCGCTATAAAATTAATTTAAATAGTACCATTATACTTCAATCTAGACAGTAAAGAGGAATATTGATTTACTTAATATGTACGGAGTAAACAGTAGAAGCATATTTGAACTTTAATTAGGAATTTATACGAGTATTAAGTTATACAATTGTTGATGTCTACAACAGAAATAAAAATATAGTTTAGAATAATATAACAAGAAGGTATTTTCAAAAAGCAGTTATAGAGTAATGCAATAATAATGTTAGCCAATTAGCCATTTAAAAGTCAATAATAAAAATGTACAGAGTGTAAGTTACTGAAATTTACTTTTATAACCATTAAATCAAAAACTCAGATGAACATCAAAAAATAAAACAAATCAAAGCTGAAACATTAATATCAAATCTAAAAATTTTGTTCGACACGACTGTATCTGTAACGTTGAGGTCCACGCTTAAAATTGTCATTCCGCAAATAAATATACAAGCAAAGCCAGCAGGCAAAGATAGATTTATCGAATGATCTTTAAAGGTCCGTGACACGTACTTACGAATAGTGCATTAACGCGCGAAAGTAATCAGAGACAAAAGCGTACCGATTAAGGTCGTAGCAGGGAAATAGATACTGGAAGATCGAAAAGGATAACAGTTACAATAAGGACCCGCCACGATCAATGGGAAATTTCCTATCCCCACCTTGAAGAACGATAAAATCTTGACAAAGGATTTCGAGCGGATCATCTGATCAAAGTCGTTACCGTCCTTGCACCTTTGTCATCCTCTCTACCAGTACAGGAGACGGTGATAATTCCCTTTCCAGGTCCGCACTACTAGATAAAATTAAAATGGAAAAACGGGTTTCAAGAATCCAACTGGCTTGCAATTCTTCTCACTAGCGACACTGCATGCTTCAGGACGAGAAAAAATTTGCAACAGCCGAGAGCGCCACTATTTCGTAACTCTCGTCTCTCCAAAAATGCGCGTATTATATATAGGTGAGAGAAGTCTATACTTCCAAATTCGAATGATCCATAACAAATTCGTTCGACGCAAACTCGTCGTTTTACACGATCGCGAAGACTCAACCTAGGCCGCGGGTTAGAGCAGGTCAGGGGAGAGGACAGGTGTTAGTTCCGGGCTATATGAGGCTCCTCCGAGGTTTGTCGCCTCTATCGCTACAGTTGGAAACAGTTCACGGACCAAATGCTAATTATTCCACTCACCTTAGCGATAGATCGGGCTGCGGGCCTTTTCACTCAGTCGCATGGCCTCTGTCTCCTCACGTCTTACTGTCTCCCTTTCTTCTCTCCCTCACTCTCCTTGTTTCTACCCGTTTCCTCAGGGCAGTGCAACGATTGCTCTATTTGTTTGTATCGCAGCAGCCGGCCATCTTTGAATATCAGCTGCTATTGCTTCTTTCTCGCCGAGTTACGGTGGTGTATATATGTACGACGTCGGCTGAGCGCCGAAACACATTCGGAAGTGACTCTCGCGGCCTTTCCGTCCCTTTCTCTCAGATCTGCGAACCGCAGAGACTCTTGCTATCCTTCTCACACGCTATGTACCGGCTGTTTTTTCGCCGTGTTGGATGTGTATTATGTGCTGCACTCTCAATCCCTTCCCCTGGTCTTTATTTTACTGTAGACGAATCACATTTACGGTGGAAGGAAGAGACAAGAAGTAAAAATAAGGAGAGAGAACGATTCAATGAATGTACTGCAGCCGATTTGTCAACGCAATTTTATAATTAATGGGCTTATTGTATGTTTAAAATTTAGCTCCATGGCACGTAAATGTGCACTCTTTGAATTAACGCCTGTCCGTATATGCAGGCAATTATAAAAGTGACTTTAAATGTGTTAAGGTAATTGAGAAATTGAAGAACTTATTTGCTTAGAAAATATTGTACAAAGAATGAGTCATTTTTATCATGATTTTTCATCTTTATAATAAATCCGAATATTAATTAAAGATTTTCTTGTATTTTATAAATAACTTTTTTTATGAAAATAAAGTAATTCATTATTCATTAAAATAAATTTCAAATCATTTTGTATATCAAATTAGCGATCACACAAAAGTACGAATAAATCAATGTATTTAAGGCAATTAAATTTATGTACGACTTATTGATGAAATAATCATTTTTTGAATACTTGCATAATCTATATTAGATTTTGTATAATAATAATAGTACTTTTCAATTCTTTGGTACTAGTCATTTTTTTGGCTAACATTTCAAACATTTTTGTATCAGACATTAATGTTTAATTCAATCCTTTTAACTACTCATACACTATCTAGTAAAACATTTTGTAATTTTGATTTATCAAATGATACGCACCGGTTGTTGCTGACTACTAACAATATCTCAGCATTGCTATACATATTACTACATTGAAATTATAGATATTTGTAATAATACTTTTTATATTAGTCGGTATTGTAGAATTTGATTTTTCCGTAAAATATCGGTGTTATCGCGGTCTTATTATTTTTGTCATCTTGTCACGTGAAAGTAACGAAGTAAACACTAATAAAATTATTTAAAAGATTGATCGTTATCAAGAGTACTGTAGGCATGTTTTCTACTTATTAATGAAAAGCACTTATACATTGTTTTTTTTGCATAGTTGCACATTTCCTTTTAAAAGGTTATGTCATTTCAATACTTTGCTGTAAATATAACTTTTAAAACTTACGTTTTATCTTATCATTGTTTTACAACTTTATCAAAATATATTTGTTTTTTGTTATAATATTAAATGTAATATTATCAACAAATGAAAGTAAATTTCATATTATTTTTGTGTTAAAAATTACTTATTTTTACATTATTTATAGGTAATGTTAAGGGGGCCAAAAAAACGTCACAAACTCATGGTTTTCATTGCCAAAGATTAGATTAATTTTAGTACTAATACAAATTAAAGTGATATTTAGCTATGAATGCAGTTATAGCACTGTGTACTTTCTGTGAAATACACGGACCAAAAGTCATATTTACTACACAAACTTATAAAAGTTTCAGTGATAAAAATAATGAAAAATTAAAGTTTTATGGTCCAAAAGAAGTTTTGAAGCAAACGCAGGTTTTGTATTCTGAACAACAACAAAATTGTGAAGGCTGCTACAGTTTAGGTAATCTTAAATATTTGAGTAATGAACATGAGACAAGAACCTCTTTCCTCTCAGCTTCACAATCTCTGATGCAGGACATTGGAGTACTGCTTAAACATGCTTGCATAAGGTAAATTTATTTAAGAAAAATATTAAATCATTTTAGATAATGTTATTAATGAAATTTAATATAGGAGCTTAAGTTGTGAAGTACATTCTGGAAAAGAAGGAGTTTGTTATTTTGGTGATGAATCTAGAGGTCATGTTCTGAGTCATACTTTCTCATTAAAAGATGCACAAGTACGACTGTTAATAATACCTTTTAATAATTACATTTAAAATGATGTTAATATTAAGAATTTTTTATTAGCTAATAAATTTTAAAACAAGTACAATTTTATAGGCTAGAGGTTTACGTAGGTGGTGTAGTTTTGTAGTGTTTATGCGAGATAAGCAATTTTTACTAAACATGTGGCCTTTTCTTGTTGATAATCTCAAAGAAGTTATTCATGAATTACAAAATTATGCTGAAAAGAAATATAATGCTGAAGAAGCTGAATGTCCTCAGAGAGTTGTTCGTTTAGCAACAGTAAATAGTGAACCAGGTTCTCAGCCCAATTCCAATAAGCATCCTAGGTCTATTAGTGATATTACAAATGAAAAGCATGTTTTTGTAAGGTACTATATATTTAATGTAAATAATATAATATGCATTTTGCTTAAAACTTAAGCATTTTTAGTTTTGAAAATTTATTCAATTTTTTGATTAATAAAATTTTATTTATAGAATTCATATGTGGTTTGTTTGGATACTGAGTGCTGGAGCGCGACATTTTATAGAAGTTTTACCTATGTCTTTACTAGATGAAGAAGTAAATTTTAATTTAGAGAATAATATAGGTATGCATAAAATAAATAATTAAATATTGTTAATGTACTAAAATATTAAAAAATTCTTAATAGAAACTAAAGAAGGTTTTACATTGACTAATGCCAAATCTCCTATTAATTTAAATATTGATAATCGAATACCAGATTTTAATGATATTTCCAATCTAAATCCAATGACAATTCTAAGAAAATTAAGAGGTGCTCTGGGACGAAATCAATTTCGTCAGATTTTATATGCTGTTTTGGTAGGATTACAAATTCTTGTCAGAGGTCCACCTTTGAAAGCTCTCAAATCATTGTATGCCTTATCTTTTCTTGTACCCAGAGCTTGTCAAAGAGTCAAAACTGATGCACAAGAATACATGGATTCTAATATTTGCAATTTTATTAGTAAGTGTTTCTTTAAATATAATTATGTTTTTGATAGTAAAACTACAAATAAATAAATGTATAATAAAAAAGTCTGATTAAACTTAATTTTTAGGTGTAGATACATCAGTGGCAGTACCATTACCTTGTCCTCAAGTTTGTAGACTTGATATTTTACCTACTGAGCATAGGACCGAAAATAATCGATCTCACATGGTTAGATGGACAGGAACGCTTCCATTAAAACTTCCAACTCTCCAAATTAAGCTGGAAAAATCATTAGATCATGAAAAACTAGTGGACTCTGTACTAAAAGTACATTACTGTACCTTACAAGAGGAATGGGCCAAGTAAATTAAAACTTTATTACTTTATGATTATTTTACTAATATGTAGTTTTCATAGAATTTTTTTTACAGTATTGCAAAAGTAGTTCATGCCATGCATGGCCAGGGACATCGAGGAAACTTAACAAATTTAATGATCAGCTTAGGAGCTGGTCCTCAAGACAAAAAACTTTTAGATGCCTGGTCCATGGGCTTACCATCAAATCCTGCATGATGTTATAACATTATTTGTAGTAAATTTAAGCAGTATTTATTATTTCAAAGATATTTATGAAGATAGATTTTTTGTTTAAGATTATTGTTCACGGTTGTATTATTTCCTTTATCAGTAATTAAAATGAATACTGAAAAAGAAAAATCTATTTTATATCTGGAAACGAAAAATGGGTCCAAATAATAAATTGTTTGTTGTTAAGACTAGATTTTTATACTTAGTTTTTCTTATGTCACTATTTTTAATAACAATCCACAAATGACTGCATAACATTCATAACTAATTACTATCATATATCATGCACGTTGGAATTTAAAACGTTACGGGAATGTGCTACAACTTGCGCCGTGTACATATATAAAGCTGCACTACGCACATTCTTATTACTTCATTCCAAAACGCTCCAAGCGGTTAAGTTAGTAAGTACCGATGTCCTTAAAAAATATTGTTTTTAATCTATCTCTTTCCTACACACGTTGACGATTGCTCGTGAGCAGTGAGTTGTTCAGTGCAAACGTATTACATGTTTATGTCCAATGCACCTGAATCATGCCGTAGTGTGCAATCATCATATGTAAGCATATTCACTTACATGTAGAGTTCGTAACAGCGGAGAGCTTAAAATATAGACATGACTGAAGCTATTATAAACAAATTAACGGTCGTTCTTATAGTGCATTAAGAAAATGCTTGGTTCATTCCACATTTCAGTTCTTGATCAAGAGCCGCGTATATAGAGAGGATTTAAAGATTCGGTAGTTTAAATGCGCGCTATTTACGTCACTATATAGTGAGGTAGGATACAAAACAGTCTAAACTGTATACGAGAAGGGCAGTGACTGTAGGATTTATATTACTAATAAAGAGAAAGGAAGCAAATGTCAAAACGTATATATATATATATATATATATATATATTAAAAAGCAGATACGAACATAGTTTAATAGCTGCAAACTATAGCGTTTGTTAGAAGTTACGGCGCGAGTCCACGAAAAGAGCGACACCAAAGGAGAAAGAGAGAAAAGAACATAGACACGGAGAAGGAGACAGAAAGCGAAACGTATTCGGGTGTAAAATGGTGGTCGGCCGCGCGGAGTGCGACACGGCCGCTGATGTATACGTGGAAGATTAATCTTTGTAACACATTTATAAGTATCAGTAAAATCGGAACTAAGAGTAAAAGTAGCTACAGCAGTAGAAGTGAAAAACGCAGAAGCTCGCGTAAGCGCGATAGCGATCCAGCCGCAGGAGCTGGAGAAGGAAGAGGAGGCGGAGAAGAAGGAGCAGACGACGAGAGCAACAGCAGCAGCAGCGACGAGGACGAGGAGAAAGAATACGTGGTGTTGGCCCCGTCTCCGTTACCTACGACTGCATAAACGGAGGCCCGTCTCACGTCGTCCAACGACCACGTCGCTGACGACAGTTGCAACAACGAGGGCGACGTGTCGCGCCGGCGGAGCGCACGTAGAGCAACAGCAACGGCACGCGCTGCTCGGCACCAGGAGGCAGTCGGAGCCAGTAGCCGCGCTTAGTTACGCCAGGATGGCCCAAGCTGGGTTCAAACAGCAGCAGGTAGACAAACAAGGATGGTTACTAAAATGGACTAACTACCTCAAAGGATATCAGCGGAGATGGTTTATCTTATCCAAGGGTCAACTCTCCTATTACAGGTACAACCTTGAGATCATTCGGCAGAGCATTCACGTTTCCTGTCATCGCTGACGGGCTCGTTTCTTTTTTCTTTATAATACTTATTGCGCGGGTGCGAGAGGGAATGCGCATTATATATGTATGTGCTAAACTGGTTGCTCTGTATACAAGGGTATACACAATGAGGAGACATTCTACTCCTCTCTATTCATTCAATGATATTGCAATTTTTATTTGATGATGTATGCTTTGTCTTATGATTCCGATGTCTAAAGGTTTCTGCTTTTTAACAGTTTTATTGTACTTGGTAATATAATTTTTTTGACATTAATTTCTGCATTCATTTTTGGCAAAGGATCTTTTGGTGATGCAATAAGCTTTCCTATGTATACTATGAAAATACTTGATTTTTTGAATACTGTGTCAAAATTGTACTTTTAAAAATCATAATTTTCATGTATTTCAATATTTAGGAATAAACTAATTTTAAAGTTTTATGTATGAATCTATATACTTACCAATATTAAATCAAATCCAATTGAATTATTAATTGCTTTTCAGTATTAAGATTTTTATGGATGCATATTAAATATTAAAAAATAATATTTCAACATTTTTGAAAATGTAACTTTTACAAAAGAAAATGGCAATATCTCATTAAAACATTGTAGTTGGGTTACAATATTACTAGGTATTTATAAATCTTGATTATGCTTCATGATAATGGAAATGGTTCTCTGAGATAAAGTTAAAAATGTCATTAATTAAATTAAGGTATATACCACTATATACCACTTTTAACAAAATCAAAAAATTTAGGATCATAAAATACCTCGATAAAGAATATATTTGTCCATATGGTGAAACTTTGGTGTATAAAGATTATTTTATTTCTGAGAAACTAATTTTTTTATTCTGTTTCCAACATAAAAGTTTAGATTTGAAAGTTGGAATATTTATCCATATTTCTTACTTTTTTTTATTATTTGTGAAAGTTATACTGCAGAAAGTAAATGCTGTTTATATACCAAAGTATTTGAAAAAATGAAGCGCTTTAAATTGCAATATTATGTACATTGATACTGCAGCAGATTCAATTTATATTATAGCCAATAGAATGAATTAATTACTCTTAATTGAACATTATGTATTCATATATAGATATTCAAAGAATGATTTCCAATAATATAATTTTACATTTGAAAGGTTATAAACTCAAATCCTGTGTTCCGACTATGAATGGTTCTGACACTTTAGCTCCAGCAAATCAGATTTGGGAATAGTCTGAGGCATCTGCTCATATCTAAGACTCATGTAAATAACACTCGTACTCTTGATCAGCAAATTGTGTGACAGTTTAACAAGTGATTCATACATGAATCTAGATTGAATTCTACATATGTGTTGCATTAATATATACATCTTACTAATTCTTGTCTTCTTTGTTGCATAGTATCTATTGTTGATATATAATAGTCAAATAGATACAAATTATAAAGAAAATTATTATAATTTAGTTTTAAAATTGATTAAGTTTCTACAAAAAATGTTTACCTTAAGTTTATTATAATTATTCATGTTAATTGAACATAATATTCTTGAAGGTTTAAATTATCTCTTATAAACATTTAAACACGAATATGTATTTGTCTTTAATATTAAATTATTATGTATAATAGTTGCATGGAATAGATAAAAGTACAGACACAGCTTTTATTTGTTCATGAGTACAAGATTGAAGAATGTCATATATTTATAATGCATATAATATAGTAGAATCAAGCACTTTAATACATGAATTCAATCTGTTGCATAAAGTAGAATTTGATTTCATTGAATGCAATATGATATAATGATTACAAAACTGTCATTAATCATTTCTAAAATTCTCTATATAAATCTAACTATAAAATAGTATGATCATCAAACAATATACAATATTATTTAATTTTAACATGTTCAAAATAAAACATTACTTCATATAGCTAAAAATCTCCAAGGTTATTTACAATCTATTTTTAGTTGACTTACATTGACTTACAATTATACTATAACATGAAACACAAAGATAAGTCAAAGGAAATTTAATTAGTTCTAGAATTTTTTATGTACAGCCCTCAGTTTTCTTAAACTGTTCAGTTAATATGAAGCAAAAAAATTACCATTTACCCTTTTTCTTTTAATTAATAAGGATTAATAAAGTGTTGCATATACCTTCACCTATCACTAATTAACAAGTGTATATTTATAAATTATTCGAAGCTTTGCTTATTTTAATAATTATCTTCATAATTTGCTTTTGTTGTTAATACGAATAATAATTTCTATAGGTAATAGTGATGATAATTTAAATACTACACGGTTTATTTGAATTTTGAGAACTATAATTATTAAAAACAACAAGCATAGGTTTCTGAAAGATTTGAATTATGTCAAATGTATAACTTCAAATGGATTATCTTATTCTATAATAAAAAAAAATATCTAATTGAGAATGACACTTAAAAAATCACGTTTTGTTGCTTTTGTTGGTGCAAGCCTTTTTGAGTTTATTTTTCATCTTTAAATATTTTGGCTCACTTTGTGTACATATTATTTTTTAACGTTACCGTTATAAATTTTTATAAGGCACTTGACCATTTTTTGTGTTTTGTTTTAGACAATTTCATATAGCCCAGAAAATAATTCTATACATGCAAAACGTTGTAATTCAATTAACTACTGAATAGTTTTATTAAAAACGGTAATAAATTTTATAATAAAATTTTTTTATATAAATTTCAAAAGTTAACATTGCACTAAATACAAGGTGTGCTCTGCCAGTTATAAGTAAAAACATGTAACCATTTTATTTATTCGTACAAGTCATTTTTTAAAGAACCTACATCCTTTTTATTATTATGTTTGGATAAGATATATAGAATACTAATTGCTATCAATTACAAGTAGGAAATCGAAAGACAGAAGAACGGACTTCGGAAATAAAATTAATCATTTTTTAAAAAGTTATTATTTTATATTCATTAAATTCTAAAAAACAAAAACTATTTAGAACTGGGTGAATTCATTAAAGATCAAATTAATTGTCTTTTAAAATTCGAAATTAAACATTTAATATGAATTTGCAAACATATCTATAAAGGTAGCAACAAATTATTTTTTTTTAATTCAACACTGGGTCTGTATTATTTTTGTGGATTGTTTAGAGCTGAATCAACAGGGGGGCCAAAGATTTCGACACGACGTAAGCGGAGGGCTGGCAGAGCCTCCGAGTAAGTAAAAAGAATGCCAAAATCTGAAACACCGATTATCCAGACTATCCCTTCTATACAGGCATTTTCCTTAACAATCGACAACATTTACAACTTCAATATCACTTTGACAACCCTGTTGCATATCATTTACTAATGCAATCATTAATATATATTGTGTCGATTTTAATACCTGCAAGATTGATTTCATAATACGTTATGAATGAAGAATTGCTAGAATTCAATTATTAAAATATAAAATGTTTTAAAAGCTTGTTTGCAAGCAGGCTATAAAATGAAATTTTTTTTAAATTTAAGCATATTTTACTAATTACAGTAGGATACTACGATTTGCTATTTTTATATATGCGTAATTTTATAATATAAGTTTGAATTCTAGTATTTCCACATTCTATACATTTAGAAATAAAATTTTTAACACAAACTTTATATGTATTTAATTGTTCATTTTTATTTCTTTTCTATTTTTTTCATACTATTCAAACGTGAAGTATTGTTATGTCCTTTTATCCTACATTTTAATTTCTTTTATATTGTACTATATATTTGTTTTCTATGTAAATTCAATCAATTTTGTTTGTGACGTTTCGTCAAATTAAATTATTAAGTTTTATACATCATTATTTACCTGTATTATTTTAGAGTCATATACTTATATAACTTGAAGTAAGGCAAAATGTTAATTAGAATATCATGAATTGGAGATTAAATAGACCTGTTATTATTAAATGACTGTTGTCAATTTACTTGCAGTATATATATAATTTAGTTTCTTATCTTGCAAAAGTGTCACACAAGAATTCAATCTTTTTTGAATTATTTTCCGTAATTGATGATATTTTACTAATTTAAAAATTTTATAAATAAATCGATGAAGCTGGAACCATTTATTCTTAAAAATAACAGTTTCAGAAAACTGGCTATAAATGTAATCTGTGAAATGTATGTTTTAATTTACAATGCAGAATATTTGATAATAGGTTACCTTGAGAATATGGTATATTATACTTAATTGAAACAAATATATAATATCATGAAATACCTAAAAATATTTTCGGATGTGAATCTTACATTTCGTATAACTTATTTTCATGAAATTATATCCTTAAATAATTTGTATATCGACATTTTTTAAATGTGAAAGAACACTTTAAATTTCAAAATTATTTTTACGTACATTGTCATATTTAAAACGAAACGAATTTATGTTTCTGATGTCATATGGTTCATCTACCAATTAGAAGTGTTTTAGTATCTCATGTGAAATTAAAAAATTAAACATTTAATAATGATTTGTGAGGTTTTTCGAACATCAAAAATTCAGGTAAAATTGGTTTTGTGTATAAACTATTCTAAATTATAACAAAAAAAATTTTTTTCATAATGCACAATCCTAATTAAAAATCAGAATTTTGTATATTTTTTTGTTATGGTGTTTATATTATAAATAAGTATTTTATCTTGGATTCTTTGCATAAGCAGGGAAACAATTTCTAAAGATATGCAGCAAATATACTTTGGCATAATCTTTGAGAATATAATTAAAAAAATACATATTTTTATATCACACATCATATGAAAAATATCATTGTGTATATGAAATAAAATATTTTGGCATTGGTGCGGAGTGGGTGCTAATCATTTTGCTTTATAGTTTAAAGTGTACTAATTTTCTAGTCACCAATTTACATGGCAATATAACCAATATACACTAGCGAAAGAACTGCGTGTGGGTGCTTATCTGGTATTATGATGACTCAGGAATTTTATATACATCGAAAATTCTTAGCTATTATTAGTTATTTTCTTTAATTGACTTCAATCTATCCTTGATTCTAAAATATTAAATAAAATTATTCCATTTTTGATAATTTAGGAGTCAGTGTGAAATGCCTCATACTTGCAGAGGTGCAATATCATTGCATGGGGCCTTAATACATGCATCAGATACATGCACATTTGTTGTGGACAATGGAGGAACACAGACTTTTCATATGAAGGCGAATACTGAAGTTGAACGGCAAGAATGGGTCACTGCATTAGAGATGGCCAAAACCAAAGCTATTCAAGCTATGGAATATGGTAAATAATTTGTTAACCATTTGATATTTATTAAGATATATTTTTAAATATTATCTTTAAATGTGTTCCTATTAAAATTACAAAATAATTCTATATTCACATTATTTTATATCTATATACATATTTAAGTACAAATAGTTCGTATATATAGATTAAACAATAATACAAAAGCTTTAAGCTAATTATTGCGAATATTCATTGCTTCATTTGGAAGTTATAATAAAGTACAGAAATTTTAAAAAATGATTATACAATTCGACATTATACATTTCTTTTCTGATATATATGAATTTCATGATACTTATATTACTATATATTGATCAATAATGTCTGTAAATTATCTCCGTAAAATATGAAAATTGTACGTATATCGATTATTAATACTTTTATGTTTGTGTTAGAAGAAGAGGAAGTCCAGTACCAAGACAACGACAATGAAAAGGATGAATCCGATTCTACGATTAAGGATTTAGCGGAAAAGTTTGAGACATTGATGCAGCACAATGAACATTTGATAAAACATGAAATACTGTTTCAATGGGCTCTCAACGATCTGGAATCGCTTATTTCTGTTGGAAAAACGATTCCTCCAGAATTGTCAGCTAAGATTAAAGTCGTAAATGAGAGGGCAAGTCTGTTTCGACAAACTGCGACAGACATGATAAAAGTATTTAATTTTTTAAATAGCAACACACTTTTCTCAAAGAAAAACCAAAAAAACGAATTCAATATGAAACCACAATTTGATTATTTTTCAAAAAATTATGAATAATATAAAATTCTACTCTTGCATCTTTTATAAGATTTTTTATTAAATATCTTTTTATGTACAAATGTATTGTGACTATCAAAGCGATTATCTAACAACAAGAAAAAAAGATAGAAGAATAATAATTATGCAGTAATATACAATAATAATTTAATTGTGATTTAGTCAATGCATGAATTTTTTAGATTTAATTACTTATATTTACTACTTTCTGATCAAAAGTTTCTTCTGCAATTCACCGAGTTTTTTTATTATTAAAAAATTCTGCATTCGTATTATATGTATTCTTTGACATAAATGTTGTCATCATAAATCTGTACCAATTTTTTCTGTTTAGATTTATTTACTGCAGTTCAATTTTAATTTTAATTTTTTTAGTTAAATTTTTTTTAATATAACGAATATTTGATATTCTTATAAAAATATGAATAATTTATTTTAATGACTTTAATAAAAAATTTTAATTGTTGATATGCCACAACTGATAAACTATATCTGTATTATCGTATTTTTAATTTAATTTATATTTATTAAATAATGAAAACATTTTCATTTCTTAATTTTAATACTTTGTAAATTTTTTATTTCGGCATACTGAAGAAAGTGCAAATTTTAATTTTACTTGAAACAATTATATTCTGGTTCAACAAAAGTGACAAATATAATAACTGACCATTTTATATTAAAAAATAATAATCTTTTGTTATAACAATAATTTTTTAGTTGAACGATGACTACTTGCAATTGGCGCAACATCAAGAGTCTAAATGGACGAGAAAGTTGCAACAAGAACGTCACAAAAAAGCACAATTACAAGAAATGGTTGAGGAATTAGCAGAACAACATTCGGTCTTAGAAAAGGCGGCCCAACAAGTGCTACCACATCCTTCGCAACCTGGACACAGACCTAACCGTAAGTTTATTTTATATTGAAATTTAAATATAGATAAGTTCTAGGTAAGTTTACGAAGTTTACGAAGTTAAATAAGATACTTAAAAGTCACAGGAAATTATTTTATCTAATGTCATTGTAAAGGATATGTCAGTTAAAGGAAATATTCTACATTTTATCAAAAGAAATTTCCTGCGTTCGTTGTATATTCGACAAATTGTCAATATATGAATATATTTAAAATACAAGATTTGCACGCAAATACAGTTTTTTTTGAATCAAAAGAATTGAAATATTTGGAAAATATTTACAAGAAAATATCATACCTCATCTAAAACGTAAATCGTGCGTTAAGCGCTAGAGTATTGAAATCTATCTTTTAAAACTTATTGAAGCTTTACTTAAGGCTGCATCTTTTTTTTAATATTTGTCTGAAGGTGTATCATAAGGCTATTTATGAGTTAAATGAAATTAAAATCAAAAGAAAATATATTGATCATAAATTTATATTATTTAAAATGTATTATTGAGGCCATTTACAACCATTGTTATAATACAATATTATACTTTATTTAGATTTATTTAAAATTTTTATATCTTGAGTGAATTTCAAATAAATAATAAATATTTTAGATGATTTGTTGAATTAATATCTAGTACTTACTTAATAGCTATCACTAAATGTACTTGATTGATAAGTACAAAAACTTCTAAGTCTATATAATATCATATACCTTCTATAATACTTTATTTGGATTAAAGAAACTTATTAAGATTTGTTCAATGGCAAGTAGAATAGTAAAGCAATTTTTATAAAACTGCTTAGAGTAGTATTCAAAAATTTTACTTCAACTTTATAATATAGCCTTTGCAAAAATTTATAAACATAAGATTCTAAACAAAGGAATTATGAGTAAGATCATGACATGAAATCACTTTATAATCTAGTCCTTTGATGTAAACAAATCTATTTTGTTTTAAATTACAAATTAATTTGTGCCCTTTAAATGACTGATTAAGGATACAGAATCAAATATCATTCGCACTTTCATTCCTACCTGTTTTTATCATAGAGTAGATCAGCAGAAAAGAGACATTTTGTACCTAAGTATTTGAAGTTTGATTTTCATTAAAGAATTAAAAATAAGACAAAAAACCATTTTGTTGTCGTATTTTTACATGTGTAATGTAAAATGAAATATCTATATTTGATACATGTATTTCGCTATTTAATAGAAAAATAAGATAAAAAGTTATAAAAATTACATTGCTTATTAGAATACGAGTTAAATTTTTCGAAGCGATTTTTTAAATCTTGAAGTGTATACCAGATGGCGATCGCACCAATCCGCGCGCGCACGCAGGTACAGATTACGGCTGACTCGCGAGCCGCGCGCGCGGATATTTGTCCTATCGTCTCTCGCACTCGCGTGCGTCATCACTGTCGCACACACAAAATTGGCAGTCCCCACTTCCTAACTATCCCGCGCGCCTGCACCTTCATGCATTCTCGTCCTCCAGCTCGTGTGCATCGCAAGACAACACACACTCGTGTGCGGGATTAAAAACTCGCGCACAGGTGGCCTTGCCTGTATTGTTTCTCTCTCTCTTTCGTACATAACAAGGCGCGAGGCACTTTTCTCTCCCACTCTCGCGAATTAACCTTCTTTCCTAGCCTCCAATAGCCTAGAATAGTGCAGCTCAATCGCGGGACACATCGACTGTACACAAAGTCCTCAGCTTTCCGCTCCAAGTCTATCTCCTCACTCACGAAAGTGCTTGTGTATGTATGTGTGTAAGCATGAAATCTCTTTCCTCCCGAGGCTACTGAACGTGAGAGGAAGAGACAGAGGACTTTTATTCTCTGCGGGAGCGCTTGCATGTTAAATAGGCGGCGACGGGGCAAAGGAAGAGACGAGAAGTAGGCAAGCAATAGTCATCGAAATCGGCGACGCGACTGTATCGTGCGCTGTCTGTACGACGTTATCACGCTCCTCGTGCGCGCGCGCGTACTTCTCGTTTTTACTGTGGGCTCGTGCAAAAAGGCTTACATTGCGAGTGTTCGTAAGGAAAGCGGGCTCATTTTAAGCTGGAGGCGACTGTCGACGAAAGAGATCACAAAGATAACGTCAACGACACATACCCTGGGGATTATCAAGGTTTTTGTTTTACTCTAAACTCTCCATCTCTTTCTTTCTCTATGTAGTTAACTCGTTCTTTCTGCCTTATATGCTTTTGGATTTGATCTTCTCCGTTTTTGTCCTCTTTTATTGAACTTTGTATGATTTTCTTTACTTGCCTGTTCTATTATATTGCATTCTTAACTTCATCATAAATCAAAAAAAGGTGTTCACACTTTTCATCTCTTGTCACATTGTTGCAGATGAAAATAGCTTTAGAATTAGAATGGATTGGCAATTCTATCATATCAATTTTGTTTTTAATCTGTACAATGATTTAATTTACACTTTTTGTAAATATGAATGTTTTGTAAGATATTGTTCATTTTTTAGGTGAGGTAATTCAAGAACAGAAAAAACTGTTGATTCATTGTTGTATAGATATGATAGATACAAGTATGGTATGCAATAGTGTACATTGCTTATTTTTGTCATAATAAATGGCTCAGTGTTTGCATTTTACTACATCAATTTTTATGTTAATTCCTTGAACATGCAATAATGAAAATATATACACATTTAAAGTATTATCTTGGAGTATTTTAGTTATTAAATTTATATTTTATATGTCAGACTTTTATTATGTTTGACTGCATTGTTATATGTCATTGAAGAACATGTTTTTTGTAAATATTTTAAAAAAATGGATATAATATTTATGTTTTAAATAAGGTACACTTCTTTAAAGTATTTTGATCAATATCACTATTAAAAAATTTCTGTACAATATTACTGATTTGTCAATAATGGCGCTGTAAAGTTAATAGTGACACTGTTTGTCTCTTTTTTTTCTATTTGGTTATCTCTTTCATTGATAGTTTTATTTAGCCAGTTTTCTGAACAATATGGTTGATATCTATAATTATTTGCGAGGACACACAAGTTACTGCAAAATTTTAGTTCTGTACATGCTTCTGTAATCCAAATTTTTAAACCACCATTTAAAGTTGTATCAATTTTTGCTCTGTTTCTTTATAAATTATTCATTAAATTTTTAATTAAAAAAATAATATCTTATGAAACTAAAAATGAAATGCAATTATTTATCTATATCCAAAAAATATTACGAAAGCCTATAACTATTATTAGTAGTTTACCTTCAGTTACTAAATTTAGAAAATACCTTGATAGAGCTTACTTGACTACATATGAATGTTACTTTTAATCTTCCATAAAAGGTAACTTTAACTATTTTACTTCTGCACAATCAGTAGTCTTAGTTCTTTATTTCATGTATAAGCATATGTAATATATGAAGTACATAGTTATAAAAAGGTAAAAAGGCAATAAAATAAAATTAGACTCATGTTTCAATTAATAAGTACATTATAAGTATTTTTTCCCAGTTCTTTTGCCAGTTCAATTATAAGTAAAAAGGTCTTCTTAAATTCCAATCTCAACTTTCAAAGCTTACTTTTTATAAGTTGAATGTAATTATAAATAAGAATGTTAAGATTAGATAAGAACCTGATTGGTATCTTTCAACCAAATTTAGAAGTCACATTTACATTCTTTTTATTGAATTTTCATTGCAAATTATTTAAATTTACAAAACTGACAAAACTAACAATTTTAAATAAATGTAGGAAACAAAAATTATTATTCTAACAGCAAATTTCATATGTAAATATCAGTAGAAATTTTGTTAAAATATGTAATAAAATACATGGAAACGATGAAGTTTTATCTTACCTTCTCTTAAAAATATTGTTGTGGGAGTACAACAAACATAAAGTTTCAAGGATAATCCAAATGCATCTAATTGACGTTTTTTCGTGTAGAAAATAACCCATATTGATATATCTTAAGCATTATCAGAGATTATATATAATACAATAGTTTATTTCGTCAAATATAATCGATAGATAAAAGAATGCAGTTTTTTCAGTGTACTTAAATCAAAACGTGTAACATTCGAAATCGACTTAGTGTGTTTTTAATAGGTGTACCATTTTTTAATCGGCATGTATAGCGGGCACATAAAATATTGAATATTCAATTGGTCTTTTCACTTGTAGGATAACACGGGACGGAATAATTTTTCGGGCATGAGTGGAGGTCCGTCGCACTCAAGGGGTTAAGTATGGACTCCGCAACTTCAGGGCATTCCGGAGTGCCCTATATGTCATAATTATGAGCGAGTGCGATGTAACCTCCTATATGCTAAGTTCTCACGTTGAAACTTCTTTTTTATGCAGACGCCAAAACGAACACTTCGCCTAGCGAGGACGACGAGGATAACGCTGAGTTCTACGATGCTCAGGATTCGGATACGTTCACCCTCGACATCCCTGGCGAAACCATAAACTCGCTGGAGCGCGAGCGCACTGACTCCCAAGGTAGCGACGATGGCTCGAGCTCTGAAGGCGACCGGTTTATGAGTCAAATGCTCCAGGACCCCGTTCACCACTCAATTATCGGAAAGATCACAAAACCCCAGCAGTCAACAGCCAGTCTCAGCGAAGTCGACACTGTGAGTGTCTCTTTAGTCCACTTTGTACTTGTTGCTTTCTCAGTGCGCCTAATACATAGTTTTTTTTATTTGTTTACAATTGTATATTCGGTCGCAGGTCATATAGAGTAGCCTACTTTACAGCAAGAAAATTGTTGTAACTTGATAACGTGATAACAAATTTTACTAAAGGGTCGCAACACTAAATTTCATAAATTTAATAAAAAAATTGATTATCGAAATTAACTATTATAATAATAGCACGTCTATTTCAAAATTTACTCGTCTTCGAAGATTTCTGTGTAAGATTTATTATAAATAGCCTCAATTTTAAGATGTAATTATAACAACAGTTATATATAAGTTTTGATATTTATTGCATTTTTGACGGGGATTTTTAATGATCGCTCAGGTCTACCAGATTGCTTCAATCTCCCCTAGGTACATACGCAGGAAAACGAAAATGGTAATCATTTCTATAAATTTGTAAATGATTCCTTTCTCACACTATTACAAAATTATTGTTTCTTTTATTTTTTAACTGTGCATGATTCTGTGTTTATCGTGTAGAATATCCATTATAAGTTTTAATCTTTGAATGTTGTTGCCAAAATTATTCTTTATTTACTCTTCATGTATACTGTCATATAGTATGTGTTTTACGGACCCAAAGTAGAAAGTTACGTATTTAAGAATAAGATAAATGGAAATAACCCAGCTGACACGAAGATTCATTTTTGCACAGAACGAGATAATGCTTGACATTGATAAATCGTAATAAATACCTTAGAATAACAAATAATACCAAAGGATTCAGTATGATATCATACCCGTGAACGCAAACCTATTGTAGAAGTTTATTATTGTAAGAATGTAAACGCGATTCACAATTTACAACGAGATTAAAATCAATTAGCAAAACAATATTAAAATCAAAAACGATGCCTTATTAATTGTTCTTATAACTTTTATCCTTGCTCAAGCGGACATATATAAGTACTTTCATATCGGGCACTTGGCAGAATATCGAGGAAATCAGCATAGAAGCTATGCTATATCTTGTTTTTCCTGTTGTTTGAAAAATGTCGTATTCGATTAGAATATATAGAGTAATCAGCGGTATATCGGTGTAGAGCGAGCACGGTTGATCAAGATAGTCGGTAGATTAGTAGCCGTTGTGCGTCGGCCCGAGACTCGCGAGCGCTGGAATCGAACAGTATGTCGGCGCATAATCCGGAGCTGGGCGCAATCGTCCGGCAGACGGTGGCGACCGGGCGGCCAGATAAGTAATCCTCTTTCTTATTCCATGCCCGCGAAGCAGACGGCTTGGCAGTCGAATAATGGCAGCAGTAAAGGCTCCAGGTTAATCGGGGGCCCCGGGCGGTCGGGTGACGAAGCCTCCAAGCCCGAGCGGCGGACGCGCGTCCCCGACAAGCCCAACTACCCCCTCAACCTGTGGAACATTATGAAGAACTGCATCGGCAAGGAGCTCTCCAAGATCCCGATGCCGGTCAACTTCTCCGAGCCCCTGAGCATGCTGCAGCGGCTCACCGAGGACTACGAGTACGCGGAGATCCTCGACAGGGCGGCCGAGTGCACCGACAGCTGCGAGCAGATGGCCCACGTCGCGGCGTTCACCGTCTCGAGCTACTCGACCACTGCCTCGCGCACCGGCAAGCCCTTCAACCCGCTCCTCGGGGAGACCTACGAGTGCGACCGGACCGAGGACCTCGGGTGGCGCTCCATCAGCGAGCAGGTCTCCCACCACCCGCCTATGGTCGCCCAGTACTGCGAGGGCAGGAACTGGCGCTGCTGGCAGGAGTTCACCATGGCCTCCAAGTTCCGCGGCAAGTACCTTCAGGTTGGTATTTGCCCATCTATGTATACGATCTAGCACTACCTACCGACGTTGTTGCACTTGTGGCTTTCCTCCGGCACCTGGAGAACCAACCGAGTAAACACGTGCTTCTTCCAGATTGCCTCTTGCCGCGAAATAGCTTGCGCCGCGGTTTTTCTTTTACCCCGATCGGTTTCTTTTCCTCGACGCTCGCATTATCGTCATCGTAACTGCCGCTTTAAGGATAATTTCAATTAAATTATCGATAAGGCAGCCTGACAACAAGGTATAGATGATTACTAATGAGTTGACTCACGACTTAAAAAAAGTTGCTTGCGTAATTTTGAAAGGCAGTATCGCGGCGAATAGATACTGGCGATGCATCCAGCAGGCAACTGGTATTCGTTCCTCGGAGTTTTCAAAGAAGAAACGCATGCCCGTGATAATTAGCAAGAATTTACTCTCAGATAAAAAGTCGACGCTTGCTTTCAAGAAATTCGTTACCCTTGTTTTATCGTAGATGCATTCCAATTGCATTAAATGCACGAGCAGTTTGCATGGTCGTGAAAGTAAAAATTCAAAAGATAAAACTATGTGCAGGTAATCCCACTCGGTACGGCCCATCTGGAGTTTAACAGTGGTAACCAGCATTACACTTGGCGGAAAGTGACGACTACGGTGCACAACATAATAGTCGGCAAGCTGTGGGTAGATCAAAACGGCAGCATGGAAATTGTCAATCACAAACAAGGCATAAAGTGCCATCTCAAGTACATACCCTACTCGTACTTTTCACGCGACAACCAACGAAGAGTAAAGGGTGTAGTGATGAACTCAAAGAAGGAGGTCAAGTGGGTAGTACAGGGTAACTGGGACTCAAAGATTGAAATAGCTCCAGTGATTAGTACCTCCGGCCCTCAGGACAATCCATCTTACAAGACCGGCCCTTACACTTGCGCTTGGAAGCGGCGCATGCCTCCGTAAGTGTTTCTCCATTATCTATTCTTTTGTTACTTTCTTTTAAAAGAATTCAGAAATATTTTCGTGAGTAATTACATTGATGTCTAAATCTCAAAATAAAAACATTAAAGAGAATAAAAAAATGTTTCTTTTATGCTAGTGCATGCATACTTTCTATAGCCTTCTAGCCTACTTGATAATTCAGGAAGTATTGTAACAGTTAGTAGCATTCACTCTACATATTGATTAACGGATTAGTTACCGATTCTATACCGTTTACATGTCGAAGTGTCGTTAATTAAATATTCTTTTAATTACACATTCTTTATATCTTGTTTATCGTTTCCTGGCAATAGAAAATTATTATTGTGTCTAGAATTTTAATTAAGCAATTTGTAAGTACTGTAAAATTTATTCTGATACTCATTATTTATCGATATCTTCTACTTACATTATTTCTATATATCATGAAACATTAAAAAATTGCTTAATTATTTATCGCCTTATTGGTAAAAATTGTGTTTTATTTTCGATTTTTTTTCGATTACATTGTTGCATATAAACTGATTTTTCATATTTATTATAATATTCAATATATAAACTGGGTTGTGATTACAGAGAAGACTGCGAGAAATATTATTACTTCACGGAGTTAGCTTGTCAACTCAATGAGCCAGAGGATTTAGTAGCACCAACAGATTCTCGTCTGCGACCCGATCAAAGATTAATGGAAAATGGATTGTGGGACGAAGCGAATGAAGAGAAGCTGCGACTGGAAGAAAAACAAAGAGCTGTGAGACGAGCGCGAGAGGAGGATGCAGAGAAATCAGCCTCAGAAGGTTAGAGAGTTTCAATCATTTTTTATTAAAATTCAGTTATTTTTGCGTTCTTTTATTCCGAGTTCGATTATTTATTGAAGCATTCACGATCACTTCGATAATAGACAAAAACAAACATTTTTCAATAAAATATTACTCGGATTAGTAATTGGTCTTGTTTGAGCATATTAATAATGTCTATGGTGAAATTTGCACTACAATTTTTCATTGAAGTCTATTGTATAATAGTTAACACATGTATATTACTGAATATATTTAGAAATATAATTGTATGATTAATTGCAAATATTGTGCTAAGTTTTTCCACCTATTTAATTTATTATTTAAACCTTTTATTAATGTAATTGTTTATAAGTTAAATTAATTTCAATAATCCCAAACAATGTTTTTCTCTGATTCCTTCTTTCTTTTATAATACACTAGCATTTTGTAGATTTTTTCCACAGTCTTCACCAATAATTCATATAGTATATTTTTTGAAGTAAATATTTGTTGAAGTTATATTAACGAATCAATGTCTTTTCAGGACTACCATACTCAGGATATGAGTCACTGTGGTTTAAAAAGCAAGGGGATCCGTACACGGACAGTGTATGTCACATCTACAATGGCGAGTATTGGGATTCAAAAAAAAAGCAAGATTGGTCAAGGTGTCCAAATATCTTTTAGTTTATGTATTTTTAATCTACATGTGAATTAACTAGCATATTTGTCTGCTCATTTATGAACTCTCGGCAGATAATATATTATTATTAAAGAAAAACTATCGCCTTGAGAGTTTCAATGAGAGACAGTTTGAAGGGATTTACACTGCTTTAATCAAAGGCGAGTCAATAATGGGCTAAATCTTCCAAAGTATATATAAAGTGTGAAAAACAAGATAATTAGAAAATTCTCTTATACACATGCAATGGTATTGAAAATACTTACACACGAAGCTTCGATATTGTTTTTTGTACGATAACCGAACACTCTTCCCACTTGCCAAGACTTATATTTTTTGTTACAATTCTTTATATCCTGCAAACGGACAAGCTAAATACTAAAGCGTACCTTTTGCACGCTTTAGTTGTTATATTATTTTAAACAAGGATGCAAATTGTAAGGAAGCCTACTTTATTGTGCCGAGTGTAAAGAATTATTTTTATAGTACATTAAAAAATACGCTGTATAATTCTGCGATATTGTCTAAAGTAACATGCGCTAATGTTTTGAAGTGCGAATGTCTTTTTTTTGATTTACTATATTTGAACGTTTTAATCATGCCATTGTGGAAGACGTCACGAATCATGTACCAGCCTTGAAAAACGAGTGCGTATATGTTTGTATAAAGGTGAAAAAAAAACTTAAATTGGCAATTCATTGTTGCGAGACTATTTGTACAGCATGCTATTTTATCTAGAAAGAGTCTCTTCAAATAATTAGCGTTTGATTTTTAAAACTGCGCCAATTTATCTACAGCTCTGCTATTGGAATTAGAAACTATCGTGCTTTGACTTTACTTTAGAATGATTCATCTCTGATTGTGCAACAGTCGAGTACGTATCTAAGATTTTGTTTTATCATATACAGCTTTCTTGCAGTTAATTTATTTAAAAAATCCGGGGTTGTTTAATTATAAATATTTAGCATTATGTTTTATTCACTTACTATACAAGAAGAAATGTGGAACTGTGATATTACTGTAAGACTTCAAAAATATTTTTTATTCACTAAATAATGTAACCAGAATGCTCTAGGGCAAGTTTGATCATTGAACCTCGTCAATATTGCCTAATCTTTTCAACATACAGTTTGGCTCAACACTTTGTTTATATTTGATGTTTTAGATTTCCAATATTGTGAACTCTGAATATTGAATACTCTATTAATATTGTTACAATGATGTTTCACAGTTTTATATTTCTTTCGGCGTGTATGTAAATAAATATTTGTCATTACTGCAATCTTTTCGTATACCAATTTTGAAAAAATAGAAGTTCAAGAATGTAAACTAAAAATTAATTAATTCAGACGATTCGCTTATGAGTGCAATTTCAATAAATATAAAGTAATAATTAAACCATAACATAAAAATTTAGTTGACAGTAAAATATATACCCTGATGGTCTCCCAGATGCTTCTCACTTAAAAATTATCGAACGTATTTTGGGATAGGGTGATGTTTTATAAACATGTATAAAAAATTATTAGAATATTTTATTACGATTTTATATAAATATTTTATTTTCTACTGCAAAGTCAGAGTCTTTCCATTCTTATTCCAAAAACAGGTTGGGCAAAAAAAACTACTGAATTGTGAATGAGCTTCCAAACTGTTTGTTTAGGAAAGCTTTTTGAGCTTTATAATGAATTACTGAGAATTTTTTCCTGTCCATAAAGTACATTTGTTAATACATAATATATATATATATAAATACAAAGTCTTGCGATTTATAATATAAACACGTAAGTTGATATGTAAACACATTGTATATCAAGAAATTTGCGAGTATAGAGATTGTTTCGCTGAACTAAAAAAATACGTGACTTCTTAACTAATGAGTACTGATGCGTATTTAAAGCTCGTTTTAAAAATCTGCACATAATAGATTAATAATTGTTGGACGAAACAATCTATTAGCAAAACAAAAAATTTACAGAATACACCAATTGTTATATTTCTCAGGCTGTATTATAATTTTAATAGTTGATAAGAATTTAAAAATTATATCTGTACACATAATATAGATATGAAATTATTATATATAATATAATAAATATAATATAATTAATTTAAAAATTTTCAGTTATGGGTAGAAAAAGCAACCTAAAAGTGTATTTTGGAACATTTAAAAGCGCTTGTACATTATATAGCTGCGATTTTGTTATAAAAAGGATGCATTTTCATGAATGTGAATATCCTTTTCACGTAAAAGATGCGTAAAATTAACGAAATCGAAAAAATACTGAAGGAACTCTTGATCGGAATATTGTTAAGAATTCAATGTATCTTTGCTAAAGATTAAAACAATTATGCGTGTGTTATAGAAAATAAAGAACTGAATGTGTCGTCAAGAGTTTCTAAGAGAAAAGCCGTATCCGCTGGTCTGTAGTGCCTGTCATTTTATATTAACGAAATAACAAATTTAATGACAGAAAAAATATCATTTATTGAGACATTGTAAGTATTGTAATATATCCATTGTTTTTCCAATGTAAACAAGAGAAATCGAGAGAACATAAGGAAAAGAGCGATAGTGAGAGTGAACGAATTAAGTTAACGAAATTTGTGTTAAACACGCAATCGACGAAGTGTATTATTTATTCACGATTAAACAAGGATAGATGATTTATTAATCGTAACTCGACTCTTATTTTAATACACGATTTGATGGCGATAAAAAACGAAAATACGAATGAATTAGTTTGTATAGAATGAAATGGAAATTGTAAGCAGAAAAATAAAGATTTAAAAATCGTCAATCAAATTTGGTCTGTTATTAATGATATACATTTCATCAATCCCAATAAATTTTTTATTCAATTCAAATAATGCAAAGAAAAAGATTATTTTATAATAATTTAATAAATACTATTATTTTTAAATTATTGAAAATAGTACAATTAAAAGCAAAACTGCAGATGTATCTCTGTGGATTACTATCCATATTGAATGTGTGTTGAATGTAAAATTGAAAATTTAATAAACTATAAATATTAAAAGCTTTTTCAACAAGACATTTGAAAAGCTCCTAAAAAAAACATGTTTGAATATAAAAATTCAGAGATGGTTCTATTTAAAGTTTTTGCAATTAGAATCTTACTAATCAGTTTCCCCTGTAAATATTTTTAAAAGCGACATCTTTTGTCCATAATCTTATCTTAGTATCCTAACCTTAAAAATACAGTGATTAGTTATTTGTTGAAGCTTAACCTAAAGGTTTTGCCTCACTCCTCAGATCTGAGTTTTACGTTTTAGTTTTGCTTCTTGCAACTCCAATTTTTATTAAAAAACATACTACGTGTGTTACACATATACATGTACATGTATATTTACAAAATGATTGTTTGACAAGTGACAACTGACGTGTGTGTTTTTATATAAATCCAGCTCATTACTATGTATGCTTAAAAGAAACAAAAAATGATATAAAATTTAATTTATGTATTTAAAAAAATAATTTATCATAAGTATGTAATTTACTTTAATATAATAATTCACAAATATAAAAGCTTTATCAGTAAAATTAAACAAGTATTTTTTGCAGATACAAAATATCAAGTTGAGTTGACATCTACCACTTTATATTCAAATTAATAACAGTAGTAACCATGGTGTGTATACCTTGTGTGATCGTACCTGTTTTATTATTGATATTTAGATTTATCATTAAACCAATTTTAATGAAATTCTGGTATAAAACCAGAAATGACGGTGAAAAAAATAATGTACGAGAACTAATAAAAGAGTGTAAAAATGGAACGTGTTATTTAGCTTGGAAAACAGAAGAAAAAGATTTAGGAGAAAAAGTTGACAAAGTTGAAAAAGTTGAAAAGTTGAAAAAGTTGATTGAGATATATAAATTATTCTGTTGTTTTATCAATGTAACTTCCACTTTAGTTTTAATGTTATAAATTTAACATTCATTGTTAAAGTCTTTATGATACATAAAAGTTTTATTTTTACTATTATCGACATTGACTATATTATATGTTAATTTTGTATGTATGTGAGTAAGCATACTTTGCTATTTATAAGACTACAGCACAATGTTTATAAATAACAATAATAAATAACAGAAATTTAAAAACTTATTTCACATGATTTTTATTTAAACAATTCTTTTAAAGAGTACTCTGTACAGTCTTGTAGTCTATTTATTAATTATTGTATTTCTATAATAGTGAAGTAATAAAAAATAGATCTTATGGTCGATTATTCTAAAATAATTTTTTCAGAAAAATACTGTATAGATCAATAACTATCTTATAGTAATTATAAAAAACATCCTTTAAAAATAATTAATATTTTTAGGAAATTTCTTGTTAAAGCTTTAAAGTAGCTTTCAGAGTGAAACTCCTGTTAATGTATGGACTTAAGTTCAACTTCAAAATTAAGTGAACTGTTTGGTGGAATAACTGGAGGAGATCCTTTAGCACCATACCTATAATTATAAAAATAGATAAAAATTTCATAAACTAGGATAAGAAAGCATATTTTATATAAAAAGAAATCTTACGCCATATTTGGTGGAATAACAATGCGTCGTTTACCCCCAACTTTCATTCCTACAATTCCAACATCCCATCCTTTGATTACTTCACCTTTACCAAGCCTAAATTTGAAACCATCACCCTGTTGAGTTTGATCAAACTTTTTACCATTTTGCAATCTCCCTACATAATAAACTGAAACAAATCTTCCTGATTTGGCTGGTGCTCCTTCTCCTACTTTAATATCTTCTAACTGAACACCACCTTCAACTGTTCTTTTTTTTTGTTCAGGTTTCTCTTCTTTTTTGTTTTCTTTATTTTTCTTTTGATTTCCTTGTGCTTTTTCTGGATGTGTTTCTGGCTTTGTTCCATTTACTACTTTAATCTTGTCTTTTTTATTTTGTTGAGTTTGATTATTTTGCTGATTCTGTTGTTTTTGTTTTTTGCTTTGTTTTACTGGTGTTTCTTCTTGTTCTTCATCTTCATCTTCATCCTCATCATCATCCTCATCATCCTCATCTTCATCTAAATCATCTGTATTATCATCGACATCATCAGAGTCATCTTCAAATTCGAGTGATCCATCTCCATTCTCAATATCAGATTCATCATCATCATTATCTTCGTCATCATCTTCATCAACTTTTGATTTTTTGGCCCGTTTTAAACCATTGTTCTCCTTTGGCGAATTTTTTGCTTTCCTCTTTTTATCATTTATTTTTTTAAGTGTTGGAATGTCTTCATCCTCATCATATTCCTCATCTTCCTCATCTTGTTCAAAATCATCTAGTTCATCAAGTCCATCTTCTGGAATTAGGTAACCCGTAAGATGGACACGACTACCTCCATTAGATGTAAAAGCTATTTTAGTTCCTTCTTGAAAATTCAAATCTAGTGGTACTTGCCATATTGAGCCTTTTTGTAATGTACAAAGTAAAAAGGTACGGTCATTGTAAACTATCATAACTTGTACCAATTCATCTAAAAATTGATAAAAAATAAATTAAAATAAGTATGGCAAGAATTATAAGATCATTTAATAATTATTATTGTTATTATTTATTGTTATTTAATCTATAATTGACTTTGTTATAAAAATATTGTACTTAGAAAAATAAGTAATAAAATTTAGAAAATAATATATCAAAATTTCCATAAACTTAATTATTTTTAATAGTATCTTATTAAGAGTTGACAACAATTAAATATACTAATAATAATTATTTTGAATATTTTAATTGTAAAATACTCAAGAAAAAATATATTCTTTAATAACTGTAAGTTAAATATTTGTAATTGGATAAATTAACTTTTTTAAATTACTAACTCTTGATGCACGCTAAATGCATATTTTTCTAAGTCTCCTACAGCATTTAACATTATAAAATTTTTTATTTAAAAATGTAAACAATTTAATAGATAGTGTAAAACTAATTTTAAAACATAAATTTTGCATAAAATAAAATTTATAATCAACATTTTAAGTACAAACAGCTTCTGAAAAGTAAATTTAATTTCTAGTTCAATAAAAACAATGTAATTTATTTATAAATTTATATTTTTACAAAATACTGATTGATTGAACAATTTAGAGACATGTTTTAATAAAACGCAATAAATTAAATATTTTTGTTAAGCACATGAAATATAAAAAGATAACTTACTATTTGCTTTGTAAACATCCAAACTTGCCATAGACAGATGAAATGCTTTTTCTACCGTCTGCGTATATCGCTTATTTGGTTCCAAAATGAGACCTAGATAAACATTATGAATTAAATAAACTTCATTACATTTAAAAGAGAAAAGTATTTAGAATATTTTAAAACTATAGTTTCCGATTTCCACATGGTCTTGCCGCCATTTCACACGTGTTCTAATCATCATAGCTACATTTACTGATATCTGAATTTTCGATTTTTAAAACTTTAATAATTATGTTTCTAACAGACTTACCCCAAAACATGTTGATATTTTCTTTGTATCTGCTTTAATAAAAAATAAAATGAAAATGTTTGACCGGCGTCTGTTGAAATAAATTAACCGAATAAAAGCACGATGGTTACTGGCATAGAGAGCACGCTACACGCGCCTTTTCTCACGTTTATATATTCTCTAGACTCTATAGGGTATTTTAGGAACTAGATGTAGTAACCGTATAGTATAACTTAGTATCACTATTCCATATTCACTGTAGCTATTATTTACGAATTAGTAGATCTATCGGATGGAGTAGCTCTAACTATCTACGTAATAATAATAATAAATATGACTGTTACAAGCTGTCATATACTATACATTGGGCTACCTTGGATAATAGATACAGCTGCTACAAACGTATCAAGCTGAATTTACATTTAACCAGAAAATCACATATGCAGTATGCGACAGCTGAACCACATATTCCTTGAAAAACCCCATAGTTATATATCATTATTCTTAATAATTTTTCAAAAGCACAATCCTACGAGAGAGGATCACTTTTAAAAAATTAATAATAATTCATAAATCATTCCTGCATCTTAACATTTTTATTTAATACAAATTGAATATGAATGATACAAAATTGCAATTATTGATATAGCAAATTTTGTATACAACAAGAAACATTATTTCTGAGAATGATGAATTGGTGACTGTTGCGTTATTATTATTTCCGAAACAAAAAATACTTAATCTAAATTGCTTATATAGCTAACGACCAAATTTGAAAAGTGCCCAGTTCCCAGTGCTGCCTATTGTCCACAGTTTGGACAAACTTTGACATTGATTTGTGCCGTGTGCGTTTCTTATTCAACATTTCTTTTTTATTTCTTTTTTCAAAATATTATTGATGTAGATCTGTATGTTTTTGATTGTTTCAAAACATATTATACTTATATCAGCTGATCACTTGTATATTCCATAAAGATTTTGAATACATACAGAATTATTGTTTACCTTAGTTTGCAAGAAGGTAGAAATATGACTTCTTGGATAGTTATTGATGACCAGTAATTATAATTTGCACAAATTTAACCTACATTTATATATTATTATTCTTTACATTTTTTGTGATTAAATATCGATATTTTAATAAGTGATATAAAACTTGCAGAATTAAATGTGGATTAAAGATTCTCCAGAAAGTAGAAAACAGCAAACTCCGTCTTCTAGTTAATCGAATTTGCCAAAGTTTGCAGTCTGGTATTAGTGATTGTATTTTCAATGCAGAAGAAGAAGACAAATTATTAATTTCTTTAACTCTGGAAAAAATTGATCTTGCTGTTTTATTAAAAACTATTATTTCAATCTTCAGTCAAGCAGCTTTTCACATAGTCAAACCAAACGTCTTACAGTCTTCAATGAAAGAATGTTTTTGTATTGGAGATGATAAAGTAGCTATTTTTCATCATGCTTGGATTACTCATGCAGAGGGGATAATAAATGCTTTTAAACATAAGTCTATCTTTCCCAGTCAAGTATGAATAACATTTATAAAATAAAAACAGTAATGGAAAATTGTTTAAAAAATTTTATTAATCTGTTATTTGTATAGGTTACAGGTATAAGTTGGAGGGTTGATGTAAAAGCTGCTTCTTCTGCATCTGCTAAAGACGCTAAACCTGTAGCAAAACTACAATTAAATTTACAAAGCTCTGAAAGTTCTAAACTAATAGTTGAAATGAACAAAAGTGAATTATGGGATTTATATCACAAATTAGATGATATTCAATCCCAACTTGATTCATTGAAGTAAATATACTTATTATATATTAATAAACATTTTTATTTCTACTTTAAATTTTATAATAGCTTTTAATCCTTGATCATTATAATTAAAGATTCAAATATAACAATACAATTTTACATATGTAAAATGTAATTTAATAATTTTAAGAATAGGTATATTTTTATTAGAATACTGTTTTTAGTATTAATTAAGTGATATATATAATGAATATAAATTTATAATCTATAATTTTAATAGTAACATATTATAATTCTTCATATTATTTTTTTTTCAGAAAAGAAAAGTGAAATTTATTGATTAAAGAAAAGCTATGACTGCTTTTCTACGATTCTTTATTTTCGTAAGATTTAGGCACTGTTGTCACTACACCTTTTTTGGCAACGCGCTCATATAGATGTGGACTCCGATTAGGTAAAACACTACAAATGTTTTCAGGAATTGAGAGATAGTTTGGATTGGAGTTTAAATCAATTTTTGTTAGTCCTTGACCATATTGTTCATTATCTTGGATATGATTACTGTTGCTGATAGTATCTATTTTTCCTTCTGAGGAAGGTAAAGTTTCAAGAAAAGCTGGTATTTTCCGAGTACAAAGACGAGTCTTGCAGACAACCACAACAACAAGAATTATCAAAAGAAACAAAACTGCTGACGTAATTGCACCTACTAACCAACCAAGCTGCTGATCTGTAAATAAGAAAATGTAAATATATATATGTATACAAGTAAAAGAAAGTTTGCACATAAATAAAATTATGATGCTTTTGCTTATATATAGTTTGTAATAATGATAATAGTAAATCTTAAAACATTAGATGCTTATATGATTTCCATTTCTAAGTTATTGATATAATGTTTATATTTTCATGAAAGCCAGTATATTATATATATAAATGTATCAAGTATTTATAGATATTTATAGAAAAAATGGTCAATTTAAAGGTTACTTGGATGAATATTAATATGGTGGAAATATTCTATTAATATTACAAGCTAATACATTTGATTTAGTTATAAATATGAATCACTGTCCAAAATCTTTATATGAGTTAAATTTAATTTGTAATTCGAAAGAAATTTATAATATATTTAATAAAATTTTATTATTTATTGATTTTTAAAAACAAATGTATGGTTAATTTTTATTAACTATGTGTGTATGTACTTAAATATTTACAAATACTAATATTTATTTATTAAAAATACTCCGATATTATTAACTAACCATGAGAATTATTCAGTAGTAAAATTGATGCACTTCCAAGTCCTGCTTGTACATGTGAAGTTTTAATTAAAAATTCACAAATCCATTCTCCAAAATCATTTTCGTCGGGTGTGAATTGAAGACTACATATACCAGTAGTGCGATTCATCGATATCGTATGTCTATAAATCATTAATAATTACTTAAACCTTTTTTATTATTATATACAGAAATATATATTATAATATATTTAATTTTATTAAAAAAAATAAATAATATTTCGATGTTAATAAAAATACACGTATTTTATTTAAATTAACTTTTATTTTTTTAATGTATATTGACTGAAAAAACTGAAAAAGTGTTAAAGTGTAAACACAAAGAAGAATATGTGAAAATAACTTATAGCTAGTTCTTATGATATAACACTCATACTTAATTTTTCTCGATGCATTTGTAACTTCGGTAAGTCGTAACTTTGATCCGTGTTTCCAGTAACATTGACTATCTGGTGACATGGTTTCCGTTTTGCAAGCTAAATTTACCATTTGATGTGGAAGTCCCCAAACTGTTACAGTAATTGGTTCTGGAATTGTTCGAAATATTTGTAATGATTCTGTAATTTTAATCGATACAATTTTCCTTTTTTATCAAAAACACAAACCTCGTGATATTCCCAGACACCACATGGAATACTGTTCTCCTCTCGGTGAACATGTAATCGATGTCAATAAAGCTCAAGCGAGTATTGATGAAGTTCTTTACAGAGAATAAAAAATTCGAATTTGGTATGAATTTTTTCAAATAATTGTTAAAAACCGGAAGTTATCTGATGTATATTTTTTAAGAACTTTTTTTAACCATACAATAGTGAGTGTAAACTCTACATTTTATCATACAGGCATTAAAAGTATAACAATTGACAGATTTTCAAAAGAAAAGAATCTTCTATCAAATTCGGGAGGATGGAAATGTGACGAACATGAAAAAGTTCCAAACATGCAAAAGTACCGAATGTGCAGAGGTGATGACAGCCGAGTGCGGCCGAATTGAAAATAACCGCAGTAATGTTGTGAACTTGATTAATACATTGGTTATGCGAACTATCGGCTAACTCTGCAGAACAATAAGTTAAAATAATAAAACAAATAATTTATTTGAATAATCAATTTGTGAGACACTTTATTCAAAAACATTGGTATAAAAATAGCAAAAGAAAAATCGAGCAGAGTATGTATTAGTTTTTTGTAAAACTCAAAAATCTAACTTATGTATATTTTATTAAATGAGCTATTCTTATATGAACGGAGCAAGTTGTTTTATTCATTTCGCGAAGTTCGCGTGAAATTGTATAAGCCGAATACTGTTTTCGATTTTTGCAGAGTACGGGATGCGCGATCTGTGTAACTCCTGGGGTAATGCTCCATGCCATTCGCGCATTACTTCAACTTATACGGGCCGTTCACAACGTTATTGCCGTTATTTTCAATTCATCATCACCTCTGCGAATTCGTTAGTTTTGCATATCGGGACTTTTTCATGTTCGTACAGTTCCACCCTCCCCAAATTTATAGCATTGAATCTTTTTGGTACCAAAAACCTTAATAAAGGTATCTACATGATAACGGCTTTAAAAGTGAGATGAAAGATGCTGCTGACGCTAGTGATAATGTGCTAAACATCAAAATGAAACAAAGAAGGAACAAGATTGATTTGTGATATGAAAAATATAATTTTATTTTATATGTTTTTATTAAATTTTTTTGCTATCATTTTTGTAGAAATTAATATCACTTTACAATAGAGAAACGACTAATAAAGCTACACGTAAGCACAGCAAATTTCGACGACAAACATATTTCTGCAATGTGTCAATGTAACATGTATATGTGCGTTTCTGTGCAGGTGATAATGACGAATGCGTTTACATGATTCTTTTACTTGTTTCGTTGATTCTTCATTCTCCATCAGAAAGAAATATTCTAAGTGCGACACGATTTTCCGCATTTTTCCATTATCAACGAGAGAAGTACTAAGAAGAAAACATACATCCAGCGACAATTAATTTTTAAAAATATATAATTCTTTTTATGCAAGCATAATTTCTCATCTGTCTGCTCCTAATCTATGCTTAAGTTTATATAAGTTTACACTTTCTGGATATAAATATTTCGACCTCCTTTACAATATATTTCAATAAAGTCGGCAACTATAATGAAACCGTGAATTAATTTGCCCTGTTAAATAGAGTTGTTTCTTTTTTCTTCTTATATTCTTTTAAAGATAGAGGTGACGCACGAAACGAGACATTGTAATTCCTTGATATGTGATTGCATGTTTTAAGCTCATGCACGGAATAGTCTTGGAAATATTCTCAGGGTAGGACTCTGAGCAAGATTATTTTTAATTATTTGAGTAATTAAATATCTTCGCAGTGCACAATTACCACTTGTAACGTGACATATTTTTACATGTTAATTAACATTTTAATAGGTAAAGGTAAATCCTTATCCGTTACATAAATACTTTAACAAAGAATGTATTAAAATTATAAATTATAAAATTATAAAAATTACATTGAATAGAGTCTGTATCAAGGTCTGTATGCCCATTCCACTCTGATTTATAAATTTTAGATTTGGTGCAGTAGACTTTCTCTTGAACTGATCGATGGACTTTGTTCTGGAAAAACTTGAATTATAGTTATTCAAAGTACGATTTGGGCGCAGCTTCATTTTTATTTTAGTTGAAGTGTTTCTATTTTATTCAATTTGACTGAATGAACCAAAACTACATCCTGATTAAACGTTAAATATCTTCGATTAAAGTTCTTCCTAAATAAAATTCATTAATCGATCCAAGAAAGTATACGTTGAACTTGAAATTCTTAAAAGGTTCTAAGCAAGAGTTAAATGGGCATACGGATTCTTGATCCGTTCCATTAAATTATATTTTTACAACAGATTTTAGTCAAAATTTAAGATTTAGAGTATTCATACATTTTTTATGAAAGGCATTTAAACAACAGGTAAGAATTTAGTGTACTGTCCACAGAACATTTTTTTTAGATTTTGAATTCGAATTCTATTTACTTTGCAATACCAGTAATTGTCTATTTTTTTAGATTAATAATTTATGCTTTTAAATTATAAAAATGCATTTTACCATTATTATTATATTCTCTGATCTATTGTATTACTGTCTCGAACGAATTTTATTCAATAAAACAATATTTTCGTAGTTTTTACTCGTTTATTTTATTTATCTAAATCTTCTCCTTATGCCCCACAGATTTATAATAACCTAAGAGTGACAAAAAGATTGTGTACATTTGATATTAAAAAAATAAATGATCTAGGAAATTTGCCTACTTATAGCTCTAAAGGTTTTACAATGAATATTCTACATATGTATCGCAATTACATTGGCAAAGATTTTACATACTTCGTAAGTGGTCTATTATAACGATATTTATGTATAAACTGTAAGGCTAATCTTAATTTAACTTGGTGACGAGAATAAATTAAGGCACAATGATAGATCGGCGAAGTCGCGAGGTTTTAAAATGATACGATTTTCAATTATCTATATATGAAATATATAAATAAAATTTAGAATATACAATGCGAGAATAATTTTAAGTTATTGACTGAGCAATCACGGAAGCCGTAATATTTTCAATAAATTTTATAAAAAGAAATATAAAAACCAAATATTTAAAACGATCGCTCAATTTATAGCTTAAAAATGAAAATGCATAGTACAACATTTTAAAATCACAACAACGCTGTAACGTGCTTCTTGGCCTATACATAGTATAAGTATTAAAATAACATAATATACGAAAAGTCTCACTTATTATACGTACACATTAATAAAAAAAACTCAATGAATCAAGTTGCGCTAGTGCGCTTCATTAAGGCACATCGTGAATCATACTCAATATTTATATGTGAATAAAATTATTAGGCATTAATTAAGAGTGTTAAAAATTTCAAATCGTTGATACACTTTGTTGGCCGGTTTATCGCGCGTTCATAAAGCCACTGAATGCTTCATTCCCTACAAGTTGTCTTAGTTCTATTGTTTAAAAAAAATAAATAAGTACTCGTACAATAGTCGTATGATATCAACAAGCTATTTTGTAAGTATTAACGATGTCCCATTGAGAGTGCATCGATCACGAAATGAATGGACACGTGCCCCGAGCTCCGATAAATGATGTTCGGCGAATGGGAGCTCATTAAAGAAAAAAGCAACAGTGCTTACAACGTCGTGTCATTGAGTATCGGTTTAAAGTGGGACCGTCAGAGCTAAACTGCGTCGCGAAATCCTAAAACGAATTTATCCCTCACGACGACGCTATCGGCTCTTCTCGGACGGACTTATCGGAGGCAGCGAGCGTGGATTCGATCGATGGTTTCATCGATCGTAAATGGCATTCGGCAGGCTGTTCCTTCACCACTAGAAACAAGTGCGATTCGTTTTGTTTTTGTCTTTCTTTCACTCTCGTTTTTTCTTTCGATTGTTTTGCATTCGTTTCGTGGATGTGTGCGAGGCGCTTTTCTTTCGTTTACTCGTTCGTGCTCACGAGTATTCTTCTCTCTCTTGCCGGAAATCGACTGAATAAAAATCGTACGACTTTTATATTTATACGATACATATCAAGGGCAAGCGTGTGCTTTACTTATACGCACTCTGGGAAAAAATCTTAAAGATAATTTTTTTATTGAAAATAATCGATGCATTTAGTTAATTTATTTAAATCAAAATTACTTTCACTTAATTTCGCAATAAAATAGCAATTAATCTTCAAGAATTTTTATGTACTAGCATATTGTATCATCAACAGATAATTTTATTTGAATCGTGAGCTAGTGCATGCAATACTTTTAATTCAACAATTTGAAGCAAGCTCGAAGATTAAATTGGTGTTAAATGTTTTTAATCTTTGATTTCAGTGCATTTTACAGTAGCAGATGTTATTAGGGTGTTACATGGTTTTGAGTTACTTATAAATACTTGATAAATTATATAGTAGTTAGGAAAAAGGATCGGCAAGGACGTACAGTAAAGTTGAAGAATATATTACATTATTTACAATATAGTACTACATTATTTTCAGAAATTTTCTGACAGTTATTTGTAAAGCTTGAGAATAATATACGTATGACGTATAAACGATATTCCACTAAGTTCAAGGTGAACTCAATTTCACTATTTCATTTTTTACAAACCGATTATTTAGTCTGGCATGTATAATCGATTAGTAATTATTTACTTTTATAAATTTTTCCTATTATATACAGGTAATGATTATCACTATTTTTTAAAAACGAAATAGCTACAGCGCTGTAAATATTGTCGAAAAAAAAAATTTGCATATATAATCATTTTTAATGCACCTTGTAATTTAATTTAATTTAAGTACTTTTAGGTATCTTAATTATGCTGCATTTGTAGAAATATCGAAGCAAAAGTTTGTGCATACTTGAAGATGTAACAAAATTATACTGAAAAATTTTGCGGTCAAAAATAAATTTGAATGTGCATAAGAGCCCAATTAAACACATAGGACATGCTTTTTTAGTTCTGAATCACACGTAGTTTTTGCATGCAAATAATTCGTTGTTAAGAAAGTATGTTTATTCTGTCGATTTCGCTGAGTATTGATTTTAGTAAGACAAATATATGTGCACATGTGTACATATATACATACAGATATGTATGTAACTATATATATATATGTACACATATACATATACATACATGTATACATAGCTGCTATGCACTAAACATTTTCATGTGCAGTTTCATATAATACAACACAAACATTTACCCTTACTTGGAGAAAACACGTATATATAACTTTATCACACATTTGATACACTTATATTACAGTTTATTTTCGTAATTTTTAGTTATAGATGCGCATGTATGTATACTTGGTGATTACTGATATAGTAAAGTTGTATTTTTGAAAGGATGAAATTTGAAATAAGATTAACTTTATCAACGGTTATCATTGCCTTTTGATGCAGAGTACGCAAAGGTTGAAAGGTATTAGAGAAGACAGTAAACGGTTAGGAAAATCTACATGTTATGTCTTTAGATGTATTACAAACTATTGAACTGTACAGAATTTGACGATAAGTGGGCATTAAAATTAGTGACTTTTGAACATTGGACGTCGCGGCATCGGCTGTTTTGGAGGTATTGCGTTACCGCGTCACGACTTGAGGTTTCTCCAAGTAAAGAACCAAACGAATGAACGTTCCGTTGTTTTTAATACACATAAGTAAAATTAGGGCAGAGAGGGTATATAAATCGTGATTAGTCTACGTCTAGTTTAATCCTACTGGTTGGACCTTCACCATCGCAACGAGGGGACATCGGAGACCTCGAAGCGCTGCGTGCACGCGCGTACCCTCGCGCGTCCGGGGGGAATTCAGTCTCAAGGTCGCGGGGTCGAAGGGGCTCCGGGGCGCTTATCTCCGAGGTGTCCTCTTGTCGCCGTGGTTATAGGATGACGCGAGGTGTCAGGCGATCGAGGGGACCTGCGGCGGTGCGCGGGGTGTACCTGGTTCTATGAGGCTGAGCCTCGCGGGCGGGGCGTCCGTGTAGTTGTGCCGGGCGTGGAGCCGGGCCCCGCAGGTCCAGAGGCCCTCCTGCTCCTGCAGGGCGTGGGACAGCTTGACGCTGCAGTCGCGGGCCTCGGGCCCCGCGGGCGCGAACTGCTTCACCACGACGGTCGTGTTGGCCGAGCCCTCGGGCGTGAGGGACCAGCGGCACTGCTCGACCCGCGCGGCCGTCACGCACCGCAGGCTCACCGTCCCGCCCGAGGAGATCTGGATGTCCTGCGAGAGCTCGGAGAAGCTGACCTCCTCTGCAAAGAGCCAAGACTCGGTGAGAGGGAGGTGGGGGGCCGAGTGGGGGGCGGGCTCGGGGTCGGCCCGGGCAGGCGCACCTTCCGCGTAGACGGTCAGCCGGGCCGGGCCGGGCTCCATCACGCCGTTCGCGCCCGCCAGGTGGACGCGGCAGGTCCAGTAGCCCTGGTCCTCGAGGCTCAGGTTGGCCAGGCTGAGGCTGCAGTTGCGGCCCAGGTCGCCGTGGCTCGGGAACTCGCGGAGGGTCGCCGGCTCGAGGTCGGGCCCGCTGCCGAGGGGCCGCCACGCCCAGGCGCACCGCTCGGCCCGGCCGTTGGTCGCGCAGCGCAGGGTCGCCTCGGAGCCCAGGGCCGCCTGGCTGTTCTCCGGCGTCTCCGTGAAGTTGGCCTTGCCTGGGGACAGGAGAGGGCAGGCGCCTCGTCAGCCGGCTGTCTTAGGAGCGCGCTCGGCCTAGCCGCATACCCACCGGACGGCAGGAGCGTCACCGTCGTCGAGGGGGCCTCGTGGAGGATGCCCTCGGGCGTCAGCCGCACGCCGCAGGTCCAGAGGCCCTCCTCCTCGTAGAGGATGCTCTTGAAGCGGACCGAGCAGTCGTGCTCCGTCTCCGAGTTCGGGGCGAACTGCTTGACGAGGGTCGAGTTCTTGCTCGAGTTGCTGGGCCGCCAGGACCACTCGCACTGGTGCACGGGCTTGTTCACGAGGCAGCGGAGGAAGACGGCCTCGCCAGCCGTGATCTGGATGCCCCGCGACAGCTGGACGAACTCGACTGCGGGCCCGGGCGTGAGAGCGTTAGTGTCGGGGAGGGACCGGCCTCGTCGCCTCGAGCCGCCCACTCACCTTCGGAGAGGAGGAGCTTCACCGCCGGCGCCTGGACGAACTGGGACTCGGGGAGGACGCGGGCGCCGCAGGTCCAGACGCCCTCGTGCTCCGCGCGCACCGTCGCCAGGTGGAGGTCGCAGTCGCTGCTGTCGTTCCCTGCCGCCGGGAACCTCCGCAGCTCCGAGTCCCAGGGCTGCGACTGGTTCATCTGCCGCCAGGTCCATTGGCACTCGCGCACCGGCGAGCTAGGTCGGCAGGCCAGCCGCACCGCGCTCCCCGCCGGCGACTCCACTTGGGTTTCTTGCTCCGCAAAATCTATATGCACCTCTGAGGGGCCATCGGGACAATGCGCTCAGTTTATATCTCTCTATTTCTGTACACTTCACAATTAGAGGCAAGTGATGTATACAAGGTAAGTATTGCGATACGTGTTAAGCTATTTGGATGATTTAACGTTCAAAATCTCAAAATTCTATGTAAGTACCCGATGATTCTTTTCAATTCCGTTAGAATCTTAGGCTGCACTTGGATACTACTTTACCAAATGATGAAAAAAATGAAGAGCAAAACATGAGCTTTCGTATAATCGGGTTTCTAATCGTGTATCAATGTGTGTAACGTTGCGATAAATTTAACTAAAAATTGATAACTATTAAACTAATTATAGTAAAATATTTTTTTACCTTTTTTTTGTTGTATACCTACTTAGTCAATATGTACTCTTAATGTGTTAGAAAAAGAAAAGTTAGCCAGCTTTTCATGCAGACTACAAGACTGTTGTCTAGTGAATTATTCATGTTAGAAGGTAAGGTTAATTTCTGGGTTAATTTATATGAAATATTTGCGAATAAACAGCAGATTAAAATCAAACTTGGCCATTTCTGATATTTCTTTATAAATTTGTGTTGGGGAACGTTTAATTAAAATTTGAGTTTTAGTTTAAAAAAATCGATTTGCAAATCGTATTGCCTTAATTTGTCCCTACAATAGAAAATTTGAAGCATTTGTTGAAACACATTAAACTGTATTGTTAAAATTCATACTACTCTAGGGTGATTTAACTATATGTAGTTTTAATTTTACGTATTTATTGTCGAATATAATTGACATTATGAGTTATTCCCGTTTTAATACACTAAATTTTTGTATTTTTATTGATTTACGAATGTTTGAAATTTATATTACATTTTATTTCTTTAATCATATTTGCAATATTTGAAACTAAAATAGTTAATTATTTTTTAAGAAGTAATTGAAACGGCATATAAATAAAAAAAAGTGCTCGATAAAGTTAATTGAAGGAATTTTGCTAAATTAGACTATAATACGATTTAAAGAATTTATTTTAATAGGCGATTACATGACTTATATTCAAGTATTTACAAAAAAAGTAGAGGTTAAGTTTCGAAATTTATTTTTAACAAACTAAATCTATTTTCGATATTAATTACTGAACTCGCGGCTTACACGATGAAAAATAGAAAATATCTTCGATAATAATTTATTTGACGGATAAAAGAATTGATGAAAATTTGTTTTTCCATTTTGATGTAGATTATTTTGAAGAACAATGTGCTAGAATTGAGTGGAAATGTTCATATATTTATTTTGTTGTGTATCATGCCGCGAATGGATTGTATGCATGAATAATGTGACTTGTATGGGAAAAAGCGATCGCTTCCAAGGACAATAGTGGAATAATCGAGTGGGTGAACGACGAAGGTGCAGAGACATGCAAGATAGATGGATGAAAATGGAAGTAGAAAGCGAGCGGCTCCGGTCAGACGGTTAGGGCGACAGGACGTGCAAGAGATTTGATTAGGCTAAAGGAAGGGTAAAAGGCGTCTCTAGGACAGATAATAAAAATGCAGCGATAGAGGCGCGCGGTCGGTTGAAAAAGGCGGAGGCGGCGGTGAAACTAGTGATAATGAAATTCCGGGCGACTGCATGAGCGAAGAGAGGGAGAAAGCGGGCAGAGGGCAGAGGGGCGGGAAAAAGTGGCGGGTGGGGCTTGGGAGAAAAATAGAAAACCTGTGTCGACGTGGACGACGGTGAGTTTGGCGGGCGGCGTGCTCGTGAAAGTCTCGTCGGTGGGCCGCCTGGCGGCGCAGCTCCAGTAGCCGGTCTGCTCGTGCTTGACGCTCGAGAAGCGGACGGAGCAGTCGTTGGTGGCGTTGCCGAAGGCCGGGAAGGTCCGGACGGGCAGGGCCAGGGCGGCGGGCGGCGGGCCGGGGCTCGGGGCCGGCGAGGGCGTCGGCGCCGGCTCCCGGGGCGCGGCCCCCTCCACGTTGGGCAGGGGCAGGTGCGTGGGCGGCAGGGGCCGCCAGGACCACTGGCACTCGGCGACGGGCTCGGCCGCCCGGCAGGCCAGGAGGACCGAGGCGCCGAGCCGCGTCTCGCTGTGCCGGGGCGCGTCGAGGAAGGCGAGGGGCCGCGCGGGCCCCGGGGCTCCGGGTCCCGGCTCGGGCCCGCGGCTCCCGGGCATCAGGTCGTCCATGGGGTGGCCCTCGGGCTGCTCCGTCGGCTCGCCCGGCTCCTCTGGGGCCGCGGGCGCGCCTGCAACAGCGGGCGGTCAGAGCGGCTGGGTGGGTGGGGGGGCGACCTCGCCCCGGGGGTCGCCGGCTATCTGGGACACGGGACAGGAAGCGCGAAGCCTCACGTACGCAATCGCTTTGCGCCGCGCGTCTCCTCCCATTGCTTTCTATACGTCTGCCGCAAGGCCCGAGCGGCGGCGAGCCTGCAGCCCGCGCGCGGCCGGCACGCGAACCGGCCCGGGCCCGCGCGCCCCGGGGGCAACGCACTCCCATGCCATTTCGATTTCGCCCACTGCAGCTATGCCGCCCGCCGATGCACTCGCTCCTCGCGGGCGCGTGTCCTCGCCCAATTTGAACCCCGATCGATCCCCCCGTTCCATGTGCCCTTTCTCGCTGCCGCAGACCTTCGTTTTTTCAACAGCTCTTTAATATGTGCACCTAGCCGTCCCGCCCGCTCCGCCTGCACGAGGGCCTTGCGACCTCGTGTATCCGCTCCTTTTTTCCTCTCCGCCGAGCGCCGCTCCTTCCCAAATATCCTGCCTTTTGCGTTAATGCTCGGAGAAAATCCAAAATCTCCCATGCACGCGTACGCCGCCGCCTCGCGTACCTTTTTAAAAGAAGCTTATTATTTATTTACTTCTCACTTTAGGACTCACTTCTATGTTTAGTTCGAAGAATTTTTTCCAATGCCTGTGTTCTTTGCTGATTGCCGATCATTACGCGTTATTTTTTTTCCGTACCTTACTCATCACGCAAACATTTAGCTCCAACTAAACATTAACCGAAGAAGAATTAAATACGTTATTCAAAGTGCGACCCTCGATCGCATGTGATACGTTTACTAAATGCTTTATTGATCATACAACAACGTAAAGCCGACGACGGATAGGACAATAGTACGCCAGAGTAACACTTTGTATTTATAGATTTGGATTGAGCAAATAATAGTAACACTATTCTATTTATAGTTTTATTCCTTGCCAGCCATTATGGCGCATAAGAAACACTCTGGCATTCGATACAAATGTTCATATTACTCTTTATATTCAATTCTGTTAATTTTTTTTGTAAAGTTAAATCTAGGGTAAGGTATTCATAAAAATTGATGCTTCTATACGATAAAAAACGTAGTCCACTTTGTTACGCGACTACGCTAAAGATCAACAAGATCTAGAAGGAAAAATGTATAGTTTATGCGTTATCTAAACAGTGCTTTTTTAATCATTAAAATTGTCCGACTTTAATCGTTAAAATACGCGTTCGAGGCAAGAGGAAAGCCACGGAGGTAATGATTGGCCAAAGCGAATAGTGGCAATTGGCGAATTCCTAGATTGAAAGCGTACGAGTACGTCGAATATTATTTTGCCCGGCGTAAAAAAAAGTAGCGAAGCGTCGTTAATCGATGAGGGCTTGTTGGGGAGTTGGAAAGTGTTTTATCGACGGGTTGGCAAGTGCTCGCTCTTGAATTACGAGCGGCGGCTTTGTCCGCGAGGAGGAGCTTTCTTCCTCGTGACCGGGGCGCAGGTAGCCGCGGGTCCTTGGCGCGCGTCCGCGGCAAGGCTGCCCCCGCGCCTCCTCTCAGCCGGCGCATCCCTGGCCGCGGCTGATTTACCGATATTGACCCGCAAACGGGGGTGGGGGGGCCGTTGCGCAACCGGCGCGCGGCTTTCGAGGAAAAAAGGAGCGATCGCGGCGCAGAGCCGCGTAGCCGCGCGGCTTTTTCTCTCCCGGGAAAAAGGAGTAAACAGAGCGCGAGATAGCGGCGCCGGTGTAATTGCGCGGAGCCGAGCCGCGGAGCCTCGAAAATCGTGTCACTCGGCGCGCGTGAGTCGGCGAGGCGCGCGCGCGCGAAAGGAAAAATGGCAAGGCCGCGGATAATTGAGCGATGCAGACGCACGGTGTGAAAGGTGAAATGCGATGTTGCACGTGCGGCCCGCGAGGCTTTTCTTGCCGAGGCGCGAAGAGAGCGGCCGGCCGGGCCGTGCGATACGCTTTCATTTCGGTCCCGGGCGAAAGTAATCTAGGCCCGGCTCTTGCGGGGACGGGGCGATCGCGCGGGCGACATCTACACGCTCGGGCCGGCAACCGAGGGACCGGACGCGGCGCTCCGGCGAGTACGCCGCCCGCGTTACGTCCGGCCCCGCGACCCGCGCCGATTGTCCCGTCCTCGTCCCCCGGCGGCCTCCCGCCTCTCGCGGCGACTCGCGAGAAAGTTTCAAAGCCCCGCCGGCGCGCGGCACTTTCGGTTTTCCCGCGAGCGGCCCGCCGACAATGAACGAGAGCGAGAGGAGCCGCCGAGGCCGGTGCGGGCCCCGTCAAGGGGAAGCGTTACGGGCGCCCTGAGGTAACGCGATCGCCGATAAACCAGCGAGGACAATGCCGCGCGTCGCTCGCTCAAGGATCGGCCGCTGTATCCTCGCCGCTCTCCTCCCGCGCCTCCCCCCCGACCTTTGATAAGCCGGGAGCAACGGCCCGAGCCCGCTTTCGGTCGGTCTTTATTAGAAAAAGCCGCCCGCGGTATTCGCGGCGCATCGAGGCTGACGAGTTAACGAGAATTTCAATGGCCCCGGCCCCCGTCCTTCTCCTGCTTATCCGATCCCTTTGACAAATATATGGAGTAGTCGTGCGCGCGCGCGCGCGTCAATCAATTATTCATATCGCGTTGATGATTTTGTTCCGCGAAAACCTGCGACCGCGCGCGCGCGCGCACTTTTTATCCTCGCCAATGCTGTTCGATCAGTGTCAAGGCTCGTGCCGAGTTAAATAACACGCGCGCCGCCACTGTCAAATTTGTTCCTGGTGGATTATATTATACCCTGTTATATGTACCCGTTGACCTTTCCCTCAAACTCTCGGTTGTCTCACGACAAAGGAAGAGGTAATGAATATCTTGTGCATACGGCCATTCCCACTCTATCCGACCGGATCGAAGCCTCGTCGTTTTTTGTGCCGCGCGACCGCCGAGCTCGAATAAATTGCTCAAAATTAACAACCAAAGTCCTTATCATTAACTCTGATGATTTTGAAGAGTCCAAAGAAGGGAATTAACTATATTTAAAGAAAATCATCTGTATATTATCATTGTAGAAATGATCGTAAAACCCCTGTTACGTAATTTCTCGTCTGAGAATTCCTATTTGTGTCCTTATTACTACTTTGATTAATAGTAGACAATATGTATATAATTTGCGTACTTTTCATTGACGTATGTGTACCTGCACGGCCGAGGTGCGTGTGTAATTTCTTCTTTTTATGCGAATTTCATATCTTTGACGTACTCGTGAATCATTACAAACAGCTGATGATTCATAAAAAATATCTAGAAGGTGTACATTTGTACAAGTGAATACAACTTTTCCAAAGATATGGGCTTGCGCTATTATCCTCGAAACCTTGTTGCTATTCCGTAATTATTCCACGTATTAAATTTAGGCGAATTTTTGGAACTGCTTAACGCAAACACGTATTCATACTGGAAGCAAAAGTGGTACAAGTTTTAGCTAACGTTCGACCTTGATTACGTAAAAATATGAGAAATGTTGGAGAAGATGCGGGTATTTATAGGATGTACAGTACGCGTCCGTTTATTAAAGCGCGCAAAGTAGAGAGAGAGAGAGACGTGCGCTCGTGAATATAGGAATGAACCGTCAAATATACAAGCCGAATATAACCAGACTTGTAGCCGGGGTATAGGTGCTTTCTAGACCGACGTTGTATTCGCGTACATTTGGTACCTGTGCTATTCTCAATAGCGTTCTAGAATATATCTATAAAGAGATACTCTGATTATCTGGCCTAACCAAAGTAAGTTTTCCTTTTGACATCGCAGCATATGAGATCTGTGGATGCAAGTAACTATTAATCAGTGACACTGTGTAGTGCACTGAGTATTATGAAGTCACGAGAGTCGAACGTTATGCTGGGTGATATTTCACATTATCTCTGTCTGATTTGGTTTTTAAATATTTATAAGATTTCGTGAGCCGTGAGCAATGTTCGTGACGGGCTTTCACTCGCGTGCGAAAAGAAGTATGACAAATTGTGTCGTTATGCTCTAAAAAATTTGTCGATGATAACCGAATACAGTGGAATACTCGAGGGTATTATATAAATTCTATACGCTAAAATAAACTCTTTATGCTGGAGGCAAGATTATCGTGACTTTCTTAATGAATCGCAAGCCAAACGAATAAAATGGGAGAATAATAATGCACCGTTTCACACTGAAACGCATCGTACTCTGAACTGAATGTAGGCCCCTCGGACAACTCTCTCTTCATTGTATACACATTGTATACTCGCTGAGCTTTGACACAGTGATTAATTTATTATTATTTCGCCGCCGCGTATATAATTGTGCATGAAAGTTAGTGTGTGCAACGAGCGTGTATTGACCAATGCAAAATTGGATTAAAAGGGCGAATTGAACGATGGAACGTAGGCGAAGGCACAGGGGCAAAGGATGGACGATCGAGAAAAAAGATCGCCTAATGAACGTAGAGGCAATTGGCTTTGGGCTGGCTCTCAAGAAAAGACGGTTTATCATAATACAGCTTTTTCGAGGCACACGTGTTCAAACATTAGAGATAAAGCAATTGTCGAAGGCGCAAGGCCAGGCTTTATCAAAAAGCAACGAGTCGGAGAAAAAAAAAGAATTCTCTTTGAAAAAGAAGCCGCGGCTCGGGACGGCTCGGAGGCAAGTGAGGCCGATGACGGGGCCATAAATCGAGCCGCTATAGCGGAGTCGCACAGTGGCCTTCCAACCCTCGAGGGCCAGGCTCGGCGAAAGCAAGCGCCGGTCGATAACCGAGGGGGCCGATCGGTCCAGCGGGACGCCGGGATCATCGGCGGTTGCATCACTCGGCGGCGCATTCCTCGCGAGGGCCGAAAAGCCGCGCAACAATGCCATTACGTCGCCCCGGGGCGCGGGAAGCGCGATGACGCATGGCCGGCCGCGCGAATTCCTCTTACGCCACAGCGGCTCTCGCCGCGGGAGGGGGGGGGGGCAGGGGGACAGGCGGGCGGGGGTATGGGTGGGGGGGGGGGGCGGTTGAACCACCCTCCCGGCGAAAAACCTGTTCGCCGCGTACACCGTGAGAGTGCAGTGCGCCTCGGCCGAAATATTCCGTTAATGCGCGCCCTCGATCGGCATTCCACCGCTCGCGGGCCCCGCGCATTGTTTACCGATCCGATTGCCGAGCGGAGGGCCGCATCACCGTCGTGTCGCAGGGTTGTGCCCGCGAGTGACTCGGGCGCCGCGCGGCCGCGGGCCCACTTATCGCCGCGGCGGCGGCGGCGGCGGCGGCCGCCTCGTAAAAGCGCCTCGCTCGCGCTTAGTAGACCGAATTGCGCGCCAATCGCCCCGCGCTTGTGCACTTGCTAATTATGCGCCTCGAGCGGATATATCGAGCCCGAGATCTTTACGGGCGCGCCGCCGGCTTTGTAATGCTGCGTATACATTGTTAACGAAAAAATTACTAACGCCTATTGTGAAAAAGTCCGACAAGCATCTCGTCCGCTACCGAGAAATGAAATTTATACGTACCTACGCACGTGTTAGTACGCGGTACGTGTACCTATATATTGTAATTTCTAGCGTGCTCTCCTAAAACTGGAATAACGGTATAGGCATTAGCATAATTGCATGTGCGTTGGCCAAAAAAGAGACGTTATTTATAGATGCCTACTGTGAATCTTGTATCTTGTCGACCACGCTCCAAGACCCATTAGAATAAACTACTCGTCTTGTGTATCTATTCCGGTTAGGAAAAGTTGACACTTTTTTTTGCTTTTCCAATTCTACTCACTGGCCTAATTGCTTGGCTTATAAATAAAAGCAAATTATGCGACAAGTATAAACTTTATAATAATGTATGCAGCTTGCATTAAAAATACCACGTTATTTTCAGTATATCGCCTTTTCGATATCGGGACTTAAAATGATCATACAAGAATTTCACACTGAAATAACCAACAATTTTCGTCGTATCTTGATACGCCTTGGAGTGATGATTATCCATTTCCAACGGAACTCGTCGTGCAAAATTATTACCAATCATACGAATTGACGAGATCGGATTCGATCGAGCCAAAGGAATTTTAAAGTCAATAATAGATGTTCTACTTGGATCGATAATTTTCTATAGGCTGCGCGCGCGCGCACACACACACACACAAGCTGCATCTTTTCCGCTGCTTTAATTCATTATTACTATAATCAAATGTATATACGTCCAGATGTACTATGAAAGCTATTTATAAAAAGAAATGAAAATAATACAACAATTTGCATCAGGATTAAATATCAGAGTAGACAAACGACCGGGTGTAAAAAAATACGTGAAAGCAAAATTACTTGTATAATTACGTGTGTTAAAGAAATCGATATTTAAAGAGATAAAAAATGTAATTATATTCATTAAACTGCTGCAAATATTATGCTATAGGTTTCTATAGATAGACCCTTCTATATAAATACGTGTAATTAAAATATTTTCAAAACGACGCGAGTGTTATTTGAATTCTGCATAAATATACATACATATACATACATAGGTTTTAACGGATTTATTAATAACAATGAAATAAAACGATAAAATTAGTTGCTAATGTAAATTTGGCAGGGCAAGAAAACTATGTTTAATATACTACATATTTTGAAACGATTTTGTAAGGTAAGGAAGTTTTTATCAGACGATGTTCCGGACACATTGCGACGATCGAAGCTCGGAATCGTTATTCAGCGCCAGCATAAATATTGTAGGAACCGGTTCACAATGCTCACAGGTCGTGGAAGAAAAAAGACGAGTGAAAAACGTACAATGAATCTCGTGAAAACTTACGGATCCATCAGACGGCATTGAGTGTATATATCTTGGCGCCCGCGCGACGCGATGACACGATGACACGTGGTCCCCGTAAAGAAATCGTGAGCCGCTCGCCGAGCGATGCGTGGATAAAAAATCTCCCAGCCAATTAACGACGCGCAGGTCCCGCGGAACTCGTGTAGATCGGCAAAGTATAGATTTTTTGTGGAAGGAAATCGATAGAGACGATGGGCGATTAGCGCTCCGAGCATCCGGGCTGAGTAGTGGACAGCGGTACAGATTCGGCGGCGCGGCGGCCACGAGGAAGTGGCCAACTGTGGCCGCAGCTTTTCGATTTCCATGGGAGGCTCTCGCGCGGCACTGAGAGCGATACATTTGGAGGCCAGCCGGCCAATTAAGCCATCGCGGCGCGCGCGCGCGGCAAAAAGCGCGCCGCGCGTACACGGTACAGGTGGGCTCCCGTCCTTTTGACACCTCGGCCGGCGCTCCTAATAGGGGCAAGGATTCCTCGGTCGCCTCGGTCGGGGGGGGGCGGGGGGGCCTCGAGGAAAAGGACGAGCGCCGGCTCGCTCGCGTCCGCGGGTACATTAGAGCGGCCATTGTTCCGCGGGCAAGGATGCGAATGAAAGGAAACGTCACCGAGGCGCGCAGAGCGTTACGCGATCGCGGCGTCGCGCCCGCCCGGCCGAGGTGGGCGGGTGACGCAACGGCGAGGGCGCCTCCTGGGGCGTCCCCCGGGGACCGACAAAAAGTCGATCGGCCCGGCCCGGGTCAACGGCTCCTCCGCGGCGCCTCGCCGCCGCGTAACAGAAAAGAAAAAGGAGACAATCGCAAATATCCGAGGAATCCACCGAGGAATGCCGCCACCGCCAAAAAGAGGAGGTGCAGCCCCGCGGGGTGGGGGAGGGAAGGGCGCCCGGGCCGGGCGGAAGCGCGGCCGCTTATTCGGCCCCCGCCGCCGCGGCCGCAGCGGCCGCCGCCGCCACCGCCGCCGCCGCCGCCGTCCTTTCCCCCCCGGGGGCCCGGCCGAGCGGTTCACGGCCAAGTTTTCCCGCGAGAGGCCGAGCGCGGGCGCCAAGGCCGCGGGCGCTCGCGCGCTCGGCGGCCGGCGCACCGCCGCGGCCCCGGAACCCTGTCAATCGGCCCCCACCCCGCGGCCCCGCGGCCGCTCGGCTCTTTTCGCCCGCCTCACCCGCGGGGGGAGGACGGGTAGCTTCCCCGGGTGACGCGCGGCCCCCCGCGACCCCGCGACCGTTAAGCCCGGCCCCGGCCTGGCCCGCCGGAAGCACTCCCTTTTACGTGTGTGCGCGGTCTGCACCCGCGAACTCGATCATCCCGCTCGTTTTTTTCTTTCGACCTCGAGCTCATCGATACCTTATGCGCTGTGTAATATAGCCTCTGTGAAACGTACGCGCTAATTTACAATCCAAGCCCAAGCCACCTAAAACTCGACGAGTTGTTGATAAATGCGTTATTGCTGCGTGTAAAAAGTCATTGGGAAGGAAAAGGGAAGACGGCTCGCCATGAAAACGCGATACGGGCGTAATAAACTGGGTGAAATGTCGTTAACAATCCAAGCAGGGCCACTGTATACACTTAAAAGCCACTTGAAGACATTACGAAAGAAATGGCCAAAAGCCGTTGGGGCGCAAAAGCCGCGGGCTCTAGATTTTACAGGCCGCACCGGTTATCCTGTACCGTTCGACGTCATTATCGTTTGTGCGCGCACTCGATTTTGGGGCCGCTGGCATCACGTGCGAGAGCTGCAGCGCAGCGAGACACGCGCGGCGCCGCCAAAGAAATCCGCTCCTTCGAAGAAGACGACGCGGCTTTCGCGGACTGGCTTGCGCACGGGCGCGCGCACGCACACGCGCGCGCACATGCACACAGGCGCACACAGCGCGGCCAGCGCCCGGTGCAATTAATCGGCGCTGCTGCAGGTATTAGCGCGCGGGGAGCGACCGCGCGATTGACGCGTAATAGAAAAAAAAAAAAAAAAAAAAAAAAATAAAAGAAACTCGCGCGGGGAATTATCCACGGGAGGCATCAACGAGGCAGAGCCGATGCGCTCGCTCGCCGGATAAATGGGAGCGAGCCGCGGTGTCGGAGCAACAAAATGACTCGATCCGATCGCCGGGGAGATAAGCGAGGACACGCGGCGGCCCATCGACACCGGGGCGCCGAGCCTAAGCAAACGATTGGATTAATTGCAGGGTGCGCCACGTGCCAGGGGGGCCGCGGGGAGGGCGGGGGTGATTAGGCCGCGGGAAGTCGAGCAGGGGGTCAGCTACGTGGCCGGGCGCTCCGGGAGGTCGCGGCGCCGGCACGCGCTCCCGCGTTACGTGAGCGCCAAATTGCCCGCTAATTACGTAAAGCGAGTCGGCGGGTAGGGGGCCGCGGGGACTCGGGGCGCGCACCGGCTACTCACCAGGGGCTGGGGCCGGGGCCAGGGCCAGGGTGAGGGCCAGCGTGAGGGCCAGGGCCAGGCGGGGGGCTCGGGGCGGCGTCATCCTCGTCCTCGGGCAAGGGCGGCCAGGGCCTCAGCGGGCCGGGGGGTGGGCGGGCCTCCGGGAGGCCGCGGCCTCCATGGCTCCGGGGGCAGGCTGCGCTGGGGGCGGAGAGGCGGCCGGCTCAGGGATCGCAAGCTCGCGGGAGGCCTCGCGCGGCCCATGGGCGTCTCGGCGGCCGGTGCGCCGCGCGGTTCGCTGCCGACTGCCGGCCGAGCGCCCGCCAGGTATAAAAGACCCGCGAAAACGTCCCCCACGTGCGCCGCCGCCGCCGCCGCCGCCGCCGCCGGCGCTCGAGCCGCCGAGGCGGCGCTGCGCGGCTAATGGCGCCCGTTCGCTGGCGCGCGCGCCTCCGCGGAATTCCAGGGGCACGTTTCTTCGGCGCGCGCTCCGGGGGAGAGGGACGCGAATTCCGGAGGAGGATTCCTCGCGCGAGCAAGCGCCTCGGGGGGGAGGGCCGCGCCTCGCCGAGACGGCCGCGCGCTGCCGGAGGCTGCCCCGGCCTGCCCCCACCTCCCCCGCTTCCTGACACCCCGCCACCGACGACCCTCCGTCAAACTCTCGTCGTCGCCGGCTCTGCCGCGCCAATAACTACGCCGTCGAGCGCCCCGTCAAATCGCACCCAGGCCGATCCTACTTGTATTTACATTTTATCCTGCATACCGACCTCCTGCTAACCTACCCTTTAGCCACTGTTATTCTTTAGCATTAACCATTACCATCGGAATAACTGAGTCGTGTCTTATCTTTAATGCCTACCCAAGACTAGCTTTTACCTCAAAACTCATTTTTACTTTAAGCCGCGGGAAAAAGCTCGATTGCTTACCCGGTTCTTCTCGACGATTTCGCACCTTGTGCTTAAACCCTCGTACAAAGGCTCTTTCCGCTCGTGTGCATTTTATTAGTAGTGCAATCTAATTGTTGAGTATTGTATGCGGTACTATTTGAAAAATCGTAATGCCATTGTATAACTAGTAGACGCGCATCCGTATTGAACTTTTTAAGATAATTATAATGCGAGTAACAGAGTATTATAATACGATCGGTAACATTTTTACAAGGAAAATATTTGGTATCTATAGGATATCAACGGCGTTCTTCCTGCACAACACACTAATATACCCTTGAAATTGAAAAAGTAAGTTACGTGCGCAAAGGCACGTATATCGTTAGATCGATTTAAATTAAAAGCAAACATTTACTCATTAAGTATAACAATGAATAAAGTAGTAAAGGCCTATCGCGACTCGCGAAATTATAAAGAAATAATGACGTAGCCGATGGCAAGTGCGTCACGTGACTCGAATCGATCAAGACTTTTCGAGATCTTAGTATACATAGATAAAATCGGAAAGTCGTTTGAATGCTTCAATAATATATTTTACGTAGCAACTCGGGGGGCTTCTTACAATCTTCTCTCACGGTTTTTATTGACGTTCCGAACGTGACGTTTCATCGAGGAATTACCATACGTCGGAGGCTTATCGCAAGGCCCGGCGCGACGCCCGACGCGAGGCCCGGCGTCTCTTTAACTTCCCGTGTGAATATATACATACACATGCATCGAGAGGTATGTATCGAGTGAAAAAACCGCTAGTTCGACGAGAGATTACGCGTCACTAATTTGATTTTAATGCCCGCGTCGTTATACGAGAGGAGGCGGGTCAAAAACGTTGTAAAACGAAAATCACTGGGCTGCAGCGAGGGGGGAGGGGCGGCGCGGGGGCCCGGAAGAGGAGGGAGCAAATACGCGTGGATTCGGAGAGGCGCGTGCGCGTACACCCTGGAATTCCCAAATCGACGCGGGCCGAGACGATCGGAATAGCTCGAGGCGGCCTTTGCCTCGCGGCCCAGGCGGCTGCGCCCGAAAAGTCTGCCGCGCATATCCGCGGCGACGCTTCCCCGAATGTAAACAATGAATCACGCCGCGGAGGCCGAGGCCGCCGCTCCAAAGTCCCCGGCGACGGCGGATTTTTTTCCGCCGAGAGGTCCACGTGCGTCCATGCCCGTCTCCCTCGCCCTTGAAAAGAGGGCGCGCGCGCGCGGAGGCAAGGTGGAGAAAAGGCACCGACGCAGGGCGGCGAAAGCTCCCTCGGGGCGCGCGGGCCCCAATGTTTAGTCGATGCGCGGCCGCGGCGGCGGCGGCAGACGGGTGGGGGCTTTCCCGGTGACCCGCTGACTCGGTGGCCCGCGCCCGGGAAACGCGGGCCGGCGCTTCCTTTCGCGCGGCGGGCGCTTTCGCCGGCGGCGAGAAAGCTCGGCGGGCGGCCGGGCCCCGGGGTTATTCGGCGGAGGCGCAGGCGCGCACGCGCGCCGGGCCCCCGGGGAGAGGGAGGCGCGCGCGGCTCCCACGGGGACGCCGCCGCCGGCCGGCCCCCCGAGGAATTCGCGGCCGAGGAATTCGATCGGGTGACGATACCGAGTGACCGACCGACCGGCCGCTCGGCCTAGGTGCGCGCGCCGATTTCCTCCGCGCGACTCTTACCCGGAATGGCCGACGGGCCCGCCGCCGCCCGCCCGAGCTTCTTTTTCTCATTTCCCGCCTGCGCCCCGGGTCCAATGTCAATGGGCTCGGCAAGGACCGGCCGGTGTCCTTGCCCTGGGCCGCTCTCTCGGGCTCCGAGCGACCCTTGGGAAACGGTGCCCGGGACCTCGCCGGGGAGGCCCAACGTCAAGCTCGAAAAGTCACCTCGGCGAACAATAAAAGGCAAAAAAGGACTCGTCGCGCAACAGCGACGATCTCTTACTACCGATCGGTTTTAAAAACCTACACCCGTGCTTCCAGCGTCGCGTTAAACGCCGCGTTAAATGCTATATTTTAATACAATTATATCGTACACCCGGCTTTATTGTCTTTACCTAAATAATCGCTTGATTTTACCTCCAAAGAGCTCTTTCGACTTTGATGGCTTTTAATAAAAATTGCAGAATCTCGGGGTATACGAGGCTCTTTAATAAAGATAGGCACATAACAATAACGTTCAATAAATTACGCGATTTATAAATACAAGCTTACACGCCAGTTAAATTGCGATTTTTATGTAAAATAGGAAATGTACGTTCGCCAAGTTAATATGTTACCTGCCCGAGGATAATCCGCCGCTCGAAAAACAATTTTCAAATTTGAATATTTATAGGAGATGCGAGTAAATGATAAATTTTACTATCGCTCTTCGTAAAACACCACACGGATTATCCTGCATCATTACAATTGCTTTGCATAGGTCGTATAATAAAAAATAATTAGATGATGAAAGGTGTCAGTGTGTAATTATGCATCAAAATGTCCTTTTAATTTTAAATACAAAACTATTTTTCTTTCGTCGTTCAATTTGTAACTTTAATCATTTTAATTGCAAGCTCTTCCATTATATAATCAAATTCGAATTTTGATAATTCTTTGATAAAATATACCTATTATACTAATATTACACTGTCCGTAGATATTAAATAATAATTTTCAACTACAGAAAATCGTTTGTTTACTACTTTAATGATAAAAATAATTATCTTATTGATTGTCTTAAGTAATCTTAAAAGTTATTTTATTTGTCGGTTTGCTTTTATCGGAAAAATGTATTATCTACACGTGATTAGGAAAATCAACTCCATTTTTTACTTTATAGACACATGGAGATTCATTATAAAACGCTTTTCCATGAAGCGCATTTGTTATGACAGCCATTAGATTTGTAGTTTAGGTTATACGGAGAACTTATTTAGACTACACTCAGTTCCAGGAAATACTTTATTTTCTTTCAAATCATCATCTGTTGCGTACACATTAATAGTAAAAAATTAATTTTATAACTTATATAATTTCATTTAAATAAAAACATTAAATCTAATATTAAAAGTAATTTAATTATTTAAAATTCAATTATAAATTTATTAAAACTAGTTTTTATGACGATATTCTTTAATTTAATATATAATCAATGACTGGAACAATAGAGTCAAACTGCAATTTAAAAACTAAGAGCTAATAGAGAAATTATGTAAAGACAAGAAAAAATTATATAAATTTTTATATTGCGAACGATAAAGATAACAAATGAAAATGTACGAGTAATATACTCTCTCGGATTCATAATTTTGTCTTCTATATGGTCTAAAAGTGATTGTGAGTATCATAAACAATACGTAAAAAATGTAATAAATTTTATATTCTTTTACGAAAACAATATATCATAAAACGTTATGTTGAACAGACAATAATTGACAAGTTAATAGTGAAGAAGATATTGTATAAGTTTATGTAATATAAGTTAATGAGAGTTAAAAATTATTTATACTTAAGTGGCGCTGGTTTTCTTTGACAGTTATGCAGTTTCCTAACTACGAAGAAAAATACACCGTTCCTCAAGTATTGTTCTATGCATAGCAAAAAGTATAACGTCTCAGTAGTACGCGTATCGAGTCTTTTTAAAAAGAGATTTTTTCAAGTGGTACAACATAACGAATAGGATGTAAATTGAGCTAATAGATTTCGAAAAAGGAACAAATAGTTCATGATGGAAATAAAGTGTGATGGCTTCTATCGAGAAATTGACAATTGTGGTTCGCAAATTGCTTGCTCATATAACAAGATTAATCAGCTATACTCTCCTACAACCTATTATATATACTATTAAAGTAAGCACCTCGGTAAGCGTTCGTTCTTCATCATTAGACTATGCACGATCGTCTCTGGTAAGCGCTTGTGGTCATCAGAGGATTACGAATCCAGCTCACAAGGTGGATTGTTTTCCGACTATAGCAGTTCAGTGGCTCTCGCTGTGGCACACTGCAAAAAGTATCGATTTCAACGCCCACTAGACACTGTGGACACGGCTCTTGCACATGGTGGAGGATTTTTTCATCGGCGCTAATTGCCACCCTCTTCGGAGAAAGATGACACGATTTTTCTAAAAATTGTTTACGGCATGCATTTAGCTATATACTAATTTCAGTTAATGACGGCGATAAATTACAGCCGCGACGGCAGTCCAGCGCGGCGGCGCGTATATCGTCCTTCGAGCGGCTGTTTTCCTTCCGCTTCCGTCTGTCCTGTCGATTCTCTGTTACGAATCATCCGATCCAAACTTAGAAGCAGCTAAGTTCGAAATAAAGTGTATACTTTACCGTCTGTGCAGTAGAAGTAGACTGACACCAAGGTTTTTAAACTTTTGAAATCAATGCGCTACATGTACATGTACGTGTATATGTAACGCGCATCCTGAATCATATTTACTGCGATTGCTCTTAGTCAGCTAGAATCAAGTAACAAAAGTTCAGTGAAATCGTACCAGAAATCGAATGTTATATTTTTATCGTTAGCTTACTGTACGCAGGCCGGCAGCTGCGCATATAACTACTGTAAAGTATCACACTAATAGATCGGTTGAAGGGCCTACACTATTATTTGTTCACATACTCGCGTGAGGGAATTCGTAGGTGTAGGTGCTTTCCTAGATGTTGACTGATCGATGGGCGTTCGGTGAAAAGCTGCAAGATTTGCGATTGCGGCGGGAGATCGAGATCGGCGCCGCTCGTGCGCGCACGTAACTTCTCATTGGGAGCGCGTGCCTCGAAGAGGTGGCGCCCGCGCCGTCCGCCTATATCCAGAGCGTGCATAATCTCGAGGCAGGAATCGCTTGGGCGCATGTCGCCGCCGAGGAGGAGCGCAGAAGGCTAAACAAATGGCTTTCCCCGGGGGCCGATTATTCCGCGAACGGCGGGCGGCGGCGCGGGGCGCAGAAACCGGGATCGATCCCCCGGCTGGGCGATCGCTATCGCGGCTGGCCTCGGGGCATAAATTCGCGGCGGGAGCCATCGATCAGGCTCGGCAGCCCCCGAGCTCATCTGCCCCGGGAGCCGGGGTCGAGGCGCCGTCCCGCGACCTTGCGCGCGGCTTCTATCGCTCGGCCTTGAACTTGGACCGCGCGGGCCTGGCCGGCGCTCGCCCGCGGCTCGGGCGACAGGCCGCGACGCCGCCGGAACTCGGATGCGGGGGCCTCGCGCGGGAGTTATTGCCGGAAACCCGCGCGGCATCCGAGGAATGCGGCCGGATCCGGCGAAAAAGCCCCGCTATCGGGCCCCCCATCTCCCCGGCGGACGGGAAGCCTGTCTGTGGCACGCCACGCGCCTCCCGCACCCTCCGCGTGCCTTCAAAGTGACGAAAGGCCCGGGGGGCCCGGCCGACCTCCCATAACGCCCGCCCGCGTGATTCATCGGCCCTCGCCAAGTATGTTAATGGCTGCCCGCCGATTGCACCGGCTCTCCCGACCGCTAATCGCCGCAGCCTCCGCCCTCGCCCGAGATGCAAGCCCTCCCCCGTCGAGAGTCGAGGCTTTAGCCAATCGCGCCTTGTCGATGACCATTTTTCGCTCCACGGACGATCGGACTCGCGCTGTCGTGTCGCGTTGTCTATCGTTGTCTCGACGAGTGCGCTGGAAAGATTAGATCGTCCTGTTGCGGGTCTTTCAAGTCCCGGGAGCGCGAGTGCTCGCAAACGGGATCCAGAGTGAAGGCGAGAAACGCGTGCACTCCGGCACGCAATATCGCGATCCTATTCTGCCTGTCACTCGATTCCTGACAAGCACCGACTGTAGATAACATTTCATTCGATCATCCAGACAATAATCGGCGCGATGATCGCAAACGTTATTTCGCAGTTGGGCCATTGCAAGTTTTGTACACGCTATGTACGTTCGCACTTGGTTTCTATTTGCAAATGCACCTCTAGTGAAAAAGATACGATGAAAAGTGAGCGAGGAGGATGAAAAGTCACGAAAATCACTGGTAGACCTATGCTTGTGTCCCAATAAGGAAAAATTACAAAATGCAGCGTTATTCGAGAAAACGATTATTATCGTTCGCGTAATTATCTCGAGTATTACTTACGTATTGTACTTATAGAGATGTAATAGACCTGTTTTATTTTATATAAGAGCGGCTGAATCTGATGTGACCACACGAAATAAATTATATACGAAACACAATACAATGTTGCGACTTTTTCATTTCTATATTTTCAGATTAGATTGTTGCATATTAAATCATATAAAAAATACCTGACATTCCCTTCCATCACAAACATTAAAAAGATTAATATGTATTTATTCAAATATTAACAAGTTGCGATAAAAAATATCTTTGAAAAAATGACTAATTGTTAATTTATTAATATACCAAGCTTTCACAATACACTACTCCCTGAATTATAAAAATAATTAATAAATTATTAAATTAGTTTTATGAACTTTTAACCTTAGGTTTTAATTCAAATTTTTTCAATTATAATGCAATATTATAATAAATATGTAATAAAAATTACATGTAATAATTCTTAAGCCAGCTATTATATAATTATTTATATCATTTATGATGTAGGAAAATGATATAACTTTGGAATGAAATAGCAGAATGACAAAAAGCCTGATACATTGTATATAAATCAAATCTAATGTAATATCAGTTTCAGAAATTTGATAAGTTTAAAACAAAATAAATTATATATAGATCATTTTATTGTGTTATAGATATATATGCAGTATTTGAAAAAAATTGTTTGGAATTAAGATAATTATTCTTGCCTAAATTAATATTTTTACTCTGAAAACATATTATTGTATATCTTTATAAAAATGAGGTTGCAGCTTGTTGCAAATGAATATCTAATGAACTGTGTACTACTTATAAATTGATAAATATGTATAGAAACACAGTCGATAAATTTTATAAAAGCTTAACACTACTGCAGTCGTGCGGGCACGACAACTACAGCTCTCCAACAATGATAAGCTAATATAATTATATAGGCCAAACTCTAAGGTACTGTGTGCTAACTTAAAAAATATGTTTTTTTACGAGAGATATTGAGTCAGGTAGATATATTCTCTTTTAATCATAATAAATATAGTTAATGTAAGCAAGTTTATATTTAACTATTATTTATTATTAGTATCATAAAATATTTAATTACCTTTATAAAATGCACATAAGTAATAACTAATAAAAATACAGCAGCTTTGATTTGATTTTAACATTATTTAATTACATTTCAACATTTGTGATATTAATTTCATTACATGTATAATAAATTTTAATAAGAAGTTAGGATTACAAGTATTATTATGATAATGTTCCTTAAATTCATACATTATATATTGAACTAAATATGCTTAATATAATATAATACTAATTTAAGTGATATTAAAGCAGTTCAAGATATAAAGTCTAATGTAAAGTACAGCTATTCAACTTAAAAAGGTAAGAAAAATAAATTAAAAATGCAACAATAAACTCTATTGAAAAAATATGACAACTACGTGTAACAGTCTTGAATTAAAAAAAATTACTATTAAAGTAAATATAAAAATATACATTTAAAATTATTAATAAAAATATTTCAAAAATATAATGAGCATTTGTAATCTTATTATAAAATCTATTAAAATCTTGGGTAAAATCAAGTGAAAAATAAATATTTATATTGCAAATATTTTTATATAAACTTTAAAATTATTCATGTATTATTATATCATCATAAATTATGCTCGAGAAATTTTTAAATCGTTAAGTTTTGTGTTTCTAAAGTTAAGTAATTAAAATTAAAATTAAGTAAAGTTAAATTAATTGTTTATTTTACGTTTTGTTAAAGAATTCCGAAAATTCAAATTACTAAAGAAAATAAGACTGTCCCTTACTTATTACTTAATAACATGCTATGATGGTTCTTTTATATTCATTATAAAAATTTTAGTTTTTTCAATAATTATGATATGATTATTAATATCTATTAATAACAAAATAATAATTTTTGAATAATATTATTCATTATCCAAGAAACAAATAACAAATACTTAAAAATATTATTACAGATTAAAAACGATTGTAAAAACAATTGATTACTTGATAATAATCATAGTTAAATAATCGAATCAAAACTATCCTTTGACTGGAAAGGCGAATCATATCTATTGATATAGAGAAAAAGAAACGATCGGTAGATGGTAACCATCTTTTTAAAAATTTACGTTTTACAATATCATTTTCTCATCTATAGAGTTTTTCGTGATCATGGTTTGTCGCTTCTTTTCGCATGTGCACTGGCGCGCCGCTGGCGGTGTTCACCAGTGTTCACGAGTCAACGAAAGTGCGAGCAAGATAGAGAATAGAGATAGAATAATTGCCGCAGCGTGGTTGCTTCTGTGAATATCGAAAATTCGAATCTTTAGTATAGTTTTTAACGAACAAATTAATAATAATCATTAAGCAGAATGTCGGCCATCAGTTTATTAAATCCAAAGGCAGAGTTCGCTCGGGCAGCGCAAGCTCTGGCTATCAACATATCTGGATCAAAAGGTATCCAGGATGTCATGAAAACGAACCTCGGCCCGAAGGGAACCATGAAAATGTGAGCCCACAATCTCCAAAATTAGATTGCAATTATTAATTTCATTTATGAAAAAACCCACTAGAATCCATATTATTTTTTAAATTATTGTATCAATTATTACCTTACATAAATTATTTTTGTCATGATTTTCATTATTGATTCTTGAAGACTCATGTGAATGAAATAAAAAACACTCCTTATTTGGTCATATCTTGAAGTTATTCAAAAAGGAATGTTTATGCTCTTATTTATAAGTTGCTAATAGTTGATAAAAATTGTTTAAGTATAATTTATGATATTTTATATTAAATTCTTCAAAATCTTAATAATTTTGATTAATTGGATGTCATTGAATACTACTTCGAATATTTTTCATAAATATAGTAAATAATTAATTGTTTAAAATAATTACATTCTCTGTGTATGCTTATTGGTTTAATAGAACTTTTGTATAGTACAAAAAAGTTATTTAATAATGTTTTTATACTAATTAGGTTGGTATCTGGGTCTGGTGATATTAAAATCACAAAAGATGGTAATGTACTTCTTCAAGAAATGCAAATCCGTCATCCAACAGCAAGTCTTATTGCTCGAGTTTCAACTGCTCAGAATGATATGACTGGTGATGGAACAACAAGTACTGTTTTATTAATTGGTGAATTGCTTAAACAAGCTGATGTATACATTTCGGAGGGTCTGCACCCTCGCATGGTTACTGAAGGTTTCGATTTAGCAAAAACTAAAACTTTAGAGATTTTGGATAAATTGAAAATACCAATTGAACCAACTAAAGATATTCTAATGGACGTAACAAGAACAGCACTAAAAACAAAGATTCACCCATCTCTGGCTGAAAAATTAACAGAAATTTGTGTAGATGCAGTTCTTACAATTAGACAACCAGACCAAGATATAGATCTGCATATGGTTGAAATAATGGAAATGCAACACAGAACATCCGCTGATACAACCCTTGTTAAAGGTCTTGTCCTAGACCATGGTTCAAGGCACCCAGATATGCCAAAACGACTTGAAAATGCTTATATTTTAACATGTAATGTCAGTTTAGAATATGAAAAGAGTGAGGTACTAATTCTAATTTAGGAAAACAGCAATATAATTCATGAATTTCAGTAAATTATTACATTATTGAATTGAATTTTTTTTAATAGGTAAACAGTGGTTTCTTTTACAAAACTGCAGAAGAACGTGAAAAATTAGTTGGCGCAGAGCGACTCTTCATTGACAACCGCGTAAAGAAAGTCATTGAATTGAAGAGAAAGGTCTGTAACACACCAGACAAAACCTTTGTCTTAATCAACCAAAAAGGTATTGATCCTCCAGCTCTCGACATGCTAGCTAAAGAGGGTATTATTGCATTAAGACGAGCCAAGCGCAGGAATATGGAAAGATTAAGTTTAGCTTGTGGTGGCCAAGCTATGAATTCATTTGATGATTTACAGGAGGAACATTTGGGATATGCTGGTCTTGTGTATGAACATATTTTGGTATGATTAAAAAATTCAAAAGATGTTTTAGTTATTTTGTGTTATTTCTCGTATGTGGCTATAATTAATGTTTTATTGCAAATATTTAGGGAGAAAATAAATTCACATTCGTAGAAGATTGTAAGAAGCCAAATTCAGTTACAGTATTGCTAAAGGTAATAAATATAAATTTAATTCTACGTATTTGATTATTAAATATTTGGAATATTTTATTTTTATTTTCTCTTCCAAGGGGCCAAACAAATATACATTAGTGCAGTTAAAAGATGCTGTTTATGATGGCTTAAGAGCAATAAAAAATGCTATTGATGATGGTGCAATTGTGCCAGGAGCTGGTGCTTTTGAAATATCAGCTAGTCAAGTGCTTCATCAGTATAAAAACGAAATTAAAGGAAAGCAGCGACTTGGAGTACAAGCATTTGCAGAAGCATTACTTATTGTACCAAAAACTTTAGGTAAATTTTTGAACTTATACGTTATTGTTTATTTTATTATGAATTTAACAAATTTAGTATTTAATAAAATTTTTAGCTGTAAATAGTGGATTTGACTCACAAGATACTATTGTAAAGCTACAAGAAGAAACAACAGAAGATCAAGTTGTTGGTGTAGACATTACCTCTGGTGAAGCTATAGATCCAAAATCACTTGGTATTTATGATAACTACATTGTTAAAAAACAAATGATCAATTCCTGGTAAATTTCTAATACTTTAAATTAATAACTGCAATAATTAAAAAAATATTAATTCATGTTATTTCTTTTTAAGCACTGTCATTGCCAGTAATCTTCTTTTGGTTGATGAAATCATGAGAGCAGGCTTATCGTCATTGAAAGGCTAAAATAGCCGAATATTGGAGTGTACAAACCATCACATTAACTTTGTTGATAATTAAAAGTCACTGCTAATTATGAGATGATCATCACCACAAATTTTATCGGCTTGCCGATTGAATCATAGCTTTTTATTCTATTTGTACTTCACGCGTTTGAAAATAAAAGTATTTCGTACAAGTTATAAAACAATATTGTTATGTTTCTAATTTAAAATTAAACAATTTTACAATCTTAAAAATGTCTAATATTTAAGGTAGCATTTACAATATTACATAAAGTATCGCAAATTTGCACACAATTTAATTTATAACAAAGCTTAAATAAACTAAGTCTTGTATTAAAAAAATTGAAAATATTTATTTAAGGGTTTTGTACATAATATTTACAGATCTGTTAAACGCACGTTTACATCTAGCCATAGTTCATGTTTCAGTCTTCCATATCTTCTAACCAATTTAAGTTGTTTTTTAGCTTCTTTACCTTGTTCCTAACAATCTTGTGAAGTAATTATTTTGCAGTTTCGTTTTTAGCGTACAAGTGTTAATTACTATTATTTCGAATGAGCTCAAAAAATGATTTATTTTTTATACGTACGTTATTACATAAAAAAACGTTTGCAGTTACAAACTGCACGCTAGTTTTTTTCAATTTCCATGATTCAGAGGTTACATGAAAAAATTTACAAACGATTGACTTTTGCTTCTTCTTACATACAAAGTTTAAAATATATTTATTTTATACGGAAATGTCATCTTAGATCAACTATCACTAATGTCTTAAATTTACTTTTACAAATATTTACAAAAAATCATGATCTACATTATTTTTTATTATTATCAAATATGAATTTGCTGTTTATCATGATGACACTAATAAATACTAATTTTATTTTTTGTGTTTGTTTAAACATAAGCTAAAATGTAATGCAGCACAAAAGTATCACCTGCGTTTTTTTAATCGCTTTTATCTCACTTTTGGTTCTATATTATAGTACCTTGAAGAAATACTAATCGTTTATGTTTAATCTAAAACAAAATTCATATACAACAATTAAAATGTACGCAAATTATTCTATATAACAAAAATCAATTCTACAAATTTCTATATCTACTTCATCTATTGTAGTAAAAAACATCATGTGAGTACTTCACCTTAAACGACTTTAATCGCGTGTGAACAATGTAACTAATTTTCTCAGCTCGGCCTGCATGTATCAATTTAAGCTGTAAGTATAATATTTGGTAACAGGAGTATAAAAACAGAGTAACAGGTTACTGGGTTACCTTTTAGGTTTAAGAATTATATTAATTTAGGCTTAAGTTTAAAAATTGAAAAATACTATTTGCATTACTCTGTAATATTTAATGTTACAGATTTTTTTAATTATTAATCATTGGAGTTAAATTTATTTTTGATACTATAATTTTTTAATAAAGGACAATAGTTTTGATGATGAAACTTAATAGTGCTTTGAAGTAAAGCACTCTGATTCTAATTTTTAAAATGACTATAATGAAACTTAACATTATAAAAAAAAACAAATATTTATCTCGAATCGTGCCAAAATATTCTATAAGGAATCGAACGTTTACATAGTCTACCTATGGTCTTTTCTTTTGTCTTTCATAAAGTCCCTAATTTTCAAAGTAGGTTCGATATTAATATTAAAGAGCTCCGCTAGTTTTGCACAATTTACTTTCATTTTGAGTCCAGCTACAGCCATGGTCGTGCTCAAACTGCCCAGATCAACTGGGTTTGAGTACTTTCCATAATAGGAAACATATCTTGCATTTTCATCCGTTTCGAACACAACGCCCGAAGGATATCTTGGTAGAGGATTTGTTGACTTTCTCGCAACAGCTTTAATTTTTCCAGGAAAAGGTCGTATTGGAACAACTGATTGCTTTGTGGTTGATTTTTTGGCAATCCTTGGACTAGTTGGTGGAGTCTTGGTGGATGACATTGATACCTTGACAGGAGTCAATTGAACATCGCTCAACTGCATGGACTCATTGACAATATTGTCAAGCTCTTTTATAAGATCGTCATTAGTTATCGTGCAAGTCTCTGCTTCCTTATCAGGATGAGACACTTTAAAATGAGTCTTAACAGCGGCAAAGTTTTTGAACGTACTAGAACAATGCTTGCACTTATAAACATTCAGGTGATTTTTAGCATGCTTTTGAATAGCATCCAAAGATATAGTATCGAAGCTGCACTGCTTACAAGAGAAACTACGTCGAACTACCTTTAAGTTCATCCGCAATTCAGCATGAGATATTTTCTGATGTTGTTCAATATCTTCTTTTGTTGTAAAGAACTCTTTGCTACACCTACAAAGATAAATCGATGTATTTAGTTCCACTAATTACATTCAAAAACAAAAGTATTAATATAAGATAAGTATATGTCCCTAAGAATAACATGTGATCTGCTTAATCTTTTATTAATCAGATATCTACAATTTAGATTTTTAAGATGTTCAGTCTTATAACACTTTACATAAATTTAATTTTAATTATTCGATTTGATTGTGATAAATTACCGAGATATTACATTATATCACATTTACATATTATATTATTCTAAATTACATTTTTATACATATTCATAATTATTCAATAAAATCTAATAAAATTAAAAATTTTAAACATGAATAAATAACTTTTGACCTCAACATACCATTTACACATCCAACCATCTTCGTCTCTTTCAACAAGTAAGATAGGTTTATCACTGCCATGCTTTTGCCAAATGTGACTAACAAGGATAGATTTCGTGCCAGCTTCGGCGCAATATGCACATTTAACTCTTATTTCACAATGTTCTCTGTACTTAAATACACTCGATTTGCCTTCATCCTTGTGTAACATTTTCCAATGACTCCTTATAGCATCTAGTGATGTACTACCCATGTCACAATAGTAGCAGTAATAAACAGTTGCTTTTTTATCGTCATCCAGTTTTGACTTTTTAGTAGCACGTATATTAGCATGAGTAGAAGCATCTGTGCCTGAAGATGTTACAATTGCTTCTTCAACCTTCAAAATGAAATCAAAACAATAATATAGCCTTATAAGCAAATAATAAACCGAGTAATATTAGTCTTACCTTAAACTCCAGATGAGGGTGATTGACTTCCCAATGCTGTCGCATCTCGGAGGAGTTAAAGTTACTGAAAGTACAGTAATTGCACTTTTGTTTAACTCTAGTCTCGTGTGTTCTCATGTGACTTTTTAAACCAGCGTTTGTCACGGCAGTAAAGTCACATTTGTCGCACGGCAGCTCATTCTCATGCTTCACTCCATCTTCTGATTCATCTTTCCTTTTACGCTTTTTGGTACGCTTTGGGACAATAAGCCCATACTCTCGCTCCCAAAACTCTGCGCTCAATTCACCACTTTGAGGGTTTGGATTTTCAACTAATTTTTCGGGCATGTCACGATGTTTAGAGCGTACATGCTGCAGCATAACTGCCTCAGAGTTAGTACTGCGATCACAGTAAGGACAGACAAAACCAAGGCGTTTCAAATGCTTTAGCTGGACATGCCGTTTGAAGCCACGCCATTTGATAAAACTAGTATTGCAGTGCTTGCAGATTAGTGGTGCTGGCAATACCTCGGATGATAATGCTGCTGAAGCTAGTAAGGATTTTATAAAAAGAATTATGTTAATAGTAAATAATTTTTAACCAATTTATTAAATGCAAATATTTACCTTTCTCCTCATCGGATACCTCGTTTCCTTCTTCCTCTTTCATATCGATAACAAGATCATCATCGTCAGATTCTTCAACTTCTTCCTCTTCGGTCTTAACAGCAGCTGGCGCACTACTACCTTTCATTATATCGTTTTGCACCTTTAAAACCGTAGTAACCTATAAAAATTTAGTTATTTTAATGTCCGATCTTTCCGACCAGGTTTCGAACTTTCAAGCCGAATCAACAAAATTTACCCATTCTTCCAATTGTACATCTGGAGCCACAGCTTCAGCTTCCAAATTATCATTAGGATGCTTACTACCGATGTGTTTTATCAAAGCTCCTCGATTAACAGCTTTATATTCACAGCCTTTACAATGCCACCTAAATAGAAATTCGTCAATGACAAATAAGGTTTAATTAGCTCATAACGTTATAAATTCGTTCATAACGTTGTAAAGGAACCTACCTAGTGTACTTCAAATCTCTGTAGATGTGATCCCTAAAGTCGTGCTTATATCTGGACTTGAAGTGATTACATATGGTGCAGGTGTACATGTCCCCTATCGGAGTGCCGTAAGGCCCGAAGCTGCCATCAGGCATTCTGAACTTCTCCAGCTCGTCGATTGAATTGCGTGCTCGTTTGGCTTCAGGTAACTTCATCTCGTCAGAGGAGGTGGACTTTGAGCTTTTAATCTTGGCGGGCTTCCCTGACGCGTCTGTTTCGCCTTTACGCTTGACGGTACGCCCAGACTCGGCCTGTTCCTCCTCCTCAAGAAGGATGCCCCGGATGTGGCGAATGCGCGGCATATCGCGCCGCCATAAGGGCGTCGTGTCGAAAGGCTCATCTGGTGCTATCGGCGGCTCGACAACTTCTGGCTTTTTGAAACCTATTACGAAAGTTACAAAATTATGGAGAAAGGTATATTTCATACATAAATAGGCAAAATAGCCGTCGGCTTACCTTTTATCCTACGGTAAATGACCGTGAAGTCCACGTTGGACTCGAGTGCGTGTTTGACAGTGAAGTGCTGATCAAAGGAAACCTTGCTAGAAGCTTTGAAAGAGCAACTGTTGCACTTAAACTGTCCACGCTCGTCGTGTGAGGATGCGGCGTGTTGAGTCATTGCTGTTTTGTAGACACACCGGAAGTCGCACAGGCAGCACATCCACGTGTTACCGTCCGGATCGGATAGCTCTTGTTCCTCCGGCTCTTGTGTAACCGCCGCCTGCTGCTGCGCTTCACTGCTTTGGTCGGACTGCAATTCGCGAATCACCTTCACGAACTGACGCTTTTCCGGGTGCTTATCAGCTACGTGACGTTCCACGACGTGCCTATATTTATTTATTTAAAGTTTTTAAAGATAATCTTTCATATTTTAATCAGCTTAGTATTTATGTTGACTCTATATGAGGATAAACTCATAAAAGATTCATATTTATGTTTTTGTTGTAGCAGCACTAGCATAAGTGATTCATTTATGCAATAAAATTTACTTAAAACTTTTTTGTGCTTTCTACAAATTTCTACAAATTTTCTTTTAAGGTATATTGTAATTTTTTGTTTATACTAAGAGTATAAAACAAATTGACTAACTTCAGAAATATTTTTACTAACAAAATACTATGAGAATAATAAAGTAAAATTTATATAGATTAAGTGATATATAAAAATAAATAACAAATTTTCTGCAGTGCAAATATATTGAAAAAAAGTCATTGTGGATGAGTGAAATTCACAAACCTGTGATAGTGATGATAAATGCAATGGGAACACTTGTAAAGTCGACTATCGTGCATTTTTAAGTGAACACCCATTTTATCTAAGGCAATGTTTTGAGCTAAATCCTGGCCATTGGGCGGCGGGCAGTGAGCGCACCTAAAGTACATCTCGTCAGAGTGCAATGCTTTTAAGTGATGCCGCAACATAGCTTCCTCAACTGTCAAGTAATTGCATTCCGGTACTCCACAAACGTATCTGACAAATACATATTTGGGATTGTTAAAAATTTATATCTGAACAAGTTTCCAATTATTTCCTTGTAGTATACCCAAATAATGAAACGTCAGATTTTCTCATATTAATATATAAATAATATTTAGATACAGCTTTAAATTTGAGTTATCCATTGATAAAACTCTCAACTTTGATAATCACACAAACTACAATTGATATCTAGATCCATCAAATGCAGAATTATTTAAAAAAATTTTTTAGTTAATATTAATTAAATATTAATTTAATATATAGAAAATTTCAGTGAATACCGAGTGTTCATTAAGTGATTAATTCTGATATCTCATTTATTTATAAGTGTATTTTGTGATAAGCACTTTAGACTTCAAAAGACTCAAGACTCCAAGGCAAAATTTTATACCTTTGATTCTCTGGGATGTATTTTGGCAATGCTTCTTCTTCTTCGTTCTTGGGTGCCTCCTTCTGATTAGAGCTCGAAGAGCCTGCTCCCCCCATTCTACCATTTTCGTGCGAACTGCTAGCTAAATTGACCATTTTATCGAACATACGTTCTTTTTTATCGAGGCAAGGCACAGGATTAACGGGGCTCGAGTCGGGCACACTCTCATCTTTGAGATGAGCTTGAAGATGCCTCAGCATATTGCTACGGACCTTGTTGCTGTAAGGGCAGACGGCGCACTGCACAGCCCTATTATAAATTGCTTGAAGGGGTAGTATATTTATTTCGTTGGGCCCGAAGGTAGTTTTTTCCATTTCCGCTAACTTCGTTTCGGATTTCTCTGGTGACTTTTGAAACTTCTTAATTTTTAATTTATCTGCCGTCGTCTAAAAAAATGCATTAAAAAGGCCATTTAGCATTTACTTAAAAAAAACTTGCAAATTCTCATGAAATGTTATATCAAACTACTAACCAAAGGATGAACAACAAAGAGACCATCGGGCGCGGGATTCATCGGATCAGCCGGTACAATTTGGGAACTAACGTATTTGTGTTTAGCTCTAAGATGGGACTGCGCCTGACTTTGTACTGCAAACTTTGAAGGGCATAATGAACATTTGAACCTCTTAATTCCATGGGTTTTAATGTGATCGAGGAAAAAGGTTGGCCTCCCGAAACGCTTGCTTGCCGACCCGCAATGAACACAGTATAAAGGCATGTCAACACCCTCTTCCGACGTTGGATTGCATTGCTGCATATGCTGCCGCAATTCATCAGCTGTTTCAGCACCAAATGAGCATGTCTCTACACCACAACGATAAAGTTCCGCTCCCGTAAATCCCGTATCTTTGATGTCCTCTATGGTGAGAAAACGAGGTGCGACGCTTATATTCTCATTCGAACTTGGTGCAGTCTTTACATTATTCTTTTGTAGGAGACTGCTCGTCTCACCTGTATTCTCCATTTCAGAACCTTGACTTTTTACTGAATCGTCTACTTCCTCTTTGATAGTTGTTTCAATTGTTCCCTGTGTAATTAAAAAATAGAAGATAAATTAAGTTTTTCTTCCAATTTTAAGATTTTGTTTCAGATTGTAAAAAATACACAAAACTAACTTCATTTTCCGTTTTAGATACGCTAACTTGATCGGAGTAGTCCTCAATGATTTCTATATCACTATCATAATCAACGCTATTATTAGTTGGTTTTATAATGGCTAAGTTTTGTGGATTTAACAAAATTGCTTGATCAAAAAGATTTGTATTCAGGAATTCGCTAGCATTATTTTCATTACTGCTAGTAACTGTTGTAAACAACTTTGGAGTGTCTGCCACTGTCACCTTAAAACAAGGACAAAATTTTTTATTACAAATACAAATCACAATTTTTATATTTTACTTTCAAATAGAAAGAATTGTAAAGTTGATTACCTTAATGTTTTTATTTACAGTTAACAGACTCGCATTTGCAGTATTACTAAGACTTCGTGCATCAAGAATTCGAATGTTTGAAACACCACCATCAAGAGTAGTAAGAGGCACAAAAGTTTGATTATCTTTAGAAACAATACATTTGGCTGCACCTGGACTGAGAGAACGTCTAAGAGGTGGAATTGCTACTTTACCCTCTACGATTTCATCAATAGAACCTTTGTTACGTTGTCGATAAATTTGGTCAACATCACGTACTTTTAATTGATCAATTGCACTCAATTGTTTTGAAATCTATGGTTTAATATTTTTTCATTAGGAATTTTAATATTGATTTAATTGTATAGTAAGGCGTTTTAAAATATTTGTTTGATATTTATTAAACATGGTAGTGATTTTTGATTATATCTTAATTACCTCTCGTGGAAGGCATCTCTCAAGAATATGCGGTGGCTGATTGTAATGAGCAGAACTGAGATGATTGTGGAGCTCTTTTATAGTTGGTGAGCCATGACAGCAATACATACAATGATATTTAAAATAGCCATGTATTTTATAATGCTAAAATATATAATTTTCAATTTATTTGTATTGTCATCAAAAAAACTGTTAGTGTGTATGCATGTGTATGTTTAATATACCTCTATGAGATTTTCAACAGAAGAGACGGAATTTTGTTGACATATATGGCATTTATAACTAGACACTATATTTTTGTGATGCATATTAAGATGTAATACAAATGCCTCTGGTATGAAGAAATACTTATTACAGTCTGATAAATAAATAATATAAAATTAGTATACAACAATAAAAAAATTTTATTCTATAACTTGTAGAATATATATGATATAAATTTATTTTATAGAAACCTACCATGAATGCAAACATAAGGTTTAATGATTTGTTTGCGTTCAAGTCTTTTTGGACTTGGAGGTAAGTGTACAAGTTCCTCACTCACTACAAGAATGTGCACCCTATTCATTGGATGAAAAGTTTTCTGTAAAATCATAAATTGTAAAATCATAAACAGTTCAGAAACTATAGTAAGACATAATTTTATAACATCAATGCAATATTATCATACCTGATGTATTTCAACATAAGAGTAAGCAAAAGCTCGATAAAAACAGTATTTACAGCAGTATCTGCAGAATATATGCATCTTCTTCAAATGTGTTACTAAATCTTCATAAGTTTTACAATCTATATAGCAGTAAGCACACTTATAATAATCTTTTGGTTCACTATTCGATTGATTATTAATATCTTCTTCATGTAATCTCACATGTTTGTTAAAAGCTGGTTCGTTGCTAGTGGTAAAACAACAATCCCTACCCATGCACTTAAACATGTGTATAAGTTTATCATCCTTAAGCATCTTCTCATATACATTAGCAGACTTTAATTTTATAGCTATTGGAACATGTTCTTGTGATGATATTTTTACCAATTTAAAAGGTGTATTACTAGAATTTGTCAATGTGGTGGAAGGTGTAACACCAGAAGACACAGTCATTGGTACTGCTACACCTTTAGAATCAATTTTAATTGCAACAGCTTGCTGTCCACCAATAGATATAAAATTATCAGCTTTTACCCCTGCTCTCGTTTTTGCTGGTATGTTCAATGGAATAAGTTTCACAGTTTCACCTGATGAAGTTATGACCGAACCACTAGTATCAATTCGTTTTAAAATGAAGGAACTTGGCTTTTTCAGTACCGACAAACCTTTTACTTTCGGAGGCGACGATTCTACAGCTTTTCGAATATTTGATATGATTTGGTTATCATCTTCTTTTGGAGCTAGACTTACAACATTTGCAATTTTGAGAAATCCGCTATCCTCATCCGTTGCTTTAGCATCAGTCTGGTCAGGAGTTCCTACAGCAGTAGATTGATCATTTTCTATGAGACGAAATTTAACAATTAAATTTAAAATAATTAATATTAATATTATTATAATAAAATTGCATAAAGGCTTACCGTCATTTGTAGAGCATTCTTGGTCTCCACTTTTGGAAAGTTTATCTCCACTTATTCTCCTAATTCTTATAAAAGACTTTGGTGATTGGTTATTGCTTGATTGTTGTAAATTTTCATTATCATCACTTGGTGAATTATCTTCAACTTTTGTCTAAAAAACATTAGTAAATATGATAAATATGATATAAAATAATTATTTGACAATTTCTAAAATACTATAAATTAAATAATAAAAATTTGAATAATACTAAAATTCTATAAAGAATAATGGAAAGGCCTTACGTGTGTCGGTGATACTGGTTCATTCTTTATTTCTGTCTTTATCTTTGTAGGTGAAAGTACAGCGACATCATCAACAGATTTACTCGGCGATGATTTTTCAACTTTTACTTTTACCATGCCAGCATCTGAAAAATCTGCAACAACATTTTCAGGCTCAGGAAGCGTAGGTGTCTCTGAAGATTTGGAATTCTGAAGTTGAGCAGCTAGGCGTTGAATAGTTGTCATCATAAGCCCTTTAGATGGGGAAGGCATATTTTCTGTATTTTTTAGAATACTGCTCACGTCTGTAGGAACTTCTTGATCCGACGCACTTGAATCAGACTCGTATTGCACTGGAGCTACGTTTGCTTCATTGTCACTTGGTACCTCATCACTGTTATCCAATAAACATATTATTTTTATTAACATTAACACAAAATTCATTCATAATTATCACTTAACAATTTACAGTTTCTCAATTTTTATTTTTTACCTTTTAGCAGGTTCGTTAACGAAAGACAAGGGATCCTGAAGTGGATCTTTTAATCTTGTATTATCGATAGGATCTGGATCTTCCTTTATTTTAACCGTTTCAGCTATCACTGATTCTTCAACAGGTGTTTGTTTTTGCGCTTCGACTTCGGACATCTGTAATGGATCTGCAGTTTTCTCTACTAATTCAATTGGTATATTTGGTATACTATCAGGAACTTCAATTTTTTCTTTAAATTCAATGTCTATTTCATCTACAGGCAAGGACGTCTCAATTTTATCTTTCAGTTTATCTATAATCGACAGCCTCTTTTGAGCTTCTTCTTTATCAACTTTGATACCAATATTTTCTACAATTTCTTGCATCTTCTTCTTCCGTTCATTTTGAATTTCTACTTCTTTATCTTCAAGTTTTGATGCACAGACGAATGCACTTAAATTGCTACTTTTTTCTACTTTTTCCAGTTTTTGCTCGCATGCCTCCAACATCACATGAATTTCAGACTCGCCTTCCATTGCAGGCGATACCATTTCCTGCTAATAAAACAAAAAATTTAATATTCTATTATAATGTTAATTTAAAGATTTATAAAATTTGTTATAATATAATAATTATTTGAGTAATTAAGATAAATTGATTTAAAGAAAAGAAAAGTAGGAATAATCTTCTTGTAAAATAAATCTATGTACCTCAGCCATTGCAGCGATATCGTTGACTTTAATGTCGACTTCGATAGATCCAATTTCTTCTTTTTCGTCTTTTAATTCGAGCTTGTGTGGAATAACAGTTGAATCTACATGTTCCTTTTCCAATTTTATCATAACAGATTCTTTTTTAATTTTCCGCGACATATCGATTTTGATAATCTGAACTTCCTCGACTTCCTTTGAATGCCAGGTCTTGATATGTTTCTCTACATTGCTGCGTTTTAACTGAACAAAGTTACATTTTGCACAAAGATAACCATAAATCCGATCCTCATTCGGGATAGCGACTTCGACAACGGCTTCATTGAAGTTCTTCATAGGTGCAAACTTTCTACATTCCTTGTAATAATGAGTTCGAATCGATCCCTTGGCCACCGCTTCATAATCGCAGTTTTGACAAGAGAATCGATACTCGCCTGTATGATTAGTACTATGTTCATAGAAACTTTCACGGGCACAACTTTCAACGCCCTTACTCAAGAAAGAACAAAATCTACAACTATATTTTCCAGGTGCTTTATCATTCAAAGGTGTTACTTCTTTGGGCATTTTAGACTCTGCTATAGCAATATTGGCTTCATCCACTGACAGACGAGATATTAGTACTTCTTTTTTCGGATGCTGCATCTTATAGTGATGAACGATATTTTTTCGATAAAAGGGACAAAGTAGGCATTGGTATTTTTCATTTCCACTTAGAGTATAGCCTATAAGAGCGTCAGGGTCAACTCGGGAAGTAATATCTTCGTCATTACTAGCACTATTTGTTTTCCAATTACTGATTTCTTGATCATTCACCTTATCGAGACTTGAGGTACGATTCAATGTTAGTTCTAGCTTCTTATCACTAGAGCTTGTGGTAGTATCGGTTTCTTTGTTAGATCCATCAAGTTCATTGCTAAGTGATGTATCATGACTTGTACTATCATCATTTTTACTACTAGCAGCACCCTTCTTTTTCCTTTTCTTTGAAAGTATACCTATATATAAAAATTAGAATAACATTAATTTATAAATAATTTTTTACGATAAAATCAACATCAGGAAAACAATTCAAATCAAAATTCGTACCCATTTGCCAACTGTTCTTCTTTTTCTTAATCTGCTTTTTCTTCGCTACAGAATATTTAGGATTTGTAGCCAATTCTGCCATAACATCGTCAAGAAGTTCTTCGTTATTATCACGTTGTTTTGCTGAAGTGTCTAATAGTAACGATGAAGCATTTGAAACAAAACTTTCATCTGATGAAGATTCTGCTGTATTTGGAAAAAATATTGAATGATAATAATTGTGAAATATTATACATTATAATAAAAATTATTGCGTTTTAATCAATTAATTCATAATTTATTTTAAAAATTACTACTATATATTAGATTAGACTTAAATATTATTTGATACTTGCACACAAAGCAGTTATAGAACGAATTTGTAATAAAAAGATGTTCTTATTTGAATTAAGCCTAAGAAAAAAAGTTATAAATGCCATTAAAAATAAATATAATGTATTTAAAATATTTACCAGCATCCGTTGTTAATGTTGTCTTTTTGTTTGATTTTTTCTGGCCCTTACTCTTTGCGGTGGTTTTTTCACTTATTTCAGGATGTAATGAAATATCTGTTGCGGGTTCAACCGCTGATGCATCCAGATTGAAACTGTCGTTGGAGGAGCTATCGAAAAGAGGAGGTGGTACCTTAGGTATATTTTTTCCTCTGGGTTTCTTGCTAGCAGCTGACTTGGGGGAGATAGTTTTCTTTGCTTTGGCAGAAATTGGAGCTTCGCCTAAGCCATGGTTCTCGGATCTGCGAGATAATGGCAAATCATCTTCTTCGCTTTCCGAACTCATTAAAAGACGTTCGAAGTCCTACACTAGCATCCATTATCCCTTTCTTCGATTTAGTTGCTGCTGCTTTAGATTTCGATGTTAGAGGCTTCTTTACCTTTCCACCTTTAATGCGGATGAAAATGAAAGGATTAATAAAAAAGGAAATACTCGTAATAATTTCATGACTAGAGTTATTGAAATAATAATCTAAACGATGATTAAGTTTTAGTATCATTTAAAACAAAAATAATTGAAACAGAAACAAAAGTAAATCGTGTCTCCTAACTCAACCACTTTCTACGATTTGATTTTTTAATGGGGTATGATGAAAATTTACATATTATATACGTTAAGTGTGAATAGACTTTACTAAATCTTTTCATTCATAATACTTTAAATAGTAGACGGTTATAAACATTTACTTCCTACGGAAACATTATACGATTTGGTCATGACAAGTGCTAAAATTAACAATCACTTCTCACTTCACTACATACTTTTAGAATGAAGCTATGCGATTAAAGAAATAATGTAAATATATTATGTATAACAGTGTTCTTAGATTTTTTAAAGCATTCCTTAAAATGTACATATGCACCTAAATTACGAGTTTCAGATGTAGTATTATTAGTGTACTTTTGTTAAAAATATACAATTACATAAAAAGAAGAGAAATGACATATTATAGTACCTGTTTTAGAACTTGACTCATCCTCTGTTGATGCTGTTAAATCGGAAGCTTCTACTACCCTATTTTTCTGGCTGCACGTACGACTACCAGTGGCTTTCATAGCGCCATCGCATATCCAGCTGGATTTGAGATCCTCCTGAAGCATATCAAGCTCACGGAATCGACGTTTGGGCTTCGCCTTTACAGAAGATTCTACTGGAGCCGTCTGGGCCGCTTCGTCGGCTGTGGAAGCAGCCATGGGCTCCTCTGCAGCACTTGTAATCTCGGCAACTGATTCAGATACCTCATTTATGTCAGATCCTACAACTGATATTAAACATCGTTTGAAATTAATATTATATTAATTATACTATAATAATTGTATTGCTTAATAAAAACCAATAAAAATAATCAAAATTTATAATTACATAATTACACAATTACATACATTTGTAATTGTTCTTTATCTGCATTATAAGAAGCTTACCTTCTTTTGATTCTGTTTCTGTCGCTGCTTTTGATTTTGTAACTATTTCTGAATCTATTAAACCGATTTCTTTTTTCTTTAATCTAGGACTCCTTTTTTCGGATACTGGAGGTAATATTTCTGCTTCTTTCTTCTTCTTTTCTTTCTTCTTATTTTCACTAGATTTTTTCGAATCAGAGCCTTTTTTTGATTTGCCCTTGGCCGTAAGACCAGCCGAATTTTCATCAGACTCATCCGATGAGGACTCAATTATCTTCTTGGCTGGTTTCTTTTTGACTGCCTTCTTTTTCGATGCAGAAGTGCTACGTTCGCTTTCCTCGTCCTCGTCATCTTCGTCCTCTTCTGATGAATATATTACGGCTTTTTTCGATTTGGATTTTTTGAGATTCTTCATAAGACTGTCGACGAGAGTACTGATTTCTTTCTCGGACAACTTCTCGCGTAGTTCTTCCCGCAGTTCGTCAATTTTGTCAACGAGTGAAGACTTATGCCGCTGACTGCTACTTTCGGATTTCTTGGATTTGTCTTTCTCACCTAGTTTATCCGACTTCTTTGACACGTCGTTAGTACTATCTAACTGCTTTTTGGCTGAAGATTCATGACTAGTGGTTGAAGGCGCGACAGTGTCATCATCGTTGCAGTTTTCTTCGCACGCCTGTTAGCGAAATTTCGTTAATTAATATTTGTCATTCGAAAAATAGAAAACAAAAAGACTTACCGGGGTAGGTTCGGCTCGATTATCAGTGGATGGCCTCTTCTTGGGTATCTTGAATTTCTGCAATCCCGGCCCTTGGACAGCTTTCTTTGCATCGATAGCCCCATAAAGATCCGTCAGGGGAGATTTACGCACCTCCCCTGTCTTCGTCTTGAACTTGTTCTTGTTTTTGTCCTTAGTATTTGGTGCAAGAACCTTGTCACGCTCCCTACCCTTGGATTTGTGTAGCTCTGGCTTTTGTTTGGGTACGGCAAAAGTGCCATCCTTCTCGGTGGAGGCAGGCGGTTTGCTTAGCTTGTTCGGCTGGGTCTCCTTGGGAGGCGGTGGTCCCTTGGGAGCCTCTTTAGCATGGAAAGGCTGATTGCTTAACTCCGGCCGTGTCCGAGGGTCTCTATCCGCATTGACCCGCGGGTCCCTGTTCTGCGGAGGCCGTTGTGGGCCGTCTTTATTCCAGGAGTTAGGTCCACCTGGGCGCGTGAAAGGAGTATTTGTCCGGTTGGAGAAGCGGTCAGTGTCAGGCCCACGGTTGTTGGGGTTGGCCCACGGTGGTCGCGGCCTCTGACCGTACTCCGCTGGCTGCTGCTGTTGCTGGTGAGGCTGCTCGTAAGACATGTCGTAGATGGAGCGAGATTCCGGGTAGCCCGAATACTTGCCAAAAGCACTGTTCGAGCTCAATTGTGACTGCATTTGGGGAGGATTGCCGCGGCCCTGAATTCGCGAGTCATTGAGAACTGAGGTGAGGAGTTACAGGAGAGTCATGTGTGTGCAAAATTAAAACTCAAGCACACAAGCAAGCGTCTTCGCGATTTTATCCAACCTTTATTAGTAAAGCAACACAGCCAGCACAACTCGTTCCCTCTCGTTAGTGCGCAACAATCGTCCATCATCTGCAGCCATTTTGCGCGTGCGTAGGAAAGGACATTTCGGGGAAGAAAATCTTACCATACTGTTGAGCATCTGATTCGGGTAGCCGCTTTGCATTCTTGCATCGACGCCATTCGCCATAGGATGCCCAGACATATCTGGGTACATGTTGTTCTGCCACGATGGAGCCTCATTGGGCCCTCGCATATTTTGGTAGGGATGGGAAACAGGCACTGATTGTGGTGGCCCTGGCTGCATGAGTCCATTCCACTGCTGCTGCGGGGACTGCATCCCGGAACCCATTCGATAGTCATAGTTCACATGTCCCATTTGGTTGTGAGGATTGAAACCTCCCGGTGGACCTACAAATGTAACGTATGAGTGCCTGTTGCTTTAGCTGAGCGTCCGAGCATCTTACCTGGAGTGGGTGGCGGGCCCATGGGGCCGTAGTCTATCGGAGCCATGGAATCCGGTGGCATATTTGACATTGGTCTCTTGTGCCTCTCATAATTGTCCGCATATCTCGGCACGGCCGCTCCATGACTGCGAGGATCGTTTAGCCCCATGAGACCATGACTCCGTGGATCTCCAGGCATCATAGGTCCGTGTCCTCGCGGATCACCGGATGGCATCGGCCCATGACCCCGAGGATCACCGGGCGGCATTGACCCTATGTTTCGAGGGTCGCCACTGTGACTCCTAGGATCGTTCATTGGTCGAGATCTTGGATCAACCGATAACCTATTTGAATAAACATATATTCTTTGATATTTGTATTCTTTTCAGAACAGGCTTCCTGTGTGTAGATTTTCAGAATTTTTAAACTCTGATCATGCCTTAAATGTAATGTTAGGTTTTTGAGTTATTTCAATTAATGGTTGAAAATAGCGTATAAAGCTTGATGTCTGTGATGAGATAGAAGTCAAAACTGTGATTTTTTAGTTAAAATTCAATTAAATATCAATCTCAAGGAATACAATGTTTTTTTAGTATTACTCATTCTTCAGGAAATTTCAAATTTTAAACAATATATGGTTGTTGTAGATATAGTGTGTGTAAGGTATTAGTATAAATACTCTTTTAATGTTAAAAAAACTAAGAGTTCAACAAACGCCGAGCTATTATTATTTACCGAGATAAATTACATTGTTTAAATGTCTTACTTAAAACTTGTGTAGTCACAATTATTAATCTTGTGATGTATTATTCGAAGTTATTAAGGCTTGCACTATAAAAATAATATCGAATTAAACTAAAGTCAAACTTAGCTTCAAAACAGTGAACAATAAACTTAAAGTCAAACCAGTAATAAAGCTACAAGAAATTAATAACTAATATTTACAATCACACGTTGCTGATGAGTAAAAGGTGATTAATATGCATTTTTTCAAATATCCAGAAATAATTACAAAAAATCAGCACTAATATCTAAGAGTTAATTAATAATAAATAAAAAAGTGCATTGAAAATAGGCTGAAAGCGATAAAACAAAAGACTACAAAACAAATAACCGGTGATTTAGAATCAGATACGATAATAGTTATTACGCGTAAGAAGGAATAGAGACACAACGACGATCACAGAGGAAAAACCGCACTCTACTCCGCACTATCTACTTAATTATTCCTTCCAGTTCCTTTGTATACTTCGATACATAAGCTTTTGCCACCCCTAAAATCTATTTATAACCTTAAAGATGAAATTTAAAATTATGTATACTGTAAGCGCAATAACTCTGCCATAAAAATAATGAATATCATGAAATAATTTTAATTTCTGTATTGTGTTTTTGAAAAAGAATGATAAATTTTAATTTTAATTAATTCAAGTTCATAAACAATTTGGATTTGTTTATAATCTCAATTTTAAGGTTATAAATAATATAGATTGTGTAGTTTGTAAATCGAAAACAGAAATTTATAAAGTGAGTATACAGAGTGCTATTCTTCTTCTGCATTATGTCTCTATTCATTTTTTACACGCATAAGCTGCAAGAAAGAAAATGAACTAGTTAAAATTTTAAGCATTGATTAAGCATCAAATTAACCATCAAACAGTGGACCATGCGTTCTCAACCTTTAATACGCTAAGGTCGTGTGTATAAAACAAGTTGGATAACGTACAGTTAGAAAGACAACGACTACGAGACAAAATACAAGGGTATTCAAAATACAAGCAGCTTCTTTACAGTTGTGTTCGGGAGCTGGGCTGTAAGGGGAGGGCTCGAAGAGCTCACCTAGAATCAGTGAGGCAGGGCGATAGGGTACTGGCGTCGGATCTTGGGCTGAGTATACCGGACGACGAGTTGGGCATGCGGCCCGGAGGCCTCGAAACGCCGGGCTGCTGGTGTTTGCCGAGGGGGTGAAGATGACGCAGGTTACTGCGCTCGCTGTCGTCGAGGAACTCGGCGATGTCGTCTATGGCGATGGGAAGGCGCGAACTCGAGGGTGGGGCGTTGAGCAGAAGTGACGGTGTCATCGGCACCATGGACTGGGGTGGTGAGAAGGGCCCGGGTGGGTGTAGACCCAAGTGCTCGGGGTCGGGCGAGCGCAGGCCTTCCTCCAGCACATTTATCAGGGGCGAGGAGGTCTGGTGACCCGAGAGGATACGGTTCACGTCAGCGTTCAGTAGGTTCGTCTTTTCGATGACGGACTTGAGACGCCGAGCCCCGCCCAGCGCGTTCACCTGCACCGTGGGGATGTTGTCCGAGGGATGTTGCTTCGCATCCAAGTCGCGCATCACCGCTGCTCAGGTCAAACAAATCTATGTCAGCGAAATTTCCGGAGGGCATATGCGTAATTTGTCTCAACCGGTGGCTGCTTCGAATATCATGTTAAGCACAATTTTCACTTAATTTTTTTAAACACGTGCTCAGGTTTTCCATTAATTCTTATTACTTTCCACGCTTATGAATAGATAATCCGTAAATAATGCTAAAAACAATTTCGCAGTACTTTCTCTCTCTTGCTTCTAAATATTACATTAAATGAAATATTTAATGTGTACTAAGCAACATAAACATTTCCAACTGACTAATGTAAAGTATGTATTTACCCAGTAAATTATTATTTGTTTGTTATGATAGATAAAGGAAAAAATATGACCTAATTTTTAGTATATACACTCTAAATCTGAAAAAATAATTATTATTACAATTACTTGTAAACGTTAGTTTTTTGAAGTAACGAGATTAACAGCCTTTTAAAGCACCGTGTTTCAAAGAATTAAACGAAAAAAACTATTATCAAGAGCATCGGTAATTCGATCGGCAGCCCACGGTGAATCGGCAAACTGTCGCATTCGATCTAAGCATTTGAATCGAATAAACGAACCATCGTAGCTCGGCCATGGACCTGGTTTGATATCCTCCTTCCTGGGAAACTTGTCGCCAACTTTTTTGGCGGCGCTGACAACGTCTGCCGTCGGTACAATGATTTCTCGCGGCTTAGTGATCCTTGTATCATCTTCTTCGTCCGTGTCCCATTCAAGTGGGCCGATTTCTTTGATGTTAATTCGCTTAATCGGAACGGTGGGCCCAAGTACACTTGTCGGTGAGGGTGAACGTGATTTCGTGAAGAGGTATCGATGCTGCGACATCGAAGGGGGTGAATCGAAGCGACTCGGCCGGACTCGATCACGATTTCTGTCTCGATCTCTATCCCGGTCCCCATCTCTATCATGACCACGATCACGATCACGATCACGATCTCTTTCACGCTCCGTAGGAATAATTATGGGACCCGAAGCGTACGGGTTAGGGACTTGGGCGCCTGGGCTGTGGGGCGGACTTGGTGACGCTGGGGTATCGTCGAACACTTTTTTGGGATAGTTGCTCGAGCCGCTTCCACCACTTGCATTGCTGCAGCTGCTACCAGGTCGGTATGCATCCTGATTGTGATAGGGATTCAGTCTGTAAGAGATGACCGAAATCATAATCGCCGATTAAAACACAGTTAATTTCTCTTGATTTTTATGCTTATTTAATTACTTTATAGAATTAAACCTGCGATTTCTCTTTATTACAGGATTCGGCTACCTTAATGTACATTAACGGGACATTCAGGTTGGCGGATTTGCGAAATTAAATAAAGGATTAACTATTAATGGAATAATTAATTGTTTTCTACGTTTTTTATACAGAATTTGTAACAAAATACAAACATATTAATAAATTTGGAAAAGAATACTTTATATCATCGTTCAACGCAAGGTATCCGTCAAAAAGCATTATTACGTTCACGAAAGGAATATGGATATATATTTATATGTATTATTTATAAATTGTATGTATTAGATTTTGAATATTATTTTTAATAAAACGCAGTTCAATCAAAACAGTTAATAGTCTAAGATTTAAGAAATATGTATTATTGTATAGAACACTACAGAATATATGTAAAATGTCAATTTTCATATTTCCCGAAAATACAAAAAACTGCATAATACCATCAAAATTCAAAATTGTATCGAAGCCATAGCAATTAATAATCCTTTTAAAGAAAATATAGATTTTGTTCTCTCTTAAGACCCATTTCAAATGGTAGTTCCCTATTGAAGATATATTATAATAAAGCGTTGTTATACTTTTGATAAACAATAATTTGTTCTCTTTTTTTTTCTACGATATTCGATTGAATGTACTTGTTCTCGTAATACAGTTCACTCGGATATATAGAGTCCTGGATATACAGGTAAAACAAACGACTATTTACGCATGTGTAATTATATAAGTACATGTAAAACCGTACTCTAGAAAAAAAATTTCATGAATATGGATTTTATTTAAGCTTTTTCGATCTTGCATAAGATTGTTGACTGAAAAACTGAATTTATAAACATTAATAATCATTCGACGTGAAACCTCGGGTACGGTCATGTCAAACTTATGTATAGGCAGATAGTATATCTCGAATTTTGTATGAGCCTGCAAGGCATGCATAAAAATATCTATTTATGTTTAGATTCATTTTTCTGTTTTTTTATAATTACCATGCATTGTATCTTTTTTCTGTCGCATCTGATAAAACAATCAAACAGGTAAAATAACTATGTAAGCATTTGTAATCAAAAGTTTAAGTATATTCCTTATAAATCCACTGTTTCTGATTTTCATCAGAAAATGGCATTTTTTAAATTATTTAATAATATTTAGTTTGGCAATCGATTTAGACTGCATATAGATTGACATTCAAAACCATTATTAAATTTTTCGATCACATTGTTAATTTTATACAAAAAGATAAAGGTCTTGTATTTTGAAAAAAATATCGTAAACTTTGATTAAATTTCTTTCGGATATACATTACGAATTTTTGTTATATTATGTGTAGCTGCAACTTGAGCCCAATATTTTTAGTTTCATATTTGTTTGTGCTTTATACCAAATAATTAATTTCACAGATCTTACGCGGTACATAAAAAGCAAGTGTTTGTGAGCATCCTCTTTTCAATATTTATTTATTCATTTTTAGTTACGTATATTTATATTAAATTCTCTTACGAGACGATGACGTATATGAAAAAAATAATACTTAAACAATCACCGGGTTTGCACTGAAACCGTAAGTTTCTACATGAATTTCATTCAATTTTTAAAACAGTAATAAAATACATTTAAAAAATAATATTTAAAAAAAATATTTTTGCAGCCCGTTAATTCCATTATTTTCATTGAATTAGATCTTAAATACCAAAATTGTAATTTTATTTTTTTAATCAATCAGCTAGAAATAAGATTAATTTTATAATTGAATGGAATTTTAAATCAATTTCAGTTAATCAATGAATACCGAGGATAAGTTAACCTGGCACTCGTTTATACCACTATGTTCAAATATTTAAATATATTTTAAATTATTAAGAGGTTTATAAAATATTTACTTACTCTTTTTTAGCTGAACTCTCTTTTTTACGTCGTTTTTCAATGTACTCCTGAAAAATATCATAAATTGAACATTGGCATTATTTTAAATAAATAATAAGGCTTGTTTGAAGGACGCGAATATTATAGACCTTTATAACAACATATTAGTTTTATCAACATAAATTTATTTAAAACCGGAAAATAAATTTAAATATAAACATAATACAAATAGGACCCGCGTAAATAAATTACTAGATTACTAGTATATGAATCATTTTAAACAAAAATATATTGTAAGTAAACATGTATACCTGATCCTGAAGCTTTTTCAGCAGGCTATCGGTTTTCTCTAGGGTTCCGAAATCCATTCTACATAAAAAATTTAATTTATTTTTACAATTATAAATAAAAAAATATATATCTATTATAAAATTTGATCTTACTTCTTGCTAACTTCTCTGTTTGTAATTATAGAGTACATTTTCTGCAATCTTTTGAGTTTAGCTTCTCTCTCTGGATCTGGGTACGTTGATTTTAATTTAATTTGTTTCATCCGTTCTATCTTCTCTTCCAAAAATGGAAGATGCAATTGCATGTCCCGCAGTTTTCTTTCGAAGGAATCCATCCTGTTTCAATTAATGTACCCCTTAAAAACAGAATTATAAGCGCTATCAATATAACATTTCATAATATTCATATTAAATAACTTTACACATATAAAATCTATCTTAAGAAGGCTTTGATTTTCATTAAAAGATCTATCTAAAATCTAATTTTATGAATCATTTAGAGATTCCTTACATAATATGTACTAATTTGATTTTTAATAATATAAGATTATAGTTCATAATATAAATCGATTCCATTCATACAATTATAGGACGAATTTAATTACAATAAAATATGAAAATGGTGCAGAATATTTAAATGGCTGAAATGGAATTTATGCTCATTCTAGTATGATAAATTAAGCGGATGCTGTACTGACAAAATTGTTAAATTTTAACGATTTAAGACAAAAACTTAAATCAATTTTATTGTCTTTAGGGTATGAACATTCAAAACAAATTCAACAATACTAAAATTTTTTACTATATATTAAAAAAATTTCGAATTTCGAATTACAACATATTTCTTCTTACGGATTTTGTAGTACAAGTAGTGAATTACACTCTCCTTAAGGAATTAAAAAATAGATTTAAATTCAATGCTGCACAAATATAGATTGATACAAATAAGCTCCGCAATAAGTGTTAACTGATTCAAACATTATTCTGGGATAATACATGCATAAGTTGCTCTTAGAATTTACAATTAATTTGATTTGTAGAAATTTTATCGATACTAAGACTTATCTTAAATAATATAACATTTCTTTCGCAGCTTAATATATATTTTAATAGGTATTACAACTTAAAATTATTAATTAATCTGTAATGCAATCAAAAAGTATCACCAGATAATAAAATAATATGAAGATTAATATTTTCGAGTGTTTTTACATTAAAATTTTTTATTTAATTTATGAAAATTCAAAAACTGAATTAGTCCATAAACTAAAATATATCTAAAAATTAGATAAAATTCGTTAAGATTTTGTTTATGATCAAAATAAATTTAGCCTTAATACATCCAAAATTTTTGAAAAAATATCTGATATTCAAAAGTTTATTATCAGCAATCGGGATAATTATTTTTTTGTATACCTCCTTATAAAAATGATTATGTAAATTGCTTAATAATAAAAGATGGATAATTGTGAATAATCAATAAATCATTCGCCAGACAATTCGATTATTTGTTTACAGATCTTACTAAACAGTATTAAGTAGCTCAAATATGATAAAAATAAATCGTTGACTTAAAATGTAGATTTATTTAGTGAATAGGTTTAAAGACCTATTCACATGCTGAACGCTCAGGTAGTTCCTTCAGTAGCAGCCAACAAAACATTGTGATAATGGCTTTATTAATAACCTGAGCGTCACAACTCTAAAGATTAGTAATATATAAGTGTTAGTAATTCTATAAAATCAACATAAATATCAGTGTATAAATGATTAAAATTAAATTCGAAAAAATTATTAGTTTATACTAATTAACAGAGTACGTAACACAACAAATGAGAAACGTATTTAATAAATAAAATTAAATAAATTTTATATGAATTGAGAATGAGATTGAAAATATGGATCACGACTACATGTTGAAAATAAAATATTCGCATTGACTCATTGTTCAAAGCGGACATTCTATAATTGATTAGCTTTTTTATTTCTAAACCCCTAAAACTACCAAAAAGTACTAGAGAAAAACATTCTTAAGTAAAAAGACCTGCCCTTTGCAATTCAGATTTAAAAAAGTTTTCATCAAAATTTTAATATGACCCCCTGAAGATATTTAACCATCAAGCATCGACTATAAGAATATAGAATGTATCGATTATAGAATGTCTGTTGGGAAGAAATGAACTAAAATGTAAATTTTACAAATGAATTTTATATTAGGTGTCCCCACTAAGCTCTATCATATAATGGATACTTATTGCAATTAGTCTTTAAAAATCTCTTTGAATTCATAAAGACTTAATAATAAAACATAAATTTGAGTATTGTATTATTTTATACGTTAAAAGAGTACGACTATTATATTGAACTGTGAAACAACAAATATTTAGATTACGGTTAGTACATTGCAAATCAGTAGTTTTTGCAAAGGCACCATAATTTTTGAGTAATTTGAATTATCCTACTTAATTTTTTATTTATCACACAAGAAAAAAATCTTTCATTTTTATTGTAAAGAATCTTCGGTGTTCCGTTTTCCTCAGGTTAAACAATAAGTGATTAGGTTGCTCTATGATCGACTAGTGTAACATATACAAGGTGTTGGGAGAAACATATTACACGGTCATGGAAGCATACATTCCTTGCATAAAATATGAATCTTATATAGATCGTAAATCAAAGAATTAAATAAATGTTACAATTTAGAGAATAATTTATATCTATAAAATTATATATTTATTATTTGTACTCAACATAAATACTATTTCGTTTATTTTAATTTTAAATAAAATGTGTGTATAGTTGTCAGCCATTTTCTTTAGCGCCATATTGCGGGACGGTAGGACTTTCATTTTCTATCACCACATTTATAACCTTATAGTTGTAGATTATGTACAAAATATTTTTAAAGATGTACGATAATTAATTTAGTATTAAGTATATTTACGCATTCAGTATGGAATCAACATTGGATAAAATATTTTTAATAATTTTTAACTTTGATAAATTTACATCCTAAGCCAAGTGTTTAAAACGTAGTTTAGATAGCTGACATCGTTGATTACTTGCTTTTAACACAGATCAATAATTATAATACTTTAAATTTAATTAGAAAAAAAAATTCAGATTCCACGAGCAGTGCTTAAGATTATTCTTAATTCATTTTTTAACTACTAGTATTTTTCTAATAATTAAAAAACTAGATTAAATTCATTGACTGGGATATTTAATAAAAAGTGTACTGCTTGTCAACTGTAAATCGTAATACCAAGTACACTATTTTAATTATTAATCAAGCGATTTACTTTAGTAAAATCTTTTCATACTAATGTATCTGTACGTAATATTACATGTAATAACTTAGGGTATGTTCTGGTTATATTTAAAATGAAATTCAAATATATTTCTTCACCGTTAATAATAACGACGTAGGGGTCGAATGTTCGTAATGCCGTATTACGATAATAGTTATAAAATCAAGTGCTGAAAATTCATTTAGTTGCTTCCATATTCAATAAGTAATAAAAAATAATAATTCAACACTGTCATCCTTGCGCTGTACATGTCAATAATGTGTATGCAAGCAGTTTAAGCCACTCACTTTTTGCACAACTTACAACTACTGTTCACTGATTGGGTAAAAAATAAGCCATTAGATTTATCGAGTAAATCGCATAAAAATATAATTTTGTCACAATAAAATTGCGTTATTTATTTTGAAAACGTCATAACAAAGTATCACTACGGACATTTTGTATAACGTAGTCGAAAATGCTACGATTAATACTGATTCGTCAATTACGTTTTAAAACGTGTGAACCAAATGCAGCATTAACAAAGTAGCTTGGAACGATTTGCAAACTTGCGAGCACGAAAACAACGGAACGTCACGCCTTGCGACGCCATTTCGAGTTCAGTGGGCAAGCGCCATTTTGTTCACGTTGCTTTCACAGCGGAACAAAAGATACACCTGACCCCAGTGTCTATGCCGCTCAAATAACGTGGCCCCGCCTAACGTCCGCAAGCCCCAAATGAATGGGGCCGCTTCGTCCCAACTTTATTGCAGTCTCTTGTCCCCCGCACGTGCACATCTGCTGCGCGGTCAAATGGCCGCGTGGAGCTTTCCAGCACCCGTGGCCGAGGAACCGCCCCTCGCGCGTAGTCTGACGGATAAATTCGTACAATGTACCTACCAGACAGTATTGGTTAAAGAAAAAAAGAGTCGATCTCGGTGGGCTCTAGAGCCGCGAGGCCGCCCGAGGTAGTCCTATGTACGTGTCCATGATTACGCGTTCCGTGGTTCTCCCGCGTTCTATTGCCCACTCGGGCGCAGAGCAAGTGCAGCGAGGCAGCGTCGTGGCGCCGAGGGCCGCGCGCGCGACCGACAGGTGGCGTCGACAGCCCTCCTATTGGCCGAGTCTCCCGGAAGACAAGAGACTGCGATGTTGGCTCGACGCTATGTGCGCCCGCGCGCGTCTCCCAACCGACGCTCCTTTATTCGGTCGCAGCGCATCCCGCCCGCGTCTCGATGCGTAGTCGCACTCTGCGCAATATCCGGTCCCCACTCGCGGGTTCCGCTAAGGCGCGATTGGACGTGCGATGTTGCCATGTTGTTGTTTCGGGCATCGTTTCCGTCGAGGTCTTCTATATACGGCCCGGGGATCTGGGAACCGATTCTATCCAAGACTTAACGGGCCCCAGTTGGTCCTGGATTCGCGCCTACCTTTATACCAGTTTTCGTTAAACAAATAATAGTTCGCTAGTTTAGTCAACGAAACAGTCTAATTTTTCGTTATTCTTTTTCCGACATTTACATAGTTTCCTATTTAATAATTAATTTTATCTAATTTCTAACTGTTGTTCTTTAATAAAGATTAAAACAAGCGATGCATTGAATCAATCATAAATTGCAAATAGTTTCATATTTTTATTGTTTTGATAAACAAATCTAATTGACAAACTGTTTAAAACAGAAGAATTAATAAATTCTAAAATGAACATTATGGAATATTCTAACATTCCAAGTTCTATTAAAAAAAAATATGCATAATTTTTACTTTTCAAAGAATTTTTAATCTTTATAATTAAGTAACTATGTAACTTTATATTGACACTATGCATTTTCGTGACGGTAGCATTAAATATTTTTGTATTGCCATTGTTGATAATACAAAAATATGTCACTTCACTACAGTTAAAACGTAGTTTAAACCAGTGATTATTTAATAACTTATCCCAGGAGCATTATATAACACATTAATTGCGTTTTGTGCAGTACTGTAATTGATAAAAGTCGTACAGAAAACTGTACTTTTCTGTATACGAAACAGTTATTATTCTCCTTTATATATACATATGCTCATTTGTTATGTATGAACCATTAGTCATTTATAAGTATTACATCCCTCTTTTCGTTTGTCATTTTCTCAAAGCTGTATAAAATCGTGATACTACATTTAACGTTGAATCTTCTCCGAGGACTTAGGGGCAGAAGTTCTCATACTTGCACACACGTTGAAGAGAAACTTGAAACATTTTTATTACGCGATCGACCTCGCCGCACTAACGCTAATCTACAAACAACGAGAACAGGCAGGAGAGGAGGGGACGGATATAATGAAGGAAAAGATATTTACCTTTTTTTTGACTGCAGACTTGAAACTGATATCTCTCCGGAATCGCCGCGGCCTATTTTATCAGAGTACATTCTCGAGCCCAGCGAATTTTCGCCTTCGCCGAGCAGTTGTTACGTGCCGACGAAGTCATCCTCATTATATGCTACTTTTCCCTACGTCTGCGTACAGCCGCTTCTTCGCCTCTTTGTCTCTCTCTCTCTCTCTCTCTTTCTCTCTCTCGGTCTCTTTCACCTACAATGAACCGCCCACAAGCTAGCGTTAGAGTTATTCGTCCGATTGTGTGTAATGCTCACGATTAAGCGATATTGAGTAAAGCAACGGACGCTGAAACGGGCATAAGTACAATAGTGCGTAGGAAAAATGCAAAAAGATTAGAGCTTTGACCCAGTATGGCGTCTGACTAACATTCGCACCTACTGCGATAGGCTTGCGAGCATCGGGGACGTGCGGGCCGCCTTTAATGGCTGATAGAGGAACGGAAAGGGTCCGTCGACTTTCTCATGTTTGTTGGATTTTATGTAATAGACTCACTTCGCTACACACCAAAGTATTCCGACGTGAAATTTTCAGACTGCTCGTCATTGATTTTATGTTAACACGATTGAACGATTTAAGGATGCAATGTTAATATTTAATTTTTGCATAAAATTAATCTGCAAACTATCAGAGCCCGAAATAATAATGATTGCTAATGTAATATCTGTCTCAATTGGAAATTAAGAATTTTAATCAATTGACAGTTTGTAATGAATATTTAGCCAAATCTTATCAAAACTTAGATTTTATTTACGAGAACTACGAAGTGTATTATATACTCAATTATATAATATTTACTTTTTAGTTTTTCAGATGATCAACTTTGTCTGCGATACAGAGTATATACAAATTCGTATCGACTTTTAAGGCCCCAAAACGAGAGGCAACAATGTCGATCGGTCCGTTATAACATGAACGGCTGCTCGCGAGGAGGGGGAAGTGAGACAGAATGCCACCTTATTGATGAAATACAACACCGACACTGATTAGTCCATAAACAGCCCTGCGAATGTCAACCACACAAGATTCAATTGCATGCCATACTATCACTAATCTTGCAAAGAGGAAAGAAGGCCTCGGTCCTTTTGGATTGGACGTGACTCGCGTCACGCGAGGCTCGCAAGGCCTCTCTCGATGCTCATAAGCCGGACTTGTAACGCGAGCCTACATCTGGCGAGCGTTAGACTATTGAATGCTCTGTTTCTGCATCTGCCCGTTTCGGCGTTCGTGCTTACAGCCCGACACCCACGCACTCGGCGGCTGCGGGGAAAAAGACGGCGAGGAGTAGCGAGGAGATAGGGCCGCGTGTCGATATTCCGCGCCACGTGCGGTGGGTCACTACTTATTACATGCCTTAAAAAGAGTTTTCTCACGCGGCTGCGGCGGTAGCCCGCGCCCGCAGGAACAAAGGATCCGCTGCACCGAGGGCAGGAGGCACGCACACGGGGACTAGGATCCCTGCGAGCAGCTATGTAACGAGGGATATCGGACTATGTGCACCGTGCACCCTATGGCGTTCGTCTTGCACGAGGCGCGCGCGTGTGCATGTACGTACATATATAATAAGTACTATCCGCGAGCGCGCGGGGCCGAGAGTAACGATCGACGCGCGCGTTATGGGCGAACCGGACTTAGGTTCGCCTCTCTCCGGCACTCCGACTCTCACCACTGCGTTCCTCTCGGGCAGTTGGGCCACTCCAGGTCTGTCCTTCTCGCCCCCGAGTGGGCCGCGTATCGCTTAGAACTCGAGGCGCATTGATGTTCCGCCCGCGCGACAGTTGCGCAATCGAACGTCCTCGCGTCAACACTGCACGCGGCCTTGCGATATTCCCTTACGATAGGTTTCGCCTTTGCTCTTTTTCTCGGGACACGCGCGGGCCTCCGCTCGACGTCACGAAATAAAGAGTAACTATCGCATATACGTACGTCTGTATGCCGCGAGAGCCAGACGACACGAACGACCGAGCGAGACGGAGAAGGAGAGAGACGCACCGAGAAAATGGACGTCGTCTGGCAGGCCGACCAAAAGCAGCTCTGTCACCTGCGACCTCTCGAGGGTCGGAAACTCCCGCCTCTGCTGCTACAGAGGAGGTGCGGCCGCGAATTATCGAAAGCACTCCTCCCGTTACCTAGCAAGAGTGGATTATTTTACAATTCGCTCTTATACCTTCTTGTTCGACCGTTTGTTTCAGTTTTCAAGTTATTTCGTCATTGTTAGGGGAAAGACAGATGAGCGGTAATGGAGCGAGAATTATTTATTGACCTTCCTTAGATACAGTTATCGTTGCTTTTATTCTCCTGTACACTGTTTGTGCGACGATGTTTACTCGCTCTTGAGACGAGACAAACTTTCCTCTTCCATGTTCGATTACCTGTGTCAAAAAATTTTAAGAAAGACAGTTCAGAATTATTTGTTCCTCTAGAAAGCCGATTTATTTAAGGGCCAATGACATTCTTTTCAAGGATCGATCCAACGAAAAGCTCCAAAGACACAACCGTTTTTGGTAGTTCTCTCGGAGCCCGTGCCGACCCTATTCTCGGCCGTCGCTGCAACTTCGGCATTTGCTCTCGCGTGCGCTCGGATTAGCCTCGCTTGCACGGAATACTATGCGGTATCACTAGATAGCGCGCGGGAGTGCAAAAAGAACAGGAGCGGGGAGTCCAACGGCGCACTTGACATATGTCACGGGTTACGAAAACCGAGCTGCCGCTCTACCCGGACAAAGCTCTCAAGCACCCGAGATTCCTCTCTTTGTACCCTCTAACGCGATCGACTGCGCCTCCTTCTGGCATCGAGGACAGAACTGCCTCCGAACGACGAGCGCTCCGCTCGCACCGCAAGCACACGACCGAATGCTCCGTGACTCGCGAATGCCTGGGGCAGATAGTGGGCTGCGGGAGTTGGACGCATCGCGCACACGGCACCTCGGTTTCACTGTGGTGGGGGAGTGCTTGACTAACGAAGAATTTCCACGGCCCGAGGCGGCCTATGTACATGTCGATAACGAAGGCATCCAACCGTAACGCTTAAGTAGTGACGGGACAACGCGAGCTCCTTGCTAACCGCGAGATTCAAATGGATTTGTTAGTTTTGACAACATTTGATTTTACTCGTTAATCTTTATCAAGCTTTTGAACTGAACGTTGTTTAATATAATTCGATAGTACTAAATATTTTGCAATTTTTTGACAAACGTGAATTTATGCACCAATAACAAATAAGGCTACCAACAAAAATTTTGTGAAAACCTTTTATATAAACTTTAATGATTTCAATTTTTATCAAACAAGGTTTCATGATTTAATGTCAACTTACCATACGTAATTATGCTTAAAAAATAACGTACACAATATAGATATCAGTTGATTTCTTTTTGAGCAAACAATATTCAAGTAATATACACAACTAATATTTATATTACTTACTAGTTACATTTTAAGTTTAATTAAAAAAATTTTTAATTAATGTATTTTCAATCAATTTAATTATTTATTTTGATTTTTATTGCTTTTAACAGCTTTTACTGTATATGTTTCTTCGATAAAAATCACTTTTAGCTGAAAAAATGGCAATGAAAAATAAAACACACATTTCTTTACTTTGTTCGCATTTTATTATTTCGCAAGATTATCGTCGGTTTGATGTTACGTTCGATAACTTTATTTACAAAACATTTGGGTATAAGCACTAATGAATTTTTCTTATACTTCTTGTTTTTCCATCGCGATAAGTCTTGAATTATTTACAAAAATTGCTTTCTCGATAGCCTTCAGTTACACAAAAAAACAAGTGCATTCTCTCCCAACCCTCCCTTTCTTTATTCATTTATTTTTTTAATTAACTTATTCGCTTCCTTTTGAATTTTTTAATGCTTAATAGCTCTCTTCTCTGAATATTGATCCATTCTTTTTGCTGTATGCTGCAATTGCCCGACATGCAAATCGTCCAAAAAACTATGACGAAAATTGTTAGTCATTTTTTCAAACCAGTACAATAAAAAGTTCTATTTAATTACTTCATTATTCGTTATTCGGTCTTCATAAAAGTTATTATACCGAAAATGATTTTTTCTTAAAAATTACCTCCAAATAAGTTTATAATGACCAGTATTAGTTAGTATTGTCGATAACTTGAAGTAAAAATCTTTGTTAACAGAAAAAAATATATGAAGATATTTCACTTTTATTAATAAAAAAGGCATGACTAAAAATTTAATATTTATAATTAATTCTTAATTATTTCTTTCTAAATTTAGTATTTTTTTTGTTTTAAAATTCTTTGATCTCTTAATTTTATTATTTTCATCCATCGTGATACCATATGCGATCGTTTTTAACTGTTCAAACTTGACCTCTGTTATCTCTTCCTATTTTGTAAACACCTTTTGATTATGTATACATATTTTTAATCACGACCAAATTCCGTCGTGAAGCTTGTATCTACTAGCACTTATATTCATTATAATGTCTAATCGAAAGGAGAGTTTACTTAAGTTCCAAGCAGCTTTATTTACCTTTTCGTTCTAGTAGGAATCAAGTTTATTATTTTATTAAAGACTCAGAAGATGTAAATTTCTGTACTATAATAAAAATACTCAAAATGCTTAATTTCGTTATTCTAATACTTCATTAAAAATATTACAACTAATATTACAAAAATTATTGAACTTTTAAACTCTGCTACTTCAAAATTTAATTGTAAATAAAGTTTTGCAATACTCTGTTTTGAAAGTGTAACAGATAAAATTATTGAATTGTTTTATGAAAATGAAATTTAATAACTATACAGGCAGTCATCCATCAAAATGTGAAATAATCTGAAATTCAAATATTTTTTTAGATTTCTTATTTGAGCTTTTGAACTATCGATAGCTAAGTATCACTAATTTTCACAATAGAGAAAAAGCAAATATTCTTGATTTGTATTTCTACTGTATATAAGATAATCCAGAAATTGAAAATGCAATACATCTCAGTAGTACCTCAACAGTTTAGAACTCTTTTAAGAGTCTTGCTATTATTTATAGGTATCATGTCTTTGATCAACTATTAACCATATAAAACACAGCCTTGCCACAACACTCAGAAAAAATCACCAAAGCTTTTGTTTCCTCAATTTATCTCTCTGATATTATTTAAATTGTTAATGTAACCGAAATAAATATTTATAAATAAAAATATATTATCAACTAAATTCTTATACTTTATAAATATTATTTAAAATTATTTAGATTAATATTTCTGTCCTGTACTCAATCGACAAATTTTTTTTATCACGTGCAAATGATTAGAAAAATTGAACGCCTGTATTAATACTGTAATAGAATATCGCAACCACTTCATAATTAAAGCAAATTATATGTAAGCAAGTTTTGAGAAAATTTAATTTATATACTTGCATCAGAAATATTAAATATTCATATAGTTTCAATAGAAATGCAAATTAACGAAAACTAAATAAATTTTTCGTTTAAGTCTTATTTATCAATTCAAGGAATGTTGTCACGTTTAACCTTTGATTTTTCAAACAATATTGGATATACAATGGGATCTTGTTTATTGTATTTTCTTTAATATAAACTGACAGAAATTATTAATTACTAAATATTTACTGGCAGAAATGTGTTTAAATAGACTACATTGAGAAAACTATGCATTTTCTTCTCATTTAAAATAGAAACCTACCATCGTTTGAAAAGATCCAGTTAATCAAATAAACTAAGTGTCATATGCACAATAAATCTGGCAATGTCTCTCATTCATAGACTATAACTTTAATTTTGGTAAACTATAAGAAAAGCAAAGAAATAGTGATTAATATATTATTTAAAAGCAGCGAATATTTTCGTTCATGCAACAAAGTTCCATAGATCTGACAATAATTATCAAATTTTCATTACGTTAACAATCATTTGATAGTTGTATTTACTTAAATTAAAAAAACATAGTATTAGACTTAACATGACAAATGTAAGTCACGATAAAAATGCTCGTAATGTAGTTTTTTATTTAATGAGTAATTTTTTATCAATGTATATGAGATAATAGCGATTGGTGAGGAATTCAGCGTGTTTTATATATTTTTGTTAGAAATTCTAGTATAGTTTTATGGCAGAACAGCTTTTGGGCAGGCAAAGGCCGTTGATAATGTGGATGTTTATATTTTTAAAATCTCGTATTTAGATGATAATGTTAAGAAAAAATTCGTTACAGTCATTCTCATAATTTATTTCGTAATCTGAAATACTTCCTTACGTCATTCATCGCTATCCAATACAACAGATTCTCGAGATTATATTATTCAATTTTTTTACGTAAAAAGAATTTAATACTAACTAAAGGTTTTCGTCATAAAATAATTCTACATCAAACTGTGCAAATTGGAACGAAATATTATTAACATTTTAGTACAATGCGCATAACATGCATTGTTCACGTGATTTATTGAGGGGAAAATAGCAGATCTTTTGATCCTATAGGTAGAAAAAGTTGTAAGAAATAATATTTAGAATGTTCCATTGATCTGTTTTTCTTTTCAACTCTGTACAAGTCAAAATGTTCAGTATACAACATTATTAATATTTTTGCGTTAATTGTAATTCCTGCAAATAAAGCAATTGCTTAAAAATCTTGGCACTACAAATAATTATTATTAAGATTTCTAGTATTGTAACTTAATAGCATAAAACATTCACTAATTGATTCTTTAGTAAAAATATGACAATAATACATATTTTATTCTTTTTTATGTTCTGTTAATTAATACTGCAGAATCAATCTTGATCGATTAACCTATAATAAAATTTTAGATATTTTACGATCAAAATACTTATTCTACTTCTTAATACGATTTTAATATAAAATTATGATGTACAATTATTAATTTTGGCACTTCATTGACTACTTCTATCGTAATTAATAGTAATATTGACGACTTTCTCTGATTTTATTAATGCAGATAATTAATAACTTACAATTCTACATAAAACTTTAATGACATACTAATTCAGTAATATAACATTTTGAAATGCCATGAATGTTTTTTAATTTCATTTCAACCAATTTTAGTATCAAAATTCATTTTTTAAGATATTTACTGCACATAAAGTTGAATATTGAACATTCAATAATTAAAGAATAATGCATTAAAAGAAACATTAAAACAGTCTAAAATTGAAATTTTAAATGAATATCAGTTTTAGACCTATAAATTTATTCAAATTTTAAAACTAACAATAAAGAAATGTAAAAAGAAAAATATTAATTTATTATTAATAGAACAAAATAATTAATCAAAGGATGCAAAGAAAAAATCAATATATGATTTTAATGTTAACAGATTAAATCAAATCTATAAACACTCAATATCTTTTCAAAATATAGCTCTTATTTTATTTAAATCTCTATTTAATGAAGTGTAACAGAATTTAATCGCGTACAACTTTATCTACCTAACGGAAGTCTATTTTGTTGTTGAAAGAAATTATAAATAATGATTAAAGAAGGGGGAATGACTCGTGCCTGAAAGAGGGATCAGAACTTATCTTTGAACTCTTTCTAGTTCGTATTTTTTCGCTTCTTCGTTGATTCACTTTTACGTAAGTAACGCTTGTCCATTCGTTTCAAAGTCCATGATGATGTCAATTCAATTGTGAACAGTCGTGGATGCATGCTGCAATCTTTCGAGCTCTTCAAGTGAGAGAACGTTCGTTTGACCAAGCTCAGGTAACTTGCCAGCGCGCGCCTGTGCTAGCAACTCCGGGCTGAACCAACGGGCTAGTTGGTTTGAGGTGGGTGAGAGATCGCCGCCGTTGGTACCGCCGCCCATAAAGCCGCCAAGGCCAGGTGAGTTCTCACTTCGGCCGCCCACCATCAGGTTTAATTGTTGTGGACGCATTGCTCGGCTGTCTGTTTAAAACGGTGTATCAAATACTGCTGTTAGACTTGACATTTGTTATTTTAAATGTTTTTATTATGTGGTAATTATTTTTTAATGATTTTAATCTAATTAAGTATAAATAAATGATCTACTTATTTAATAAATTGTTGAAAGGATAAGGTCAGGTGAGGGTCTTGTTAGTTTTATTTCGGAGAACCATTACATGAAATAAGTTTAAGGTTGATGGAAATACCTACAAATTAGAAAATGTTTTATTTCAAAGGAAAATAAGGTGTATGTTCTTGCATCTTGTTACCTATTCATTCACATGTTACTTGTGATGAATATTAATTTCACAATTAGAAAATTCCAAATATAATGTAACATAAAAGATTCTAATATAATATAAATGTAATAAAAAAGCGGAAACTCACTACGTATCATAGAGTTGAAGGTTTGACTAAGTGTGTATGACGGGTTCACATTACCCATTTGCTTTTGACGGACCAGATCCTCTTCCAGGGCGCGTCGTATTATTTTTACACGATCGGTTTCTACATGCTGCCTTTGTGCACCAAGCAACGGGTAACGGGAACTGGTTTGCTTCTGTGCATTGGTTTGTGAAAAATCATTCTTGAGAGAAGCAACGTTTACGATGTACTTTTGGCGTGTTGCATTACTGCCAAAGATGCTCGTGCCCACTCTTTGTTGCTGTTGCGATTGTTGTTGATGTTGTTGCTGTTGTTGCTGTTGAAAATCGACATTACTATTGTAATGTTGGAACTGCTGAGATCCCCTGCCGCCTTTCACGATTGGTCGGCCTGCTACAATAAAATTAAAATGGATTAAAATATCTTTTTTCACTCATGGACTATTTAATGTATTAATTTAGGCGCCGCAGTGAATTGTATTAAGTTCACAGAAAAAAATTACAAAAATTGGAAAGAATTCAATGAATAACTTCTCACTATTCTATTTTTTAAATCTATTATTAAGCATGTCGCTTTGCATAATTTACATGTTTTACAAATAGTGATTGATATTGCCAATGTTTTATAAATAATATTACATGTGTAAGATGATTAAATTATGATTATTAAAGTACAAAATTAAAGTGTGTAGAAATAAAAAGTACTTCTATCTGGTACAATATTGTTCCTAGATATTTGTATTCTAATAATTTTTAAAATTTATTTGAGCATTAATTTCGCCTTTTTGATGTGAGTACTCTTTGTGCTTTTGTTATTTTCTTCCAAAATTAATTTTTCTATTTTAGACAGTGATAATCAACTATTTTTAAATTTTTTGAATTTTATTATCTAAAATAATACTTTGTGGTCTAATATTAATTTTAAATTGAATTGTAGTTGAATTGTAGTAGTAGAAATAATAATCACATGTTGGAACGATAATACTAAAGAATTGACTAGATATTTATAAATTAATAATTAACAGTTTTATGTATAAATTGGAAGTAGTTCATTATTTAATTCGAGATTAATTATATTTAATAACTACTTACAAATATCATAAAACTGACCCTAATAAACTCATCTTTTGAACTAATTAGATTGATCAAAAGCACCTATGTAACGAAAATGTTACTTATACAAATTATTATTCTAATTTATTTGTATGGTACTGCTTAAGCCAATAATTTCCAAAAGCACAGCCAATGTTAACCCTTGAATTTAGTTACAATATTAATGTTAGTACGCTACGAAGTATTTTGAGGTAAACAAAGTAAATAATGTGCAAACAATCGCGTTTTCCGAAATTATAACTGAACATCGTTTGGGATCCACAATGCGCAATAAAGGCAGTGTGTATGACGTTTCTTTACCGGGATGCTGTTTGACGGAAGGGGAATTTGACCAGGCCTGGACCGACTGTTGCTGGTGTTGTTGAGCGCGCATCGCCGAACCTTGCCGCGCAAGCCCCTGAGCAAGCAACTGCACATTTGTTTGCTGCTGCTGCTGTTGTTGCAAATGCTGCAGGTGACTCGCCTGGTTAACCAGCATTTTCGAAGGCTCTTGACTCACCACTGTAGAGACACACACACACACACACGCTTAGCCGAATCGTAGAGGCAACGATTTATCCTTTTTTTCACACACATTTCCAAGCTTCTTTTATACTTTTTTTTCTACATTTTTACATAGTTTATGTATGTTTGTTAAGAGTATAAAATAAAGCTCCGAATATTTTTAGAAATATCCATATAGAAATTCGAGATTTCTGTTTATTATTAAGATGTATAGTAGTTATATTATTGCATTTCATTTGCGCTTAGTGTTTGTCGAATTTCTATTAGGTAAGATAAGTATTTATTACTAGAATACTACTACTATTACGAATGTAATACTAGTACTTTATTTTGTTTATTATTTGAATTTTCATGTTGCACTTTTTTTATTTTACTTGCTGATACCTATGTAATTAACATGTTGGTTAGTATCTCTCACTCTTATCATATTAGTAACGCCAAACAATTAATTGTTAAAATAATCGAAATCAAATTTTGTACTTTTGTGCAACATATTAATTCATAGTTGAGCACACTGTCAATATTATGAATAGCATAGCAGTTTACAGTTTAAACTAATAGACAAATTTATAATCTACAACTACAATTTAATTTTCTAGAACTATTTGAACCAAATTTTTAATGATAAGAACTCTTTTCGATAAATTCAACTTTTTAAAAAGCATCAACAAACTACAATACATACTTACCATTAATAAAACATAGTTGAATTGTTATTTAAGATAATAATAATAATAATAAAAAGTAAAAAAAGTCGTTGTTATTGACTGTAATAAATACAGTCAGTATGTTATTTCTGATATTCGTAACCTTTCCAAAAGCATTGCAAAGCGGTTGTCCTGTAGAAGCATGCATCAAGAATAAAGAAAAAAAAAGAAAGCAATACATTCTAGGAAAATGCATAGGTAAGGTGATACAAGCAAAGCAGTTTATTATAAAATCTATCAAAGATTAAAGAACCACAAGTGCAGATGAAGCAGATTTTGTTTTCTTCTAACGTGCATAGCATTATCGCTTCATTGTTACGTTTATATTTCTCTATCTTATTTGTAGAATAATTGATATTTTGTAGAAAAATATATTTGTAAACAATGGAACCATTTTTGTGGCCGTCGATAAATGTACTAGTATTTTTTCGTTAGATACTACGAGAGCAAAGGCAATCCCACAGGGATGATAGAAAAATGAAAGCTACAATCGCATACAAGAAAAATTAAGTGTGCGATTTCTTCAGCGCACTACTTATGGTGGGAGCATATATTTAAAGGAAATTGAATGTTATCGGATTTTTTTCAAACCGAAGCACATGATTATTTTTTCTTCGCTAAGTAGAAAAGAGCTTTTTACTGCGAATTTTAGAATTTATGTAACAAATAGAATGTTCTTGATTACTTTTAAACTAATTTTACATTTACGAAGCATATTTTTATCATGTTCATTACTTCGGAAAAATATATTTTACCAAACGCAGTCACACATGTAAATAATTTATTAGATAAGAAAGTTTTTAAGTTTTGTATTTAACTACTAAAGAAAATAGCTGGTGAAAAGAATATTTTCTCTAAAGTTTGTTCATAAAATAAGAATTTTATCAATTGAATATTAAAACTTTCTTAAAAAAATATATTCGAGACAAAATGTGCATCGTAAATTAATTAGTAAGTTTCTAAATAGTAAGTTCTAGAACAAGCATAACTATTTGTTGTATTTTACTACAATATACTAATTTTTATTCTGTATAATAAATCGAAATCAATTCCGAGTCAAAGCAAAGAAAAAACGTTAATTTACATCATTAACGTTTTCTTTATTAACGTCCGGCTTGTTCTCTTTATTTCCAATCATAACCACGTCAATTTCATCATTTTTTTTCTCCTTTATAACGCAAACTCTAAGAGAATCGTCAACGATTTTTCGATCGTTGTTATTAGCATCACTACTAAAGTTAATATTAAAGTTATTATTAGGTTCTTTAATAAACGCAACAACCTGTAACTTTTCAGCCGGAGTTACAGGTACAAGTTCTTTATTCGCCATTATACTTACTATATTTTGATTATTCGCGCTTTTATTTTGTTTCGCGTGTTCAATTTTATTATTTAAGAATTTAGGTTTTCCGACAAGCACAAATTGCTTGGTTTGGGATATATTAGTTTCTTCTGGAATAGTTTGATTTTTCACTGCTTTACTCAGCTCCGCGGATACAATAGGACTTTTAAAGGTTTTACTCTTTTCCATTGGCACATGCTTCGATTTTAAGGCCGGTTCGTTATCATCAACAGCGATGCAGCAGGCATCGCTCTGGCGACTTTTTAAAAGTTTAGTGCTAACTTTTGGACCTTTGCCTTTGAAGCGCTGCTGCATCTTAGCGATGTAATTAGGAATTTGGGCTTTTTGGGATAACTCTACTTGGGCACAGGTTAATATCGCACCATCGGGCTCCTTTTCGGCGGTCATCTTGCGTAGGACGGAAGTTGGCGTAAACGCTAGCGGCGTCGGGCTGTGCGTTTGTTTCGTCGGCGAGTTGATGGGTGTAATAGAACGTTGCTGTTGCTGTTGCTCCTGTCGTTTACGGTAATTCTCGCGCTGTTCTTCTAGTTTTTTTTTTAGTAAGGCGTTCTGAATTATGGTTTGCGTGTGAACTGCGAGTTCTCGTGGAGAGGGTACACGATGACCCATCACTAATAACAAAATTATTTATATACAATATTTTATAGTTATAATATTAAATTATTGTTAAAAAAAAGTAAAATTTGACCAATTAACTTATATGTACCATTATTCATTGGTGATGGTATTCTCTGCTGCTGTTGCTGCTGCTGTTGTTGTTGTTGTTGTTGTTGTTGTTGTTGATATAGCATCTGTTGTAATAAATGATCCTGTTGAGTAGGAACATTTGGATGTGGACTGACAGTGCGAGGTGTTGTGCCACCGTAGCATTTGAGAATGCTAAGCAAGACCTCTCGTTGGCGATGTTGCATTGTGGGGTTCTAAATAAAGATTTTTTTTTAATATTTCTTATAATATTATTCTAATAAAAACAAAACTAAATGATAATTAATATACTAAGTATAAAAAAAAGTAACAAACCTGCAATTGTTGAACAAGATGCTGTCTAGTAATATCTCCTTGCTGTAGACCTCGGATAATAGCTTCTGCCTCTGGTCTCTGAAGTAAATCTCTAGTGGGTGGTGTATTGTTTACCATCATTTGTACATCTGAAGGTATGGGACTGACTCCTAATATACGTTGAGCTGACTGAGAATGTGGCTGAGTAGGTTGCTGTGATTGTTGATCACCTGCTGCCATTAGCATAGAAAGAATCTCAGATCGCGATCGTTGCTTCTGCTGTTGCTGCTGCTGCTGCTGCTGCTGTTGCTGCTGATGCTGCTGCTGCTGCTGAATTTGCAATACTTTCATAAGATTCTCATGCTGCATCTGTGATTGATGAGGATGCTGAACAGAACCTAAAGAACCCACATGATTAAAAGTGGGTGGCAGTATTGTTTCAGCTACTTGGTGGGTCTGTGGTTGTTGGGTCTGTTGAGCTTGAGGTAGACAAAGCAGCTGCAACATTTAATTCAAAATATTATTTAATCTCTTTATTAGAATTTCGAAATATTTACATTGTAATTCAATATTATACTTCATTGAAAATCAATAATACAAATTATTGAAGAAAAATTGTATTTCTTAATACAAAGTATTATTATATGTAAGATTTCATATGCTTCTTAATACGCAGAGAGACGTACTCAACTATACATACCGCATGATTCGAGGAAAAAAACTCATTAGTAAATTAAGTTAATTAATAAATGTGTGATCATGCATGCACCAATGTAAATTCAAGCAAAGCCCCATTTACCTGCATAAGTGTAATAGGCTGTTGTAATGTTTGTTGGTTTTGAGGCTGCATTGGCTGTTTTTGAGGAATCGGTCCGTTAGCTGCAGGTACTGCTTGTCCTCCACTTACTTGAGCAAGCTAAAATTATAAATATTATATTACATTATCATTTATTTCTAAAAGTACAAGAAATATAAAATCTTTATTTGAGTCTCGGTATGACGAAATAATTTGAAATATTATTTGGTTAGTTATCAAGTACTTCAAATAATGTAACAAAAAGATTTAAAGAAATAAATTTAAGTATTTACCAATTTTCTAAAGGCAGACATATCTTCCTCAGTTTTATTTGGTTTTGGTACTTCAGGTTGCGGTATACCACCACGCATACGAGCTTCCAATTCTTCTAAACTGACAACTTTACCACCTCCTAGAACAGATAATCATAAAATCATTGAGATCTAAACAATAATAGAAATACAATAAATTAATTTAATGTACTATTTACTAACCGATATCTTTGATCGAAGAGTTTTTCATAAGAGGAATGACTGTATTTGACATGTCCCCTTGACCATTTTGGTTTGGTGGTTTGTTGTTACGCTGTAGCATTTCTAGTAATTTAATACCTGTACTAGAAGCCGATTGGGATGGCATTATATTATTTGGAGTATTAGCTGCTGGTGAAATTGGTGCGAAATATGTGTTAGACTCAGAGACTGACGGGATTTGAATATTTGGTTCCGATATATCATTAAGAAGGTTATTCAGCAATTCGTCCTGAATAGAACATCTCATGGAATCCTGATTTTGCTGTTGGATAGGTGGACTATCACGCTTAAACCACTGACTGAAACGAGAGCCAGTGCCACCATTCGTTCCGACGCCATTCTAAAAATAAGATTAGTTTTTTAGTATGTTTGGATTTAGGACTTTTCATCACAATATACTCATAGTTTAATTAAATATCGACGCACGGTTAATAGACCGGGAACACCAGGAAAACTGTCACACTTTAGGAAATCGTCGAGATTAAAGTCCGGATGATCGCTATTCTCCTTTTTGTTTGATGGACCTTTATTCAACTTTCCATCGGAGTCAGTAGAAGGTTCTGTGAGGTGTTTGCTATTTTCACCTGAATTTTCTTTAGAAACAGGTGTCTGCGATTCATTCTGCTCAGATATTGGAGAGTGAGGCGCCACTGCAGTGATGGGATGATCCATGGATGTTGGTGTACTGCGACCTAATAAATAAAAACGAGAAAAAGAAAATCAAGGTATTTCAAAGAATGCATCCGAGTACTAAATATATATTTAAAAATTCTCACCTTTGGGACCAGTATTCTCGTTTTTGTCGGAAGTTGGTGCTGTTGATGCTGCGGCAGCTGCAGCAGCAGCCACAGCAGCGGCTGCTGCTGCTTTCTCCTCTTTCTCTAAACCAGTCTTTTTGTTGCGCTTCTTCTGGGCAGGTGATTGTTTTTTGGATTTTCCGAAACCTGGGCCCACAACCTCATTCTCTGGTATGTCCTCGAAGCCACGCAACTCGATTGTGTCGTGCTGAGATGTGGGGCCAGAGCTAAACCATTCGGGTTCCTCCATTTCGCGGTTGTCGCTAAATGTTCTCCTGCGGTCATTGCTGTACCTTCAACAAGGTGCGAAACATAGCGATTTATCATCAGCATTCAAAGCACACGGCCATTGCAGAATTGAAAGTCGGAAGATATAAATTGTCCCCCCTACTTTGATAAGCAATAGATTCTTAAACTACACCTACCTTCCGCGATCTCTGCCGCCTCGGTCCTTGTCTCGGTCGCGGTCACGCTCGAAGTCCCGACCAAAGGAACGCCTCTCAAACCTATCGTCGCGATCGCGATCGTGACCACGATCCCGATCGCGTTCCCTGTCCCGGTCGCGTTCGCGGTCACGGAGAGATCTATCGCCAGCACTGCCGCGATCTCCGGCGCTGGACCGGTCGCGATCCCGATCTCCGGATCTGAAGCTGAATTCGGAGTCAAGCTTATCGTTTTCCAGTCGGAAGTCCCACATATCGCGTGTTAAAAGGCGACCGCTGCCAATTCGTCGAGTTGTTTCTCTATGAGATATCTGAAATAAGAAAATGGTTGGATTAAATTAAGTATAAAAATTGAATCGTACAACAATATACTGACGATTATTATGCGAGCTCTCGACAGCTTAAGTTCTTCAAAAAGCATTAGGATAAAAACGCTACCAACTATTGATTTATACCAAGTGAAGATGCGTTTCTCCGTTTTTTGTGTGTGCTAATTTTGCGTACCTCCGTTTTCCCAATAGGACTGACTGGGCGCTTGGTGGTGGTCTCGGTGACGTTGACGAAGCAGCCCGAGTTGAAACTGCGCCGCTGGGGGCTGAGGACGATGCCATCCTGCTCCTTGCGGATCCGCTCCTTCGGGTCGCCACTGCGCCGCTTCGCGTGGGTCTCCGCAGTAGGTGGCTGCGATGTCTGCGGCTGCGATGTTTGCGGCTGATCGCTGCGCTCCCGGGTGCGCGACTCCTCTGTCGGTGGTGTCGACGTGCGTTTCCAATCCATCCGCCATCGCTCCGGATCCCAGATCCCGCGTGAACTGCAAATCAGACACGATTTAATAAGGGGGGATAGACTTCGCGGGAGGATATTTATTCGCCAGGGATTAATGATTCTCTCACTTCTTGTAGGCGGGATTCAGACCTTCCGGTTTCACTTGAGACAGTGGAAGCGTCTTGATTCTCAAGAGCTCCTCCTGAAAATCGGTTTTAAGATTTGGATTAGTTTCAAAAGCCTGAGTTTTAACTATTAAAGGCATTACATACCCTAGAATATTGATATTGAGGTCTTGAACGACCAACTTCCACAATGGAAGTATCGGTCACCTCTCCGGCAATTGACATCGCGATGATCGCCTCGTCTCCTTAAATACGTGAATGCAATAAGATACCATTAAACGTACAACAACAGTTGTTAACATTTTGTATTATAATTATGGTCACAGTCTGTATGTAAATGAGATATTAATTGACACTTGCAATTAAGTGTTCAACTTAATTGAATCAAAATTATTCATTTGAGTATTAAATCATTCCTGAGTAGTATTAAAATAGTACTACCAAGTTTTTCAAAACAGAATTCATTTGTAGCCAAGCAGCAAAGGTTAAAATCATTTTGTCCACAGAATAACATGAATAACCTCCCTGAAAATAACTAGTCGAAAATCGAGTATCTAATCAAAGAGCCGGCTTTGATACTTACTGAAAGATAGCTTGGCTATCGGGGCGAGGGCTTTGCCGCTGCGCCGAGACCAATGGTACGGTTTGGTCTGTTGTGCGAGAGTCGAGTCGAGGCTGGGTACGCCTGTGGGCCCGACCAGCGGGCGCCGACGTTGTCGCCGGTAGCGCTGCGCTACGCCGGCCTGTTGCGCAACTCCTCCCGAGTCCAGCTTCATGCTTGTCGCTACGAGAGGACACTTTCCTTCCGATCGTCCTTGCCTGCCTACCTCCCATTTAACAATTCGCGTGACCGAGTATCCCACAAAAAGAATGGTTGTGCTTGCGAGGTGCTTTGCTTTGGGATTGCGAGGGCGCTTCTTTATCGCGACGTTTAAACAGCATAATAAAATGACATTAAGATGGGAATTATATTATATAAAGTCATTAATAAAAATTATCTGTGCAAATACATTTTAGTTTGTTTTAAGGTTTACTAAAAATTACGAACAATTAAAATTCAAAAATCTCTTAGTCTATTCGAATTCTGAATATAATTCTTTACTTTTTACCGTAATACCACACCACCTTTATACATTTAAAATCATAAATTGATAAATATTTGTCAAACTAATTAAAGACACCGACTTCAAATGCTAACATATAAAACACTTGAATCTTGATGAGTTATAATTAAACAGATAGTTCACAGGCGAATATTGAATTAGCAAACAAAAATAAATAAAAGGAACATTCAAAGTTTGGCATTCTGAGAAACGAAGCGAATTTCCTAAGAAACACAGAACAACGCTATTTCTAAGTTGACATTTGTTACCTGTTTCCATAGAATTAAAGTAATATTCATTAGAATGTCAATATTTTGAAGAGCTATCACGATATTATTAGTTGCAATCGAAAAACGAATCTGTTTAAAATTTTATTTCAAATCACGGATGTTTTGAAAATTTTATATTCTGATTTACGAATATTTATAATAGACACATATTTTATGAACATTTGTAGTAATAAAACAATTTTATAAAATAATTTACTATTCTGTAATTGAGCAGAATGCACCTTGCAATCTCAGCCATAAATTTCACATGATTCTATCAAATTTCATGTAACTCACCTTTTGACTCAGTATATACTCAAAAGGTAAAGCGATTGTCAAAATCGCTTTCGGAAGGAAAGGATACGCTTGATAGTACAATAAAAAGTTCTAGAACTGGAAAATTATAACACTGAGCTCTGCTATAGTGTGTCGTGGCGGCTGTACTTTTATTATTCGAGACTCCAAGTTGCGCCAATGGTCGTCGATCGCTTCTGTTTACCTTTGAAGAGCAGGGAAAGGACATTTGTTATTAGTATCTTGGGCGCGCGATTTTACTGTTATTTCGCGCGTCTTTTTACGTATTCAAAGAAAATATTACTTAAATTTTGCATTAGATAGTTTTTAATGAATATTTATCTATGATTTTCGTTTTAATTTTCAGTTTTAATAAAAAGTTTCGTCCAGTAATCTCATTTTATTTTTGTTTTTAAGAAATAATTAAATCATAAGGATAAATGTAATTAAAGAACTCGGACACGTTCTTAAAATTGTACAACGGATGAAAACACAAATTTTCTACTTATGAAACTGTTAATAATACTAATAACATAAAGTATAAACTGATAATTATTAATTAAAATTTTTCCGAAATGGGGTAAATATGAATGCAACGCTTATTCTGTTTTCGTACCTTAGTGAATTCAACGACAATATTATGTTCGATAAGGTAAAGAACAAAAAAAAAAAGAAAAAAAACGAAACACTTTTTGCCTTGCACTTGCGATTACCAACGCTTCTCCTTTGCACTTTAATTAACGGATACTTTCAGCTGCATCTGTTATAAGACCAAAATTTGTGTGACGATACAATCTTCCATTCCATGTATCCAAAGTGTCAAGGAGCCTGTCGAAGCAGAGAAGGCGACGAAGCGCACAATTGCGAGTAAGATAACGCACTGGGAGAGCACTGTTGGAGAAATCAGCGACAGGTTCCAGAGTCCTGTGGTTTTCCAAACGCTAATAGCGCTCATTGGCCCATAGATTTCATTACAATGTAAATACAAATTGAGGCGGTCATTGGCTTGTATGTCGAGACGATTTTAAAAGCATCAAGATCAGAGTCGACTGGTGCTTGACGTTCATATAGTAATATAGATCGATTCTACCATATTCATTTATTGAGTATTAAAATCTCATAAGTTATTTATTAAAATGCTGTAATTTCGCATTACAGGTCAAATTGTTAAAAAATAATTTTCGAAAAATTATTTTTAAATGCAATGAAATATAAGGGAAAAGTTGAAAATTAAATAGTTTATAAAAATTGTTATATGATGAGGAAAATAGAGGCTGAAATTTTATTTTTTAAGAATGATTAGGAATTCTTCAATTTGATTTGATTTATAATATTAAAATATATATTTGTGACTTAAAAAAGTGTGTGTGATATAAAATTTAAAAATAACAATATTTCATACAAACGTAATGCACAAATTATTTTAATTTCTCTTTACAATATTTATACATAATGTAATTAATATTGATACTAGTAACATTGTTTGAAATACGTCAATAATATTTACTATTACTATGTCAGACAAGATTTTTTTTTCATATATTTTATACTATTTTTATGTAAACTTTCTATCGTAAGTAAAGCATTTCTATAAATTTTTATTCAATAACCTAATCATAGTATGCTAAAGTTAGGTTATGTTGTATCAAGTTAAGTTAATATGTTAATGAATAAATTGCTTTTGAAATTTTTAAGTGTATTTGAATGAAAATAAATATATTGAAATAAAAATATATTTTTTTATAAATTAGGAATCTCTCAAGTTTTATATTATTAGAAAGTTTTTATGCAAGAAATACGACAGCTCAGATTTCATTTTTGAAAAAAAATTATACCTTCAATTGAGTAGCTCAATAAATATTTTACACAGGATTTGATATCATCATTAGCAATAAAACTTGTAAAATAGTACATATGTACTATTACAGGGTAAGTACCAATAATTTTTAGTTTATTACTTTTGTCTTGCGACTTGCATCAGTTTTTATTCTTTTATTTTCAATTACTTCATTCATAAATGTGAAAAAAATAGTAAACATTACCATTGTGTCACCCATGATGCCTTTATGTCAATACAATAGCAAATGCTTAAGATTGACTTTCTTGACTTAATGTTCCGATAAAAAAACCTGATTTTATTCTAAACAAAATTTTTTTTATACTAAAAATTTATACAAAATTTATATTTTAGGATTATTAAATAAGTAATCTTTAATTTTAATTTTGGCGATATTTTAAATACTGATGTTTTTATTTAAAATGAGCTTGTTAATGCAAATTTTTAACAATGATTTTATGTAATCATTTATTATAATTGATTTTATATTTCAACTAGTTTACAAAACTAGACGCTAAAGTAATTTAAAAGCTCCTTAATAAAAACAATAATTTAAACATTAATATTTTAACAAATATTATCTATTTTGGGTTAAAAACTTTTTAAATTAAATTAAAATGATTTTAGTAATTCAGTATTATTTTTATTTTAACTTTTAAATAAAATGAAATATGAATATGTGACTTTAGAAAGGTATGAACAAATATGAGTCAAAGTCAATCTGTTGACCTAGATTTCGAGTGTGCTATATGCATTTCTGATATAAGTTATTTTATTTTCATGTATTACTCAATAATATAAACAAATAGTTGGTTAAAATTGTTTTAAAACAGTAATTATAATTGTGTAAATATTATAAATATTAAATAGTCAGGACCATAAGACATGAAACATAACCTTACTTTAAAGATGACACCTATTTTGTAACAAAATTGTAGTTTTTATCATTTTTAAATTTAAAATAACCAAAGCATTATCTCATTTACATACAGAAGATACTGTCAGGATTTGGCAAATAAAGTAAAAGTATTGGCAGTTTGCTCTAACTTTTTGTACTACTCACTTTCAACTTCATCCTCATCTGTAGGATTTGGTGCAGGTTTATTGCTGGAAGTAGAGCTGGTAGACATGTTCTTAGTCTCTGACTTTAGGCTTTTGGCCTTCGTCACCTGGCTACCAGATCTTGGACACTCTGATGCACTTATCATTCTTCGTCAAAGTTCCTTTTGTTTGATTGATTCAACTCTCTTACACTATCACTATTTTCATACACTCAAACATGCACTCTTAGCAAAAAAGTTTTGTCTCTGTACAAGAGTTTATACACCTAGTATATATAACTTATGTATGTACTGTTTAATATCACAGACTCGTTTTTTGTCGTGTTTTATAATATAATTCTATGTTCGAAAATCTTTGAACAAACGTTTATTTCGTCTGTCTCACTAGACATCTAATCTTACCGTAACCCTCTGCATATTGTAAAAGGAGCGAAAAACTGTATTAGCGTCAGTACGAGTCTGTACCGATGTCGTCAACAGAAACTATCGGCGTAAGGATAGTGTTGTTATCGACTTCACGTCGACTTTCTTGAACCTCCTGACTTAGCTCGTTTTAAACAAGAGGTGTAACGATGGGTGAGGCAACAGCCCTAATATTGAGGAAGCGAAAAAAAGTTGAGCCTCGAAGAAGTGTTTACGTGCTGCGCGCGGAACAGTAGAGCACTTACACTTTCGCACCTATAAGACTTGTATGTATGTTTATTTATACGTAGGCGCGTGCACACAGGGCCTGCTACGTGTGCGTGTGAGTGCAAAATAAAGGGTGTGAGAGAAAGGCAGTTAGCACATACACAGGATGGTGTAAAAGATGGTATAAAAGATGGTATAAAAGATGGTATAAAGCGCGTGCGGCTACAATGGGCGCACAACGAGCACGGCAAAGGGCCAGAAAATTCGATCGGGCTGTCTCTCTTCCTCTCGATGCAAATTATACGTGTGTATATCGAGAGAGAGAGAGAGAAGTCTCTCTAGTGCGGGTCGACTCAGCCGAAGTTCATCCTACTATTCACTAGAGGCTCGTCTTATCTTCCTTATTGCCCGCCTTGGCCTCTATCACGGTGTAATTCTGACAGAGGTTTCTCGATATGGTCCGGTGTATCCTCGTTGCTGCACATGTGTCCTCTGCGTTTGCATCCGCGCTCGCACTTAGTTGTATGCGCTTCCGTAGGCAAATGCACTATATACGCTGTTCCACACTGCTGCCTGCTGTTGCTGTTACTGCTGCTGCCCTATGCAAAAATAGAAAATGGCGTACACGGAGATGTGTATGCATGTGTGCGTACTCTCGTCTCTTCGATATTATTTTATACGCTCGAATATTGTTTTCCTTTGCTCCTTCTGCGGACGATTTGCCCTCACACTCTGAAAAAGATTGCTTTTCCGCTTGACGCGTACATTACTCTCGTTTTTCTCCGGTGGTCACTCCTTCCCTCTCTCTCGCATATTCTTTGGGCCACCTGGTCACTGTTGGTCACTGTCTCAAAACAGCCCTGTGTCCTGGTTGTGTGCTAGTCTTGCTTTTTTATTGGTTTAACGGTCTCTATCTTTTATGTACTTTTTCTTCATGCGTCTGATGGATTGAAAATATTTATGTTTATAATATAACAATTTTGTGGTTACTAAAATTTGGGGTTTCCTCCTTTCTCGAGGTTCTTTGTGTATATCTATGTATTTGCCTGTTTTCTCAAGTATGCATACCCGCAGCACGTATTTGTGTTAATGATCCGATTCATTCTTTGCAGATTTTCTTGGATATTGTTTATTACAGGTGCTCTTCATGTGCGTAAAAGCGAAATCCTAAATGCTGTAATTCTACACACACTTTCCTAGATCCTTGAGTTCCGCTGACCTGAGTCCTGCTCTCCTGAGCCGTCAGAACGTGCAAAAGTACGCGCGCGCACTTCTGAATTATGATTCTGTCTCTTTCGTCCAGTGGCTCTTCTCTAATTGGTTTCTCTAGAAATATGGTCGAATTACGCTCCTATCCTTGATCTTCTTAATTCCTCGTAGATTTTACTTGCGCACTCAGAAAGAGAAAGAGAAAGAGAGATTAACAAAGAACTAAAAATGAGAACTGATATAACGCCTTTCGATCTTCATTATTATAGAGTCGGCTTTATAATTCATTCCTAGAAATTTTATTAAATTATTTTTTATATCTAACGCTGGCATGAAATAATTAGCATTACTTTTAAAGATTATGTGCCGTCATGTATCTTAAATTCATTGTACTGGTAACCCGCATGACATAGTTTTATCCAATCACACAATTCCTTTAAAAAAATTTAAGAACAGTGAAATTTGGCAACTATGCTTTTGGTACGGATGGAAGATTAATACATTTACTAATCTTTTGTGCAATGCAGTTAAATTTTAAGCAAAAAGATAACGTAAAGGTTTGAATGTATAATAGATTCATAGGTTTTTACTTAAAAAAAAAAGGTTCTAAAATATCCGTCACGCAGGTCCCAATCTCAACCTACAACATTCTATCAAGTACTAGTAAAATCCAAGGATCCTGTGTTTGGCACTCGGTGTCATTACAAGATGTGTCCGCTAACGGCAAACAAGCTGCGTCTGCATTACAATGATGTCAGAAAACCAACACTTTTCGCGCCTGCGCAGAGCGACTCTGCACTGGTAGGCGGAGAGCTCGCGCGCAGTTTGAAGCGGCTTACGCGGGCCGGGGCGAAGAGGTAAATAGGGAATACGCGTCTTCGCACGAGATGCTTAAAAATTCTTTATTAACATTTTTTATGAAAATAAATATTATTTTTGGATAAATTGGTTTTTTACAATATCAATTAAGATTTGTTATAGATATTTATACATCTTTTATAATTACGTGAGTAATAAAATTCGTTAATAAGTCAGCAAAGTCAAAGTTTCTGTTGTTAAATAAATTGTAAATAATGTATTATGCATATATATTATATATAATGCATATATACATATATATTATACATATTGATTATGATAATTAAAACTATTTTAACGATACAATAAATATAGGGGATGTACCAAAGAAGAAAAGAATATACTAATATGTATTATTAAAGTGTTGTATATTATAGTCTTCACTCTTTTAGTTATTTAACTGCAATTTATTATTAATTTTTGGTTTAGCTGTGTTAAAATACCTGAAAGAGTTAAATAATACGCGCCATGATATCTACCGCAATGATGGCGTAAAAAATATATCAAGATAGATTTATTGTTCTGATCATTTTAAATCATTAATTAATAATTATTATTCAGTCATCACTACTATTTTATATTATCTCAGACTGATTTCTTTTTTTAGTAACAAGTAAAAGTCATATGATCTAAGCTTATCATAGATTATTAGTAATTATTATGTAACTTAATGAAAACTTAAATCTGTATATTATATTTGACGTTTAAGCTTAATTAACATTGGAATATATCGTAAATTATTGAGTGAAAAAATACATTTATTCTACATATTTTGAAAATTAATAAGACACATAGCGGATATAACCAAATCAATAAATCTGGATTCAATTAAATAAAGTTTTATTTACATCTACATTTTATACCTAATACTTATAACTATTATGCAAGTTAAACAGGAATACTATTAAATCATAAATTAAATTATGAATTATTCAAATTGAAATAAACTTATATTCGAATAAATTTTTGAACTTATATTGAAACAGGGAGATCCGGGAGAAATATATCTCCGACTGGACCGTGTACAATGTGAGTGTCACGAAAGGTGTCACTCACTTATACGTATAAGCTATGGGGCCCCCTGCGTAGCACGACAGCTGGGTAATCGCCCAACTGATGAGTTGTACTCACAACTCCCGGGGATGCGGCGTGTTTCCTTGAACCGCTTGTTCCGTCGAAAATTAGAAAAAGGACGAGGGAGATCGGGAATGCCGGTTCGCGCCACCGACGTGGTAAATAAATAAAAATTTATTGGCCTCGTGCCATCAACTCAAAATACCTTTATTTATTATCAACAAACATCGGCGACTGTGAGTCCTAGATTCACAAAGGGACTGTGAGTGCACGGATTGCCCAGCCGCCTCTCTGTCTGCTGTAAGATTCACGGCGACAATTTTATAAAGAATACATTCAAAGACTAAGTTCAGCGAGCTAAGCTGATCTTCGGTCTCTTTTTCGAAATAAAAAGTTTTCTTTTTATTTCTCGGAATCCGTCCCCAACCATGGACACTTTTCTTCAGAAGAGAAGTGTAGATTTTTCTTTTCATCAATGCGTCCTTCAGTAAGGGGGGCCATGGCTTGAGCGAGAGGACGAGCCCTTTCACGGATACATACTCAACCATCGGGGATCGGTGATGTCTTTGACCAGACCGAGAGTCGCACGGAAGGCGAACCATTGGGAGGACCAGGGCTTCGGGACCGGTTCATCCCAGTCGATTTTTGCCCCCCAGATATCCAGAATGATCATCTTTGCGACGACGGCGACGGGGGCGATCCAGCCAGCAAGGTCGAAGATTCGGGCAAGTTCGGAGAGGGTTCCCCGCTAGGTGATCAAACAGTTGGGAGTGGACCACGGCGGTGAAAACCTGAAGCAGTCCTTGAGAAGATTCTACGCTACCCCCAATTCGTTGACGTACCCATCCGTGGTCAGCTACAGCCAGGTTGGTCGGAGTAGATTGACCGGTGGTAAGTCGTCGAATAGCGTCGGGTGGTTGAATACTCACTTCCAAAGCTTGAATGCGCCATCTCCGAGCAGCTGGATCACTTGGTCTCAAAGGCGGAGAGCTGCGGGGAGACCGTCACCTTCGCTGAGGAGGTCGTCGACGTATTGCTCTCCGTCGATGTCACGCACGGCCTTAGCGAGAGGGCCTCCTTCATCGACGCAGAGCTGCTTGAGGGTCTAAAGGGTCAGGTAAGGGGCGCAAGCTTCCCTGTAGGTCACGGTCTCTAAGACAAAATGCTAAACGGGTTGATCAGCGAACGGGCTCCAAAGGATGTGATTGGAGACGAGATTGGGCTGGATCGAATCGGATTTGATGGAACATCATCTTGATATCCGCGCAGAACACAAAGCGATGACTCTGACGGGGTTAACAGACGCATGTGCCCTAGCCGGGCGTATACGGAGAGAAGAGTCCACTAAAAATAAAGGTTCTATGTGTAGAACCTCAATATACACTGCTACAGCATCGGTAAACCAGATTGCGAGCCATCTATAATATAAGTGTTAGAACTTATAGTTTAGGTACTACTCGCAGCACTCCAGATTTTAGTACTTAGTGTGTAAAATGTCAAAACTTAGAATGGCTGTACACAGTTCTAGAATCTGAAATCGACCTTCTAAAGTATAGGCATGCTACATCTAGTGTAGTAAAAAATTGACGTGATCGAATTGAATTGAATTCCATTGCATACGATAATGCGTGGACTCGAGGGCCCGGGCAGCCGACGGCAGACTGTCTCCAAGGAGGGAAAGAGACCCAGGCTTGACGGGCAACGGCACATCAAGAGGCGTTCTCATTCATTTTCAGTCCGATAGCATCGACTGAGGGCCGGAATGTCCTCAAGTGCCAGGAAGCGCTGCAGGAGGCTAATCAGGCATTGGTGACCGTAGACATCCTCCGGCTCCAACGCTGAAATACAGGACGAGACGATCCGGTAGTCCGTGAGCTGCGGACGACGGGAGATGAAGTCGGTCAGGGTCCACCCGAAGATGGTCTGCTGGGCGAGAAGCGGACCGATTTATATGAAGCTCGGCACAAGAGGCGGCCATATACATCTGCGCTGAAGATGATGTCGACGCCACGAGGTCGAGTGAAGTCTTGATCGATTGCTAGATCTTGTGGATTGCTAGAGGGCGGATGGATGAACAGCGTAGTACGGAGTCGAACCAGGTCTGCAGGGGGATCGGCCACGACAGCGACGTCAAGGGTGACATGCTCTAGCCGGTGTCCCAGTCGACGGGTCAGGCTGATGTGTGCAAGGGTGGCCTCGGAGCAGGGATGCAAGCGAGAAACCTTGGGCGGAATGCCCGAGGAGATCGGAGGGCCGGCCCGTTTCGATGAGGCTGGGGCTCCTTCATAAAGCAAGGTGTGATGACCTCCATGGCAGGTCCTACAGAGAGAAGAAGACGGGCACGTCGACGCTGACTGGTTGGTTCTCAGGTAGTTGAAACACAGCCTCTGCTCAACGGCGAAGCGTTGGCGAGCCGTTGGAGCCATGGAGCGGTACTGATCGCAATGACCCAGGTAGTGCATCTGATCGCACGTCGGACAGGGGCCCGACGAGTCTAGGATTGAAGCATGCGCCCGCGGGGCGTGTGGATGTCCAGGCGTGGCCGTTATTGGCGCCTGTCGGATCCTGATGTTCTGCGTCGGACCCGGCGAACAAAGGAAGTCGGTTCGGTGCGGCTAGACTTATCCGTGCAGTAGGAGTGCTGAATCCATAGAGAACTGAACATGCAGGGAGAGAGTAGTGCGGTGCTTTGCGCAGGGACGAAAAGTCTTGGTTTTCTGGTATCACTGCTGTGTTATACCTCTATCCAACGGCCGATCAACATTATAAAGATGTACTTTTACTCATCGCGCACTTGCACTCATGTTTGGTTGCCTAAGCATATGCATAACTTCAATGGAAATTGTGGTTGGAGCTTCCTCCTTAGTAGGTGAAACCAGTGAATTATACCTATGCGGTTGTAAATACAGGGTAGAAGATCCGCACACTTGTTGTCACCAGGTGTGACCTTAATTTGACAATTTTCCATGTCGAGTTATATAGATCATTTCACACATCGGCAAAGCTCGAGGCTTTGATTAGAGGTTCAATTAGCTCGTGTTCAATCCTCCGAGGCCTTCATTGTATCTCCGCGAAGACATAAAGAAGTATCGACCTCGCACTTTGTCTCAGCCGGACAATCTTTTCTTCAGAATAGCAATTGTAAGAACACTTAAGGCTTTTCGACTTTCGGCAATGCACGAATTCAAGATTCCTACGCCAATCTATCTGAATTTTCAATATTTTGGTATATAATAAATGTTTTGGCTCTTTGCTAACAAGATTTATTTTCTATGTTTTAAACGAAATATTAGAATCAAGATTTATGAACAATGTAACTTAGAGCTTATTTTTTATGTATTTTATGCAAGATGTTAATGTCACATGACATTACAGAAGTTTGCAAATAAATTGTTTATCATATGAAAAACGATTATTTTTTAATAGTTTAATACTTCGGCCATGAAGTATTCTACTTCAAAAATTATTCTTGTTATTTTTATTAAAATCTTTGAATGTGTAGAATATTGAATTCATATCATAATTATTACCTACTTCAAAATTGAAGTGTAAAAGTGAAAAAGTTTGTAATAAGACTAAATAATTTAAAATTTAGAAAATGCCAGTAATAAAAATAGGATCAAACAATGATATATTAAATTTGATCATAAATTTAAATTCTTCATACTTATTTAAAGTTGTAATAACAAATTTTAACTCTAACTAAAAATTTTACATAACCATGTAAAATTTAACTATAATTTCATAAGTAGCAATTCAATAAAACATGTTTTTAGGGCAACACATTTTTTAAATTTGTTATAGATGTGAATACTGAATTAATTTTGAACCGCAATATGATACAAGATAATAATTAATTTCTAAAGAGATTAATCTTATTGATAATGTTACATATAAAATACACGCATGTAATACAAATCAATCTTAGATTTATTTAATAAATTTAATTACATACGCAATTTGAAGCATTATATCGAAAATGCAGCCTTATAATTCAAGATTTTTGTCTACTAAAAATATTTTTGTCATATTTACAATTTATTATTTACTAGATATGACAATAGTCAATCCTTGGTAAGTTATTTGATGAATTCACCTACTTTTTAAAAATGATAAGTAAGTAACTGATAAAAGTAATATAAGTTAAAAGTATTTTATTATGCAAAAAAGGTTTATTATGCATAACTAAAATATTTAAAAAATTTCAGAAAATTTTTTCTTTATAACTAGGAAGAATGGAATGGATATTTTGTTGCTAAAAATACAAAATGGATTTCCCAATGTAAAATTACATCTTTAAAAATGTGCGATTGGCAGTTTATACTTGTATTATATTTTAGTGGTTGATAATTCATCCATATAAATGTATGGGATTTGAAGTGAATATTTATATTTTTAAAAGCTTTTCCTTGTACATCTAATACAAATTTAGATTGCTAATAAGTAGTTTCATAATTTAGATTTTATAAGATCGGGTATTAAAAAATGAACTTATTTTCTAAATAAAAATTAATCAAAATGCTTTTGATCTTATACTATCACAAGCAAAATGAAACAAGAGGACAAAAGCTTTCCACTAAGAATTCTAAAAATAAAAGCTTAGTGTTTTTCTTTTAAATGCCTTTTTTCTAATGAATATGAGATAAAATAATAAAGATAATATTTTAAGTTGCATCATTTGTAGACAATTGCAACGAATTAACAGAATGTCGTCTTTCTTGTTGTTGTGACTTGATCCATTGTCTGTGTTCGCACAAATAAGGATATAAGGGTACAACCATTACACTAATATCATCAACTGATGCCATTAACAGTTTTTCATCATCACCACTTTCGTGCGTTTCAGTTTTAAGTCTCCATATTCGCCCGTCTAGTCTTCCTCTAGCGGCTTGAACTAGTTCTTGTGCACCCATTGTTAATCTGCATATAAAAAGGAATTAGTCTATTCAATGGATTTTTGATACAATATTTGGTCTTTTTTTAATAATTAAAAGTTATACAGTTTAATATGCAATTTAATTGTTTTACTAATTTATCTAATGTATGTATATAATAGATTCCAATGAATAAATTTGTAAAAGATTATTGGATATAATGAAATTAAAAGAAGAAAATTTTAATATTTTATGGTAATATAATAAACTGTTTAATGTTAAGAAGTAAAGAAGTACCTGTACTCCAAAGAAGGATTTTCTGGTGCAAGAATTTTTCTAAGAATATTTGCTGCCGTTTTGTCAGAAACGACATCCCACAATCCATCAGTTGCCATGATAATGCAATCTCTTTCATTGAGATTACATTCTTCTAAATCTAATGACTTCACCTCTGGTTGAGATGATAAAAATGGTTTTATGTTAACACCTGTATTGGTAGCTTTTAGTCCATGATCTCCAAAGCCTCGAGTCACTCCTATGGTTCCCATAACTCGACTCTTAAAAGTTTAATTTTCTAGTTTATTGAATCTTGATGTATAAAACACTTATTCCAAAATGAACTAAGGTGTACTAATAAAAACAGGATACTAGGATATTTCATGTAATTTATAAAAAGAAACTTACTCGTTTACCCTGACCAGAAACAAGAGGTAGCCTTAAATCAGGATGAGATAAAACCTTATAAGCCCAACCAGTCATATATGGTTCTCTATATAAAACCATTGAACCTAAATCTCTTTGTAATGGTCTTTTTTTAAATTCTAATGATGTAAAATGACCTTTTAAAAGTTCAGTACTTTTTAAATATCCCAAAGCTCGTACTCGGCTTGATTCAGAATCTGGAGTATGATCTCTAGTAAGTGCTCTTTCTTCATTTCCCAAAACAAGAATAGTTCTGAAAAATAAATGCATTTTAATTTTTAAAAAATAAATTCTATAATGAATTAGTTAAAACCAATTATTTAAGTTAATCAACAAACCTAGAATCTCCAGCCCCAGCTGCATAAAGTTTACCATTCAAAAATAAAACAGTTAAGGATGTACATCCACCTCCTCCTTTTTGTGCTTGGTGCTCCACCATTTGATCCATTTCTCTGTAAGCAAGTTCAATAGCTCCTATAATCAAATCTTTACTTTTTATCAAATCTATTTCATTATCTTCAACTATTAGTAAATCTCCTGGTATTGCCATTAACCTTTCCTAAAAATACATTTATTTGAATTATTTACAAATTCTATTTTTTTGTTAATTTTACTTGATATTCTATATTATTCATGTTTATTTATAAAATAATTTTATAGTATTTTCTTACTAAAATTATTCTATGAAGATGTAATCTCGCTGTTAGAGCGACTTGATAACCAGCATGGCCATCAAACATTGAAAACATAACATAAGGTATGCTTATATTTGAATCAATTAATTTTAAATCCCCTCTCATAGCTGTGGCTTGATCTTCATTCCATGTACTTTTTCCAGCATTAATACATTCAGCATAACCAGCACACCATGGTAATCTACTAAGATCTCTAGGTACAATTATAGGCCTAACTTTATGATCTGCGCTCACCTGTTAAAAAATATATATGTAAACTCAATTGTTTCAAATTATATATAACATTAATAGTACATAAATTTTATGTAAAGTATGAAATAAACTCCTTAACAATTATTTTATAATCATATTTAAATAAATTTGATGTATTAGCAATAGATACCAATAATTTTGAAAAAAGATCATAGAGACATAATTTTACCTGAGTTTCTTCATTTGTTAGACCAAGAAAGCTTGGTCTACTATATGGTTTCGTCTCAACCATAATTGGTACATTGGAATTTATTAGATTATTGATAGATTCATTATCTGAATCATTAGAATACTGTAAATCTACTTCACTTACACCCACTACATTTAGTAAAGCTGATTTGAATCTTCCCAACATTTTATTGTTGTATTTTATAAACTTATTTAACACTATTCTATTATTAAATAAGTAATGTTGCCCTTCTTTGAGATCTCTATTATTTCTTTCAATAAGTAAAATTTGATTATGGAATGTTGATTGTTTAGTATTTCTAATTAATCTAATTAATTAATTTATATCACATGACTTATCTGTAAAAAATAACAAAAACTTGTTTGTTTTACAAATTATTTTAAAATAATTTTATTGTGATATATTGAGTAGGTTTGTGAAAATATTTGAGATATTTTAAAAAGAAATAATTTTATTTAAAGCTTATTTGGTATAAAAAATCAAATTAGATATTAAATTAAACAATATTGTTTCTTTATTGAGGAAAATTATTTTATGCAGTAGAATATTGGATAATTTACAAACCTTTAATAAATGCACTAATAATTTGTATTTCAAAATGCTGTTTAAAATGCTTTGTGAGTGAAATTAATTTAATAGTTTTAACTGTCAATTATCACATAATCTAGAAATTTCACAATTGTCCGTTCGCACGTGACAATTTCCTTTATCATGAGTAAATGTAATTTTAATTTACGTTGAAATCACGATATTGAGAAAAAAATTCGACATTTCTGCAACATGAAGAAAGATAACGCGAACTAGAAAATAATCAGCCATACACAGTTCGAGGTTAGGTACGACTTGACGTCTACTCATACAAACGCAAACAAAAATAGATAGAAGCAAATTGCTGCACCGTCGCGGCACCTTTCTTTTCCATTTCTTGCATCACATACATACTACATAAGGTGTACTTATGACTTAGGCTGCACAGACTTCCAGCTCTGCTTCTAGCTTCCTTCCATTCCCGTTCTTATATACTTATACCAGTTTATACTAACTTTGCTCCAAATAAAAGCATAAGATAAAGTAAAATAAACATGAAAAGTTGATAAGCAGTTGTTTAGCTTTAAAAACATTCTAACTTCGACTAACCAAATATTAAAACTAGTATTATGGTTACTTTCTCAAAAATATCGTTTAGATTAATATCATGAACTGTAAAAGAATTTGTTAATAATACAAGTTTTATTGAATACCGATATGTCTCTTAATAGAAAAAAAATGAAAAGATCCAGGACATCAAGTGAGGTTTGTTAAACTTTCTTGATCAAGTCACATTTTATCTTTTTTCTCCAAGCTAAATAAATAACTCAAAGAAGCAATCGTTTCTAAATGTATGTTTATGATAGGTTATATATTATTTGATAAAATATATAGTTTAATTATCACTTTAGGAATCTAGTAGTAGCTCTATGAGCTCTTCACAAACTGCTTCTTCTGATGAAGAAACAGATGCAAAAGATATGAAACCAATTAAAGAATATTTGGTAAATAGGAAAGAACTTGCATCCCAACTTTTTAAATCTGTAAAGGCTGAGAAAATTCGTATGATGCTTCCACAATTATTAAAGGTTGTGTAAATTTGCATTATTTATAAACGATTATTAAAACAAATTATCTTTTAATTTTTAGTTTGTTTTAGAAAGTTGAATTAAGTGAGTTAGAAGAATTATGCGTTTCTGAATTGAGTGGTATGTCTAAAGCAAGAATAATGTGTATTATCAATGGACAAGAAATGTTACAATCTTCAGATACAGATGACAGTGATGATTCAGGTAAAATTATTTAATATTAATTTTTTCATTGTACTTAAATTGTATAAAAGTTTAAATAATAAATATTAATTTTTAGGCCCATCTCTTGAAATTATTTCTGACACAGAGTGGTTAAGTGATGTTGAAACTAATATAAAATTAGAAGGTTCAAATACACAGAATAATAAAAATAGCAGTAAATTAAAAAAATCCCAAAACCTGAAAAAACAAGATCTAAAATCTAAAATGAAGCTTATGGAAAAGCAAAAATTAGGAAAAGATAACAAGTCAAGTGTTAAAGTAAAATTAGAGAAAACAAAAATAGAAACTAAAGAAAAAATAAAAGAAAAGGAAGGAGAAAGTCTCTTAGATCTTTTGGAACTTGAAATGAGAGCAAGGGCTATAAGAGCTTTGATACGTAAAGAAGAAGATACCTCATCCAATTCAAAATATAAAAATGTGCAGTCTAATAATTTTAGTAATATAGCTTCTGGATCAGGAACTTCTAATGATAAAAATGTTAAAGTAAGACAGGCCAATCTCAAGGAACAACTTGAAAAAATTGATGTTTTAATGAAACATGGAGATGATGAGGATGTTTTTGTTGTTATTCAACCAGCTCCTACAATAGAATTATTGTCCAGTGAAAGTGAAGCTGATGATAATTCTAAAAGAGTGAATCAGAAGTTTGTGAATGAACGGAAATCTGAAGATGAACAAGGATTAGAAAAAGAAAAACTTATTAAAAATAAAGAGTCAGATAAAGGTAAAGAAATTATTTTAAACAAGGAAAAAGACAATATTCTAAAAGATACAAATAAAAGCAAAGATGCAAAAAAAGAGAAAGATACAAATAATGAAAATTCTAAAAATGGAATTGAAAAGACAAAAGAAAATTTACATACAAAATATAATTTACCAATAAGTGTAATAGAAAGTACTGTTAATGATAATACAGAAACTTTACAGAAATCATATGATAATGTTGATCTCGAAGAGGGTGAAATAGTTGATAATGATGATGAAGCAGTTGAACATGAAAATATAGCAGTTACTGATACATTTTCTTCTGTAATAAATAAAATTAAAAAAGTGAAAAAGAATTTGAATATTCGAACTAGAAAAATGATGAAAGAAAATAATGATGCAATCATAAAATCAAATATTCAAGATTCAGTTAATGAATTATATAAATGTGATATCCACACAAATCAGAAAGAAAAAGAAAAAGATGCCAATAATGTACTGGAATCAATAGAGATAAATGAATCTTCTAAAACTAAAATCGACTCCGAAAAAATTCTAAAAGTAAACTCAAAGGAAATTACTTGTAATCCTAGTCTTGATATGTTTGATGAAAAATCATTGGATATAGAAGAAATAATCAATTTGGATGATTATCCTGATGATATGGATGATATGGAATTGAATGAAAATAATAAAGAAAAACAAGAAGATGATAAAGTTGTAACTACAAATAACATAGGAAACGTTAAAATGTCATTTAATTCTGAAACTTGGGCAACCCGTTATTATCAACAAGACCATGTTCAGAATGTAATTAAGGAATCAAAAATACAGTCAGAAATACGTAAACGTTTACGAGAAAGGCAGCGTCAAAAAAAAATGAATCAGCTTCCTAAAGTAAAGGATCACATGATATCCCAATCTAGCCCTGAACCTTTAATTGTAAAATCGACTGGTTCGGTTGAAGAATATCTAGCTTTAAAAGGTATTTCTAATGATACAAGTAACAGTGGATCTCAAGAAAATACTGAAAGTTGTGATTCTTTAAATTTAACAAAGAAAAATGATTCATTATTGACTAATAATCTGAATTCTACTATAGAAAAACAGAAATCACTTTTGAACATTAGTGAAAGTCCAGAAAAGAGTCTCACATCCTCCCATGTATATGAAAATAGCGAAAAGCAAGTGACTATTCCAAAAAAGCCTAAGTTATTTGATCACACAAAAGATATTGATGTAAATACACCAGTAGAAGATAACTTGCAAATTAAATTGCCCCAAATACATAATCCTAAACAACAAAATTCTTTGATAAACAGCGAAAATGCTGTTTTAAGCAATGTCGATTCAATATCAATTAATCAGTCAGTAATTTTAAGCACGGAATTAAATAAAGTTGAACATTCCCATACTAAAATAGACTTTTTACCATTAAGAGGGGACATGCTGTTACCAAAAAGTGATTCAAGTGATGATGATGGTGTCATTGTGAGAATAGATAATATGGGTGAAAGCAAATTATGTTTAGAGCAACCGAAAGAAATAGAAAATGAGCAAAAAGGACAAAAGATTATAAGCAATATCAAATCTTACGATTTGCAACCAGACTGACAAATTTTTTGATGCAAGCAAATACGCATTAGTTAGTTTTATATTATTTTCAGATGTTAATAAAATCGATTTTCAAATACACGTGTACGTTAATACAATATTATATATTTTATATTGTTGGTATATTATTTACTGTCTGTAAATTTCACAATTGAACTTGGTTTTTATGACAGCTGCCATTGCTTTCTCAATTTGTTGTCTCACATGTTCCACAATAGTATTATCCCAAGCTTTTAAAAACCACTTCATTATAATATTCGTCACAAAACTTAATCGGCCGCATGTATAACTATTGGAATATCCTACATTTTCCATTGTTAATTTCTTTAGATTCGTATGACACTGATTAGACGTAAAGTCCATTTCGATAATTGCGGCAAATGAAGTGTCTTGCACATCGGCACAAACTTTATGCGAAAATAACTGAAATCGAACCTGTAATACAAAAATGATTTTAAATTATAACTATTCTTCAAAATTTAAACAAGAATGAGACATTATAACGAAATTTACTGCTTTATATTTGTCGTATTGAACGTGTCCCTTTGGAATTTTAAACGTAAATGAGAATGTTTTTGGATTTTCATTTGGTAATGAACCTCGAACAAGTACATTTTGATCTCTTATAAGATGATTGATCCCTCTAAAAATAAATTTTAACGATAAATTAATCTGTGTCTAATTTAATTCATTACATAGCATGAAGGGACTTATGCATTAAGGTGACATTTGTGTTGCTTTTGTGTTAAGCAATAATTTACACTTAATCTCAATTACCAAGTAATATATAGTTACAAACACATTTAAATTGTTGTAATTAGAAAATTTAACCGTATAGTTAAGTTATATTATCGAGTAGCGTCACATTTGTGCACTGTACGTAGCTAATTTCTTTAGTAATAAACATAAGCAATATCTTACTCGAGAGAACCTTTACTAGCGTGAGAAACAAGATGTTTAATATCCGGTAGCAGAATTTTCCCATCATTTTCGTTTTGGAATTTAGCCATTGTCATTCTGAGTATTGTCTCTGCTATTTCAACGTAATTGATCTAAAGAGAAAATAGTATCAATGTAATTGAATTATTATACTTATGATATTAATTTTACCGATTTTTTTCTCGGGTCATCGAGTGTCGCGTGTTCGAGTGATGGACTTGGATTACTTCCACGCCGTGGTGGTATCATTTTTGGAAAACTGTCGGTGATTGAGCGTGAATCAATTGACATAGGTCCAAAGTCCCGAGGTGCATCTCTTGCTTTACTCTGATCTTTTTCAGTAGTTGGACTCAAATACGAGCAAAGTTGTGAGACGAGGCAATCTTCAACGACTTCAAAAATCGCCGAATCCAGCTTCGATAGCTGTTCATTTTTAAATCTGCCTCATAGAATGATATTTTTGTAGAATTTTATTTTTATTATTATAATTAGGAGACAGTTATATACCTTTTATATTGGTCTAATACGAAAAATGCACAGTCATCCAAATCTCGGGAGTCATGAATAAAATTTTGCTATGTTGATTTAAGGGGATTAAATCAGTTAAAATTATGATATGAGAAGCTTCGCTATAAAATTAGTAGTCTTGCGATTTACTAATTATATATATGTATAAGTACATTATATAAGTAAAAACACCTTTTTTGTTTATGTATCAGTAGGGTTTCTTTTATATGTAATCTTTTATATTAAAAAATGAATCATTTTTTATTATTATAAGAAGTAATTTAGATAAGGTCTTACTTTTATATTTCCAACTCCAAGAACATCAATGCCATTAATTTGTTTCGTACCTTCTTCAAACACATCTAAAATTTATTTAAAAAATACGGTAATACATTTTTGATAAAGTTTCTTTCTCAGCTATTTAACGTGATATTAACTTACCTGTGGTTAAGATTTCTGAATTATTAATATATAAGTTGACAGAAGGTGTGTTTGGATATGAGTAAACTTTTAAATTATCTCGGTCATATTTAAAATATATTTTTGGAGATATAATGTTTTGTGTAATATTTTCACTATCAACGTAAGTCAAACTAGGTTTGGAACAATCTGAAATAAATGCATATAATAATATAAAAAATATACAGTAATTATAAAATGTTTGAATTATTTAATAATGAAGGAGTAAGTTAAATCAAAATTTAAAAAAAATTTAAACTAATATTATATTATCAATTTATAAATCTTAGGCTTTAATTTATAATTTTGTGGTATGTGCTAAATTTTCATTTTTAAAAATTATATTTATTATACAATATTATAGCTAATTTTTAATATTATCAATTTCAATATCCATTTGGAAAAAAAATTTGTGTATAAAGAATATTCTTCAAGCTTTACAAGAATATACAGTTATTTGACATTTATTTAAATGAGAAAGTACAATTGGTAATAATTTTTAATCGTATATGATATATAATTATAAATAATTATTACATAAATACAAATATTTTCGTATAAATTATAATTTGTCACAAAAATATTTTTATTGTTTTTTAACACATTTTTATTTAAAAAATTCATAAACCAGAGTATTCGTAAAAGAATTATTTATAAAAATTTTTTATTAAAGTAAACATTACAATGATTATGTTTAATTAAAAACGTTCTGATATAATATCGTAATGATACAATTTATAACTTCATAGCATATTTAAGAGTTTGTTAGTAATTTTTTATAATTAAATTTAATTATAATATTTTAATTTCATTGGACTAAATTATTGTTCCAAATGTCTTACAATATCTCGTCTACAATCTACAGCATTTCTTAATTCTAACGAAGAAGAATACATGTAATAGTTAAATATAATTACTTACTTATTAAATCTTTTCCATATGATGTAGAAAATATTGATAAAACCATGAAGATTAGACAAAAAATTGGCATTCTTCTCTTGTTCATTGTTGCTGCGTGTTAAACTACTCTGTGTTCAATGGAGAAGCGATTTCATACTATTATTTCAATTTTTCAAAATTTCCGCTACTTATATTCATTTTTATTTGATACTTTTTAATCTCATCAAGGCTATTAATTATCGATTCGCGTCATGTATATGTGTTAAAATCTAATATGTCGATTAGTATAAGCAAGTGTTAAAATGATGTAATGCTTTTATACACATATAGAAGTATACATTTATACTGTCGTACATACTATTATTTTTTTCATTCATATAGATATTTCAAATTATAAAAACGAATTATTAATTATGTTTGGTATCATAAGATAAATATGGAAATTATACATCTATTTAGTTTCACATCTATATTTAAAAGCTGCTACATAGAAGAACCTTGTATTACTTTGAATTTATATGTATTGACATGCTTTTAAGGTAATTTTAAAAGTGATTACATTGATAGAAAGTTATTGTTTTACTAGTTAATACCAATTTCGAATGTTCGATAACTTAGTTTGTATCTGCATTTTCTTATAAATTATAACTTAATATAATATGATTATTACAATATTGCTTTGGTCATTCCTAATGTCGTTTAAATGGTTTGAATACCATTTCGATATAATAACAATAAGTTTTATGAATCATAACGTAAATAACTTTTTTTATATTCTAAATATCATAATAACTGCTAAAGCAAATATTACATTAAAATATGAATTAATAAAAAATTATTTTTATAAAGCACCAAAGCCTTTTATATGTTAATTATATTTATTAAATACAATTAAATTCATTATACATACATTGCTATACATATCAATAAAAATTACTATTAAGGAAGATAAACTTGAAAAATATAAAAAATGTACGAGTATATTGTACACATTTATAGAGTATTATTTTGTTACATACGCAATAGTAGCCTAGTGCAATATACAAATAATTATATAATATTGTTTAATGAAAGGAAGTTTTTCAGTTTTGAAATTAAATTCTTTGTACGAAAAGTTGTAAAAATATATGAAATTGATTGGAAAATTCGCGTAATTAAATTTATCTCTTAAATAATCTTTTCTATTGGCGATTTGATCTTGCTACTTCCTCTCTCAATTTTGTATTTGAGATTCTATTACTTCAGAACTTTGAAAACAATATAAATAATGGTTGAGTAGTATATATAAATGACATGTACTCAACTTTTATATTTTTTTGAGTTCATTGTATTTCTAATTTTAATAATGATATTTTATTAGGATTAAAATACAGTCTTTATTATTATATAGTACTCTGTTTAGTATTAATACATTGTATTTCTGAATTTTTAATTTGCCTCAAGAAATAAGGGTTCTGTACAGTTAATAAAATTTATGACTCTAAAATAACTGTTTTTATCAAAATGATAGATAAAAATATTACACAGTTTTCACATAATCTTTACAATATAAATAATTTTTGAAAATATCATATACTGCACATATTTTTATGTATGCATTGAATCAAAAGTAAACGGTATAAGAAAATTATAAAATTAAACCTAAAAATATGTAATTACACGTACATATTTTATAAAGAATATATCTTATGGTCATTAATACATAAAAAAATACAAAAATTAATATTATATCAAACTTCAGCCTATGTACATACGTACATAGTAAGGTAATAACACAATTGGCAATAGATTTTTCATTTCTAATTTGAAACCTGATTATAATTTATATTTTTTTCAAAATCTGAAAAGTTTTAGACATCTTTTATGCACTAAATTAAAGTCTATACCGTTCACAATCAAATTGGTCGAGAGTTTGATCTATTAGCCCCATCAATTTACTTTTGATTTTTTCTATGATTTCATTCTGCCACTTCTTCGTTATCCAAGATACAAGTTTAGACAGAAGATCGTTTAGTGGGCTGAGGCCAGTCAATCTTATCTGTATCTTTCCTAGATCAAGCACTTGTAGATTTTGCAAGACCGCACGACAAGGTTTTTGATTATAATCAACTACAACTGTAGCAGCCATTGATACACCGTCGACATTTGCCGATAATTCACCATTGACCTTTATAATACCATACCTAAGCTATAGAAAAGTATCACATTAAGCTATAGAGATATTTTTAATTTTTGGGCATCAAATATTCTACATCTTACATATTTACCTTGTAATTTTGATACTTTAAACTTGTTCTACCTAAACCGAATCCACATGATCCGATGAACTTTTTGCCTGTGTGAGATAAATTGGCATTTTGTGTTCTTGAAAGTGTAGTTAGATCTCTGTAAAATCAAATTTATTTTTAAATAGAAGAATATTACTAATATGTATAATTGTATAATAGAAAATTCTATAACAATTTTAGGGTGTACTCTTAGATAAATTCTTGTTTATATTACATTTTTCAGTCTGTAAACAGCTTCATGAGGAGCTTTGTAATAGAATTTATGAATATTACTAATGCACATGCACCTTGACATGCACGAATTAAAAAATGATAGATATAAACTGAAGGTATAATATATAATATATTGGATAGTATTATACAGTTAATTTAAAAGTAATTAGATTGTGTGATATTTTTAACTCACTCAAAAGTACCATTAAAAGTCTCGAATTCACCTGTGGATTTCCACCACGAGGAACCCGTGGAAAAACTTTGACTCAAGTTCGGAATTTTGATTTTTCCACGATTTTCTTCTCTCATTTTCTCTACAAATTCAGCTATCACTAAATCCACAAGTACATTTATGGTGGACTACATAATGTGATACGAAAAGAAAGTAATAAATTATAGGTTCTGTGTTATATAGTAAATGTTGAAAGGTAGGATTTCTATACATTAATTTAATTCAAGTAGATATACCTGTAGTTCTCCTGTCGAGAAATTCAGGTTTAATGTATTTGACAATACAGATCTCACTTTTTCAGTACTAACTGATGGTATATTTGTAAAAGTTGAAGCCATTCTTGCAAAGTTGTTTTGAAAAATATTTCCTGAGGAGATAACAGAAAGAGATCCGAATTTAAAAGGATGATCCTTTGCCCTTTTCATATCGTCAGGGACTAAAACTCCTAAATTCGAACATATGATTGGTTTTATACACTCAGTTGCTTCGCGGACGATTTCAATTTGCAGCTTATTATGAATATTGGTATCTCTGTAGATTTTCAAATGAAAATTGATTCAATATATAAAATAAATTTTAATTAAATATTAATCAATCACTTACTTTTCATTATCATTTTTCGAAAGATACAAATTACAGTCGTTTAAAGTATTATTATTAGAAGCACTTTTCTGGAAACAATAATTATTCTTTTTTAAAAATATCATATCTTTTATTTGTCTGTCAGTAATATTACCACAAGTTTGGCAGAACCTATGATTTGCGAATTAATAGTGTGAGATTTTTTAAAGGTGTCAGAATCTAGTTGCTCCTTACTCGTTATGATATACCCTGTAAGTAATAATAACAATAAAATTAACTTTGCCTTAAGTTTTAAGAAAAATGTAGTTATATATTTTATTTTAAAACTTTGATTCCACATTGTTAAAGGTTTACCTGAAAAATGTATTGCGGTATTATTAATTAGAATATTAACGGCATCAGAGTTAAGGTGATCATATACTGCTAATTCTTTTCTATCATATTTGACTTTGATATCAGCATCGACTACAAATAGTTTCTTTTCATTTTCTAATTCCAGTTCAAAACTTTTTTTCAAACCACATTCTGCAATTTTGTATTTTTAAATGTTAACAAAATAATTCGTAATATATATATTTCAAAGATATAACTTGACATACCAATCCAATTTGCCTGAACAAAAGAACTTGGTGATAGTAAACATGCTAGGCTTAAGTACAGAAGCATCATCTTTAATATTTCACAAGTAGCATAAACCTTTCAAAAACAGCGTATTAACAATATTATTTATAATAAATACACGATTTATGTAAATATATTATATTATATTTAAATTTACATATATGTAAATTGGCATAATTGATTAAACAAGCACATTTGATTTCTTTCATATATTTATTTTAGTTCATTAATCTTATTTTTGTAGTAACATTAGAGTTTACTTATTATAACAGTAAAATGAGAAATTAATTGTTAACTAAGCCCTTTATTTTTATTTTATATGAATGATCTGTAATATTCTGCAATATATATATACATGTGAAGTATGCTTAAGAGAAAAATGAGTCCAAATAAAATGTAGTTAATAATTGATTTTAGACCCGTAAAAGTAGTAAGGAAAGAAAAGATCTGTACGACTATATTAATTTAATTAATATTAATATATTAATTTACTCTTCTTTGAGAAGCAATAGAATTAAGAGGTGTGATAGCAAATTATTAATAAAAAATTTTATTTACAATTTAATGATTAGTTAAAAAAGTATTAATATATTCTTATGATTAGATTGATTAATACAAACTTATACTTTTAAATAAAAATAAATTAATAAAACTGATACGTTATTCACCTTATTCCGTCAAACAATAAGAAACAATAGGGACTACTCAAATACAATGTGCGTTAAAAACGTCAAGCTGCTGCAGCTGACCGTGTTACAATGATCTCACAGTTGACTACATCCAAACCGTGATTCATTCGCAAGTTAGAGGATATTTTGGAGAGGGGATACTAGCATTTACTGTATTCATGTGTATATACATAATATTTAATTAGACTTTAATGTTTAAACTCGTAATCTTAATAGACCGTGTAATATTTCAAAGTGTTGTTGCCATAATGTTTACGAGGAAGCATTTGAATGCCTTTTTATTTTTTCTCTTTTTTATTGTTTGATGAGATAATGAGCCTTTTTTATTGTTTGATGTTCTAATTTGGTTAATTATATTCCTGTATATATATAGTACTGATTTTCCGAAGAAAGTAATTCTGAACTATAGTATTTGTATATGTACCCATTTATATTTATATGATTATTTTGTTCATTGATTTTACCCAAAAATAATACAGTAATTAGGTATACTATCAGGTAGTATTTAAATATAACATCAATATGACGTAAGATACAGAAGAAAGGAAAATACTTAAATGTACAATGTTTTATGTTATGTATTTGTCTCGGGTGCGCTACAATTTTCATTTTTTCAATTTTCATTTTTCTTCAGTTCTTCAATCTGGAACCTACAAGATATGCGTCCGGCAGCCTCACTTTTTCTTTCTCTTTCTTTCGATAAAGTATCTAACTGATATATTTTTTGTGTATATACAAAAATAAATGGAAATCTATCTATTTATGACTAACTCTCCTACTCATATTCCCATAATACTATCATAATATTTTTACTAAAAATTATATCTGCAAATGGATTTATTTGCATTATATCATGTAAGGAAATTCGTTATAATTTTATTACTATACAAAGAAATATTAATAAGTTTCATGGTATTTTTTCAATCTTTCAATAGAACATTAAAAATGTATTACATTTTCATTACATAACATTGCTTGTTCTACAATGTATAACACCTCGTGTAGTAGGGCAATGGGAACGCATGAAGTGAAATACTATAACCTATATCTGCAGAGTATAATGCAAGCGACCTAAGATAAAATATGCAGGAAACTGAAGTGAAAATTTGAAACAGGATTACATTATTCACCCCGTGATTTCCAAAACTCAACATATTTGAGCTATCGTAGGCTAGCCTGCAGTAACATCGTAACATCTAAATATTGAAATAGCGACATTCTGCGAACACTACTGAGCTCACGACGACGTTATGTAGATTATGACAATAAATTTGATATTTTTCTTCTTATTTTAGTTTTTTTCTTTTTCAGCATAAACAAACCTTTTTTCTCCAATGTCTTTACGAGTTGAAATAGGGCGAGATTCTTTGTTGTCAAAACTGAAATTTGGAATGTATTGAACTATAATCGTATTTATTTTATATCTGTGGCATAGGCGTTTATTAAATATATGACATTGTTGATTCACTATTTTATTAAAATTTAATATCACATTTTGTTTTTTAAAACATTATTAATATATTTGAAAACTGAGGAAAATCTATTATATAATTTTAAATAGCAGTATCTCATTTTTAATATTGGAATACTGTATATATTAAAACTAAAAAAATGTATTAAAAATTATGTCAAGTTTGGCTAAATGTGAATGTTTTCCTTATTGCTTACGTCGATTGCAATGTTGTGATATACCAAATTCTTGCCAGAAGGTCGCACAGTCAATAAGGAATATTAGTCTGCAGTTGCAACAAAAGTTGCGCACAATTTGGCAAAACGATTTATGACTTTTACATTATTATAATATACCTGAAGTCTTATTCCATTAGCGATTTACTGAGCTTTTTATCACAGATAATTTTTCCACACAATAAATTACACGTTGATTTTTTATTATCGCTTATTTGATAATTGTGAATATAAAGCAAATAAGATAGTATACACTTGATATTTTTTAATTGCTGTATTTCAATAATCAAAAAAATTTATAATATCAGTACTTTAATATAATTGTATTAAAAATGCAGTTATAAAACTCATAATATTATTGCTCTACATAATTCAGGAGCATTAAAACAATAATATTTATAAATTCATAATTAAAAAGAAAACTATATAAAAAGATTGAAAGACTGATTGAAAGACGGTATGAATTCCCATCATATTTTTCACGTCCGGCGACTGTTACGTCCGGCGACGAAATAATTATTTTATTCAAACGCGAACTCTACGCCTACATTACGGTTTGTTACAAGTCGTTTTGATATTATTCATTACTTCGCAACCCTTGTTCAAAGATGGGATAAGTAAGCATTGATAAAAATTAGTCTTAGCCCTTATTTTGATTCCTTGTCGGTACGATGGATACGCGAATAATGGCTTGTCAGTTTTAGAAGGACTGAGACCAAACCATTGTTATATAGCTAATTTAATAAGGTTTAGAGCCAGAAGCCTACTGTTCCTTATTAAATCAAGCTACGGGGAGGAAATTCCTGAATGAAGCCTCACCGCAGAAGAACTTACGATTCAGGGATCGTAGTCCTCATATAGTGGAGGGGGCAGTTTGTTGTCCTTTTTATACCTTAGCCTTGCCCCAGAAGTATATACAATCCGTAGATCGCAGTCCTCAAACAGTAGGAGTTAACCGACTTGCTCAATACAATACTGTATAAGGCACCAATATAAAACTGGGTCAGTTCTAAAGTGTTGTAGCAGCAAAAAGGTAAGGAGTAGACGAGAGTATTCCTTTCTTCGACTAGTGAGCTTCGTATTAGTAATCTTCTTAGTAAAGAGAACGGAGCGTTCTGATTTTTCGTGGGTTATACAATGGCTTTTATAGGGCTAGTCGCTGCTGAAAACTAGCAACGCCGCAGGTTTCTCGGAAAAGTCGCAAGCGGGGGTGAAGGGCAGCGAATCAGGGCGTGAATTTCTAGCCGCCGCTTTCCCGGCACAGCGGAGACTGCGCAAGACGCACTTTATACATTTGAAGCTGGTGGTAAGAGAGAGAGCATATGGGAAATAGGCGCCGGACCCTTGAGGGTATTGTCTTAAGCGTCGGCGTGAGGGAGAGAGAAGAGGGGCGGTGGTGAAGGAGGAGCGGCAGCGCGCGGAAATCTCCTTTGGGCTCTTTTCTCTTACTGTTATAAATTATTATGATCGGAGGTATTGGTCATAACATAACTTGCATATTGGTTTGTTTTTCTTTTAATAGAGTTATCTTGTTTTTGAATGGCGCGGATCGGATCATTATTAGTGTTTCTTTAGTTTTTACACTTATTTTATATTATATCTTTCTATCGCGTGTGAGGTCTTTTCGGAAAGGAAAAATTATTCTCTGTTAAATTGTATATATGGTTTTTATATAATAAAACATCTATGATGAGGAGAAAGGTTTTTAGAAGTAATGTACTTATGAAAGGCCGTTATTTGGGCCTGATTACGAGTGTGAAAAAGAGTTTCGGCGGTGCTGGTGCGCCGGCCCGGTCATAAACGCAGAAGGCGGTATCCATGCTCGGTTCATCTGTGGGTTCCTATCATAATAGATAATATATATATATATATATATATATATATATATATACATATTAATTAAAAATAGTGAAGCGTTATGCAGGACGTAACACAACAATGTTTGTTCATTTTATCTCTAACCAAGTAATCTTTTGAAACGATGAAGTATATATTTATTTATGAGATAATAAAAAATCATCGATATGTAGAGACATTTTTATTACTACTTTTAATTTTAATTTATTACATTCTTAAAAATTCTTCATTTCAAGTTTTTATTCTTCTCTCTTCCTAAAACATTAAATTTTGCATCTTTAGTCGCATGTAATAATCGTTTGTCATGTGATAATATATCATATATCTGCACTTGTAAATTAAAGAACATCATGCCTATAGTGCATTCTAATTTGATTGAAATTTTTTTTTACCAAAAATAATGTCTGGGGATTGGAAAAGCACTAACACAAGTGTGCATATAATTTTTCCATGAGTGAAATCGTATAAATTGAATTTTAATCTGAAGAATAGAGATGCTATTCGTATAGTAAAATTTTTGATATTTTTGTTTAGTTTTTGCGAGACATAACGTTAAAAAAGAGAACTGTTTGGTTACATTGAGGCATTTTCCTAAGCAATTACGTTAAAAAATCGTAGAAAAAGAAGTTATGAATCATAGAGAAACCACTGCATTTTAATGTCTTATGTAGAGACATATTTGTATTCTGCGGTGCGCATATCAATGCCTGTAAAAGCATATGATCGGGTAGATTTTTATAGAATGTTATGGGTTCTTATATATACGTACAATGAGAGAAAGAATCGTATATTCTCTGGTAATTTGTGTGCGCGCGCTTCCTGAATAAAACTTGGAGTTGTGAATAGATTTTTTGGTCCAATTTAATTAAAAATTAGTCGACGCGGAAAAACATTGGGGAGTATATGTGTACATCGAGAGTAAATTGCGCATTTACCAATCATTCAATCTACTTTGTTAGTTCCATGGTACCTAAGACAATAGTGATTAAATATTAAATAAAAAATAAATTTAAGAATACTTTTTATACTTTATATTATTTTGTTTAGAAAATGATGAAAAATACGTTTATGATCGCATTGCCTTCACATTTCCGATTTACGCAAGCATGAAAAATTATGCGTACATGATATAACATTCAATAGGGCTAAATATATGGAATGGATTAAACACATAATAAGATATAGGCTTTTGTATCGCAACTAATTGATGTTCATTATGCACTCGTAAATTTTAATAGCGAATATGGTTCCATTTCTCCCGCTTGTCGTTTTCGAGCGCGAGGTCGTATTCATTCGACTTTCAAATTAATGGTCAGATTCTCCTCTCGATGACGCAGCTCACAAATGCAAAATAAATCCAGCTCGTTTCAGAGCAGTGCAGCTGCTATTCCAAAGTGTTAATGAACCGTTAACAATGATATCGATACTTTATTGATTAATATCTGCCTATTTGCAATGGACCACGCACTTAAGGAAAATTGAGATACAATCGATCTTCGTTTGCTTATTATTGTGTTTTGTACACAGCATTTTGTATAAAATATTTATTTAATTCAAATGGATACGTTTTGAATACGTTAAATGAAAGTCGTATAAATAAATTTCCCGCGGAGCGCGTTCATTGTGTCATTTCAGCAATTAAGTATAATTTTTAATTAGATCGCGATAACAATATACTATATGCGTACCTAATTAACCGTACAACGCGAACCTTGAATACACGGATAAGCTAATTGGTTCGAATAAAAATCAGTGTGAAAGCTGAGGTTAAAAAGCACGCAGCGCTAAGGAAGACCGAGGAATATGCTCTACCGAGTTTGACTCGGTATCGGCTTCAAAGGGGCTTCGGCCAATCGCTTAGCCCGCCGATGGCCGCAGAGTAGCTCGCAGCGCTCGGAATTCATTATGTCATCGATTAACAAGAACGTGTCTTTTTAGCGCGGGCGCGCGCAGGAGCTGCGTAGGGCCGGGAAAAAATTAATCTTTTGAAAGGCGCGGGGCTGCAGGCCGACAATTAAATCACGTAACAAAGGCGGTATCGGGCGTTTCCGCCGCGGGCCCGCGAGCGATGGGCCGCAAGGCCTCGCATGCAAATCGGCCGCCGAGCGGTTTTCGCCCGCCGCTTGCACAATCACGCGGCCCGTATACACAGGGGGGTACAAAAAAAAAAAAAGCCCCCGTCGGCGGCGTCGGGGCCCGGGTCGCCGGGGAGCTGCCCGAAAATTGCGCCGATTACAAAGCCATCGCGGCGTCGATTATCCAATTGCGGCGTAACTCCGGCGGCGCGGCCGCGCTCGCAAGAAGCCAGCCCCTTGACGCTTTAATTGGCGAGCGCGGCGGGGTCGGCCGCCCGGGCGCCTCCGCGCGCCTCCGGCTTTCTCCGCGGGGCTTGCCTACATATCGGCCGCGAGTCGCGGTCAATGCGAGGCTCATTGCGCAACCGGTAGAAAGGCCCGCGCCGCGGATTACGAGCCCGCGGAAGTCCATCTCCGTCCCGCTTACGTGGCGCCCCCGCATTGTTACGCCGCGGCGGCCCTGTCCCGAGCGCTTGCACCCGGGGGAGGCCCGCGGGCTCTATATTTAGATCGCCGCGCTTTGCCAAAGTCGGATTCCAGCCGCGGGGCCACCTGCATGCCTATGCGCTTTTTTTTACCCGCATTATTCCAACCGGCACTCGAGTACTCGTGTGTTACTTGTCATATTTAACGGGCTGCAAGGTATTTGGCGAAGCTTTGGCAGAGCAAAGTAGTCCAGTTGTACTGCGGCTTCGGAAATTTGTTTACTTGCCCAGGTCGGATATTGTAATAGTTGTTAGACGTTCCGGGCTGATTTACCGGTACCCGGATTTACTAGAAAGACTGCTATATCGCGGTTGCTCGACTTTTTGGCTTCAGGGCTTCCCATGTGGCAATATTTAACGCACAAAAAGTTAGACAGACAACGCACGTGTATACCGCGAGGACAGATAGGCGGTATTTTTCTTGTCGGGTGTATGAAAATCCGCGCTTGAATATAGCCGGAGGTTGACGCATTAATGGCAATCTTTATCGATATACATTATTCGAGTGTTGCAAAACACACCTAAAACGAAATAATAGGCGCGGATGTAGAAGAGCGTTTCGTAATAATGATTATTAATATGTGCACGAGGCTTGAATAGATTTTTAATAACAATATTATCGTCGGAACAACTTACATTAACTCGCATGAAGCTCGAGGGAAAAAGCCAAATGTATTGCCAAATGGTTGTCGGCCGACCACGGCTATTGGCAATTATTCCACCATTTTGAAAGAAAAAAACGAGTTTTTCGAGGAAGCGATGCTAATCATCGCTTCAAATATACTCGATTTTATAGTCAAGTGGCCGCATGGCGCGCGACGCAACTTATAGCCGTGGTATTGGAAATCGTATGGTGACGCCGTAAGGAGTGCCATAAAACCGAGATTTACATGTAAGACGGACTAAGCCGCAAAATGGTACTTTCTCGAGGTTCTGCCGTAGTCTTACAGCGCGCTCGTTGCTCCTACAAATTGTGGACTATCGATCGCGTCAGTTATCGCTCTCGTCGCTCGGTACATACACTCCAAGCGTCTCAATTTGTGACGCTTCAAAAAAAAAAAATTAGCCTGGAATATGTAAGCGAGGTTAGAGTGCAAGATTGTTGCACGCGAGGCACACCGATTGCCTTCCCTGTCCGCCAGGAACAGCGGAAGAAGATTCGTTCCGGCGGCTCGAGGGAGTGACTGGCAGCTCGGGGCCGGCAGCGCGAGCGAGAAATCGCGAGACAAAGCCTCGCGCGTCATTGCCCTATACGCGCTCGTGTATATCGATTGCGCGCGGTGGCGCTCGCTTCCTGGATTACACGCGTCGCGCGTCCTCCGAGGGAGCCGAGGGCCATAAATGCGTGGAGGCGCCTTCCCCGGATGCTCGCGTGTCCCCCGCGGCGAGGGCGGCTCGCCCGCCCCGGTTGTACCTGGCCGGGGCGGTAGGTCGTCGTCCCCGGCGGCCGTCCGTTTTTTTCGTCGCTGCGTCGCGCCGCCGAGGCGTGACTGTCAAGTTCGGCCGCGGGGTAAGAGGGCGTCCGCTCTCCAACGGGACTCGAGCGATTTTCCCGGTCGAGCGGCGCGCGGCGTCCGAGTGGCCGAGACAATCGACCGGCCGACAGCGAATCGGGAAGCTGCATAGGCCAGGCGCGGCGTCGCGGGCGGAGAAAGCCCGGCTGGCCCGGAGCGCGTGCCCGGGCCGTTGCGCAAAGCCCTCGAACGCCGCTCCTGTTCTTTATTTTTTTTTTTATCCCGCGGCCTGTCCCTTTTTTTCCCGGGGCCCGAGGATCGCGGCGCCGACACGTATATATAGTGACTCGTCGACACATTTGAATTATACCGGCGGTGCGTCGCCCGCGCACCTGTGGCCCCGGCCGCCTCGAAGGGACAAAAAGGAGAGGAAAAAAAAAAGGCGGGAAAAACGGGAGGAAACGCTCGCGGGCGCCGATTGCGAAATTCGAAAGGCGGAAAATGCTCTCTTGATTCATGGGCTTTGTTGACTCGCGGGGTGCCTTGTTTTTGCCCGCGCCCGCGCGTCAAGACGATGTTTAATACGCGCCGGCGGAATGCCTCTCGCGTGTACTTATAACTTCTCCGCGCTCCCTCTGATTTATCGCGCCGCGCGCCGTGTAACAGGCCCGCTCTATATGGTTGTTAAATCTCTTAATTCCGATTGCGGCCTTTTACGCAATCGGCCTTTTGACCGACCAGTTGAAACTTTTATTCCCGATCGGTGATATGCATTGCGCGTCCACGTAACGGAAGCGCACCGCGAGCGCTAACTCCCCTGTATAATGCCGACTCGAACCGGCCCCGGGAAAACCGCGCGCATCGCTGAGAAGAGCCGCGCTGGTGCTGCACGCGTTTATCCGCGGCGCGTGGACCAAGTCAATCGGAACGCGCGTCTCCCGACCCGTCGAGTCAGCGGATTTCTTCCCCCGCGGAGACGCCGAGCCTCGGGTTCGCAGCCTGAGTCGCACGCGCCGCGCCACATATAATGACGCGCGGCGACGCCAAACTCGCGACGTGTATATACAGCCCGCGCGGACGTGCAGCCAGCCGCGGGTAATAGCCGGCATTAGCGGTACCGGCCCGCGCTCAGTCGGTCAGTCGAGCGAAGCGCAATTATTGCCGCAGAAGCGCCGCCGCCAGAGCCGCCGCTTCGCGCGATGCGCGCCAAAGGAAAGTCCCATCTTGACGCGCTAACGGAATCGCAAGCGAATTCCGGCAGAGTTGGGGGAACGCCCGGATGAATCATTATTTTGAACTCTGTTGTCGGTGTACATCGGCTTCTTGAGGTAGTTGTTCATAAACTCCCGCGATTATGATCCGCGACCGCGAACAAGACGTAAATCAAATGCCTATTCACCATAAGTCATATTGTCTAAAAAAAACATGGTTCTTGTCGCATAATTATGTTGTCTGCATTATTCACATGGCTTTTTTTTACGCAGCCGCAATCTTTCATTAGATCGTTCTTAATGATTAGGGGTAAAACGAGTTCTCGTGAGAAAAATTGACAGATCTTATCCAAAGGGGAAATAAGCACGATATAAATAAGTGTATAGCTAAGTTGAATAGATGAGGTGTGAGGCAAGACGGTCAGTAGTGAATGACGTGTAGTGAAAATACGCAGGTACGGGTAAAGATAACCTATAGCCAACTCGCGGATTAATCACTTAGCCGATCGTAAAATTCTCTCGGGACTGTTTGCTCGCACGAGTTTTCAGAACAAACAATTAGCTTACGGTATAGGATATTTTGACGCATCGGTATTACGAGTTTTGCAGAGCTACCTACAGTCGGTTACATTATGCGATCGCAATCTCCAGCAGGACCTAATTGACGCCGTCCGTTATGGTTTCAGGCATGGGACAATTAAAATGCTTTGGGCACTTTGATACGATTCGCAACGGACTTATCGAGTCGGGGCTCGGGAGGCATATAATTGATCCCTTTCGCAAACGGATGCTTGCGAGCTCTGTCCATCACAATCGAACGCTCGGCGAGACGCTCGCGGCCATTAGTTTTAATCGCCGGGATATATTACACCGTCATGACTTCGGAAAATGATTCTCGATACGCGGCCAGTACGCATTTTTTTCCATGCATCCAATCAGCGAGTGTTCAATAGGTCACGATCGCAGGCTTTCCTCGCGTAAAAAACTCGGTGTACAACAGCACCTGTTCTCCTGCCGTGTAATTTTTATTGCCCAATGATTACGCGATCGCCTCTGTCGCCTCGCGGCGCGCCGTTCGCCTCGCCTCCCGCGAGTCTCGCCCGCGTGCCTCATCTCCTTACATGCATGCGCATACGTAAGGGCCGTATCGGAAGAAATAGATCGGTTCAGTTTCAGGCCTTTCGGCCTTTTTTATACCCCGCGGGCCGATACATCAGCCGCATGACGCGGCGCGATCCCCGGGCACGTATTATAAGCCCGGGGAGCCAGTTTTCCCGCGCGAGCGAGGATCGGTCGATCGGGCTTCGGGGATCCCTCCACCAAACCGCCGCAGGTATAGGACCTACGTGCATAACACAATCGCGGGGACGCGGCGCCGCGTATCGGGCCGCGGATCTGCCGTTGGGCAAGAAGCGCCGCTCGTGACCCAGAGCGCGCGACGCCCCGCGATTTATGCGCGAGCGCCCGCCGATTATCCGGCGCTTGCGCAACCGCCGCCCTGTGTGGGAACCCCGCTTTTCGGCGCGAGCCTTTTTTTCAGCGGGCGCGCCGATATACCCGCGCGAGTCGATTTATCTGCCTGGGCGAGTCGTCATTTCCTCGGGGCGCTGCACCCGGGAGATCGGCGGCTCGACGCGTGTACGGGGGAGATCCGCCGGCAGATTGCCGCCGGGAAAAAGGGGATTTCTGCACGATGGCCGAGCCGCCGGCAGACTATAGCCAAAGACTTCTCTCTCGCTCTTGCGCCCTCCTGCCCTTTCAATTAAAACGCGCCGCGTGTACTTGGCACCTGCCCCCTAATAATCTGCTCCGTGGAAGCGACCTCTGGATTCGCCGCTGTACAGGTGGCTCGGTTATTACGTACGTTGTCTGCCTACCTGCTTAACGAAACAATTTAACTTGACTATTTGTAGACGGTTTTTTGTTTTTTAAGCGTCTGAGTATTACATTGCTCGGATCACGTCAAAGTGCTTGTTAAAAGTTACCCAAGCTATTACTCATGCGTGTTTTCATTGTCTGCACAATCATTACTAACGTTCGCTAAAAATTTGAACAGTAATTATTCTTCTACTTTCCCCAGCAGTGTCAACATTATACTCTTATCAATCATTTATAAATTAAAATTATTTCTTCATTACTGCATGCAGCAAAAATGCAGTGTTTTTGCTAATTCAAGTTACATCAGTCAAGGCAGACATTCTATGGTCATTTGAAGAACAGTTATAAAATGAATTAAAATACTGTTATGTAATAATGTCATGAAATTTAGTGCATCAAGTACATTTATACATGTTGTACTAAGTAAATTTTTTGATGTATGTCTTTTAAGTAATATCTTATAATATAATTTGTATTTTTATTTTTTTATTTTTTATATTAAATTTCTCAATCAATGTAGAAAAATTCTATTATTCGTAACAGAGTTCACAATAAGGAACATTTTTTTAGAAAAATTGTAAAACAACCAGTATGCCTTTCTTTCGATTATGTAAAATATAATTACGACCAGAGTTAATCAGCAGGTAGACATGGTTTTAATGGTCAAGTCTATTTCGACGAGGGTACGCCCCGTTTTAGTAACGATTTGCAAAATATGCACGTGCAATATAATGATGTTTTAAGCAAAGCGCATGTGTACAATTCAAATCAATCTTATTATCCTACGCGCCGAATGTTAGCAAGTCACAGAGGCCGGCTTTTCGGGTCGCAATTACTAACGTATCCTTCTAAAATTCCCCTGCACATAGATCTTCTACGTTTTTATAATTGCAGCGTGGCTATTCGATATCCCTCGTGGTATTACTAAAACGCATATCCGCTCGCTCGCACAGAGAGATTATACGCGTCGCCGGTCCGACACACTTAGAACACAATGAAGCCCTCGGAGGAAAAGCAGCGAGGCGGTCGCTGGAGAATCGCGATGTCTGGGGATCGCCCGTTTCCCTGCGCATCACTCAATCGGCCTCCCCGAACGCCTGGGAAAGCCCAGGACGAGGTGCGCCCGATCCGAGAGATCCGCGGAGGGAAATGTCGAAACGCCCGCGGCTGATGGACTGGATAAGCGAGGGAGGGGCCGCCGCGTAACAGGGGATCGCGCCGGGCGCTTCCGCCGAGAAAGACGCTCGCCGATCGGTAGTTAATCGCTATTTTCCGCGGGTCGGTTGCGGGCGTTGGCTATCGGGGTTCGTTCGCCTCGGAGCGCATGGCGGTTGCCGCGCGGCGCTGCTTATAAGCCGCTGTTGTGTTATCTCGTGGGCGTGTCTGCCCTGCGCGTGACTCGACGTATTCCCTCCATAGTTCTGCGGAAAATGAACGTTCGCTGTGTTAATTTTCCCCTTTTTTCATCTCTTGTGAGGGTTTATGAAAGCCTCGATGCTTCGATGAATATGAAGGTTATCACTACCGAAGAATGTTTCAGACAAATCCTATGGCTGGGTCTTTTTGCCGCGCAAGCCAGGAACGATTGCTGTGGAAAGGTCGGAGTGAGCAATAGAAAGCCTACAAGACAGGGTTCGTGTAATTTTTAGTAAAAAAATAAACTTTATTATTCACATTTTCATGTAGAGTCGCAACGCTGCGTGCGATGCGTACATCGACAATGAACTTTGATCTACAAAGATTTTTTCGTGGTCAAAAGCGCTTCTATTTCTTAGTCGATTTTCTGTTTTTATACAATGCTCAGCCAGCCGCCGCGGCGACGGTGAGCCCGCGACGGGCGCGCCGGTATAGGTAGCCGCGCGCGCCCCCGGCGCTGTCGTCGTCGTCGTCGCCAGGACAATTTCATACACCGGGTCCTATCACTCATGAGATCGTCGTATTCTACGGGGCAGATGTCTCGCGATCGCGTCCGACGCAGGATTTAGTGGTAGCCGTAGCCGTTGTAGTCGCCGTAGCCGTGCTCGTAGTGGTCCTTCACGTAGATGGGGTAGGGTTCCTTGACGACGACCGGCACCTTGACTGGATAGGGCACGGGCTTGTGCACCTCGACGGGTACCTTCACCGGGACCTTGACCTCATAGGGTACCTTGATTGGCACCTGTGAGAATGGACGAATTTTTAGAGAGGAGAGTTAGATGCGTATATAAATAATGTCAGCGACGTCGATCGGTATGCGATCGGTAGGAGGACTCACCTTGATGGGCACCTTCACGGGGTAGGGCACGGGCTTCTCCACGGGGACGGGGATGTGCTTCTCGTGGTAGACGGGGTACGGCTGTGGCACGTGGACGGGGTACGGACGGTCGATCGGGACCTTGACGGGCACCTTCACCGGGTAGGGCACGTGCTTCTCCACGTGGACGGGGTACGGCTGGAGGACGGGTACGTGCTTGGTGATGGTGACGGCCTTGACGTGGTCGTGGGAGATGTCACCCCCGTAGAGTCCACCGTAGCCACCGTAGCCGCTGCCATAGCCGCCGCCGTAGCCCCCGCCGTAGCCGCCGCCGTAGTGGCCGCCCAGGTCGCTGACGTACCCGCCAAAGTGGTGACCTCCGAAGCCGCCGAAGTCACCGAGGCTCAGCTCGAGGCCGCGCTTCGACTTCTCCTCGGACTTTTTGTCCGCGGGGGCGGCGGCGGCCGGAGCGGCCGCAGCGGGCGCCGGTTCCACATTCTTCTTCGGGTCTTCCGCTCGCGCGAGGACCACCAGCCCGAGGAGGAGCAGAGCCTGTAGAAGAGAAAGAGATATAACAGATTAGCCTTCTAAGCGATCGCCCCGGAGGTTCCTTCGCGCTAATTGTCGAGATTTAAGGAGCCGGCGTTGATGCATTGTCTGTGCGCGCTCGCCTCTTACTACTGAAATTGCTGTTATTAAAGGAAGCGAAGTTGTACCCTCTCGGTTTTATGTTCACATTGTATTCTAAGCTATGAAACTCCCTATTTGACCCGGTTGCGCTTTACTAATTCATTAAGGCGTTATATAAGACCTTTGTTTTTACAGCGCGGTAACTGTATGATTGCACTCAAGTGCCGATAAAAGTTGATGCTTGAATACTTAAAAAATTCCTAACACCTCTAATGACTGTGTGCGCGGATATACAATATTTATTTATTCAAAATGTAAAATGGTAAGCTAGCAACTTCTTATTATTAACGTTACATTAATAGATAGTAATTATCGCCCAAGAGCTACGATATTATTTGAAAATTGCACGATTTATGAATACATTGAAGTTATCATTTACAAGTAGATTCTGATTGTTTTGACGAACAAATAACATATTTATATCAAATAATCGAAAATTCTGATAGAATGAAAATTATGGTGTGTCTATTAAGTAATACCGTAATAATATGATAATAACAAAAGCATAGGTGCACAAAAGGATAAGTAAAAATAATATCAGTAGCTTATTCGACCAGAGAGACGTGGAAAAAGTAAGGATTTTCGAAAGGTTTTTCGGTGCAAAGCCAACCCGAGACTCGAATGAACTCGAACCGAATGGTGCAGATACACACAAGGCAACGAGTGAAAAAAGCAGCGGCATACGGAAAAGGCGAAGGGCGCGGAGAAACCGCGGAGCGGCGGCGGGCGGGTTGCGGGCGCGAGGGCGCGGCCGCGCGGGAGAAGGAGCCGCGGGTAGGCGGCGGGCCGGGCGCCCGCGCCGCTCTCCCGGCGCGCCGGCCGCGGACTACTCACTTTCAGTTTGCCTGTGCCGTCCATGCTGGTTGGCAGTGAGCACACTGAATCCTCACGTGTCTACCCCAGGCTTTTATAAGGAGCGGTCAACCTGCCGGCGGCCCGGCCCCGCCAGCAGCCCGTCGCCGGCGCGGTAGTGGAGGATGCGCGCCACCGAGGCCGAGCGCCCCCCCCCCCCTTCCCGCGCCCAGCATCCAAGGAGGATCGCGGCCCGGGGAGCAGGCTCTGTGTCGGGCGGCCCGTCGCGCCCTTTTTCCACCGCGGCCTCGCATCCCCCGCCGACAATTAGACGGGGCCTTTGTTCCTGCCTGGCCTATTGCCTCGCACCTTTGTCCCGGGGGCTTCCCTTCGCGCCGATTTTCAAAATCACTCGTCCTCACGCGCCGAGTTTAAGGAGGCTCCGTATTTCACGGCCCCTGCGATCGATACTAATTTACGACGTATTGTCATGGAAATGAACACTGACTTTTACACTGGGTGCCAGAAGAGGCTCCGATTTATGGAGTGCTCGGAATTATATTATCTCCCAAATGGTAAAGGTAAAACACCCTACTGTCAGAGTACAGAAAAAGTGACTTTGGACGTCTTGGTACTTAGGCTACGCCCTTTGCTCACCCTGGCGGACTAATGCGCTCTAATGGCATTTGTTATTGCTAAAAATTTTACAGCTTTTTCAATAACTGTTCAAGCTCTATCGTAAAATTCGGATTCGTGTAAGTGGGGGTCGTAAAAGTGTCGAGCACATTACAATTCATTAATGCTCGAAATTTGATAACTTTTTCACAAACTGCCATAACTCGATCATTAAAACTTGAAATGCTAATCAGGCATACTCATTTCAATGTCCAGTAGCGCTTGGAACGTCCGCATTGTAATCAATTTAGCACTACATAAACGCACCTATATAGCGATGCTTTATTTTAAAATCCAACTTGCAATTGAAATACGTTTTCACTGTAAATTTACACTGATTGGCACTTGTTACTTCGTTTTTTAAATTCTGCTTTATGTTAATTCCATAATAATACAAATGCTCTCAGTGAACTGCGTAAAACTCAATGATTTTCATTTGATTAAAAGTACGCATGTTATTTTTTATGGTGTCATTTTACGAGAAAATGAGGTCGATCTTTTACTGCCTTCATGTCCTAGTATTCAAATTCGATAAAACGTTATTCCGAGCCTCGATACTCGTATCAACCTTGATGCGTGGGAGTAGTCATTAAAGCTTTTTAAAATATAATCTATCATTTGAAGCCGGCAAAGTATCGAAGGAGCAAATACATCTCTTTGTGAAAAGTGTACTGTAGCAGGTAAGCCATCGTCATGAATAATTGATGAATAAAGCGATATCGCACGAAAGAGAGAAAATACACGCGCATTTAGCTCTTTACATTATAAGCCATAATCATATACAAAGCTGCTGGAAACCATCCTGTAAACAAAACTAATATCGCATCTACTTCTGGGGATATAAAGAGAAGCGCTCGTTCGGACGTACCGCGGGTAATTTTTTTTTTTCCAACACGTGCACAAGCCAACAGAATAATTCAGCGTCAGCGGCGCGATGCTGGGGGGATCTCGGGGTCGAACTTGGAGAAACTTGCCCGTCAAAAGGCGCGGCGGGCGGATCCCGCGCGCGCAGCCGAGGAAAAACAACGGGCGGTCGTTAGGCGGCGCGGCCAGCGGAACGGCCGCCGCGTGTCGTCGGCTTGCAAAATCCGTGGCGGCGCACGTGCCATCGCCGCCCGGTTGCGAGACTCGCGGCCGAGAGGAATCCCTCGGCGGCGCGAGTTTCTCGCGAGATCGCCGATTTCGAGGCTGCGCGGCGATTATACGCCTGCCGCCGCCGCCGCCGCCGCGGCTCCCCTTTGATATGGGGGAGGGGCGAGTGTTTTTGCACGGCCTGCGGGACGCCTTGGCTTTGCAGTTCATTTTCTGGTTGATTTAGCCGATTTTTTTTTGGAAGAACCATAACTACTTTTGTACGGTTGTTTTTCCATGCGTTTCTTTGGGCGGCTTGGCTTGCCGTTCACAAATAAATTGCGTGAGTGTGATTTGGTGGACCGAGGCTTTTGAAGCAATGATTGTCATGGATTATGGCTCTGTTTGAAAAACAATTGCTACATCTTTTAGAATTCTAATGAAAAGCTATTCGAAATATAAGGTTTTTCCCCGAACCCCGGCATCGATGCGTATATATAAAGCCAAATGACGATCATTGGTGGAAGTATTTTGAAATATGTTTTAAGCGAGCGATCGTACGTGTAACTCATGGGCTATATAGCTCTTAAATTATCAGAGGCAGTATATCTGCTTTCTAAATGCCTCTCCATTCTACTTTATTTTAATGAGTTTTAATAAAACTGTGTAACTCGGGCACCTTAGTGCAAGCGCCTACACAAAGCTGAAAGCTTCCTAGATTACGCGGTACATCAATAAAGATGGACTCGATTACGAACTATAATTATATCACTAAAATCCGATCATCAGCACTCGATCATCGGACCTAAGGATTTATCGCGATATTAAAGAAGCACCTTTCCGTGTTCATTCTTACTTTCGTTCAGTGTAACTAAAAAAAGGAAAGCCAGGCTCGATGAGAATTTGTCCGGAAACCTTGAAAAGCTTCTCGAATTGCGCGAGTGAGCTCGCGTAATATGTCACGGCATATGCATAAGAGTATAAAAATTATTATCGTAAACGCGACCGTCTAACGAGCCCGTGAGAGCCTTTTTATTGCAGATGCGAGGCGGCGATACACTTTTACGCCTGCTGTCGCATCCCCCCGCGGAGTCGCAGCCTCCAGCGCCGCCCCCGTCATCCGCGAGTTGCCTCGCGCGCGGCGAAAGGTGAAAGGCTGCACGTGCCAGCTTTTTCCCGGCGAAGCCGCGCCGGGGAATTTTTCCGGCAAGTTCCAATCAAGCCATCGTAAACTGGGTATACACGCGCGCGCGAACGGAAAAAAAGGGGCCGCTCGATCCCTCGGCTGGCGTCGCGCCGATTCCCGGGGAAAAAGGCAGCGCACGATTTCGGCTAAGCGTGTCATTAACCGCGTCTGAAAAAGCCATTCCGCATTATCGCGCGTCGCGGCGCTGGTGATTTTCCCCGGCGTCGCATGCGCACGCGGGAACATTTCGCAAGCGCGACTTCTTCGCGCCTTGGGAGTGGTTGGCTAATTGGCTGCGCGAGGCGGACACCTTTCCACTGTCATATGCGGCCGCAGCTTCTCTTGACTTCATTTTGACTCTTCTGGATGACCGCCTGATTTACCGACTGGCGACCCGCGAGTTTTTATTGCGTGTGAGCTTTCTATCCTCGGCTACGCATCCAAAGGATTCTTGTTTATTTATTTGTTATATCAGTTGATGCAAATAATGATCATTATAGTAAATCTTATTTTGCAGATAGTAATAATTAATAGGTATATTTATATTACTAAAATTATAGAATGAACAAGAGAGTCTGAATAATAACATTAAGCTTTTTAATCTTGAAAGTCACTTCATAATTTTTTGTTCTGCATGAGTATTGATATCCAATATTAATATAAAAAATTTAGAATCTAGTTTAATGATTTAAATCTAATATTCTAAAATTACTATAAAACTATCTTCAATCGTATAACGTATACAAGTATGTCTAACTTTACGGGTGGCTATCGCTTAAAATAACATGAAGCTTCTATTTCCTTTTTCTCAATAAACTCTAGTTTAACAAGTTTCTCGACTACAGCTACGGGTTGTATTACCGGCTTATTTATTGTTGCACCTCAGATAGTTAGTAGCTCCTGTTTAATTCAGTGCTGCTGTTTATACCGCCTAATTATTTGCCATATTCGGAAGCTGTAAGTAATGATTATTGAGAATTTCACACTTCAGATCGGATTCGTGACTTAGAACCTGCATTCGAATGCCACGCATTACACCTTACTAAAATAGCTGCTCCTTCATCATAAATTACACATGGGTAGAGTTACGTAAAACTTATTCGACACTTCTGAGCGATCCCTCACTTTCAGAATTGTTTCTTTTTCGAATCGTACATCGATGAAAGTACATCTGAAGCATGCAAGTACATGTAATGCAAGATGAAAAGGAGTTGGAAAAATGGGCAATGGAAAACTTAATCTTCGAGCGTGTAACAACTGAGTGCACTCAGTATTAAACTTTGGGTGTTCGCAATTCTTAATGCTGAGATAAGAAATATTTCAAGTATCTTTTGTCGTTTCTTTTGATTCTGCCTTTAAGAAATTGATTTTTTATGAGTTACTATTTAAATAATAAGTATAATTATAATGTGCACAATTAAAAAGATAAACTAATATAACTTTGATAACTTTTAACTAAATAAGCTAATTCAAACGAGGTCGTTTTTTTGGCCTCCTATCAAATAAATAACTCATAATTAAATAAAAATTGTGGACATATATTAAGATATATGCATTTAATTTTATTGATTTAAGGCTCCATTTTATTAATACATTAGTGAGCTATATTAATTAATTTTCTACTGCGCTGTTCCTTTTTAAATTCAACTTTAGATTTGATGAAGAATAATTGCAGTTAATTTTTTTAGTGAGAAGCTTAATTTCGGATAAACAATGCTAAAAATATCACTCAACTGAGTGATTTTGATTCGAATATACCGGTTAATTATGGAGAACTACGTTGCATTTATTTTTTATAGTAAAATTACGCTTAAGTAATTCTTGTATAACAAATTGTAGTAAACAGATACATTTTTTTATAAGGCATGTCATAACTACTTTACAAAGTACGTGAAAGGCGATAAATTGGCCGATTTCGTATCGGATCTTTTTTATCTAGGATATCAATCTAACCAATCAATTTCACGTTTTCAAACATAACTTAAAAACTCGAATATTACAAGTCATACTTATAGTATGACTTTATTCTATACAATGATTGTTTTAGTGTGTTAAAGGATATTTTATGTAATTAAGATCCTATATAATTTTATTTTCACTCGCTTAATGTCATGACTATAAGCCTAAATGAATTTATGTCTTTTCATAATTTCGTGAAATGTACTTAATTAACTACTTCGCACATGCATATAAAACAATTGGAATACAGTCTATAACGTAGAAATTTCATAAAAGGTATAATTGAATCCAATTTTATATGTTTATTAATACTGCATTTCATGGTTGCATTAACAATTTAAACGAGAGATGAAATTTTGAATTTCGGTAAATTTAAAATCCGCATATAAATCCTGCAGCTGTGATTCAAATAGGAAAATTTTCTATTCCGAAGCACGAGCAAATTTCCGAAGTAAACTTGAATTTTAAACTGCGTACATTGGTTGCCCCCCTTCTAGTAGGTCCTCGCGATTTGCTCGTTTGTTGCGTAATCTACAATTTTTGGCGTTTTTCAATGGACGTGGATAGTTCCATCGGTGGAAATCCGCGGGCACTGGCATTCCTCAGGCGTTTCACACGAGTGCTCTCGTGCCCGCCTCCGTCTCATCGGAGACTCGGGCTTGCCCAATGGATCTCATCGATTTGTCGCGGGCTTTGGTGTCGAAACCTCTTCGGATTGGGTCAAGGGCAAAAGGCTCCCTAGGTAAACTTTACGAGGACGCTGTCGATTTTCGTGGGTGGCCAGGGGAGAGTTCGGAACTTGGCTGCGACTCCGTCGCCATATAATAGAATTGCGCAAACGATGGGTCGGGCGTAGCGAGGCACTTTGGAATTGGTGGAGAATCCACCGATATCGTACTCGTATGATTCAATAACGCAAACGACGCATTGTATAATTGCCGCTTGATTTTGCCTCGTACAGGCTTGCGCTACATGCCTGCTCACCTCTAATCGAAGCGTTTCGAAAGGCGCGTAGAGTAACCTTCCCACCGGGGATTTATTAAGATTTCGATACGCTCGGACCCGCTTTGGGGTATAGCTTCGTATCGGAGCTTGATACACAATCACAATGGCTTACTCCGCGCCTCGGATCGGCACGTCCAGGAGGTTGCGACCCGATTTCCCCCGGCCGTAGTTTCAATTATAAACCTGCAATTGTGCGCGTTGCAACAATGGATTGTTAACGCAACTCTCTCACATGGATTCTATAAAACATACGTAGATATTATTCATTTATTGTTCAACATAGCACAAAGCTTATCACGAGAGAATACTCGGAAGGCATTGCATCTCGGCGGCGTGTACTCCTCCCGATCCGGAGTGCACCGGGCGCGCAGACAGGCGCATCTTCGCCCGTCGCGCCCTCGCACAAATCCTTCGGCCGAAAAATGGAATTTCCCGAAAAGCCGCGAGTTTCCCCGGGCGAAAAGCCGCCGGAAGCCGGCCTCCCCCCTCCCCCGGAGGTGGAGGAATGTATTCGCGCCATCCATTCGCGGCGAGTGTCCCTCGCGCGAGCAGACGCGGCTCGTTGCGCCCGCGCTCCATCTTCCTCGGCGCGGGATAAAAAGGCGGAAGGGGGACCGCCGGCGTGCAGTTTTGCCGGCGGAAGACGCGAGTCGCCGAGGCTCTGCAGTCGAGGCTGCGCCTCGCGATCTAATCGATCGATCGGCTTCACGGCGCCCGGTTACATCGGCTATCGGACAATCCTCCGGGTGCTGGCCGAAGTTAAGCTAATGGCATGCGAGTTTAATTTGTTTACGCGCGCGCATATTTTAAATCAGAGTTTCAATGTCTACGCGATGGCCGCTTCCGTACACAGGCACTTTCGTTGCTTTCTTCCCCGCGTCGCTTTCGATTTATCTGCGTATTTCATTTCGCCGTTTATAGTCGGCTCGGCTCTATCTCTTTCCATTAGTTGCCGGGGATTGAGTGGGCAAAGGACCTGCTATGATAATTTATGAATTATTTCTGGCAGGGTCCGCTCGGCTTTCCGCAAAATGAATACTCGAGCGGTCAATGTCGCTAGTTGCCGTATCAATTAAACCGATGTGGTACCCATTTTCCGAAATCTTAATTCCATCGGCAGATACGAGGGCTCGCAGGAAAGCAATGCACAAACTTTTCGCACTCTCTAATAGTAGAAAACTTTAGATTTTGTATTAATTGAGAAATATAGTATAATAGCGTAGTTTGTCGATTCCCGTAAAAGTATACATCGCTCCTGCATTTGACGCTTATCTAAAGCAGTCGAAAGCTACATATACTTGCAACTTTCATAAAAATATCGTTGACTCTCCAAATATTTCTAAAAGTTTTTTCATTTCTTTGGTAACTTTCCACGGGTCTTGATTGTTTTCAACCTATCCTCCTGATTGACTTTGTGAAAACTGATAATCCAATTCATCTCAATTCCAGGCGAGGAAGCGCCGATCGACTTCCAGCCCAGCGTCTGATAAACCTCTCGTCAATGAATAGACCTCGGGAAAAACACGTCAGCGGAGCGTCGCGCGAGTAAACGCGCGTCCCGCTTTCTGCTCCACTAACCGAGCGGCCGCTCGCGTAACCTTACGCAACTCGCGGAAAGGCGGCCGCGGGAGGCGCGTCCTCATGCATACATGGATGACTGTCTTCATCGGGCCGTTTTTCACTCTTCCTCTGCCTCCTGCTCTCTTTTCTCGATTTATGGCGCCGAGGAAGGCTAGCGGGGTGGAGGGGAGAAATTGATCCCTCGGACTGGCGAAATTGTTTCGAGCTATACGGCTTCCGCCCCCGGAGATTCGCTACATGTTCACGACGCGGAATTTCACTTTTGCGAGCTCGCGAGCTGTGACTTTCGCGAGTGGGTGAAAATGGCCGAGTCGATTTGACAGTTTGGCTTTCGACCTATAGAATTTTCCGAGCGGCTTTTATTTCGGCGAGTCTTCATTTTTCTCTGTTGAATATTTTTCATGCAGTTCAAAACAAGTTTCCGGACTCGATTTTTGGTAGACTTTATTGCAGGATAAAGCGGGAAGGCGATTCCCTTTCAGTTTTCATGAAACGCTCAACGTTATTTTTCATTTAGCCGTAATTGCTTCCTAGTGCATAGATGGTCGGAAATCGTATTGCTACGAATCTGCGAAACTTGCTGATTTGGAGAATAGGCCAATTTTCGCTGTTTAATTTACCGGAATGCAGAACTGGAATTTGTACCACAAAAACAATTCAGCGATATGTAAAAAGAATTTCTCTCTAATTATTACAATAATAATTATATATGCTTGTGTCTACATGTTGTATAAGTATTGACTGAATTCTCAGAATAATTTAATCAATAACATAATCTAGGAATTAGTTATAATATTTTAAGGATTTCAAGTATTTAATATGCAAATATTTAATAATTGGCTATTTAGAGCAAATTACTAATAGCTTTTACATCTAATAAAATATGTGAACTTGGACATTCTCTTACTTTATTGAAGAGATTTTTCAAAACACATAAGATATTCGCCGTCAAAAAATGTTTCACCAGAACCTCATCCTATTATGTCAGCGATGACAGTGACCTGGATAGCGTGAGACATTATGAGAGCGATAAAAAATGTTACAAGGATGGGTTTTTTCACCTCCTTTTCTTAAGCGTACAAAGACTTGCCTCCGTGAATCGTATTGTTTTACTTATTTTTAGCACTCATTCAATTTAAACTTCTAAAGTAAAAAATATATAACTACAAAGTTCTGAAATTGAATAATATCCGGTAAATTTTTATGTTTTCAAATAAATTTGAATATGATCCTTTATTTCTCTCGATGCGGAAGTTTAGTGCTTTGACTATCTTTTAGTTTTACAAAATTATACAATACTTATGTTTTGTGATTTTAAATTTACTTTCTAAAATTCACGCCTGCATGAAATATTACAAGTTTGATTACAGAGTGCTACTCCAGTTCTTTACTTACTAAACACTGTAAGAAAGATTTATTTATAATTAACACAGTTACGACTGAACTATTTATTACATGTTAATGAATCCATATTTTAAATAATATTTCATGTGGTTATATCTATTATTATGTTTCTAAATGAATCAAATTGAATTGTACCGTTACATAAATAATGATAACAACAATATGTCCACTATCACAATATAATAATTCAAATTATATAGCTTACGTATTATTTTCAACTAATTTATTAGACCGCGCTATTAAATAAAAAGTATATTATTTAATGCACTATATGTACTATAAACTTTGAAGGATATTATTTATGTGCTATTATTTCCGTTAAATAATCCTCAATCAATCACATGAATATTGTAAAATAATAAAGCTTTAACTTAAAATTCATAAGAGTATAATATATTTGCAGATAAATACAGCTAATAACAGTTAAACAATAATAATGTGTAATATATTAAACTAATTTAATACATAAAATTAAACTATATAGACTGATATGATATGGTAAGTATAAAAATTAAATTTATGCAATCCAGCCAACAGCATCATTAATTTAAGGTACATACTAAGGAGATACGTGGAAGATAAATTTTATTGAATCAAAACTATGGATATGAAAGTCGTTACAAAACAAGTTCAAATTACTTGGAAATCTTCAAAATATATACAATCATATACTTCTTTCATCATTTTTTTCCTTTCATTTTTTAAACGATACTTATAAAGTCGCAAGTCTGTGCATCGCGTCATAGACACACAAAATTTTTCTGCGCAGTGTTTTTTTTAAGTTTGAGACAAATTATATCAATCATGTGCTAAGTGGTAAACGATCCTTTCTAGAAAATGATTAAATTGTATTCAAGTTTAATCGAGTGTCGCAAACTGACACCTTGACCCATTTCAATCTCGCCGTAAAAGCCAATAACCCAATAGCCACATAAAGCGATAAAGCCGGCCAGGCGGAGGAAGCCGGGAGCTCGTGTGCCGATGCGCAAAAGCGCCGCGCCTCGCTTAGTTTCGACCGCTGGCGCCTAATTACGGGATCTGCCCGCGAGGAGAAAGTCTCGGGCCCTTGCCTCCTCTTGAAAATATACTCGCAGGTTATTCAATCGGCCGTTTTTCTTGCAAAGCTTGTAACGTCCATATAGTATCGGCTAGCGATGGAACGGCCTATCCCGAAGAAGAGTCGCGCGACTAATAACGATCGCGGGGAGAAATTTTTGCGGGATTATACAATATATGCGCATGGCGGCGGCGGAAACGCCGGGAATAATGGAGCGAGTTGGTCGTCAGGTCGCGATTCGCATAAGAAAACGTCTGCGGACGCGGTTATAGTCTGCCTATCGTTGTGCATGCGAGTTTTCGCGCCTTTACAGGTGCTTCTTGAATTGTGCAAGACTCGAGCTTCGGTGAAAATTGCGGGATCGGTTGCGGGAGTCGCTTTGAGCGCCGCTGCAGTATTGCATTCTAGAACGAGGGTAAGGCTTCCATTCCTATACCGCGGCAGTTTCAAAATGAGAAAGCACTTGGAAAATGTTTCCTAGGATTCCGGCTGCAGTTGCACATGGAGATGCGTGAAACGTATCGACCTTGATCAATATGGGTAGAAGATCGATCGAAATTACACCTGGCCTTTAGTTGTTGTAATCCATGGAAAAGCATACGGGCGTGTAACGTGTAACGTATGGTCTAGCAACGCGAGCCATGACGTGAATTTCAAACAACGAGTGTTATATACGGCCGCGCGGCAGAAATGCAATTAGCGTCTCTGGAGCCGCGATCGCACATTGTTTTCTAATTCAATTTCTCGACTTTTACTTCAAAGTGACATGATGATTGCACACGCGGGCCGAACAGCTCGTAACCTTTTTTGTTAATTATTTTTTCATCGAAAAGTATCGCGCCCGCCCAGCGGCTCCGAAGCCGTTAAACGCTCACCGTTGCCGCCGCGGTCATTCGTCTTTTCCCTGTAATTTCGCATAATTAAGTAACTCGCGCTTAGTCTTTTCTAAATTGCGTAACCGGATCGTTCTGTTTACAAATGAACTAATTATTACATGAGCGACGTAATTGCCGATGAAAAATTTGTTGCGGACTATCGGACATAAATCTACGTGCGAGTTGTATTATGTAAAGAGCGCGCCAACTTTGCTTCGGCGCAGGGGGAGGGAAACGTTTAGATTTACCGCCCAAGTAACGAAAATAACTTAGTCGGCAAAGAAAAATATTACTTTCTTGGAAAGGAAAACACTGATTTATCAATCCTGAGGTATCAGTAAGTTATATGTACAGGTCAGGTCGACTCTTTTGCATTCCAATCAAATAGATGCATGTAATTTGAAGGTTACACTATACTAATATTAAATACTATAATAATTATAAATCATTACTTACATTTTTTTAATAACACAAAAATTATTATTTTAATTCTTGCATCAAACAATGCAAAATTGATTTCAGATAATCTGAAATTTATTATTATCATAAAGCTTGGTTTTAAATCACATTGTAATGATTTATTTCTTATATCTCAATTATCTTGTTTTAAACGAATAGATAAAATAATGAAACATTTGAAGATAAGTTTATTAAGATGTACAAGCAAGTGCACTTCTAATATTTGTTAACATTTTCAAATTAAGTGTATTTTCCAGTAGCGGAAATGCTATGGATTTTTTCGAATTATGTATATCTCATAAAATGTCGATTTGACTTTGATATTTATATAGTTGTATCGAAACATTGCCATGAAAGTGCATTCTACGCTTCACTTATGATACGTATTGATATAGCTAAAAATACTCTACAAAATATCTGTGCAGTATTGACATTCATGTAATCATTGTCAAAATCGAGGTAAAAATATTTTGTATGTGTCTTTGGAACATTAATTTCGTCTGACATACATTATTATTTTTTAAAATGTATTATAATAAAAATTATTAAAATGTCGAGTCCATTTCAATGATGGATTTAAATGATTGGTCAGAAATTTATGCATTACTTCAAATATATTTTATCTTTGAGAAGTTATTGTTTGGATATTCTATCGACAAGCAATAATGAATTGTTATTTAAAACAAAGTTCAATAAGACTTTTGTGAAGTTAAAAGCTCAAATAATACCGACATTTACAGAATTATGTAGCCCTGCTATAATCGGAATTCGATATCGATTATATGTAACCTCCAAAAATTATTCCATTTTGGGGTTTGATTAAGAACATCGTTACATCTCTACGGCTGTTGAGCCTTAAAGGCATGATTACATATACTGTTACTTGACCGGAAAAATGCATTTGATTTATACTGCATCATCAGATCTCCATCAATCGGAAAGCTTGAATTAGAAGACTGATCTAAGGGAATCCAGTGGCACGGATTATTTTAGGGGAGCTGTTCCGTTGAATTTTCTTGCAGAGAGTGCGGATCGGACAACGTAGCACTAAGGAAAAGCGAGAGCCACCCCACCGTCGGCGCATAGCGCAATATCAGCGTCCGCCTAGGAGTGCCGAGGGACAGAGCCAGCATCCGCCGATTCTCCCGCGTGTTTCTCGCGGGCGGCTCGTGGGAAAAGCTGCCTCTCGCGTGAGACGCTCCAGAAAGCGGCTGGGGGGAAGTCTGAGCGTTTCTGGGGGAAGGCGGCGGCCACCACCATGGCGGCGTGCGTTACGGAAAGAGCGGCCGAGCGCCGCTCTAACGACGTTATGATATTCGCCGGGCGCACGGTGGAGTGGGTCGCGTGGCGAAAGTGCTGGTATATAGGCGGCTGATTGTCGCGCTGTCGGGCCAGTGGATTCCTACGTTTTCACCATGAGAGTTCAGGTGAGAAGCGCGGGATACGCATTTTTTTTTTTTACTTTTTTTTCGCTTTTTTGGAGGGCGGTTTCTTTTTCGTATCACCCGTAGGGTTTGCGCTTGCGACGCTTGATTGGGACTGTAGCTGGTGCGCGGTTCTCGGATAAGGAATGAATGGGACACGTGTTATCCGACGCGTGAATAGCCGTTCGTTAGTGCGGTTCGCTCCTGCGGTTGATAATAGTCGTTGAGTTTAAATAGATGTCTGGGAACCGGTGACTGTTTAAAGATGCGCCTGCTAATACGTCGAATAGCATTTGTTTTCTGAGGTACAAGTACGCACTCACCATTGCCGTCAATGTTTCTTTCAATGAGATTTTATTGTCGTATCATTTGCGACAGACGACAGCTCCTGTATATTAATTAAGCGTTCACAAGATTAGAAAGTGTTCAAAAGATGATGTAGTATGCATATAATTGGATAGTAATGCACTTTAAAATCTTTATTACATAGAAGATTAGTTTTTATGCATGCAATATTATATTTCAATGAAAAATTTTTAGATATTTTCGTTTAATCATGCAAGTCATACCGTTCAAATATTAGCCTAGAAATATAGACACCCGAAAAAAATGAGATTTTTTTTAATTTATCAATTAACATTTGAAAACATGAAAAAAAGGTTTTCTTTATTGATCATTGATCATTATTTAGAAAAAATATTATTTTTAATTTTTTCTACTAAAATGAAAATTATACACAGTTATATATTAATATTTTAATTAAATATTAATATTAATTAATATTTTATATAATTATGAAATTAATCTTACTTATCGTTTTTTAAATAATTGTATAGCTTATAATTTATTACAATTTATAATTTATTATTCAATATATCTTATTTATACAATAGTTTGAATAATGTGAATTAGTAAATTAAAATCGATCAGTTGCGTATAAAGAACTAAATACAATTATTTAAAAATATATTGAATATATTATATAATATTGAGAAAGAAAACAATTGTTAAATGAGTATTTAACTTTTGTTTACTTTGTATTTTATTCGAATTTGAGAATCTTCAAATTTTAAATATTCAATTAGTCCAATATCGTATCCTGCAGTTTTCTCTAAAACTAATTATTCATCGTATAAATTTCAAGCTTAAATAAAAAAATTTATAGAATGCTTGTAAGTTTTATTAGTTGTATTATATAGTTTGTAAAAAGGGTCAGGATTGTTTTTATTTGGATGAGTCTTATAATATTTTTATAATAATTTTCGTAGTATATTGTGTTTTTTTGTAAAAATAAATCAATATTTACGATTTAAATGTATAAAAAAATCTTTGCTTTGTCTTTTGACGAGAATTTAAGCACTGTGTAAATTTGTATAACATAGTGCATATAGATATATAAAAATGTTATATATATTTAAGGCAATCAATTTTATTATCTTATTGTTTTACTTAACTTGTTATAATTAAAGTACTGCATTTACTATCCACAGATTTTTAAGCAAGTCTGGATATCTATTGAAATAATTATATTTCTGAACGAAAATAGGAATTGCAAAATTATTCACTTTTGTTTCCATTCGATAGATTGTCTACACAATAAATGTATAATTGATATTACAATATCAATTGACACTGTTAATATCTTTTGGTGATTAAATATCTACTTGAAATCTCTTAAAGTAGAGCAGTATAATTAACTCGAGCCATTGCAAAACTAGTTTGAAAAGAAACGCATTGTCGCTTAGATTAACTTTATAAACAATGGTAACGATTGCGTTACAATAATATCAGTTAAATTTTAATTTCCGGACGCGTTTTTTCGACGGTATACCGTTGGGAGTGACGTGCACTTGTGCCACACAGGCGTAAAATTACAATAAAGGCGTTAAAAAATAATAATCAGCTTTGCTACGACCGAGGAAATTTTCTTCTCTGCAGTGGGGCAATATTACCTAACCGTTGGTTTCTCCTCTCAACTAACGTCGCTAATTAATTTTTTCACTGCTCGACTTCGAGCGCCTGGGGAAAATGATAAATTTCGCGACACCGACAAAGTCACAGTTTTCATGGCGTGCAAGGTCTAGCGCTTCTTTTTCGGTCGTACGTCTCTAATAAATTGAAAGGATGCGCTTTGAATTCAAAGGCTTTAGAGGACTCTTCGTTTAAGTATGACTTGCTTTATCTGTTGAGCATCGCGACAACCGCAGTTGCGTTATTATAACAATTCAAGCATATTTTATGTGACACCTTGTAATGAAGTATATTATTATTCTGTTTAATCCTGCAATAAGCCTTTATACACATTGCACACAGATAAGATTGGAAGGGATGGTATATTTAAATTGATTCTATTCACTGGGTCTTGCTGTATTGATTAAAATTTTACTTAAGTAAAAAGTTTTTTTTATTATTTTGCTTCTATATGCATGGAGCCAGAAAATTAAAAATATAAAAGCACGTAATTATTCTGCACCCATTGTGATAATAAAAGGAGTTGTAAGGTATACCTATTCATGACACCTGCGTGCTTGTTCGTAGACCATGACAATCGTGATACTCTCAGAAAAAATATCGCTTCGAACTTTCTACCTACTTTTCTGTTAATGGCTTTAACACAGTCCTTCGATTCTTTCTCTCACGTTTAGCGTTGGGCAATTTCTTTAATTACTACCTACTTACAAGTGTACTTAGTGTATTGTCTAATAATCATTTCTTTGCATCTGTTGATATTTATATCATTTGTAATAAATTACAATTGATTATTAAAAAAAGGCATTTAATTATAAGTTCATATCACAATACGCATTTCGTAAAATGTACTCATGATTACCAATATACTTCTCTAGTATCTAAACGAGATACTGATAATAATAACAAGATAATAGCATAGAGATAATATGTATGTAACTACATTTTATAGAAAAAGAAACCAAGAATCTAATCAAAGGTCTTTGTTCCGAACAATCAGATTGCGATCCTTCTCCTCGGCCTGGTGGCGGCGGCGATTGCGCGGCCTGAAGCGACAAAGCAGGCGGCAAGCGACAAGTCTTCGGCCGAAAACAGCGCCGAGACGAGCGGCAAGGACGGCAAGAGCAAGCGTGGGCTCTTCGACATCGGCTTGGGACACGATTTCGGAGAATTCGGCGGCCACTTGGAGCTGGGGCATGGCTTCGGCCACTCTCTTGGACCGATCTCCCTCGGACACGATGAGGGACACATCTCCGGGATTACCATCCACCGGGAGGTGAAGGTCCCGGTACCAGCACCATACCCAGTAGAGAAGCACGTGCCCGTCCCCTACCCAGTCCACGTCAAGGTGCCGTACGACAGGCCCGTACCCGTCCACGTGCCAGCTCCGTACCCCGTCTACCACGAGAAGCATGTCCACGTGCCCGTGGAGAAGCCGGTACTCTACCCGGTGAAGGTGCCCGTCAAGGTCCACGTCGAGGAGCCCTACCCCGTCCACGTGCCCGTCAAGGTACCCGTGCCGATTGAGAAGCCTCTACCTTACCCAGTCAAGGTGCCGTACGTCGTCAAGGAGTCCTACCCCGTCTACATTCACGAGCCCCATCACCACCACCACCTGGGTGACCACCACAACCTCCTCCACTCGCACTTCTAAAGCGGCTGTCTACCCGCTCATGCCGATGTAAATAATTTCGAGTGCGCACGCCGACGCGCGCTGTCGTGCGTGACGAGCTATCGTACGGAGTATCGACACTTTGTACCTAATAGATAGTTAATACTCTTAGAGGCCAGGGAAGGCACTTGGCTAGTTTAATTTAGCCAAGGTGATCAGCTTCTCTTGAAATATTTTGTACCTTGATTCACTTTGTTCTATATTATATGTTTTCTACGACAAATTCGAGATTTTTTGTCAAACCGTTTGGTCATGCTTGTTCGCTATGCGAATTTAGTTATACGAGCAGTTAATAAATAATATTTTTGCTAAAAACACCTGTCTTTCTATTTCACCTTTATCTCTTGCGGACTCCTCATAGTTAATGCATACCTACTTTACATAGAAATATATTTCAGAATATACAATTAAATAAATAATGAAAATTAGAAATATACAAATAAAGATAATAAAGATAATAAATTTTATTGTGTATCTGTCACATTTTTTATTCACAATAAATAATACATCTGCTATATAAAACGTAATTTATACACAGTTAGATTGCGACATCACAAATGCATCAACCAATCATGAGAAATAATTGTACTTTGAAAGTGAACGTACTTGAATGATTTTATACAATAACCTCATAGGTATATTTATATACATATATCTACTATGAACTATTATTCTGTTTAATAATAAATGTATTTAGTAAGCGCATAACAGTGTTTACAGGTAACTACGCCTTTAGTTCAATATAGTGAGGGACAACATGAATAACGTCATCCCGCGGACTACGGAGAGTCATGGTTGTTAAAGGAAATAAGTGATAAAATCGGTCCAGGTGGCCAATTAACTGAAAATGTTTGCTCAACTTGAGATTTCGGTTAGTAGCAAGAGCCGCGATCTGATGGCCTGATCAACATAATGACGCGCGCACCGCTACTGAATGCATGCAGAAGCAAGCGTCCAATTTATCTTCTTGATTGCCGCGGAGACTTCCTCAACCCTTACGCGAATCACATGCGTTCGTTGTGATTGGGAAATAAATTGTCTTTGTAATTTCAGCGCGAATTTATTCTGGTATTGTTGTTATTTGGTTTCATTAAGCTTTTTGGATTTCTGTAATAGAAATTTGATAAGAAGGAAATTTATGGAGGATAATGCTATCATTCTAATCTGAATGGGAAAAGGCAAACAAAGCATTGTATGCTTTTACACGAGACGTCATCATCTTAATTGAACACACATTATATTTGTTATAAATAAAATATTCCAAATGTTTATTTTGAATTTTGCCAAATTTAAAATAAAAATTTTAATTGCCGTGATTTCGTTTGAAATCAAGATTGATTCTATCAGTTTGTTGTTTAATTGTAATACATACTCGTATTGCACTAAAGATACAAGAATCTGTGTTAAAAGATCGTATGTTAAAAAAATTCAAAAATTCAAAAATTAAAATTAAAATATTAATCTACAAATAATTTATGTCACAGGCTATATAATTTTATACTTTATACTATGATTATGATCTTTCGTGCAGATTTTTGTTACTTTCACAATTTCATTGATTTAAGACATCATTTGATTAAACCGTTGGATATAAAAAATTAATGAATTTTTCATTGAAGGTATCCTATAGATTTGCAATAAATAATTTACATCACACATCTAAAAGAAATATACATTTTATAAATTATGAAATTTTTTTTAAGAGTTACTCTCATTTATTTTGTTCTTGTAAAGTGCATTGTATGATTTTCGTACAAGATGCTACTCTTAATTTATAATAAAACAAACATTAATAAAAATGAATTCTATAAACAAGTTATATCCATGACCTGTATCTCGACTTGGATAATCCTATATACCTATGTAATGATTCGATAGCATATGGTTTATTATGATAATTGTTTAATGAAGAATGAGCAGAAACAAGTTTCTTAGTATAAGTTTGAGGTTAATTTCTCTTTACGATATCTTAGCATCTAATAGGCTGTCATCTAAAATGAAAAATTACAGAATTTAATTGTTGTTTTTTTCAAATCTGAAAGTTTATTAGTTTTAGAGTATAATTTTAATTTTAATAACAATTAATTGTGATTAATAACAAAATAATATGAATATCTTTTATTTGGTTTTTTATTAATCATAAATTCTAAACCCATAAATAAATTAAATATGATACGAATGAATAATTTTCCATTACTTTTTCACGCACTAGAAATTCGCGCTACCTAGAAATGTGCTGTATTATTAAGGTGACGCAAATGGGAGCTTCAGTTACGAAAGTTATAGTAGATACATACACAATAGATAAAACCGCCGAATTAACGTCGGTTGAGAAAATCGGGTTGTAATAGGACTTACACGCCTGCAATTTACTTCATGTAATTTCTCTTCTTACAGTATGTATACTGTGCATGTAAAGGTCCTGAAACGAGCCAATAAACAATTTCGTCACTAAGCTTACCTCGATCAATTTCAATGTCATGACGGTCCTTGCATAGTTCAATGTAGTAAGATTATATACCTTTCGTAAGAAGTAATCGATGAATTACGCCGCCCTGTTGCAGCGAATTATGCACTATGAGATGATGATATTATGTGCATAATCGAATGTTTAAGTTGGATAGGTAAATTGGTAAGTCGCTGGAGTGTACTTATACTTTGGTATCTTGACTGTTGCCATTATTAAGGTGTAATTAGTCTACTGAGTGTCTTTACGCTTTCTGAATTATCTCCTCTGCAAAGATTATAGCGATGTTGGTATTTTCATAAATAGTATTTCATTATATAGAAATGCTCATCTAGAATGTACTAGTCGGGATAATGCGGTAATCGAGCATGTACTTTGTTATTTTCTCTTAATCTTGTAATATTTAATCGATTTCAGACTTAATATATTATAGAAATTATATTGGAATATAAAACTATTTGTTATTAATGTCATTATAGCAATTGTGTTACTCCTATTAATTAATGATTAACAAATATAAAACTATCATTATAAGAGTCGCACAGAAAATAAGTATAACTATCAATATTAAATAATGTAATACACCTGAAATTATCATAAAATTAACTACATCAACAACATATTATGCATATTTTAAATACATCATTTTAGTTATGATAGTTTGAAATTACTTAATTTCAATGCAATACATTGTGATTAAACGGAAGTATAAATAAATAACAAATTATTTGTATTAAAATTAATATTTAATTGTCAAACAATAAAGAAACCACAGACTTGAGTGTAGCAATTTTCGTTCCACTGTGCGACATTTTTATGCAAACGAAATATTCCGAATGTCGAAAACGGATGTTAATTAGCCGCTTATTCCCGTGCCGTTAAAGACACGGCACGTATCTCATCATCATCGAGATACACACTCACGAGGTTTTGCGAGTTCCTATGTTGCAATTCCGACATGAGACGATTTATTGTTTCTCTTTCTTCTTCTCTTCTATTCCATTTCTATTATGTAGCTTTTCACGATGTGTTAATAAAACAAAGTAAATAAAACTTAGTTATACTGTGTAGATAACTTGGAGTTGTGAAAAATTTATTTAAATAAAACTTAGATCATATCTTATATGGTACTGTTAAGAAGAGTTATAAAACTATAATGCCTTATTTTTAGAAATATTATATGTTACAAACCGTCTATATATCGGTAATACTGCAATAATTAAAAAAGTTATCAAATTTGTCGTTTTCTACTGAGTTTTCTAGATAAATCAAATCTTGTAGCGTAACATTGTAAATATTGGATATTTCGTTTAATTAATTTTTATATTCCGTATTATATGCTATACATATAATATTCTCTTATTTATTCCTTGTACAATGAAATTTATTATTTTTTTTTATATCATCATAGTCTTATATTTTTGTCATATATTCTGTCATTTATTTTTACCTAAAACTTGTAACCTAGAAAAAAATGTTAAAATTAACGTAGCTAATTCATAAATAAACACTTAATTTCAGAGATTCTTGTTTCTTGAGTGTGAAAACCTTTAAGTAATTGAAAAGCGTATAACATAACCAATCAACCTGAAGAGACGAATGCCTATTAAACTTTATTTGTCGATTGTATACTGTAGTAAAAAAAATAACAACACAAACATTGGTTAAACACTTTGGTAATGCGAAACCCATTATTGCCTGTTACTCGAGCTTCGAGCCCATTCACGTCTCGAACGAGGAAATGCACGAGCGTCGCGAGATTGCTGATTTTTCACACGCGTTTGCAACTGAATGAGTCGGCCGCGACTTGAGTGCGAGAGGAGCGTTACTTGGTAGGTCAGTAGACTTTAGGCCGCCTGCAGCGAGCGAGCCGCCGACTGTCGTCGCGCTTGTGTAACGCACCGCGATGACGCCCGGGGGATTCCCACAGAATGCGGTGGAGCTCTTGTACCGCGTGACTGATCCTGGGCCCCCGAATACACCTTCTCCCATTATCTGCCGCGGTTGGCTCGCATGTGTGTATGTGTGCGAAAATAGAAGGGCCATCGACGCCTCGATCCGCTCTGCTGATTCGGCCTGGATTCCTCGCCGCTTGGATAATCACGGGCTGCGGGCGCGTGAGATGTGTTATCAAGTTTGTTAGGTTTGGAAGCACGCGACTTGTACGTTATAATAGGGCACGTTTATGCGGTCCCCCGTGCATGAAAATAAACGCGTGAAAAAAATGGTGGATATTTTCATTTCGCACGTAGTGATTCAATCGCAATAGAACTAATTGCTGGTCGATTCGAAAAGTCTGGCAGCTGACAAAAAATGACAGAAAAAGTTAAGCTAAACTTTTTCGTGAATTTAATACGTACTTAATATTACACTGCTAGTGTGAGACTTAATTTGTTTTTTATACATTTCAAATACATTAAATGTATATTTGAGAAATTTAATGTAGTTCTAATGGCTAATTGTATGCAAATTTGTTTTTGTTATATTATAAGCACTACAAATATATATTATATTGAAGAATGGTGCGTTAAATGCAAAGGAGACATTTCCTCTCGCGATTCCATTTTGAGGCGCCGCAAGCTGTATGGGTGTTTTGCCTGCCACTTGTTTTAACGCTTGAGAAACTTTAGGCGAGATCTGCTACTATTGTATTTAAATATTTAACTCATTTCAGTTATTATATAAAGTTATCTTTTGTTTTCGCGGATAAATATTCATGAGGGCCCGTTTCAAATGCATTTTTTAAGTTTTTTGTTTGTGATTGCACAACATTTGCCACTTGCGAATTAAACAGATTATCTAAACCGTATATTTATCTCGCACGTTTAGAAAATTATAATCAAAAATGAGGAAACGTATTCACAACATATTTATGTAATACATTAGAATTATAGTTTTTATTTCGCACGTGTAAAAAAACTTATTAACACTGAAAACAAATGAAAAATAATTCTTAACATAATTGGTTTAACTTGTATACGAATTATTTGTATTTTAGACTGTAATGTAGATGACTTTATATAAATGTATCGATGTCACTATTATTAAAAGATTACTCTTGTTCTTTATATATCATAAAATATAATTAATAAAGTCAGACTTTTTGACAGTTTATTTAGCAGAAAATCGAAAGGCTTGAACATATAAGTGGCATTTCCAGATTTTATAAAAACTTTATCGGTTGTCATATTGCACATTTATACGAGGATACTTGTTTCATTGGGGTTGACACTGATCCCTTATTGTGTAGCGAATCTTTTTACGAACTGTGCGGAGCTTTTTCGCGGCGCGAAACGTCACTCCCTGCTCTTCTCTCCTTCGTAACATTGCGGAAAGTTTGAGCGCGTCAGTCTCGTTTATATGCGGAATGAAAATTAATGTCCCGCGTTTTCGAGTCGATGAGCGCAAAGGCCTTTTCGGAAAACGATTCTGGCCGCGGGGTAAAAATGGCACGGCACGTCAATTTAGATGGAAATTTTTTTTACAACGAGCGCACGCGAAGTTGATTTCGTGACGGTGTGGTCGCGGTTTTATTTAACCTCAGTTGTAAAATCTAATCTGTGGGGGACTTACAAAGTTGGTGCTTGCGTTTGACGGTTGCTGTGATGTCGTCGTCGCCGGCGCTGCTATTTTATGAATCGCTCTTTCATCCCGGGAAAATGGAAACAAGTAGATCGAGCTGGACGTGAAAATGGGATTAATGCTGGGAGAAAATGTTTAATTTATGAACCGCAGACTTTAGTTGTTTACCTAAATTTTGTCAAGAGGTAAAATTTTTGAATCTTGTCATAAAGTGCCAAGTTATATTGTAACGTTGACAATATTTATTTTTGTACATTTTGGAATGTAACGATCGCGAAAATTGTAGCTTTTAGAATTTATGATGCACATATAGCTTCATGTATGCAAGTTTATTTTAAAATACCTTTTCGTTTTAAATCATTACATAAACATTGTAATCACTATCATTTCAATATTACAAGACTTGTAATTAATTTTATTCGTGTTAGAAACGATCGTTTATTTTTAAGATTTATATACATCGTAAGCATAGCGTAGTTGATGCTTATTTTATAATACTCTGGCGTCATGAAAATCTGCGAATAAATTAACTAAATTTAGCTTTTGCATTCATTCGATATAATGCAATCAGTGGAACTGTTACTCTGTACATGATATTAAAAGATGTGACTCATGTTTTATTTATGAGCAAAAGATGAATAAATTTTTTTACTTAATAAGCCTTTTTTTCGATCTGCAATTATATAAATATTCAGGGTATGACAGATACCAAAGCGCGAGCATGAAATTTTTTAGTGCAGCTAATGAAATGTTATTACAAATACTGCTCACATGACTGTCAAAAATAATAACAAAGCACGCGCAGTTATATAATACGAGTCGATTCGCTTTCTAGAACTAGACTCGTATTACGATTGATAAATTGGAATGTCCTCAGTGTCAGGGAAAAAAGGCGCAAACAAAGCGAGATGCCGCTTGATTGAAACGTTATCCCTGCCTCGGAGAGACGGTTAATAAATCAAAATCTTATTAGAGAGAAAGAGCAGCTATCCCTTAGTCGGCGAGAGGCTGTAAATAAAGGGGCGCGGGGCCGGGCCCGGGCGGCCAATGAGCGAAAGAGCAAGTGCCGTTAAGCGGAACTTTTACCGCAGGGAAATCGCGCAGCCGCCAAGGGCGTGCGATCCAGTTGCGCGCGGCTCCCGCCGCCCGGGCCGCGTGCCGCGGGCGCCTGCGTGACGAATCGCGCTAGGTGGACGCGTGTGCGGAGGCGCAGCGTCTCTTTGGCAACGCTCTCCCTTTCGCAAAGGCCGTTCCGCAACGCGCGCTCGTCTCGGACTCTCTCACGCGCGCGCGCGCGCATAATCTCCTTTTTTTTTCCCCTCCCCCTCGGCTTCCCCCCTGGCCGGCGGGAAAAAGCCGATCGCCTGGCGCAACGCCGCCCGGCGGAAGGGCGCGTTTACCGGAAGCGGCCCCGGCGGCGCCGATATCAATCCGCGGGCCGGGCTTGTCGCGAGCGACGCCGGTTTTGCAAACGCGCCCGGGGGCCTTACCGGGAAAAAAAGGCCGATTGCCCCGGCGACCGCAGCCGGCAAGCCGATAAAAGCCGACCGCGAGCGCCGCGCCCCGGGCGAAAGAAGCCGCGGGACGGGTGCCCTGCCCCAATTACCGGCCCCGGGGGGTTGCGCAACGAGTCGCCGGCGCGCAATCCCGCCGCACGCCCCCGAATTATGCAACCGGCGGGCGGGGGGGGGAGGGCAGTCTAACGAGGGCGGCTCAAAGCCCGGGCCTCGTCCCCGGGGGCCCGGCCGCGAGGCGCCTTCCCGGCTTCTATCTTATAAAGGACCTTCGATCCCCGGCCGTGGAATTACCGCATTGTGTCGCGGGCAGACTTCGGGCTTAATTTACGGGCGCGGCGGGCGGTTGGAGCCCTTTTTTTATTTTTTGTTGCGCGTGGGCGCCTCGCTCTTTTTCGCGCATTGTTTCGCGCGGGCTTTTGTCCGGCGACGCGCCGATTCGGGGATTTGTTTATGGGCGCCGGCGCCCGCGGCCTGGGAGTGATTTTCGGCCGGCGAGTCCACGGCTCGCTTTTTTGTAATCAGCGCCCGGCCGAGTTGGTTTGCCTATCCCCCGGGCCCGGGGGAAATTAATTGCGCCGCGTAAGTTTGGCCGGGCGCGGGCGCGCTGCCCTCGGATAATTATTCCTTCGGCCTTTTGATTATTAATGCGCGGGAGTTTTTCCGGCCGGCTCGGCTATCCAATGCATGACTTATATATGCGCGAGGGATTTATATTTATCCGCGCGGAAGCCGCGGCTCTTTGGCGATCGGCCGACTCGGCTGCAGCGGTTTTTCGCCTTTCGCCAAACCTCTCGCGCCTCCCGCGAATTCATTTTCAAACCGGGAGCGTGCGGTCTGCGACTCGTAAAGCCGTGTAACGAAGCGATTACAAGAAGTTAACGGCGTCATTTTCCCTGGCTTTATATGACGCGCGAAAGATTAATTTGAAATCGTTGTGTTGCCTTATCGGACCCGTAATGTCTCACTTTCGCTTATTAATCGATCATGAATTAAATTAAAAGACTCGTAAACGGCATTCCCGGTATGCAAATCGGGACCGCGTAGCTTTGATCTTCGACGCCGAAAGCTGCTCATTCGATTCAATAAAGATATGCAGCGTCACGGGACTGACCCGACCGCGCGCCCTCCCACGAAAAATGCACGCGGTCAAAACGTCCGACAGGCCCTTATGGCAGCCTCGAAACGTCGCGTCTTCCGCAGACGTGTTGTGTAACCCCGGTTTGACAAAGTTTGCCGGGTCGACTGGCCCTCCGCATACGGGCCGCGTTTTCTCGCAATCAGGATTAATTCGGGTCGCAGGCGGGTCGCAGGCAGTAGCGGGCGGCGGTTATATCGAGTAATTTGCGCGCCGCCCTCGGCCATTACCGGCCGTCTCGAAAACATCGGGAGCGCGGGGCCGATGCGCGCGGGGGCCGGCCATTAATGCGGAGACCGATCAGCCGCCGCGGGGGCCGGGAGGATATTTTCCGGCGGTCCCTGGCTCCTCTACATTAGGTTGTTAAAAGGGCCCCTCCCCCTCTTTATGCTCGGGAGGGCGTGAAATTGACTTTACGCGGGGAGTTTGTAATTACGTTCTCGGAGTTTGGAATTAATGGCAAAATGCTTTACAGGGAACGAGTGAGCGAGTGCGTTCGGCCGAGCCCCCCCGGGCAAGCTGTCCTTTCGCAGGCGGTCCGCGGCCGGCTTTTTATCGGCCCCCTTTCCCCTCCGCGACGGCCTAATCGCTCAAGATCCTCCTCGGCCTCGCTTTGACGAATGGCCCTTTTACGTAAATAATGCCCGGGTGCGCGTAAGCGCGGGGAGCTTCCGCGATCGGGCCGGTTACGTCCGCGCGGGGGGGGGACGTCCACTCGATTATAAAACGTCTCGCCGAGGGCCTTGCGCAAGGATGAAAAAAAAAAGAACCTCCGAAACGGCGCTTTAACTGGGATTTTCGACGGGCGCCCGAGAGGAAAGTGAATTCCTGCGTAAAGTCCTCCCGGCGCAACTCGCGCGAGCGCCCGCCGAGGAATGCGGCAGCGGCGCCGGGGAAAAAGCCGGGGGGCCGCCCCGGCCGGGACTCGTAAAGCCGACGCGCTCCGCGGACCCGCCGGAGAGCGAGCCCCCGGCGCGATTCCCCCGCCGGTCGACGGGGCTCCCCCGGGCCGATCGCCCGCTGATCGACGAGGCCCGACTTTGCGCCGGAGCTGCCGCGGCTTTCGCGGGGGAAAGGGGGGAGGGACGCGCGCGATCGCCGCGGTGCAACAATACCGGCCGCGGGACGTTAAGTGCACGCTTCCCGCACCTGCGCCGAGAGCGGCGCGCGCGCGCCTTTTTCCCGCCCGGCCTCTCCTTTTTTTTCCCCCCTGAGGGATTTACGCGGCGCGCGCTTCTTTTCGAGCCTGCGCCACCTACATTTTTTACCAACTCTTCGCCGCTCAACTCTAATTGATCGCCTGCATTTTGGGTAGAATCTTTGCGGGACTTGTTTACATCCTGCTATCTTCGGCGATCTGCTGTGTCTATATTCGAGGTTGCGTTCAATCAGCGTGCTTCTCGTTGATTCATTTCTACTCTCAAAATTTTTGTACATTGAGAAAATATTTTTAGTTTAAAATTTTTCTATCTGTTTTATTCGTAGTAGAGTATAGGAATATCGTACGAGGCGTATGTCGTGCTATTAACACCGGAGACTCGACATTTCTTTGATCGTAATAAATACTAGCTTAAGAAATGTATGCGTTTCAATAATTATGGAACTTACAACGTACATTTGACATCGTTCTGTTAATTAAAAACTCTGACACTGATTGCTTCTAGCCAAGACTTAATTATTACTTATATACAAATATCGGACTATCATTTTACCATAACTTGCCAGATTAATATAAATTATCGAAGCAGTTTTAATTAAACGCGGTCAATTGCCAGATGCACTTCAAGTAGACAGGCTGCGCACCAAAATTTAAAGATGGAATAAACTGATAAAGTGGAGGGAAGCAATTTAATTAGTGTAATGTTTGCGCAGGATTGCAATACGCCGTAGACTTTGATTTCGAAATACTGCCGGTACGCCCGTGCAAAATGGCGCAATTTCGCAGGGAATGCGAAATTCGCTAGGCTGTCGCGTATATGCGCGGGAGCGGCGCCGGCAATCGAGCCGCTGGAAATCCCACTTGGCACTTAACATTTGAGCAATGAAAGATTCAAATCCATCAGTGCGTCGGTAGACGCCCCCGAAAAAATAACGTCGCTCCGTACTTGAGAAGTGGAGCGGTCGGGTGATAGAGGCCGCGCCGCTGACGGCTGCATATTTCAGGGCTGCGGTCTGCCGCGCCTCGGGGGCCAAATTGACAGTAGTTGAGGTCCCGGCCCCCGGCCATTTGTCTTTCGCATGGCCGATTCGCGGAATCAGGCGGCCTGCTTTCCGGCTGATTCCGCGGCCGCGTCGCGCGTATATATATATACACACCCCCGCGCGATGACGGGCGGCCTGATTCGATTTTGGGAAAGCCGGCCGACGGTACAGGTACTGTGCCCGGGGAGCGATATCTCCCGGCGGGCTCCCGGCTCCCCTCATCTGGAAGTCGACAGCCCCGGGTAAAAGGGCGCTAAGAGCCGAGGCGTCCTCGCTCGGCCAATGCCGGGCCGCGCATCCGGCATCCTGAGCAAAGATCGCGCCCGATCGACTCCCGCGCCGCTCCGACTGCAGACCGAGGCGAAGATCCGCAATGACTCACGATTAGCGCGGGACCTTTGAGATTTTTGCCCCCGTCGCTTGGCCGCGGGCGCACTTTTGTACACCGAAAAGCTTTCAGGGACCCTCGGAATAATGGATGTGCTCGCGAGAATCGACTCTCTTTGCCAGCGCCGCAGTTTTCTCCTCGCTGCGCCACCCCCGCGACTAATGACCGAGCTAAATTCGCCCGTTGGCTTACCCATCGCCTGCCTTTGCATCAGCCCTCTGTCAACTTTTCTACGTCTCTCCGATATCTTCTTTCTGCTCAGGCTATATCTACTCAAATCGGATAACTCATTCAATGTTTATTGGAATCCATCGTAAATACGAATTCATGTGCATTAATGTGTCTCCCTACAGTCAATATCGGACCTGCATAGTCTATAAACATAATTTATAAATACGTATGTAACATTATTGTCCTGTGATGCAGATATTTTCGACTATCGGCTTTCTTTTGCCGAGGTATATATTTAAGCATTATCTCTCTTTAGTTACGCATGAATAATAAAGTTTTCGAAGCTAGGACAAGAGTTGGCAGAGTACATGTTATCAGTTGTAGACAAAGGCAAGACTTAAAAAAGTCAAAAAGATTAGATAGGAAAGTGAAAAATGAAAGGAAGAGAGTAAAACATGGTGTATTATATATTCTATTAAATTCATTCCAAGTGCTCGCGGAATACTTTATGGGGGCCGTTAAAAGCTGCTGCACGATTTCGATTTTATTACTTTAAGCATATAGAGTATATATAAGAGGATGACGAACCTCTAGATCGTGAATTTTGTCGAGGTCCTCTGCATTTACGTTTTGTTTCTCTCGTTCAATTTTATTATTATTGAGATTTAGTTGTACACACGTTTCAACATGAATTATCAATTCTATGGAATAGAAGTGATTCACGTTCGTTCTTTTTACTTTTAATAATTTAGTTTATTATTACTTTGCTTTGTTTCGATGCATTTTCCCTGCCAAATAATCAAATTGCTTATTTTAGTTTATTTTACCAAGTCTCCATTGATCTGTTTTGATAAGCAAATCAAGTTATTCAATTAATTATTGAGTATTGATGGTTTTTAATTTAAAAGAAAATTTGTTTTTATCAACGTCATGTATTATCGTGGAATGAGACGTGTTAACATGTAAACATTAGGCACCGTTACTTTTTTATTTTCTACTATCTACATTTATTCGAAATTTTTTATTCGCAGAAAGCACAAATATACGACGCCTTTCTAGAAAGCTGATATGACGTTCGTTTGATATTGATACAACCAGGCAATTATGTCGCAGAGTAGCTGATGTTTACCAAGGGAGGTTCATTGTCGAATTTCATTGTGAAACGAATGTTTAATTAAACAGTGCAAGGATCGTGTACAAGCTAGATTAATTACTTCCGGGCGATTGAATTCAACGATGACTTTGTTAGCACGATGGTCATCGAATCTCTCGGCACAAAGTAAATCGAATCCGACGAATCAAGAAATGGAGTCAAAAATATCTCATAAGTTAAAGAGTATAATGTTGGTTTTTCCGCGTATTACCTAAATTAAGTAATCTGGCGTTACAGAGTAACTGTTATAGCCAGTGTATTACGACCTGAGTTCTCTCCTACGCGAAAGTAATGTTATACACGCAGAAGTATTTTTTGGGATGCCAGTTTTATTCAGTTAAGCCATTTTGAAAGCGATTTACGAGGGGCTTAATAAAATTGTTACCGTTTTTGGATTCGCTCATGCTGTTACGGCCGAAACCAATAAATTCTATGCTTAATTTGAATGCATATCATCTGCAATGAGACTATTATGCATACTGCCAATTCTGTAGAAGCGTGTTTCAATTACGTTTTTACGATGCGAATTTCTAGCATATAGTTTTTTTTGGTTTCGCATAAATCACGCGGTTGGATAATCGGAAATGCGAGAATGCAATTCATTTTTGTAATTCATTCTAGAATTTTATTACAAGACGCTTATTCTTACGGTATATTCTCCTAAATGTGTACAATAGTAAATTGTATGAAAATGGAATTCTGATCACGCAGTATACCCTGAAAATATTGTAAAATTGACTAAACCGGGCTCTCGGTATAATTTCACCTCTTATTTGTAATTATCGGCCCAGAAAGCTTGCACGGTAGAGCGGCTAGCATTCGCCAGGAGCTTTGACCGGAATCAGATGGCGTTTAGAGCTTCGGCTGCACATGATCCGAAAATCCTGGTAAGCCGGAAGAGCGAACCGGTGCTCGCGTACACCTCATTCCCAGGTAAATTCCTACGTGTGTGTGAGGGACAGGAATCGAACGGTCGAGAATCTGTACGGAAGCGATTTAATGAAATACCATCGACTAGGGGCAGCAGCATGCGCGCGACTTTCGTATGCTGGTGATATGGTGAGGAAGTAAAGCAATACTCGATACGGTGCAAATACAGACTGAAATTATAACGATCCCTGTCTCGGCTGTAGGTTTTGCTACTAGGGCCTAGTTTGTTTTAAATATATTTTATTCAATCTCAAAAACTGGTAGCATATTATTGGTATAATATAAAAATAAAAATCTGTTAAAATATTTTATCAATTTAGTACAAGCAGAGAACGAATTCAATATATAAGAACTTCTCTCTGATAATTAACTTATGAATTTTTAAATCATTTATATCATTGACGATCAATATCTATTTGGATTTCTCGTTGTCTCGCGTTGCATTCGACAGCATTGTTATGTATAACTCGGCCAACGGTAATCAGCTAATGTAATGTAGTTATAATAGTAAGATAAACTACCGTTCCAACTGATAATTCGGGAAAAGTAGAGCGTACTTAGCCCATTAACCTGTGGAGAAAAGTATCCCTTTACCATGTATACCGGGCAGGCTGCACCGTACTGTCTAGAAAACTAATCCGAGATTTGGCCTTTATTTCTAATAAGACCGGTACGGAGATAAGAGGAGAAAGGGAGCGAGAAGACAGGGGCGAGCTCCACTAAACAGGAGAGGAAGCTGCGCAGCTTCCCCCGAGAGAAGTGGCGCGCGAGCTGGTAATGGCCCCCCGCCTTTCAGAAAACGCCTTTGTGGCCACTCGCCGCGTCGAATGGACTTTGCCTTGTTAACAGTTCATTCCGAAGTTAAGGCACGCGAGGCCGCGCTATATACTACACCTGCGCAGCAGAAAAGCGACGCCTCCGTCGATGCGCCTCGCTTTTGCACCGCTCGAGGCCGCGAGGCTTGCAATTTTCCACGGCGCGAGCACTGTGACGCCCGGCCCTTTTTATTTGTCGCGTACGGTTCAGAAGAATACCGAGTGACATCTGCTCTTTCTCTGCTAGCGGGCGATTGCGAGCGGGGCACGGCAGCTATTATTAGGTGGGTCACAGGGTCACATCCACATCTAAAATTGACGTCTCGCCGCTGGCCTCTTCGCAATAACAGAGCCTGCGACCGGAATATCGTTCCAGTTGTTCACCTAGATATATATATATTGACTGGGGCGAGTAATGACGTAGAATATTTATATATGTATACATGTATAAAATGAGCGTTAGTAATTGATAAATCTGGTGGACAGGCCTGCAAAGCTTTGTGTAATTTCAATGGTGGACCTTAATCCAACATTTTCGCTGCAAGTTTGTTGCAAATTTTCTCGGTTAGCTGTGCAATAAACATTCAAGGCTTAGTAAGCACGCGTTAAGCGCAATTCCCTTTGTTCTCAACGATCGGTTTGTAAAAGTAAAATCTAGGTAGTTTGGTTACGGTTGAATTGTTGTAAAATATTTAATCGTAGAGATCTGTAAAGGATTGGAATTGAATCAGGAAGACTAATTTGGGTATAATCCCTTCGGGGTTAATTTAAAATGGGTAACTAAGCTATTTAATCCTGACAGATAAGAACCGTAGACAGTGTGATAACCGCATGACAGAAGCTCTTGTGGAATTTCCGTTCTTACCTCGTTTACCCGGAAGCTAAGGTAAATATAAGAACCACTTGAATTTACATTCTATGCTTAATCATTGTATTTTCTTATCTATTTTTTTTAAAGTAAATGTTATTTCGTATTAATAATGTATTTTATTCGATTAAAAGATTAAACTAAAGAAAGAAATTATGAACGGAGTTGCCGCAATATTTAAACGAATGATTTTTGGGTCGTGACGCATTCGAGTACAGCGGTTGGTTAAAAATATAGCATAATGAGTCCTGCGGTTGTTCATTGACTAGGTCGAGTTAGTATTCCAATAATCCCGGGTTCGATCCACAATCTTTTAATGTGCTTCATTTATCATATATCACAAATGTTTCGTTTTTTATTAGCAGCGAAATGGGAATATAAATAGAATCACGCTAAAAAAGTGTCTGTATTGGAATACAGAAAGTATATATGAACACGTTTTGAGCTAAGTCCAAATACTCAAAATCTGTTGACTATGATGCACGTACAGCAAGCAATTTAATAATCAGGGAAGAGCTTCTGAAGTTATTTTCAATATAGAAGACCGTATTTGGCTCCAATGCTATCTCGACTTTACTGCATTTCCGGTTGTAAATCTCAACACGGTCTCTTAACCCTTACTTGCTACAGCTGACGAAAGAATTGCGAGTGCCCGAAGAAACCGATGGGACGGGGATGGCAAGGATATTTTCTCGTTTCTTAATTTTGCGCGTTCACACGTTCTCTCCGTAGGCCTTCATTCCGAAACTCGTTGCACTCGTTCACCCTCTGGTGATTTACGTAAGTGAGTTGGCCCGCGTTTTCTCATTTCGCGCGTTTGTCATCTTGCTTTTATTCTGCAGATATCAGACATTTATATACGCATTCATATTTTTTTCAAGACGATCTATAACTAAAAATAATTGAATTTAAAGTCAGAACGATGTATTTAGGTTTTCTCTTAAAAGAGATTTTAGTAGGAAATTTATTATGTTTTATTATCAGTATGTTAATCAAATGCAGTCTTCGATCGTAAATAAAATAAAGTTATAAATGTCAAAAAGAAATTGTTATTATTTTGAAAGTATAAGCTCACAATAATTTTTGTACGATTATATTAATCAGAAATTGCACACCAAAAAATTATGCAAAAGTTTAAGTATATTTTAGTATGAATAATTGATTTTTTTATTTATTGTAATAACTGCCGTCGCTTTGCTCAGTGGGAAGGGAGGCTTGGAAAGTGTCAAAAATAAATAATGTCACTTTTGTTGTAAGTAGTTGGGCGGGAGCACTTTCCGTACAATAATGATACACTAGCGCAGAGCTCGCGGCGATCGCGAGTTTACATGTTTTGGCGGCGCGAGGTTGAGGTTTTTCGGCGACGCGAGTTTAAGGTTTTTCGGCGGCGCGAGTAATCGCTCGGCGAGCGTAAGGCCCACCACCACCGGGATCTCGCCCGGACTTCTCTCCCCCTGTATGCAGATTGGCGCGGAGCTCCGGCAGCGAGGGAATGGGCGTTGATGGCTGACACAAAATTCTCAACCCGCCCTGGAGATTGTCCGTGAGGTCGTGTCGTGGGTCCTTTATGCAGACTGGCGCGGGGCGCCGGCAGCGAGGACTAAAGGCGGGGACTTAGCGTGCACGAACGAGTACTTCGTCGCGATCGGTCGCGTTATGGCACTGGTCGAGGCGGCCCCGTGAAGAGTATCGGCGGGGTACCTGGCCGAGTGTCGAACGTCGACTGACTCTGCCCCGCGGTCACCCGTCGCGACCCGCGGCCGCGCCGGGGTCTGAAACAAAGGGCCTCCTAGGGGCGTGTCGATAGCGCAGCAGCGCTATCGCTTCACCGAATTTCGGGCCTTCCTAGATTAGGTCTCGCGTTCGCGGCGCATGGTTCGGGGAAAAAGGCGAGACTTACATGTAATGTATACAAGTCCGCGCCTTTTGACAGACCAGCGCGGACGTCATAACATTTCTGTATTATAACGTATAGAAAATTGCCAACAAATTTTTCCTGTGTTTTAAATCAATGCGGTTAAGAGATTTTGTTCAGACTTTAATTCTAATTGGCTTGAGGAGTCAGTCATAATTTTATTTAAATTTGTAAAAGAAACGAGAATAATGCGACTTTCATCCGCAATGATACCAATAGAAGTCAATTGCAAATTAAATAATGATTTTCAATAATATGTGTAATAATAAATGTTTTATACATATGAAGAAATGGAGAAAAAAAGAGGATTGTTGCAAATACCAATCCGATAGGACATACCATATCGTTTATTATAATTGCATCAAATGAATATACAGATAATCTCTTGATTCTGGAAATTGCGGACTAACTATATGATAACCTAAATAAAGTTAATTGCTTACCAATTTCAATCTAAGTGAATTTCCACAGACACTACGATTTGTTTCTAAATGATGATCAGCGACGGTCTCGATGGCTGAATTGCAGCCGAGCGGCGATGACGTCTAAGGTTGACGCGTTGCTCTCACTTCTACGAGGATATGCATCCTGAACAGTAACAAGGGCTCATTTCTTGATTTGTCCGTGGCCAAGCAGGTCCCCTCGTCTCGTTTTGTATCTGATAGTGGTAGAGCTGGAACTCGTCCTCTTAAGCTCAGTCATATTCTCCTGACGATTTTCGCTTATTTACGCGACGACCGAAACATTTTCCGACGCGCCGTTACGATGCACCTCACGCTTATATCCTCTCATGACTAGTATAGTCATATGTACCGTTACAATATAAAAAATGCAATTATATTACTACTTTAATTCAAAAACAAAGTATATTAAGTTATTTCAAACGTTTCGATTATTTTTCTATAAAATTGTACATCTCAAATATATAGTACACTATATAAATCTATACATATATGTAGAATTTTGAAATTACAGGTTGTATATAAATATTTATGTACATGCAGAAGGATCATTTTTATACTTACATGTTATTTCAAAACAATCAAATTGTTTCGAGATGCCTCATAAGACTATGTCTAAAATCCAGAATTTCGAACAATTTTATTCTGAGAATTAGTTCGACAACCGATACCCAACGAAAAATGAAAAAGAATAGCGATTTTATCAAGTATTCGTGTTCGATATATAGATACAAGTTTTAAAAAAAAGCAATTTGGTTTGGTGAGTGAAATTTGTCAGAGACACGTATTAGGTGGCGGTCCCGAGCCGAGCGGCCCTTAGTTTCAATCAGTTGGGCGGCTTTAGCGCGGTTAATGTGGAGTCGCGGTGCTGGGGGCGCGGTGAGGCTGTAATCGGTAATTATTCCATTAGCGCAGGGCGCCGAGTAGGAGAGCCGTCAACGCACAGGTACTGCCTCACCTTTCCCGGCGCGCGCCACGCGCCCCCGCCGTCCAATTTCCCTCTGCAAATTCCCCCCACGTATATTGGTTAGTCACTCGAGTTGCTTGCGAATACTAGGGCCTGATGGAGGCTCCTTAATATTTCGCCGGGGGGCAAATAGATCGGCGAGTATATTGAGCGTTCGGTTAAGTTTCGAGAAGTGCGATGCCCAAGGCTACGCCCCCTGCACGCGTCCGCGATAACTTGACGTACATTAACAACTCGAGCTTTATGGCGTGAAGAGTGTTTACCAATGATCTGTAGCTCAAGGCCTTTATACACAAAGCTTTGCATGATTCCCGATCTCGGCTAAAAGCCAGTGTTTATTTGCCGGTGCACTTATACCCTAGGTGGCGCACGCACATGGCCAAAAAAAACCTCCAATGGATGGGTCGATTTCATTAATCCAGGTGGCGCGCGGATCGAGTGCAGGGCGGGAAATTGGCCGTCGAAAAGGATCGGATAATTGTTGCGAGCCAGGGGGGGGGGTCAGTGCGCACCGCAGAAGTTAATAAGTGAGCCGGGTTACGAGAAGGCCGACCCCGCGACCTCGACCGCGCCCCGAAGTCGCCACGGCGGCTGCGGCGACGCAGATTTCCTGCGGGAGCCGTTCGCGGGATCAACTTTTTGAACTGTCCACACCGGACTTTGCTCCCGCGCGCCCCGCGCCACTGTTTATTTTTCTCTCTCGTCTTAATTGGCTCGCGGCGCTCGAGATGAGTTCCGCGCGATTATTGAGGTCGGGCGCAGTTGCGCGCGCGGTCCTCCGACGACGGGGGAAATGTTTCGCCGAGCAGCCACTTGCGTGACTCGAGTTAAACTCTTTTTCTCTCCATGTCTGCTCGCGCAGGATATATGCCCCGCGAAAAGTCCTCGTGCGCGCGTGCCCAATTGAGCTGATTTGAATAAATGAAATTATAAAGGAAAGAATAACAAATATGTTCTCCATTCTGCGAATTCGACCGGGGCGATCGCTTGGATCTTTGGAGGGATTAGCAGGGGGTTAAGCATTGCCTCGTGGATTGCGTATTTGTAGTTTTTGCTAACTCACGTAGAATAAAGTATAAAGATAATAAATATGCACGGTGGTGTGGCAACAATACGGCCAAGAGAAAGGGACATTTTGCATTGTAGTTAAACGTTTAATTACCATTTAAGTGAAAGATCGTTCTTATTCGAGGCAATAGGTTAATGCCTCGCTCTTTATGCGACTTGTCTGTTTAGTGGTGGTAATTACAACTTTCATCTCATTATTTGATCGCTGGAATGAGAGCACCTGCGCGGTCTGCATCGTATTGACGCATAATTATTATTCATGAGGGCATATTTGGAATTCCATCCGCGAGCCTCTGTACGCGCTCATTATTGTTCTCATCACTGGCGATGCGAAGTAAAATTCGGCTCGCGGCAAAGACTGGAGCGGCCGAAAGAGCCGCGATCCCCGGAGCGGCTCAGCTTTTTGTCGCGCGCCCGTAGAATTTGCGCGGGCACAATACGCGCTTCTAAGAGATACAAATCAGCTTTCCCCCCCGTATTGGCAACTCGCTTTTCCCGAGCAAGTACCGCATTCCTGAAAAGCCGGCGGAAACGACAGAGACGGGCGAGCGCGGGCCGCCCGGTTGATAAACACGCATCCGGCGCGGCCGACGAGCGACAGGGGCGGGCAAACCCGCGCTCGCCGCCGGCTTATTAAGCAAGCGAGCGATCGGGAGGCTTTGACCGGGCGACGCAGGTGGCCAACGGCGTCTTTATTTTTTTTCCCCCGGGGGCGCGCGCGCGCCACGTGCCGCGGGGACGAGGCGCACGCAATCGGCCGCCTGGCTCTCGCCGAGTGGCTTAATGCATGGCATTAGCCGCGGCCTCGGCAACGAGCGGCATTACGGGCGGCTTGTGCAACAACGGCCTCTTTCCGGGCGTTCCTCCTCGCGCCACGGCCACCTTCCCCCGCTCCTGGCTGCGTGCGCCCGTTGCCGGGGAGGGGGGGGCGCCTCGGCCCAGGGGAAGCCGCGCTCGCCGGTCTATTTATCCCGGGCGCGTCCCGGGCGTCGCCGCGGCCCGACGGATCCCGCGGAAGCGAGATGAGGCGCCGTCCCGGGGGTCGCGCGCGGCCTTTATTGAAAAGCACAACACGTGGAAGATTGCGGGCGCGATCGACTCTGTCCCGCTGCGATTCCCTGATTACTCTTTCCCCGCGCGGAGGCCCGGGCCGGCGCCCCCGTCACGGCTCCCGCGCGCCTCGCCCCTCCGGATTGAATAAGATTACGACGGCCGCGACGGCCGATAGAATCAGCCCGGGGAAAGGCACGCGCGCGCCGCTGGAAAATTCTCCTATACGTCGCAGTTATCTGCGAATCGCGGCGGAAGAAGGGGGCGCTTAGTCCGCGGGAACGCGGCATTTTGCACGTAAGTGGCCGCCTCCCCCCGCCGGGAAAACCGGCGAGGAGCCTTTTAGGATTCGAGGCTTTCGCGGGGACTCTGTATCGCTGCTCGGTCCAAGGGTCATTCCGGGGCTCTCGCCGAGAGGAGATAACCCCGATCGAGCCTCGGGCCCTCGATTCGTTTAAGTCCGGGACTCTCCGCTCCAAGAACAGCCAGAAGAACAAGTAAACAAGCCTAAGGAGTCGATGCAAACACGGCTGCGAGTGACGAATCTGCGAGGCGTTTAAATAAAAGTCCGCCAAATTATTTCCGGGCGTCTTGGCTGGGGATTGCGCTGCTCCTACCCTGTAACACCTCGCGGAGACGCTCGTCTCGGGGAAAAATGGCGATAGGCCGGCGCACAATTGGTCTAATTAGTGCTGGCGTTCCCGGTGGAGAGCGATAACCGTTTCAATTGTCTCGGGCGAGCCCCGCGCAAACTATAGGCACGCACGCCTGTTAATTGGCGCGCGCGGCGCTAATCAGCGCAAAGGGAAGCTTCCAGCGCCCTTGAGAGGGAATTAACGAGACGATGACTCGGCTTCTCGATCCCGGCAAGGTGTTGAGCAACCTGAGGAGAGACTCGAGTGCCCGTCGGCAAGCGGATTTTGATGGAACTTTGGCAGGGTTTCGGCTTCCAGGTAAATGAACCCAAGAGCTTGATGGCTATTACGTAGGAATTACAGGTGTACCGACACTAGTCTGACTGTGTGAATAACATGCATCGAGGAAAAGAACAAAATTATTATTATTACTATTGCCGATACTGCCCTCGTTACTGCTCCTAGGTAACCATACATATTATACGTGAGGAAATGTTATGTTCCAACATCTACTTAAAGAAAGCAATGATATTAGCAATGAATTGATTTAGAAGAACCCTAACTAGAAAAAGCAGAATTTACGACAGTACAAGGAGGATTAGCTATCGATACGCTGTTAAAGATTTCTATTTTTTATATAATGGTTAAATATATTCATTAATATTATCAACACAATAAACGTGCGTTAAACTATGACAAATATAACCTAAATTCTATAATTTATCCTGTATAATATGTATTGTAAAAGCTAACGAGTGAATCGATTTGAATAAAAGAAGAGTGAATATTCCTACAAGAGATCTTTAAAAATTTTAAATCCCAAGCGTTTGTTTATATCTGCTAGGTCGGAGTCGAAGAGGATGAGGCCGCGAAGATTGAGCATCCGAGCTCAATGCCGTTACGGCCCAAAATGCAAAAAAAGCGATTCGTGTTTGCTCCGAAAATGCGAATTAAAAAAAATTATGTCGCGACTATTTTGTTTAATTTACATTTAATCTAATTTAATTTATAAACTATTGTTGAAAATCTCACGTAGACGGGATTTGCATCGCGGCCGACCTGGTGTTAGCAGAGCCTGAAAAGTCTCTGTACCCACGGTGTCTAGCGTATTTTGTGGAGGCCATTGAGCTGAAGCCAAACCGCGTGTTGACTCCTAGGGAGCATGCTTGCAAGTCTCCTGGGTTATGGAGGTTGGTAAATCTCTCGAGCATAATATATTTAATATATTAAAAACGTATTTACTAAATTATATATTTTAAATTGGTCGAGGTTTTTTCCGCGAAAGAAAGACCCGGGAGGGAGGTGAGTGGCGCCCGCGCCGTTATTGGGAGGAGTCCCCTTCGATACATAAAAGGGGGCGAGAGGGAGCACGAGTCAAATCTGTTTTTTTAACTGCACACCAAAGCTTATGCAAAAATTCGCATTAAAAACTATTTGATAATTAAGCTTTGATTATTTGAACACCTTGCATCGTCCTCACCTAACGTCCTCACCCCTATTCATCTATGACCACTTTAATACCATTTTTAAATTACTACCTTTGAGAATAACATTAAGTACCATTTGAATCTTGATTTGAATGAAGCTTAAGGAAACAGTAAATAGTCGGAATCCGACGTACGCTGGTTCGATAATCTCCGACACAGCAAAGTTTCCGAACGCCACGACTCCTTAATAAGGTGAAAGCACTCAAGAGCTTACACGGGCTGAACTTGGTGCGATCGGAATTGAAACGACGCTGATTCGATAAAAGGGTGTCCAAAGGTTTTAACCTATTCTTAGAAAAGTTTTCTCCTCAAACGCTAATAATAATTAGGCTCATGTGATAACATCGGCTTTAAAGTTGAAAGTTTCTTTTACAACCTCATACAATTTAATAAAAAATGGGTTATTATACCATACTAGAGCTGAATGATAAAAAAACACGCATAAAAAGCTCGATAAATTGTTGGAAAAATAAAGTCGCTCACATATTTTAAATTTAATCGACAAAAATAGGTAGTTTGTAGAGCGAAAATGATATATTACTATGTCATGTATAGGCTTGATCGAAATAGATGCGAGTAGTGGGACTCGGCCCGCGAATCGCGCTCCGAATCGCCCCCTGGCGTCTTCTCCCTTGCCGGTAAATTTTCACTCGATCGCCCTTACTGCTCAGCTGTAAAGCGTGACCGAAGGTCAGGCGGGTGAGGAGCGCACTCGCCGGCTCACCGGCTGCCTCGGCCCCGGGCCTCCATTTTCCATCATTTGCACGATTACTCCCCCCCGCGATCCTCATTTCGCCAGCATATTTAATAAGGGCCGGAGCGCCTAGCCCTCGCTGCAGCCCCAGTGCAAGGAGTCGAGCCTCCGGCCGTCGGGAGCCGCCGACGGGCGTAACGCGATAATGACTGGGAGCGAAATCGAAAGCCGAGCCACTATGGGATTCCCCGGGGCGGATGCGAGCCGGCGCCGGCGCGGCGCGAGCGCGCCTCTTATATATCGACGGCCCCCCCTCGATCCTCGTCCTTTTACGCGACTACTCGGGGCGCATTGCCGCTGCGGCCGCTCGCTAATGGCAATCATTACGGTCGGCGGGGTATAACTTCCCGGCGGCTTAACGGCCGAAATACCGCGTCGCCCCGGTAAATCTGTAAACTTTCAGCCGCAGCTGCTCCGCGGGCCGCTGTAACGGCGTAACGGACCGGACCGAGCCCTGCGCGCGACTCTTTTCGCCCGCCGCAGCCGAATTCGATTGCTCGAAGACGCAGACAACGAGGCCGGCTCTCCAAGCGGCGGATCATCGCGACGCTATAGACGGAAAAAATCTCCTCGAGCTTGGCAGCTCCTCCACTGCAGCTGCGGAAGCGGGCGCCGCGCGATCCATATTTCGGACTTGTCGCGCGGCGCCCCGGTCCAATGAGAAAAATAAGGCGGGGCGGAACTGCTCGACCTGCCGGAAGTCGCACGGCGTGTACCTCGCGAGGAAGGCGGCATATTCCAAGCTGCGCCGGGGTCAAATTTATGGATCCCCGTGACAACAGCGGAAGGGCAGTACAGGCCGAGTTGGCAGCTGCTCCAATTGACGCAGCTTCTGTCTTACCTCGGGCTTCCCTGCCCACCCCCATAAAGCTATCATGTACATTTGTGTGGGAGGAAAAGAGAAGTAATACGGCAGCATCACTATATCGCTCGGACCTCTGATAGAAACCTATCATAATAACAATAATGGGAATAATAATAAGCAATATAACCAAAGGTTGATAATTGATAACGATAAAAAGTAACGTGGTGTGCGCTGCGCATCGTCGGTCGGTCACAAGAATGGAGTCGTGATGGTACGACTGCATCAGCGACTGACCTAGTCCGACGCGACGGCATCGTCTCGTTCTAACGAGTTTTTTTTATATTTATATTTCTTTATGTACTTATATTTTTTTTTCATACTTTTAATGAATATTTTGCCGTTTAATGACGCCTGAGCGACAGGTGCAGCGCGTGGTCAGTTCTGGCTGCTGACGGTGACGGGACGGTAATGATGTTGGCTTTCATCTCTTCTCTTAAAGTAGCCCTCCAAACAACGCAGTGTAAGTAAGTACTTAATTTTTATAGTTTTCTCAAGAGATGCGCATGCCGGCAGGATGAAGAGTCGCTGGAAAAGCGTGTACAAAGTCGCACCTTGACCAACGATTATTGACTCGCCAATGCCAGTCGTGCCTGGCAAATAATGCAGCGTCGCCCGAATGATCCATCAATTTATATACGTAAATGCTTGAGATGCGGCCTCGATTGGTTCTCTCGGAGCTACTCATCCCACCTATTGATACCCAGGGAAGACATCGAGGCCTCTAGTAGGACTAATTAAGCCCATCGGCGTACAACCGAGCGTACGGCAACAGTGGTAAATCGGCGTAGACAGCCCCGGGCGATGAATCGTGCGCGTCCCGGCGCGTCCCGACGGACATGGCGAGGCAATCAACGCATGGCGCATTAGCCGGCCTCGCGTCTGGTCTGGCGCCTGTAGGCCGCACCTCGAAGGCCAGCGGCGGCATTTAATCGACCGGCTTGTACCGAGGGGCTGTGCACTAAAACTCTTTTTTGAATTAGGTAAATCTGAAAAGACTATCAGATTTAAATTAGATTATACTACCAAAGTTCGTGTCAGCTAGAGTCGAAGAAAAAGGTGATACATATACAACTAGCATAAATAACTGGCAATTATTTGATAAATTCATTTATGAATTAAATCATCAAATATAATTATTATGAATATTTATTCTAATCATTAATTGCTGTTGCAATCAAAACGTTTTCGAAGTCTGTCAAAGTACATCACCCGCATCAACCTCAGAACTAACAGTTTGATCAATGGTTAATATTCAAATTTAATTGTTTCAAATGTTTATGAAAACAGAATAATTGCTTTCAAATTTGAAAATTGTTGTTCATTATTTTGATAATTTATTATAAACAAATAATAGTTATTTAAATAAAGTTTATTATATTTATTGACTAGTTGAAAATTTTTAAGATGAATCAACAAATCAAAAAACATTAAATAATCTTGATAATTATATAAAATTATTTAAAAATGTTTAGTTTAAATAAAGTATATATTTGACGATAATACTGTAAAATTAACAAAAATACATAACATAAATATGTATGTTTATCATCAAACCTACTAATATTATTAAATGTATATTAATCATTTTTAAATTTATTTAATAAATTTATTAAACTTTTCAAAAATCAAATTATTTTAAAGCAAAAAAAATTGATTTAAAGCGGATTCAAAACTACATCCCCAAAATAAAAAGAAACAGGACGCATCCTTGAACCACGAACATAACGAACAATCAATTTGAAAAAGAAAAAAGACAAGCTCGTGGCATATTAATATTAAAGAATTTGCTAATTTGTTATAAATACATTATTATAAACTTTTGCTGTAAGCTGGCTCAGAAGGAGGCAGGTTTCTAGGAGTAAAGGTGGTTAATTGAGCAAGACGTGCTTAATATTTCAATTGTGCGCGGCCAAGCACTTAAGTTTATAGATATTTTTCGGCGCAAGTGTGACGCTCGGTTCCGCACGTTCTCGCAACGGACGCGGGTTTCGCGATAAGGTATCGCTCAGGGCAGCCACGGGCGCCTCAGGCTTGCCACAGAATCGGACAGTTTCCCCTCCTTTTTGCTCGTGATATACGTGATACGCCGCGAGCGAGGTGGCGGGTCAAGCGAGGAACCTCGCGACCCTGGGAGCGTCCGGGATTCCCCTTGTCGCCGTGCGCGAGGTCGTGGCCCTTTCTGCCGGGTAGCGGCAGGTACTAGAGGCGAAGGTTCGGCGGACCTGGGCGTCGGATCGAGGAGCGACTAACCCGCTCGTCGCCGGTGGCCGACGCGACGGCTAGCTTCTTGCGGAGGCGTCGTAGGGAGGGGGAAGTTCGGCGGGCCCAGAGTTTCCCCTCGGCCGCGGGTACATCTTTTTATAATAATCATATTGTAAGAGTAATCGAGAGTATTAAGGTGCGTGGGCCTTCAGGATGCGCATTATCGGGTGGTGGGCGGGCGCGCTCGGCCCCGGGGCGTCTTCGCCGAATCCCCCGGGCGGCGGCTGCTGCACTCCCGAAGCGTAAACAAAACCGCGCTGCAACTGCCTGGAAGCCTCCCGGCCCTCGTTAAAACGCTGCCGTTACGCTCGCGCGTTAATATTGATGAAGTATTAATAGCGGTGTAACGGGCGCGCGTAAGACGTCCGTCCGGCGCGGGGTGCGCGGGCGGGGCGCCGGCGTCTCCTAACGCTCGCGGCCGATAAAAAGCCTGTTTCAATTTCCCAAAGCGAGTGGGCGTGTCCCGCGGGGGGGAGCAGGGCGAGACGTTGCGCAAGCCGCGCCTCGGCCCGATGCGCGATATAAAGGGAGGTATAAATTTACAGAATCGTCCACTGTAAAAAGTTCCCCGGGCCGGCGGCGGCGGCGCTGGGGAGCCGCGCGCGAGTCCCGAGTTACGACTCGACTTGGCAATAACATCTTCATTGTGTATCCCCGCGCTTATATCGGATTTAGCTTTTTCATACCGGGCCGCGTATTATTTTTCTTCCCCAACTTTTTTTTCACTCGCCTCATTTCCCCGCGGCGGGCCGAAGCCTCGCTCGATGCCGCGCGTGTTTATTAAATTCCCGAATCGATGGCCGCCGGCTCCTGGGACCTTGGCCAAGTCTGCGCGGCCAACTACTCGGGCAATTAGGGCCGCGAGCCTCAGCGGAAGCCGTCCCTTTGCCAAAGGATTAAAGTTTTCGGTGCGTCGAGTGCCGCGACCAAGGCTTCCTCTGCGATCGATCCTTTATGGATTTCGCATCGACGATTTTAGGCGTCGCCGTACCTGTCCGTAACGGCGAGCTTATATCTGAAAAAGCGGCGTCACACGAGCGCGCGGACCCTCGCAACAGCTTTAAGAAATCGCTCTCGTCCAATTAGATGTTACGAGGCGAAGTGGATAAGGCGAACGATCTCCCTCGCGAGGGAAGCGAGCTCTCCCCCGCGTCCAACTGCTCCGCGCGGAGTACCCCAGTGGCGAGAGAAGCGCTCCTTTTCCCGGGAACCGCAGACCGCCCTGACCTTATTACGGAATAATTCATAAATAAGCTCCTTGGCCATCTCGGGCGCGTAACTGCGTTCCCTTTGACGAGGCCCCGGCCGCGCGGCAGGTGCAATCTAAGGAGCGCTCGAGTGGCCCTCGGTTATACCCACACCGAGGCCGCGGGCGCACTAACTCGCCCGGGCGCCGAGCCCCGACCCTCCGAAGTATATACACGCTCCCCCCGCGGCCCCGTTAAAGGGGCCCCCCTCTTTCCGCGGCCGGCCACGCGGAGTACATATAACGAACAATCGGCGTCCTCGCGGCTGATGCATAATCAATGAGCGCAATCGAGGCTGGGCGCGATCGCGCGCTGAATGCGCCCGGGGCGCGCGGTATGCGCGCCGCATCCTCCGCGGGGGAGGCCGGCTCCGCCCTCCCGCGTCTCTCCGCCGCGGCGCTTTCGCGTTTTCCGGTTTTTCCTCCCCCTCCCGGCCGCCTCTCATCTCCGGCGGGCTGCGGGGAGGGGCACCGGGGGAGCGTAACGAGATGCCGCGCCTCGGCTTTCTCCGCGGAGATGAAATATTCAAGTCTCGCGGCTCGCGGCTCCTCGGCCGGATGGCATTTTTCCGCTCTTATGTGCGGCCCCGCGCCTCGTATTTATGCAAATCGGCTGCACTCCGCGCAGCTGCACCGAAGAAATATGTTTATGCGCTTGTTGTCGAAAGCCGCGCGGGCCCCCGAGGCCCGAGGCCGTTTAAGCCCGGGCTCCTCCGGGCCGCGGTGACCGCGCGCAAAAACCCACCCGATATCGCTCGCACGTGCGCTCGCACGCAACGGCCCTATCAGCCTTTTTCCCCGGCTCGCGGGTCGTTAGCGCCGCGGCGGATCGACCGGCACGCTAACCCCCTATCACCCGCCGACGATTATCGCCCCGCGGCCGTCCGGATCCGCCCGCCGCGCTCCTCGGGTGCCTTTTTATTCCCCCCTTCTTTGTGCTTCCCTCGGGCCGGCGATAGCTCGCGCCTGCGAGGAACGTCCTACCCGATTCCTGCCCGCTCCACAGCCCTCCTACAACGCGTTTTTTCCAGGTAGCCAACAGATTACCCTCAAATTGGATCTGCATATCCCAAGGAGCACAGGAATTGGCCTTCCGGAGCGCGAGATAAGGCCGGCTGGCGCGTAGGATATCCGAGGGGGCCGGGCGTTTAATGGGAGCGGAGTAGCCGGCGGCCGATAAGGATCAATTAGCCGGGCGGCCCTCGCTCGCGGCACGCGCGGCTAATCGAATCGGTCGCGCCCGGCCGTCGGCTCGCCGGCGCCTTGGCGGCCATAATTTGCCGCGCGGCGAAGCCGCAAGTTCCGCCGGGGCGGCCGCGGCTCGCGCCTAACGGGCCAACTTGCCGCGTCAGTCAAAGGCACCGAGCGCCGGATGCCGGGCGCCTCCCCCTCGCGGCTAACACCCGACCGAGTTTCCGGCTGGCTGGCGCCCCCGCGGGGATTGAGTTGGGCGGGCTCGGACGGGCGCCCAGGTCGCCGAGGACGGGGTCGCGGCTGGACCTCGCGCCGCTGGCCCCAACTTCGGGACGGTAGTTTTGCGGGTGCCGCGATAGCGGACTCCTCGGGCCGGGCCTTGAGTCCCGGTGAACTCGGCGCCGAGTCCCCGGTAGTCGTTACAAGATATGCTGATTGCCGGGTGGCGAGGGCCGCGTGCGCGGCATCGACCGGCGCCATAATTTCCGCGGGGGCTTTCTCCCCGACGGCGGCGACGGCGACGGCGGTCCCGTCACTTCCGCTGACGGCCCTCGGCGCGCGACGTCGTCTCCTGGAGGGGCGCCGGCCGACGCGGGAAATTAAAAATCCACTTTGCGAGGCGCGGGCGCGCGCCGGCCAAGAGCGCCGGGGGAATAATAAGGGGCCGAGGGCGCCGCCCGCCCTCGCCCGAGGGCCGCTCGACAATCTCGCCCTAGGAGCCGCCTCGCGGCCCACCATCCGCCCGCCCCGCCCCTCCAATTAATTAAGATCGCGCCACCTTTTTCTCCGGCCTCGCGGCTACGGCAAATTTGTTTATCTGCAATTTCACGCGCCCGCCTCTTGGAAAATTGAGCGTTAAACATGCGCAGGGGATCCGCAGCCCCCTAGACAACCTGGGAGCAGCCGAATAACTCGAATAATTCCTCGGTGTAATTTACTCAAATAAGTTCATATGGCGAGTATCACAATTATTGCTTTTGATGTTATGAACCTTCGAAATGAGTCAAATTTTCAGGAGTATTTAACAGGAGACGCAAGTATTTGTTACGTTGCTTTGAACGCGCGCCAGATTATACAGTCGTTGGAAGAAGTGCCTCGTTAAAAAATCCAAAGTAAATAATACGCGTACTCGGTAGCCCCTGCCGGACTCTCTGGTCAGTTCATTATTAACCGGCAAAGCTCAGCTTGATGATTGTAGCACTCCTTCCTTTGTCGCAGCAGCCCCACATGCTCGAATCAGTAGATGCAGTCCGAGGTGGACACGGAGCACGGCCCCGGCTCCCCATTAAAATATGCACTCTCGCTAAACAGGAGGAGGAAACAAAAGACCGGCCCCCCGCGGTCCCGTCGAATCGCACGGGGACGCGAGCCGCTGGGAGTAAAAATCATCCGAGGAAATGGCGCGGAAGGAAAAATCCACGCGCTTTCCGAGGGAGCCGCCGGCGTCGAGCAATTACGCTAAAAGAGAAAGAAAGAGCGAGGGGCCGGGGGCTGGGGGCGAGTTAAAGGGTGCTATTTTACGAGGCCCGCGGCGCCGGGCCGAGAGGCCGAGGGCGTCCTCTGCCGGCTCTCCCGCCTCCCGGGCATACAATGCCCCCCGAAAGTTCAGCCCCTCTTATTTCCACGTACGCCGCGGCCTCGCCGATTTTATATACGCTGGCAATTCCAAACTCGCCGGCTGAATCACGAGTGGCCGGTGGATTCACGCCCGCGGCTACGCAGTTCGGCGAAAGAAGCAGCCGGCCCCCCGGTTAATTAGCGGCCCCCCCGCGAGCGGCGCTTATCGACGCGCGCGCGCGGCTTATCGCCGCGGCCAGGCGGCCGATCGAGCATCGGCTGCCGGGGCGAAAAGAACCGCCCGGCCCTCGGTAAGTAAGTGCTATCTGCCGGTGGCGGGGCCAGGCGCCCGCCGGCTGCGCCGAGGGGACGCGCCGCGGGAGCCGGCGCGAGGCGCATGACGGATGCCTTGAAAGTTGCGAATTTCCGGGGAGTTGGGAAGCGATTTATGCGTATTCCGGGCCATCCTCGCCCGTTTGTTTGGCTGTTTGCACGCGCCGCCCGGAGTTGGGCCGCAGCGCCGCGGGCGGCCCCAGTCAGACTAATGATAAACTATACTCGGGGATTACCCAAGGCCGCATAAATTTCCTTAATACCGATGCGACTTAATATTACGCCGGGGGGATTGATCAAACATTGACGAGGAGGCGACCTGCCCGCGCGAATTCGCCCCTCAAGAGGTTGCGCACCGCGCGCCTCGTCAACCTTGTAATATTAATGTTCCGAGGGCGAGGGCTGGATTTTGGGGCCGCGGCGCCCGGGCGATCAATTGCGGCCAGGCCAAGGCAGCCTGATCGATTTCGAAAATCTGTTGCTCCTAATTGTTGCCCGCGCGGCGTCGAGGCAGCCGGACAAACGAATGCAATTACAAGCGATGAAGAAGTTCGTGGCTGATCCACTTCCTCGGGCATTCCGAGCCGTTGCCGAACTGCTATTCGATAATAAAAACTCGGACGGGAATTCCTCGAGTACCGGCACTTCAATTATATTGCTTGCTGTCTGGCCCGTTAAGATTTTGATGAAGCAGACGGGATCAATAAGTCCGAATTCGTCGCTCTATTACTCGTTAGTTGGCGCGTCTGGATGTTCTTCTTGCGCAACGCGCAGATATATATACGTAATTCGTCTGCGAAATCGATGCATTTCCGCTTGTACAAGATAAATAATTCTTTGGGCATTATTCCTTCGTTACTTAGTCGTAAAAGCACTTGGGTTGTTCGAAGAATATTTCTTTACGAATGAACCATTGAATGCATCTAATTGAATTAAAAAGAACGACTGCGGCGTACGCTCTAACTGCATTATAAGAGGTTTTAAAACTAAAATTTTAATGACAGTGATAAAATACTGTTGTTTACGTCAGTGAACATTTGCATTGTTGAATCTCCTCGAGAATAATGTGTTTTTAAATCGCTGGAACCTTTTCGCAAATTAAGTTAGATGGGGTAGTGGAAAAAGAGAGAGAATAAGAGAGTAAGGAAAGTCGGGCGCCAGGAGAAATGGAAATGCATACGCCAAGAAAGTACGAGTGTCGAAGCAGCAGGAGAAAGGATGCGATGTCAATTTATTTGTAAAAACGCACTCGTCAAAGATTTTAATTTGTTGTTTTACTCTTCGTTGGAGGATTGCATAGATATGGTGATACGAAGTCAATTAGTTGGAGATGCTTCATTGCGAATGGAGCCTTCTCTAGGCATCAGTGAGAAACGCAAGGAAAATAAAACATTGATCACGCGTGAGTGCGATATACAAACATCCTTTGGAAAGCTCAAGGGAGCGGTATAAGTAAAGGCCATGAAACCAGCGAATGTGTATGTACGTTCAGCAGCAAGATATATATACATATGTGTGTGTATATGTGTGTGTCTGTGTGATTTCGATTCAATAAAATAGTCGCTAATTTAATCCTTTTACCAACCATCAAAAATTCCCGTAGAGGCATTAAAAATGCCAGTTGCAAAAGCGATAGAATTTGTTGCCTTTACTCCAAAGTACATCGTACAAGCTTCATGCACGTGATCAAGGTTTCCTCGCGTTCAGTTTGCCCGCCGCTGGTTTTCGTATACACGAATGCATCAAACTTGCAAATCCCAAGGCTGTAACCCTTGCACACATCGGCAAGAACTCACAAAGAAGTTAGCCGGAGAAAAACTTGGGCGGAGAGTAGGGCAAGGAGGCCGCAAGGTAGATCGCAAAAACTTCCGTAATTAGAGCGATGATCTACGAGTAGTTTTTGGTGGTACGCGCTAATGGAAAATCTTGAGGAGGGCCTCTTTTCTCCAAATTTTACACAACTTGCCAAAAAATTTGACACTTATAGCAATCGATTAATTACAGAGATTTAGGGCGTACCTATAAAATGACGGGAGGAGGTGAAAGTGGACTCGATTGCAGGGATAGATTGCAAAATCAATTCATCTCAACACGGCGCTAACAACCAACGGGCCGTCAGGTTGATATAGGAGAAAAAAAGCGGCCGTGCCTCTAACGCGGCACTCGGACGCAGATCCGCAACGGCCGGAGTGATTATTTCGCACGGAGCGCTTGATTGGCCAAAGGGGCGCGAAAGCCGACGGCTTGGGCCGCGCTCGGAGGCAGATTTGTTAAGACATTATTCAAATGTCGCCGGGGGCGAGGTCAAAGGCGCGCCGGCGGCCGAACTTTCCCCTTTGGCCGATTCCGCGGCTAGCCGCCGCCGAATTTAGACTCGCCGGCCGGCTAACGAGCTGGAAAATTCGACTCGCCCCGGCGATTTTCGAGGCGGGCTCGCGTCGAGGGGCCCGCCGCCCGGGGATATCGCTATTAAGCGCCGCTCGCGGAATTAACCCGTCGGAGGTTAAGTTTTGCTTTACTGTTTATTATCCGCGCGTCGCCCAGCCGATTTGAATTTCAAATGAGTTTTTCTGCTGGCATGGGGCTTTTGCGCGGGCGACGCGCGCGCGCCTCGCCTGGATTTAGAACTGCCGCTCATTATACATGTAAAGGGATCCTCCGCCGCCGCCGCCGCCACCGCCGCCCAGGTGCTGCCCACGCTGCAAAGCTTTTGATAAAGATCATTTCTAAGAGGGATACGCGCTGCGGCCGCCCTGATGAATAATGATAAATGCCGACGAGTCGACCTCGCTAAGTAGTCGCGAATTAAAAACCTCTTCCTTTTTGCCTCACCAGTTCTCGTGCATATGTATACGTGTTCGGTCGAAAAATGCATTTGGCTATAATAGTGGGAGCATTGCGGAATTTCTTGGGCAAAAATTTAGCTTTTTCCAGGGCGCATTTTGGGTCACCTGTAATACTGATCTACCTTAGTAGGATTTCCGCTTTTAACTAATTTTTTATTTACGACAGCCTTTCAGGAAAAAGACTCTTTCAACTTTTTATCCCATTTATAAATTTTGCACATTTTGTAAAAATTGTTTAAGAAAAAATTTTGATAAAAGTTTTTATAATTTTAATACCAAAAGTTTTGTTGTCTATAATGCACTGTAAGGAGAATTTTTCCATGAAAAAATTTGGGCAATAAACATAAAATTTGACACTATAAATATTTTATTATAAAATGAATAAGGAAAAGAGCTTTTTTGAAAATTTGAAAAGTTCAAAAGAAAATATACTAAAAGCGAAGGTAGTATAAGCTTGTATGGTCTATCTCGGATGATGCATTGCAAAAATATTTGATTTAACGGACTGTCATATTTTACTTTATGTCTACTTTAGGAATTGTTTTAATATTTTTAGTTTCAAATTATTTTATTCGAATTCTCGACGTGCCATTGGAAAAGCATAAAATTAAGCTGATATACCGTGTAGCTAAATGAGACCTATAACGAGACTTAACTACACCGGTATAGTCTAGCTCGAATCTGCCGTTTTGCCTTAAAAAACCAATTCTGCATTCTGTATCGAGATAGGCGAAAAACATGCATGCATAAGGCGCAGGGTGGTGTAAAACAGCGTGACCAGGCATTAATTGGAGCAATAATGAGAGTGTCAGGGAGGCACACAAGCACCTCCTTAATATTCGAGGGCCAGGGGAGTTGGGTGGCGCGGATGCATTAGCCAGGGCTGGCAAGAAACTTGGGTGGCGTCTGGCCGCGCGAGGAAAACCGAAGATTACCACGGCCCTGTGTCCCTTCGGGAGTCCGGGAGGCGCGCGGCGCCGCTTTAAATCGGCCTCCCGGGGGCGAAAGTTGGGCTTCCCCGGACACTCGTAGGGGCGGCGGCCCTCGGCCAGGGGAATTTCGGGGGCCGGCTAATTCTGATTGCGTCTCCATTGTTGATGCGGTAATCGGCGCGGCGCCGGTCATCCCGTCTGGCTGACAGAGCCGCGCGCGCCTCGATCTCGCGGATCGCCCCGGCGAGTCGGAAAGAAAGCGCGGGCCGGCGGGTAAGCCCTGGCCGGATTGAGAGGGACTCGGGTGTCCGATATGTCAGCCGGCCGGTAGTCGGAGGCCGCTCCCGGAATACCAATGCCGCTCGAGGGCCGTCCTTCCCGGGGCTGGCGGCTTTATTAACCGGCGCGCGCGTCGCCGAGGTTACTTCTCCGGCGTCCCTTCTCTCTTTTTTTTTTGTCCTTTATCAAATTTGTCAACAGCTCGGCGAGTGGCGCGCGGCCCGAGGCTGGCGGCACTCGCGACCCCTCGATATATACGCGGCGCGGGCAATATATTCCGGGAGATATTTGAGTTGGCCCTGGCTCGTAGTTTCGTAATCGTTCTTTCATCTATTCGATTTCGCTCGGCTTCACTCGCCCTCCCGCTTGAATATGTTTATCGCGCTGCAGTTCGCATCGGGAACACGTACGCCGGGGGAGCCCGGAATACGAAGTGCCCGCAGTCATTTCTCCCGTAAACTCCACTTGCTATCCGACAAATTTTCTAATCCGCCACTTGACCTGTTTACCCCGTACTTGCTCCCTCGAATGGACAAGCGCCCGAGGAAGACCTTTTGGGATTGCTCCTCTCCGGTCGGATATAGGCTTCGGCTCCAACCGCTCGTGCGATTCGCCGATCGGGGCGTTGTCCTTCCCCCCCCCCCCTCCTTTTTTTCAAGAGCATCCCCGAAAAACAATCCATTTGAGAATATGAGGCAGGAATATCACTTGGCATCAGCGGAAGGAGGCTATCCCGCCGGCCATTCAGAATATCAAATCGGGGGAGTAAACTGCACCGACGGACCTTGGGGCTCGGCGCGCCAACCGCGTACGCTCGGCTCCTCCCCGGCCGCGTTCGCCTGCGCCGCGATCGATTGCTCGACAATTTTCGGGGATAAGAGACGCGCGGCGGGCGGGGGGGGGGGCCGCCGGAAGAATAGGATCCGCGCCGCGGGCCCGGTCATTCGGCTCGGCCGGCTGTGCGTCCGATTGACATATCGGCTCGATTACCCGGCCGGCGCTTCTTTCGTCGGCGCGGCGCCCGGGACGCGACCTGGGAGCGATCCAACCCTCGCTCGGCCCGCGAGGGCATCCGCCGGAAGCTTCCGCTCCGGCCGGCCGTCCGTGTGGTTATAATGTCAGGTGTGCGCGCCTCCGCGGAAGGAGTCGCGAAGCGCTCGACTGATACGCCGCCTTCGTCATAGGATGTGTCACTCGTGCCGCGAATGCACCAACGTTTTGACGTTCGCTCTTCGGCTGGATGTAGCATTTAATCTGGTTTTTTTTCCTTAGCACGTCCATGTGACAGATGGGCGTAGGAGGTCCGACACCAGGGGACTCGACTATTGCAGGGCCGAGCGCCAGGACTTGAAGAAGACGAATGAAGGGCTTGTAATAAAGAGATTCTGGACACGGAATCCCTTGTAAAAGGACAAACCCCCCCTCCGAGGGAGGAATTCTCGCGGGCAGCCGGTGGATATATGTCCTAGGAGATATCCGACCCGAGGGGCTCGCCGGGGCCAAGGAAAAAGGGCCAAGCCAATTCCGCTTGGCGGCCGTTGCAATCTTTCCCAAAAGAATCCGCCAATTAGTCGGCTGCGGCCGGCGGCGCATCGGCGACCCACTTCCTCCAAAGCACAAAGCAAACATAACTGGGTCGGACTCGTTAGTTCGGATTCGCGGTGATCCGCGGCTGTTTTCTCTCTCGCCGGCGAAACTTTCGAGCGCATTAGCTCGATAATCCGCGGCGAGGATCGGAGCAATCGGCGGGATTCCGGCGCATCGACTCGGATATATATGCAGGCGCAGCCCGGAGTAATTTTTGCCCCGTCGCCCTTATCCGGGGAGAGGTGGGCGCAGTTGCCGCCCTGACAAATCGAGGGCCGGGCTATCGATCTAATCCGGCCGCAAGCCCGAGATAGCCGGGACCCTCGTCTTGCGGCCGGGGCGTACGTGTGGGCCGGCCACCTGTTTACCGCGCCCCTCGCGATCGCCGACTGCGCCATCGCCCTCGGCAAATAAGACGCACGCGGCCCCCCCTATTCATTGGGCGTCGGGGCCGACTCGCGGATAATTGATTGCCGAGCCGCAAGCGGAACGATCGGCCCCGGCCAGCGCCAATGGATCCGCCAACGGCCGGGAAAACAACCCGCTAACCGCCCGAGATTTACGCCGCGCTTTTCCGGCCAGAGGGGCATGTTCGAACCGTCGGGTGATACCCAAGTCGCGAGGCGCGGCTTTTTTTAACGTCAAGGCAGTGTCCGATGGTCGGGCGGTGCGGCTTGTCCGATGGGGGGACGATGGCCGAGTAACCATGCCAACGGCGGTTTGGCCTGATCTTCATCAGTGCCATTGTCAGCGGCGTCATTGGGGCAACAACCGCGCGGCGTCTTGCGGTCGCACGACACGGCCCATTGAATAATTTATCTCTCTGTCTCTACGCAGACTCGCGGTGTATAATTGTCGGGGAAGTTGCGCCGGGGGTGTAAGGGGCCCCGAGCCGAGTCGCGAGCGAACCAAGTTTTAGTCGATCAATGATGCTCCGCAACCATATATTCGCCACGAGATTCGTCGGCCTCCGTGATTCTTATACCAGAATCATCGAGCGGGTGTAGTTTTTTGTTTTTGGGAAAAAGCTCCATCTGGACCCAGCGAGCCGGTTACAACCGCACTGACCGAACGGATATTTTAGGAGGGCCACGCGGCCCTGTCACTGTAATGCAGGGCCGGGGATAATTATGCAGTCAGCGAACTTTGTAAGTAGGATGGACGAGGGGAGCACCGCTCTGCTTTACCATTAACTAGGGGAAACGGTGCAAGATTCTCAGCAAGGTTGAGAACAGCTGCGCTGTAATTATCGCTCCGCACTTGGCAGCTAACCAGCTGAGAGTCTGCCGCAAACACCTTTTTTTTTCCTCCCCCTCGTTACGGGCAACAGCGCGCCCGGGCGATCCCCCGAATATCCGGCACGGCGACGCGACTTGGCCGACTGCGGCCGCGGGAAAAAGCCGAGGGGGTGGGGGGGCGGGGTGAAATCAGCGCCCAGACCGGGCGAACGCGTCGCCGAGGCGTGTGTACGCGGCCCTCCTCCCGCGGTGGTCCCTAACTAACCGATCCGCGCGCCGGCGCCACCGCGGCATCTCCGCTTCTCAATTAGCCCAGTTGGAATTGCAGATTCGCCGAACTTTCCGGGAATTAGGTTCGCGCCCGCCGGACAATAAGCGCGGCACGAGCAGACTCAGGCCGACCACCGCATTCTTGTCCCTGAGCCCGCGACCGGCGCACCGCTACTGTGTCGCCCTGGGATTGCTTTATTATTTCCCTCGGTGTAGAGGATTGGGCGAGATGTCGGCGCTGGACCGAATGAAAGGCGGCTTGACGAGTTTCAGGAGGGAAAGTGATTCGACCATTGGCTCTTGGCTTTTTCTCCCAACTTCCGTCGCACAGTGTATATAACTTACTTTGACAACTATATACTCGACAATGACATTTCCGAGGTCGCTCTATACCGCGAGACCTTAATGTTATCGAGTTATTATTGCTTTGCGGAGAAAGTGAAGAAATGATGGAAAAGTATTGAAGATTCGCAGGGAGGAAAACACGGATAAACGAATGATTACTGGATGGCGTGTACATACGATGGAGGGATGCATATTCATTAAAGAGCCATTTGGAATATTGGGTTAGGCTGATTGAATTTTCGATATGCGCCGTACGAGGAACAGCAGCGTCTGAATGACTCGTCAAATTTGAATTTGTAAGTTAGCGGCCCTGCGAGCGCGTCCATTGCAAACACTGACGCCAGGGGCTCGCGAACCCACGTTGCACTTGAGCCCTCAGCCGGCCATTAAGCATAACAAAAGGGCCGGGGCATCGGCCCTTGGCAAATCCAATAACCAATTAGCATGCATTATTCAGGAGGCTGGCCGGAAGGGCTATCGCCTTTCCTCGGGGAAGCACACACGTCCGCCACGAGCCACGGAGGAGGCAAAAGGCCGACCGGCACCTTGACATAAGGGCCGGGGGCGAAAAAAGGAAACCGGCAGCGATCTCGGAAACTCGATAAAAAGGGCGGCCGAGGGCGCTGCACGCGTTCAGCTCCGGGGGAATAAGAGGAACGGCGCTTGTTTGGCTTAATGATGTTTGTTGCGCATTCCGCGTCGGCGGGGATCCGGGGTGGATAAGGACTTTGCCCAAGAGTTTACGAGCGCGGCCTTGTTTGGCCTTGTTTTTAGCGATACCGGGGCCCGGGGCTTAATGCCACTCAGCCGCCGGAGATCCCCGGCCGCATGGCTCGCCCGATCATCGCCGCCTCCTTTCGACCGGCGCGCCTTTTTTTTTTTAGCCGGCGCGAGCTTCCGAAATCGCGGCGAAACTTGGGGGGCTCTCGCGGGAAGTGGCGCCGAGTCGCGGCCGACCGAGGAAACTTCCCTCGCGGATCGCGTATAATTCAGGAGCGCGGGCCGCGCCCGGAAATCAAAGAGCCTTGATAGCCGAATTCTGCCCCGGCTGCCGAAGTCCTCACTCGGAGATTGCCCGGTGTACACAAGCGGCGCTCTCGAGTGCCGACTCTGGGGACTCCCACACACCTCGGCTTGCACTTCACCCGTGGCCGCCCCCATTACTGCTCTTTGCCACTGCAATGGTGATTAAACAGGGTTACTTTTATCTCGATTCTGCCTTTGCTCGATTTCTACCAATATACATTACGCTCTCTTTCTATAAATTACTCTTTCTCCTATGTATATATAACAGCTGGCATGCATACACCAGTTTTGTACATGGCCTGCTCTCGCTTGTTAGTTGACGATGACAATTTGATGTTTATACAGGTGTGTATAGGATCGTCGCTTGTTATGCAATAATATCAATATTTGTTTTAATGATATTTGGTGGGTTATATAATTGTGTTTATTCTATTATACTAATTTGTATACGGTACTGCAAAATACCAGCATTTCCTCTAAACAACTTTTCTCTCGAATTCGAGCCTCTGCTTGTCGCGGCTCACTCCGCGCGCGCGTCACCTAACCGACTTCATACTCCTGACACGGCACCAAGCCTCACCCTCGCCTCCACAGCCTTGTCCAAGGTCTTATCGCTTTTCGGTATAAAGAGGCTGTCTTCTCACGACCGGTGCTTTGACGCCTCCTTAGAAAATGGGGAGTCCAAAGCGGACTAAGGCTGTCTTAGTTCTCGGCTTAACTACATCGCAAGCTACTCCAACAACAGCCCCACAACTTTTAGGCATAAACGTTGAGAACGATGTAGAGAAGGAATGCAACAAGAGTATCTCCGTAATGGCTAGCCTCACATCTTGTCTCAAAGACTTCCCTAAATCCTCGTATATAGGAACGCGAAATGTCGCCGATACGACGTTTAAATAAACAGTACTGCTGTAGGGAATTGTTATCCTTACTCTGACTCAGTTATGTCGATAACAACAGTTAAATTATATCTACACGAAAATAAGCTCAATTAAGCTTCTTAACTTCCGGTCGCAGTAACGCATTCACGATTAGAATAGCTGAGCATTTATACCATAGTTTCGCCCGCACAATTACTTGAACCACCTAAGAAATATAAAAGGAAACTGGTCCCGACTTGTATTATTTAAGGAGAAATGAAGTCAAGCGCAGGGAGTCGCTAACTTTTGAAGCGTTCCTCCCGCCAGGCGCTCGGAGCCTAAAGACGAGGGGGGCGTTCGCTCGAATCCCGTGCCGTCGATTTTCGCTAAAACGATTATGCAAAGTTGGGCTTTGTGTGCGCGCTTTGTTAATTGAATGACTCCGCGGCCTCGGGTCTTCCTTTTACTCACTTTGATTTGCATTACGAGGGTTTCGAAATTTAGAGTTATTTATCGTTGTCTAGCGCGATCTTTAATTTATCCATTGTTATATCCTTATATATCGATCATTTTCCTTTCTCATACAGAGAATAATTGATATATATAGTAGCTATTGATATACGTTTTCAATTCATAAATCTTTTTATCTCAATTTTTATTGACCGAATAAAAATTATAATAAATAGCGCAGCTTGCAAGGTATATAACGATACTTCTGTTGTAGAAGCAGATACTGCATAATATGAACATTACATACGAGATAATAAATCATTGCGAGTAAATCCAAACCAAAAATAGTAATCGCAAACAGATGTGTCGCATGCCTGATTATTATGCCACCGTCCCATGCCCTCGGCGACTTTATTATAGCGCCAATTCACGCCTGCATAAATATTGCCTATATGTGGATGTATTTTCCGAAATGCAATGCGTACATCTCGACCTGTAAACAATTCTACTGGCGCTCGTCTACTCCACACTGATGAACGAAATCACTGTTTACTCCCGAATGAACTGGGAAAACTACGGCTGCTGTAAAACAGCTTTGTACGAAGGGCTTGAGTGTTTAATCGCGTTTCAATAAGCACGTTTTTACTGGACCGCAAAAGAGTTTCAAAGCTACTGAAAAAACTGTTAAAGTCGCGTTTCTTTTCACTACATGTTTTGTTAATTACTTTTAAATTATATACATATATACGATATAAAATAACTTACTATCACGTACTTTACAAATAAAAAATTTTAGTTCCTAGTGTTTTATTACTTTTAATTACAGTCTCAATGCTGAACTTATTAGGCATTTTACAGATGGGAAATTTCAGTTTCTAGTAATTTACTAGTCTTGTAAAAATTGTAAATAAAAGGGCAGAGTGAAATGAAGATCGATATTATAGTTTAGTTTATATTAGATCGGGGTTCAATTAATATTAAAAATCTAAAATCGGTGGGATTTGCATCACAACCGACCTGTGTATGAAGGCCCTTTTAAGGGCCTTTGGCCATGTCACCAAGGCGCTTCGTGGAGGCTTTAAAGCCAAAGCCTCCTAAAGTCGAAGTGTGCGGGACTGTAAGTCATATTATTACATTATATTATATTATTAATATTATATTAGTTTTGTAGAAAACTACACGGGCAATATGTTACGAGGAGGGAAGGAAGGGGCTTGGGACTCTCGCGTCCAGCTGAAGTGAGATCCGCGAAAGGAGGTTGAGGGGGCGAGCGGGCCTAAGGCGCTCGAGTCTCGGCCGGAAGGGTGGAAGTCCGCAGGGGGAAGGCCCAGTCGCGTCGACGGAGCAAAAGGGGGGTGGGGGAGAGGGCCCGTGGAAGGTTCTCGACTCACTCGCGGCTCTCCTTGACTGTGAGGGATGCCGGGTAATGAGTGACGAGTAAAAGGGGGGAGGAACTGACGGTCGCGGGGCAGCGAATTTTAGATTCGAATTGGCTGCCCAGGTGGACAGATAAACAGCTGACTCACAAGCCGAAGCCCAAATAATTATTGGAAATAAATTAAATATTGTTTATCTAAAATCCACACCTCATTTTAAAAACCACACACACACAACAATACTTAAAAAAAATAACAAGATTGTAATGTATAATACACATGTTTACAGACTAAGCACAGGATCATAAACAAGATTCGATTTTAATTGTTTCGTTTCGGTTTGGAAATTCATTTAAAGAACTTTCAAAAAATCAAAAGTTCCAGTTTTATAAAAACATTGACCTCTTAAAATTCTACACAGTGAGAGTCTGTATCCATAACCGAACTGCAAATCTAGAAGATAGCCCTTGTGCAAACTTGTGGTTTCTATAACATGCTGTACAAGCACACCTATACTCATCTTTATATATGCAAGTTTAATATTTACGCGTTGTTTTTTAAGATTTTAGTAAGCATAAACTATAAAAAAAGTACTCAACGGTTGTATCATGAAACATTAATAGATATAACAACACGTAAGTATGCTGATTTGTGTAAGTATAACAGACATTAAAAATTCCTAACGAAACTTGCGGGACATGTATCACTGAACTTAATTGAAAAGCAGATTTACTTCTTGCGCCTTGGTTCGTTTGAAATTTGGAAAAATTTATTGGGTTGTTTAAACCGTTGCGAAGCGACGAGACAGGATCGTCGCGTGGAAAACGACTCCAATTATCAAGACGGAGTGGGGCTGCAGGGACCAAGGACTCGGCTGGCCCGCCGGGCGATCACCGGGGAATTTATGCGCGCGAGTCGCGCCGCGGCGCACGAGAGTTTATGCGCCGCCCTGACGAATTCGCGATTTTATTGCCCGCGGCGCTGGTCAGCCGAGGCGCGCGGCGTAAAGCATGATTTACAATGGGCGTAAAATTAGCCGTAAAAGAGAGCCCGGAAAACCCGGGCCTCGAAACGCCCGGCCCTTTTTTTTTTTTTTTTTCGCAGGAGCCCTCCCCGCCCCGGAACGCTTTATCGCCCCGCGGGCCGTGTTCCGTAAGTTTTAGGGCGGCACGAGAGCGGCGGCCCACCTCCCCGTGTTTGCGGCCCCGGCTTTTTTATGAGGGGGGCGCGCATTTAGATTTCGAGGCGCGGCCTTTGTCCCCCGCGGCCTTGGGCCGCTTTTCCCGCAAGCCCCGTGGATTTGGCCGCGCGTTAAAATTGATAAAAAAAAAGGCCGGCCTGCGCGCCCTCGGCGTATATAAGCGGCGAGGTAAGGGAGCCCGCGCTCGCGTCGAGGGCGCGCGTGCGTTTAATGGGGGCGCCTCGGTCGGCCCTCGTGACTGCCGCGCGGCCGGCTTTATCGCCCGGAACACCGGCCGAAAATCCATTGGCCGAGTGGGCCGCGCGCCCGGCGCACTCGGAGCGCCCGCAGTCCGTCTTCGGGGGAAGCGCCCGCCAAAAATTCCTGCCCGCCGAAAGCTCAGGATGCTTGGGCCGCGCGAGTTTATTTGCCTGGCGGAACAGCGCGGACGGCCGCATTCTCGGCGACCGCGCCGCTCCCTCCTGTTAATTGAAGTTAGGTCAAGTGCGATTCGAGGTGCATGTGATGTTCCGCGGGGCCGATCGCGCAATCTCCTCCACCTGAGAGTACCGTATTGAACATATATGTATATAGCTTATGGCAAAGCGTTTGGTTGAATTTTTAGTGAGGGCATCCGCTGATGAAATTTGATGTTAAAGAAGAAAATCTTTCAAGGTACCTGCGGCGCTCGGCGTATTTTCCATGATAAAGTCGGTCCTTTACCCGACGGTCCTACAGAAGCCGAGTCGAAAAGCCGAATAATCCATCAATTTCGGGAATCAGTAACGAAAGTAAATCAAACTAGAGGGCTCGTGATTAGCAAACTCCCGCTCGTCCATTCGGCCTATCGTAAATGAGGTTTTTAATTGACTTATCGGTTCATTGATTATCGCTCCGTTGCGCATTCTCGCCCGCATTGCCTCGATTGTTTGTCCCTGTCTCGTCGCGCCGTGAATTCGCTCCGTCGACAATTGCCCAGAAAAATTAGCCCTGATAATGACTCGTATTGACGCGCGCATAACGAATTCATGGTCGCGCACGTCCTCCGTCTAATGGCGCGTTAAGTGTGCCCCGTTAATTTGTGAAACGTATAGTTATACTAGGGTATCCAGCGAACGATGCGCAGCTCTCAAACAACTTGCGGCAATCTTCAACCGTTATTTCAAATAACGACAAATACAACATTGAAACTAAATTATTTCGTATGATACAACTAAATCTATTTTCTGCATAATTATAATCTGTATTTATATAGTGTGTAACTAAATTATATATAGATATATTGTCAGTACATTCTATACAATGTGCAATAATATTCACACATTATTACATGAATCCATTAATTCCAGAGAATTCCTGAGCAAATTTGTGCAGTATTTTTTTTAATATTATTGCGAGATATGTATTGCAGATACGGAATAGTATTATGCTGAAAGTTATTATGCATTATTGAGTATACAGTACATTGTCGAGATTCCAAATTTTTTTTAATGCCTAATAATTAAATTATAATTTAATTTGAAATAATAACTATTGTATAAAAATTGAAACGTCTCGATGCTTAAAATTGTATCAACATAGTATGTGACACAACTCATTTTGCCTACTCATGAAGTATACGTACTCCTGCATTCCTGCATAAGCGAATGAATCATGTCAAGTCCTTTAAATGTGGTACGACGACTCTAGAATAGACCACATTGATAATGTTACATTATGCAAAGTTATTTATAATTCCCGCTGAATTGCGTCAGAATGACATCCTCAAATAAGCATGACTTAAAAAAAAGTCCTAGTCAAAAGATCTAGTTATAAAAGAGGTATAGATCAAGCGGAGTTAATAGGTAAATAAATTAATGTAAATATATATGTATAAAATTGTAAAATTGTAAATAAAAGGGCAAAGTCAAAGTGGCTGGTGGTCATTATTTTTAATTAATTTTAGTTTTAAATTTTAAATTATTTTGTACGCCATTTAGATTAGTTTTAGACTAAAATGGGGTTCAATTATTATATAATAAATGTGCGGGATTTGCATACCAGCCGAGTTGTGTGTTAAGGCCCTTTTGAGGGCCTTGAGCCACGTCGCCAAGGCGCTTCGTGGAGGCTTAAAGCCGAAGCGAGATCGTATGACTTCCGGAGAGGGAGCCTCCTAGTATTTGAGTCGGAGTGTACGGGACTGTACGTCTCGTAGGTGTCGTTTTTGGCATTAAGAAAGCTGGCAAATTTCTCCTTTGAATAAAATAATAGTTGAGTTTTTTAGAAATACAAAAATAATATATTCCGAGGGGAAAAGGCGTTCGAGACTCGGAAGTCATGTGTCTAGCGGCGGCAATTTCCGTGAAAAAGGGGGATTGAGAGGGAGAGCGGGCCGAATGCGCTCGAGACTCGGACAAGAGGGGTGGAAGTCCGCAGGGGGAAGGCTCCCTCGCGCCGTGTGAGCTGCAGGGGGGGAGGGGGGGGTCCGTTGAACGTGCTGGAAAGAGCGCGAAGGTCGATGCGCTCGCGGGCCCTCCCTGAATGTGAGGGATGCCGGGTAATGAGGAGCGAGAAAGGGGGGAGGGCCTAACGGTCACGGAGGAGAACGCATTAGATTTGATTTGGCTGCCGAAGCGTACAGATCGACCACCGAAGCAAAGCCAAAGCCTATATAATTATTCAAAATAATTTAATATTGTTTTATATAATACTTACATTTCATCATCTTAAGAGCACACATAACAATATTCTAATTATCGATTATAGATTGATTTTATGATACCATTCGTTTGTAAAATAACCAATCGTCGTATTCACAATTCCAAATTCATATAAGATTAAGGTTTCTTTTATACAACAATTTTGAATGATGAAATAATAATAATTTTATAATGATTATCTATTATTTATCGAATTAAGCAAAAAAAGTGAAATGCTAGAATTAATTTAAATTGAATTTCTTGAAGTGTAAAAGGACGTAAACTAGGAAAGTTAGAAGTAAATAAGTAAACAGTATAAGTACATATTCTGTTTTTAATTAAACATAAAAAGTAAATTATAATTGTTTATTTATGATTTCGTACATTTATCGCGATATTGGTCAGATGTCAATAAAAAAAAATTTATTTCAGAAAGTAATCATCAGAGAAAAAGTGACAAGAACTTAAGTTATAAAATCTCAGTAGTTAGATTTAAGCTTGAACTTTATCTTGATAACTATTTATCAAGTTTCGGAAGCATAATATGGGATAATTTCTAGTATTTTTATGACGTTTTCGCAACTTTTTAATCTTAATTTTTCGCAGGATAGGCCTTTGTCGAGTACAGAATTGGACCGACCTAACCAGTATTGTAGGTGAACGTTCAAAGACGATGTCTTGAATAATTGCACGGGCTATAGAAGAGGAGGGGTAGCAAATCCATACGGCTATTATATGCCCGGAGCCTACCAGCGTCAATTGATTTTCATGCGTTTGTCTTGTTTTCTGAAGCGAGTCTTCCTGTATAATTTATGCGATCGAGAGCCACTCGACAGACGCTGCTTAAACAATCAAAACAAATGCTTGCATATTTTGCAACAGGACTTTTCTTTCATCCGGTTCGATCGGAGTGCAAGGCAGTCGATTGGGAGTCTCGAGCAGAAATGCGCGGGACGCGCGACGACTGTCTACACGACGTGCACGAAGCTACAGCTGGAATTCAAAAGCAAGCGCTTATCACATTCTAAATCGGTGTATATTGTAACGGGGAAATCCGGGGACAAATTATTTCCGACCCGGCCGTGTACAATGTGAGTGACATGGAAGGTGTCACTCACTTTTGGTATTATGTGTACTAAGTGTCGCAAACACTTTCCCCTTGGCCGCGCACCCTGCGTGGCGCGGCAGCTGGCTAATCGCCCAACTGATGAGTTGTACTCACAACTCCTGCGGAGGCGCCGTGTTCCCTTGAACTGCTCGTTCCATCTAGAATTACAAAAAGGGCGAGGGAGATCGGGAATGCCCGTTATCATCACCGACAGGATAAATACATAAAAGAATTAGTTATTGGCCTCGTGCCACCAATTCAAAATACCTTTATGTATAGTTGACAAGTATCGGCGTATCGCGTGCGTACATAAACATATCATTAATTACGACACCCTGACGAATTTTGTACTGCGCATGAGCTCTCTAGAAACGGGTTCTTATTTGCTCCGAATTCATCGTGTTCGTCGCGCTTGTGTGCGCTCGCAATTACTCTATAGGTTAACTCTGCGCTAAACTCGCGTTTATCGCCCTCAGGGCCAACGCACCTAGTGCACATGCGTCAGCGCCTTTTGCGCGCCTTGCCGAACACTCTTTCCGTCTCTGCGCAATAACGATTTAGGCTTTCCGCCGATTAAGGGGCCTATAGTCGCACTAATATCTTCATATATCTTCACGTGAGTGCGAGTAAGAGAGAGGAGTTCTCTTTCTCAGCCGCGCGTAAAACTGCGCGTTTCCCGCGCACCGCCAATAATATATAATTAGCATTTGCCCTACCTGGGCTTGCTCAGGCGCACTCCGGGTCGCGCTCTCAGGGGCCAGACGTTGCTCTAGCAGGTGTAGCACAAGTCCTGTGCAGTCTGCTTTCTCAGCGAGAGACTGCACTAGTCCCAGCTCCTGGTACCATCACCCCGTCATCTTCGTGGACGGCACAACAATCTCCGCGCATCCGTACACTGATACGCGGGAGATTTTCGGAAAAATCCGAATGCGCGCGCGTCGGCTTCGCGGCGATCGCTTTTCTCGGACGCCGAGAAGACACTAAACTTTGATTGATTCGCGCCCAATACATTTGCGGACTCTCCGTCTATAGTCTGTTTTCCTTTACAGGTAAACTTAGTTCGGCTCACGTTGGCCTTGAAGGGCTCAGCGCCTGGTGCCCGTTATAATATAAATATGAATGAATTAAATATTAAAAAGAAAAACTCACTTGAATTATAATTTTCTATCTCACCTTCAATTTGTCACCTCACACTCGGATAGCTACAGAGTTTACTCCGGAAGTATTTAAGAGTATGTTTCAGAAAGTTGGTAAATATGAGTAGTCAAGTGCTTTTAATTGGAATGGTAGGACTGTCAAAAGTAATAATAGGCATGTGAATGAAAAGCTTGTAAAGGGTGTCGATACGAGGAACTATCCTCCATAAACTCAAAGATTATAGGGGTAGAAGGTCTCCTCCAGTACACCGAAACAGCAATATCCTGATAAGCTTATACAACAAAACTGAAGAATCAACTTCCCGGAGATACCTTCAGGGATTAAAATTGGAGAGTTATCATTAATTTGAAAATGGTTACTGTTTTCATTATGTGTTCAGGAAACTGACTGAATTATAATAAAAATTCTGCTGGATTTTTGTAAAGGAGATGAATTATATTATATATATAAGCTTCTTTCTTAATTTCTTTAAATATTGCAGTTTCAGAAGAGAGTCTTAACTACAACTTCATGGAACTCTTTACATATTTTGATCATATCCTTGCCTATTTATTAGTAATACTTATTTTCTGTAAAAAATTTAATACATAAATCGTTGACATTTTAGTCATTTAGATCTTTGCTTTTTTCAATCTGCTCATACTAGTTTTTATTTGAAATTAAAATATAAAATTAACTCACACTATTAAATTAAAACTTAACGGCTCGTTTGGTAACTTGCAAGAAGAGCAAATGCAAATATTGCGATTGAAGTCCAGAGCCGGACGTAACTCTCGAAGGAAAAGCAAGAATTTAGCTGTAAGGTCGAAACTGAAAACCGGCAGCCAAGTCGGACTCTGTAGACCGATTCCTGATTTATAAAGTCGGGCGTTGAGCCGAGGACTGACGGCGCCGTCGTCGCTGCGCCAGCGCTCACATGATACATCGTCTCGGCGAGTCAGTTGCATGCGCACCTCCCGAGTAATGGATTCCGAATGGCTGAGAATGCGTACACCGCTGACTTTGTAGCCCATCTTTTTTCGCTTTTTTCGGAGTCACCCGACCTTTCTGCTCTCTCGAAGTGTGCCCAGACTTTCTACTACCCCGGCGCGTCCTGAATCTTTTTCGGATTTGTTATGCATTTTGCAGTGGACTCACCCTAGGAGAAGCAATGCCCGCGTTCATCTCAAAAACCACATGTAAAAATACTCAAGGAAATCCGAGCGATACTTTTACGCTCCGGAGTCGAATCGTGCGCGTCCCCGGCGCGGTCGGTATGAAATTTCAAGTGCACTCTTGCAACTGTCGCATGGATTCTTTTAGAAAGTATCTTGTATTAAATTTTATTACTATCCGAAGCAATTTTACTAGATATACTAGTAATCCTGTTATAGACTGCCCAACTTTGAGGATTTACAAGATTACTATAGTCAAATTTCCAACAATACTTGGATATAATATTTTTTTCTTTTTTTGTACGATACGACAAACGTATTACTTTTAAAGTTCAAAATTAAAAAAATAAATTTGTTATAAAACAGACACTCGTGTTATATGATTAAAATTTTTTATTTGACAGTTTAGTAGGCATTTACATAACAATTGCAAAAATAGTTGACATTCAAAATTTAAAGAAGTTGATTTTTTTCATAATATTTATTTAAAGTCGCACCCCCCTAGACGTATATACATAATATTTACAATAAAAACTTTTTAAAATACATAAATACAATTTTTCATATTTACAGTAGAAACTGATATTACACTTCCAGTATTATATATTTACATAAATTATACTTCTAGTATAATATCAGTCAATTTGGTTACAAGCGAGTTTGTATTTATTATATTATTTGTTCAAATATATGAACTTCTTGACTTATACAGTCATTATACTTTTCTCAATCAGACATGTTAAATTTCCATCTGCTTATAGATATTCTTAGGTAAGATTTGGGCGGCTTAAATTTATAAATATAGGATAGTGATCACTACCATACAGATCATCATAGGCTTGCAATTCTATTTCTGTGGCTATATCATTAGTGCATAATGAGAGGTCGATGCAACTATTTTTCCTATTTGATTGGTTGAAACGAGTTGGTGCATTATTATTTAAAGGATCAAGTTTGTGTTATACAGGAACTCTTGAATAATTTTATCTCTCGAGTCACTAAAAGCACATCCCCACAATGTGTCATAGCTATTAAAATCTACTAGAATGAATTGAAAATCGTTGTTATTGTGTTTTGATATAGAAGGTATCACATAACATTTTTTTAGCGGTCTCGAAACTATCAGATGCACCCCCGCAAAGATACAGGTGTTTAAAAAATAGTACAGTCCAGCCTCCGCGGTCGAATAGCGCGACCTACTCGCCGCAGCGTAGATAATCAGAGTTGAGGAAATAGTCAAAGGAAGAAATTGTTAACAAAAGAACGTCGGGTCCCAGCGGACCGTCAGCAGGGAGAAGGGACGTCGCAGGTGTCGGGCCACAGGCTGACCGTCAATCCCCCCGCCGCGGTACTGCTAACGGTCCGCTGAGGCCCGATGTTCTTTTGTTGACAATTTCGGCAGTCGACGAATCGACGATATTTTGGCGACCGCAAAAAAAATTGTTTAGAATTTCCTCAGCTATCTCATGGTATAACTGGAGACAAGGCATTAAAAGACAGGTTGTATAGTTCTAACGTCTCTATATCAATGTTTAAATTAATTTCTTATATATGTAAGCTATTTTTTATTAATATCGTAACTCCTCCACTTGCAGATCTATAACCGAGCCTGTTTTTGTATCAAAGCAAGAAAAGGAATTTAATTTGATTAGTTGATCATTTTTAAAATTAGTTTCTTGAACACATACAATATCAGCTTCCTCGGTTTTAATAAAATTTTCGAGAAATTCTCGTTAACTTTTCAAACTGTTTATATTCCACTGAATTATCTTTGTTATAATAGTATCAATATGTCATTGTTAAATTATGTGTAAATGCAATTGCTATTCACTATTAGAGTTATTTGGCGTGGTCTGCGAAGTAATGTTCACTGTTGCATTATTAATACTTTTTATTGATTTAGTGCATGTATGTTTAATACTCGAGTTACGAACGTTAGTATATATATATCTTCCTTGAGAAATTTTTTAAAGGCCCGGAGATCATTGCAATATCATAGTATTAATGAGTTTTTTGACTCCTTGCGTATTTTCTAAAAAGTTTTTAAATTGTATGTAGTTTAGCAGTATTCCAGCTTCATTAGGTAATTTTTGATTAACATGAGCTTACTATCTAACTTCTGATTTCTTTTATATTTTTTATGTAAAATTATCACTATTTTTAATGTTTGTATTGACATTTTCTTGAAAGACCGATAAATCGATATCGATTTTAATTTTTTTTTGTGAATCATTGGAGCTTGTTTGTGAATGAGTTCGTTTATTGATTTCAGACGGCGATGTAAAAGGAGTATTTGAAGGTTTGTCTAAACTGTTATTATTTACAGCTTTACTTAGATTCAGATAAACAGTAGAGGAGCATTTATCGATCCTTGTGCTTTTATTTAAAGTGTTGAGTTGAGAACTAGAACTAGGCATTTGTTGGCTAAATGAATACTAGCTCGATTCTGACTCGAAGACTTAAAGGACAGGTTGTATCATCTCACTAATGGCATGTGTATAGTTGGCGAGATTCAGACCGTCAACACAATCAAGCATGCTGCTTGGTCTTCTTTGGATGCACTTGAGTAGCATTTCCATAACTGCTTGGAGATTGAATGACAAAAGTAAGAATATTTTTGTAGGCAGTTTGAGATATTGTACACAATACGTTAAGTAGGCAAATATTTTAAATTTAGGATCTTTAGATGATAATTATGTTATTTGTGCAAAACACATTATAGTAAATGGAACAGAATATCGTGAAGGATTATTTATTGCATTTGAAAAATCTTATACTAGATTAGATAGTTTGACGATATTTGGGCGTATTGAAGAAATTATTGTTGTAGAAAATGAAAAGGTATATTTACAAATCTCTGTTTGTACAACGCTATTTTTTGATCCTACAGTGAATGCTTATGCCATAGAATTTAATAAAAATCATAATTTTCAATTAATTGTATTGAAAAATACGTGAGCGAGCATAGGCAATCTTAATATGTATTTTGTTGGTTTGGAAAAGGCCAGGTAAAGCAATAGAACCCTTACTCGCTGACCATTCTAAATACCTCAATGATTTGAGGATTTTTCCGTCTTAAATGTATACGTCGGTTTGCAGTAATCTGCGACTGCAATTGTTTTTAATTCAGCTCTAGCACTCGAAGAAGCAACAGCTTTGCTCCTCGAGTCACTCAGTCGCTTGTATTTTTTCCTTGTATATTTATTATTTATACTATATTATATTATACATATATTTTATTTCAATAAAAAAATTCAATAAATTGAAACTTCAGATCTTGCATTTTAAAAGCCAATCTCATATTTTATGGAACTGACTTCTACTGATTACTACATTAGCCTTCGACATATATTATTATGATACTATTTGAATAGTGAGCATTCGAATTGTTATAAATTATAATTTTTATAAATTGGTTTTTTGGCGACAGTGGTTTTCGCGCTCCGAAGAGTAAAAGACAACTTTTATTTTGGAGAGGCTGAAATTCAGCATTGCTCGCTGAACTCAGTCTGAATATATTTTAGCGGAAAGAGAGGTCGCTGGTCACTCCGTCGGCTCACAGTCTCTGTGCCGCGTTCGGGTTGCGCAACACCTTTTAAGGGCTCTTTCATCGCAGGAATCGTTGCCGCCGATTTTTCCGGGAAAAACTCTGAGCGATACGGTCTAGCGGCGAATCAGCGGCGACTTGGAGGCAAGTGGGGGCGTCTTCGAAGGAGGGAAAAATCCAGCCTTGTCTCCGTTAGAAAATGGGAGCTCTTTTTCCTTTCTTTTACAATTAATGCTTAAAAATTAATTTTATAATAATTTTAAATCCATATTATTATAGGTCTTTAAATTCTAAACCGATTCATTTTTTATGGTAAATGAACCGGATACAATTGATGCATATTATTTTTAATTTATTATTTAAGGTTAATAATGATAGTAATTTGTTCCTTGCTAATTGTTCATAAATGTAGGCGTTTGAGGCCTCTTATTATTGAGCGATTTACTTGTTTAGTTTAATATGTGTAAGAGTTATTTTTTTTACTAGTTCTGTGCGATTTACATGTTAAACTTTAAATATTAGGTTGAAAATTAGAAAGGAACATATACTCCATAAGTGAAAAGCGTAAATTTTATAATTAAAGAACTAGGATTGATAGGATCAGTCCTTTCATGGTTCTTGTACTTATAATTTAACATTTTCGAATTTTAAAATTTTTATCTTATGGTGTAGCTTATGTTTATATTAATTTCGTATTACTATAATGACTACAACATACTTTTATTTATAAGGATGCAGAATATATCGCTTAGTATATTTTAAAAATTATTATAAGGATGCAAAAAATATGTATGTAATACGTGAGTACATATAATATGAAAATATTTGTATAATACATAAAACACACACATATAATATTTAAGATTACATGTATGTAAGTAAAAAGTAATAGCAAAACATGTTGGTGTGTATATTCCCATATCTATATACCTATACGCGTGACGTTTTTAAAAGTAGTATATTATAAACAAAGCGAAAAAGAAAAGCGATATCAATTAACTAATATAATATATAATTAATTAATATTGTATGCTTCTCGAAACGTTTATTCGGACGATGGCGTTTAGATATTGTGTAAGTCGCAGGGAGATTTGACTTTTTGTTTCCTTCGTCGTGCGTAATTATTATAAAGTATGTTAACATTTAATTTTCTGTTTTAGTAGCTAGGGTGCATGTTTTTTGGAAGGGCTTTACACGCGCTTAGGTATGTGACGGTTATTTTTCCTCGCGTCGCTTTCCTTTTTTTTTGAGTACGTAAAAATAAGGTTCAGATTCGGAGGCGCGGGAGGTGTCTCGATGCTGTCTATATGACGAAACGGGTTCTTTATCGCGTTCAAAATGTTTTTGGGTTGGTGCGTTACACAGGACGTAACATAATGATTTAATAATAATCGAAAGTTTCAATACAAACGAAAATTTATCTACTGATGTGTCGATTGAAAATGAACCAAAAACTAATAATGCTGATACTAATTCTGAGTGTAATAATGAAAATGATGTGTTAAAAAGAAAAATAAATGTTTATAAATTTATGGTATTATTTCAATACAATTTTTATAGTAATATGTTATTATAATCTTAAAAAACTTGTGTTTTCAGAAATTTGGCACTGTAGAAAATACTTTGTTAAAACATCTACAAGAAAAAGAGATTTTAGGTTCCATTTTATTGAAACTATTTAGAAACTATTTTTTTTCTAGCTATCCAACAAATAAGGCAAAAGTTGCTTTGGCTAAAACAATAGTTTCTGAATTTTCGTTGTTAAAAAATCTTCGTTCAGAGAAAGGATATTTAAGTTAGAATTGAAAAAAATTCTTGTTAACAAAAAACTTTTTTTGTTTACATTATTTTGATATCAACACACGAGCTGGTTTTATTGAATTCAGGCTTTTAATTTTAAGGAAACGCCAGCCCAAATAACAAAAGAAGAATGTATCTTCTCCGCGAATTAAAAAGGTACAAGTTGAAAAATTACATACTGTAACAATGTTATCTTCAGATGAACTTAATGAGAAAGTAACCTATTCAAAATAATTTCTCATAAATGATAAAATTAGCTGATAGCTAATAATCTTATATGTTGTGATAGATTTCCTGGATGATTCATAAATACCGAGAACTTTGCAATAAAGTTTCTATAGCTACTTACTTAAAAAATACCTGTGAAAATAGATGGAACTGGATATTATTGGATTGTTCTTCCATATTAAAAATATTCGAAAAATATCCCCAATTGCAAGATTATAATGGTGATATGATAAACTACGTTTTTTGTATGTTCTTTATTTCAAAGGCTAATAAGCTAGATTATTTATATTTCAGATTGACAAAGAATTTGAACTAATGTTTCCTTAAAATGATGAAAATTTTATTAAAATTTTTAAGTTAAATTTTACTCCAAGAATTTACAAATATTCACAACTGAAGAGAAGTTTTTTATATCAAAAAACTGTAGATATCGATTATGGTAAGAGTAGAATAAAAACATTATATTTTGTAATCTTACTTTCAAATTTTTTATTCTTATTATTGTTTATAATATTATTATTGCAATTGATTTGAAAGCTTTATTCTTGTTAGTTAATTTGTTACCAGTCTCAAACATCAGAACAAAAACCTCAAATTCTCAAGCTCAGGCGAAAATGACTAAAAGTGGACGAAATTCTCTTTTGAAGATATTACCAGTATGTACCACAACCATTTTACCGTAAATATTTTTTTAACTTTATTTTTAAATTTGTTATATTATAAATTATAACTTTCTAAAAATTCTTATATCATTTTTCTTTTATAAGAGCAGACGAATTTACAGAATTTTGCGAGGAAAAAAGAAAAACATTTACGTCGAATATTCAGTCTTACCTGATATGTTTAAGAAGCCAACAACCAAGATATTTTATACAAGGAGATGAATATGTATTCACGAAGAAGGACAACTCAAATTCTATTTTAGCATTTAACTTGTTATTTAAAACATACTACATTTTAAATTTAGAATATCCAAAAATTTTAAGAGGATTTTTTAATTTCATCGAGACATATGAAATAGAAAATTAAAATCGAACGGTCGTCGTAAATGTCTTTATACGTAAATTTATGTAATGTATGTATGGCGGCCGCCCGACGCATTAACCGTACACGGTTGGGTACATGCATGTTGAGATGCGCGGCGGCCGCTAAAGGTTTTCCGTCAGGCCCGGCGGCGTGGCCTCCCCCGGGCAGCCGCTAAACCAATAAATCTGGCTCGAGAGAAACCGATCCGGCTCGTTAAAACCTGCGAGGTGTCGGCCCAAGGCAGGAGGGGAAGCCTAGACGTCGGGGTCCGGAGGAGCGAAGGGCAGTTACTCCGAGGCACTGAAGGAGACGACACCCGCTTCGATCGCCCGCCTCCGCGCGCACGTCCCGCCTCAACCACTATAATCAGTATTTCGGCAACAATAAAGAAATCTTGTAGCTTGCATTGCTCGTACATCGAGGTGTTTAATACTTCCTATCCATTCCCGATATCCCCAAATATGTTTAGTTGAAACGGATTAATTAAAATGTACAACAATTTTCTTTTTATGTAGTAAGAAGAGCCCAACGCCTCCGCTGAGGCAATAGTGTTGGGGCCCCAAAACCTGCTGGGTGAGTCTTGGGCCGACGTCCAAGACGAGCTCAGGGAGCAATCCTTGGAGGATAGGGTCACCGAGCTCCGCCTCATATTGGATGAGGCAAGAGCCGCATCTAGGTCGGAAGACTCGTTAGAGGAGCAGTGTGGCGCTGCCCTAGCGAGACTGCTCGCCGATTACGGGGAAGCGGCAAAGAGCAACCTGGTAAAGAAAGCCAGGTTGCTCAAAAAGAGAAAGGAAGAGAGAGAAGCAGTGATCGACTTCCGACTGAAGCGCTCCGCCCTCCTAAAGAAAAGGGAGGAGGAGCGGGCATTAGCAGAAGCAGAGTGGAGTCGCGCAAAGAGGCTGGCGGAGGTAGTCGAGCGCAAGGCCAACCTGGAAAAGCAACAAGCTGCGGAGGCCCTGCTAAGAGCCAAGCAAACAGAGGCCAAGCTGGCCCAGATCCAGTCCAGTCCACCGTTGCGGAGCTTGGCTGCGACCTCGGGGGTGGCACCAACTCAGAAGTTGTGCTACATCTGTGAGCACCCCGGGGTTCGCAGTCGAAGCGATGCCCCAACCGCTTAAACCACAAGCGCTTCTATTGAGGAATGTGATTTGTTGTTTTTTTTTATATGTATAGAGTTATTATATATTATACTTCAATAAATGGTTAAGGGTTACATATAATATTTGCATTATTTCCCCTAATCCTACTTTCCATAGCCACTCCACAGGTGTTTCCGGACAACCGAGGATCATTTGGCTAGGTAAGCAGAGAAGCTGATCCCGTGGGGATTACTGGACCGAGGCGATTCAAAGGACCACGCCGCCTCCGCGGGAGTTGCTTCCAGCAACTCATCAGCTGAATGCCAGCAAATTGTCGCGCCACGCAGGTCGCACGGCCGAGGGACGAGTGTATAAGACACTGCCCCATTGCACGTGAAAGTGAGCAACACAGTCTGTGTCGCTCACATTGTACACGGTCGGGTCGGAGATTTTCTTCACGGATCTCCCCGTTACAATACTTTCTCATATATAAAAAATAATTTCAATAAATGTATTTATTATTTCATATATCAAATAATAGTAAAAACTTAAAATATTGCATTAAGAGGGGGTAGTGCTGCATGCTTATTTACTTTTTAAACTGTGTATATGCTGAAAAATAGCGCCTGTCTACTATTTTTTTAAAGAGAGAAGTATAAATTGTTCATTGTGAGTAATAGATCATGATTACAGGTGCAGATAATTTTACAAAGTTGCATTGCTTTTGTTAATCACACTTAACAACGTATATTGATTTCACAACGAATTGGTTGTAAATTTTCGCATGGATCGACATAAATCCATCATCACAACATCCGAGTGATAAACGGAGCTAGCCTATAAATCAATTTTTCAAAATTATTCGTGTAATAAGCGATTACGCTAATAATCAGCATATATTTATAGAGACATATTGAACCTCTCATGGAATATAATAACTCCATCGATAAACACATATGCACCCTATAATTATGAATAGTACTCAGGCGACGCGGTAAAATTTAGAAAGTAAAGCAATTGCTTTCATTTATTTATCACCTAAATCCCTTCTCTCCTCCGCGGTTCTTTACTGCTCTTCAACTTCCCCCTCTAGAGCTGACGAAAATACAAGTGTTGTTAATAGTAGTTCAACTAATTTATACAAAGACTTTGTATAAAATGAGGTTTTACTTTTGTGGTAGTATATGAATACGAGATTAATCATCTTTCTGATAAAATTCATGTAAATTGTTCATACTCTCGTTTGGAAAAAATGGTGATTTGCATATAGGTCTTGACACTCGATGACGAAAAAAACTAATTGCGGTGGATAATAGGAGACTCTTGCTAATAGAGGAGTTGATACAAAAATTTTTAGGAGCTCAGTATTACACGTCGTTTAATTTGGTATTGGTAGATTCCATTAAACGTAGAACGTTTTCTGCACAATGATGCATTGTATCAATGTAAAGTGATTCCAGTCAGTCTAAAAACAGCCGGTAGTGGATTTTTGCCGAGTTTAGCGGAACCGGAGTATTCTACTGAGCATCTCTTTTGGTTTCGTGTACCTCTCATTTGTTATTTCAAACTCTTGAGTCATTCTTCGATTTTATTCTTGCGGATGTAATGAAAAAAATTTATAATTCTTGTTCTTTTTGGATCAATGTTTCTATTTTGTTAGTGAGTTTGCAGGTAATAATGTGATCTATTAAGCTTGCTTTTACAACCATCCTGCAGAAGGCTTCGTGCGTAATCTTCTTTCTCACCGATTGGTTCTATACAATCCAAAACATATTTTTTGCGGTCGCGAAACTATCAGATGTACCCCTGTGTTTGAGGTAGTGCGGCCTTCGAGGAGGCGAAGATGCCGTCGCGGTGATGTACAACGCTCGCGTTCGCGACATATTCGGGAGGTAGCGCGCGCATCCAGCCTTCTCGCGGACGGCCGACGGCGCGACGGCGTCACCGAAAGTACCAGAAGCTTTTCTGGTGCCAAGACGGACAAACAAAGACATTTCAATTAAATACCGTAACGTTCGGGGTGTCTTCGGCCCCTTATCTCGCCATCCGGACGTTACAGCAGCTCGCGGAAGACGAAGGGTCTCAGTTCCCACTCGCGGCTCAGGTACTTAAACGAGACCTGTATGTAGACGACCTACTGACTAGCGCGAATGACGTACGTCGTTTGAAACAAATTCGAGACGAGACGATCGCTCTATTAAACAAGGTGATTTTAATATCAGGCAATGGGCATCGAACCACAGACCAGCGGTAAACGATAGCGAAATCCGCGAATTAGGCGTTGAATACTCGGTCAACGACAACACTGTGCTCAAAACTTTAGCTACTGCGTGGAACTCGAAAGAGGATACGATTCTCTGCCACGTATTAGAGTTAGATCCCAAGGAGAGAATCACCAAGAGATCGATTCTCTCTAGGATCTCTAAAATCTTCGACCCTCTTGGACTATTAGGTCCAGTTACCCTGCACGCGAAGACCTTTATGCAGGAGTGCTGGAAAACTAAGATCAGGGACGAATCCGTCCCCCAAGCGCTCCACACGTCCTGGACTCGATTTACGGGCCAGCTGAGCCTTTTGCGCTAAGTCTGTTATCGTTCTGTCCATGAACCTTGCGCACGGGCACGCGAAAGAGAAACATTTTTCCCTACGGGCTCTCTACTAGGTCCGCGCGGGCTCTCTTCCAGGTCTGCGCTCCCGGATATACCCTGGATCGGTATCCGAGCCGATCATTCCGGGCCGGAGCGCTGGCCCGAGAGGAGCCCGCCCCTCACTACCGCGCCGCGCCGCTACGAGCTCCCCCCCGCCGCCGCCGGCCGCAAATAAACTGGCGAAGCGCGCCGGTTGTGACCATTCATCACACACAGTCTCCTCTCATCCGCCGAGCGGAGCACGTCTCGCTCTCGGTGTAGTGCAGCGCAGATCAAGTGTAAACTGCTCTTCTCAGGGTATCTACTCCTCTACCGGAGTGGGGACTGCCCCCCACTCTCCACCTTCAGGGCTTTGACCTGGCCACGGCGCCCTAGTGCAACAGCCCACTCTGGGCATTCCCTCCTCCCCCCTACCATGGCTGCACCCCAAGAAGCTGGGCAATCCATTGCCCAGCTTCACAACATTATCAAAGAGCTTCAAGAGCGCCTTGAAGCTCAGCTATCAGAGCTGCTCGCCCACATTAAAGCGACTTCCTCCCCCCCAACCGTCACTCAGCCCCGGCCGCCTTACAGAAGCAGGAAGCGAGGAGGGAAAGAATAGCGACGACGAGAGTAGACACCCCGGCGCAGGAGCCATCGGGGGCCGACATCACCAGGCCAGCGCCAACCGGGCGAGCCACCTTCACCCGACCGACCGCGTGCCAACAGCAGGCTTAGGGCATAAAGTACGCATTCCAACATCGGAAATTCAACAAGAGAGGTTTCGACATCTACCTCATCCGCGGTTGTACAAGCATCAGATTCCACATGAAAGCTGATAAAAAACCCTTCGACGCTAGATGTCGTTTTTCATTTCTGGGCCACCTACCACCGTCAATCCCCTGAAATCCCTGGGCACCTGAAGAGAACGAGCCCAGGCGCCAAGCGCCCTCCACCGGCTCTTCCTAGAGTCGCTCACCGGCCCATTTCAGGGCCAAATCAAACGTTAGCAAACCCGTCGCGCAGCGACGCATCCTTACCCCTCCCCCCCTCCCCCGGGCACCGCGGCTATAAAGATGGGGCTCTCGGCCGCGAGGCTCACTCTGCCTCCGAGCGATGCCTTCGACGAAGCCCCGGACGCGCCGACCCCGTGGACTCGGTAGTCACGCTCGCCGACAGGCTCGACGAGCCGTGAACCGGGACGCCGAGCGGCCTACGCTCGCGGCCCAGACGCCACCGCCGGCCAACACCACCTCGCCTCCCGCGGGGGTCCCGACGTCGACCCGGTTACGGGGCCGTCTCGCCGACGCAGCCCCTCGCCTGCCCATCATCGGCGCCCCAGGCCGCGATCCTAGCACCTCCCCGGTCCCGAGCACATTCCCCGGGCCTACCTCGGACGCCCTCCCCCTCCACGCCTCGGAAGAAGTTCCGCGTGGAGCGACCCCTGCTACCGGTTCCTCGTTGAAACGACGGAGTACCGCAGCCTCGCGGGGCTCTAGCTGTGCGTGCCCCGGAGGGCCCCGAGACCGCGGTTGATTACGTCCCGGAGGCAATCACGGGGCCCACGGCTGAACCACCCCCACCACCAAGCGAGGCCGGCCTGTTCCGCCGCCCATCTCGGTCAAAGCCGTTCCGGTGTGCCGCGCGACCACCCCGCGTGGAAAGCGTCGCCGAAAGGCACCGCGCCCGACCGGCCCCTATACCCCGACTGCGGGATCCGAGGATCCTCCCGATGGTGAAGCGCCGCGGCTGTGTCAGTGCTGAAAAAGTCTGCGAAAAATTTTAACGATTTATTAAATAAAATCTGTCGTTTAAACAATCATATAAACAAAACATTGAGAATCATCCATTCATAAAATATATTATATTTTAAAAGATTTTAATTATTTTTCAGAATTGAAACTAATACGGATATGTTTAACAGACTTTTATTACATTCCGACCCGTATATATCTCTACTCAGTCGAACACCTAAGATAGACAAAAATGAATATAATAGTGAGATGAAAAGTCTATTATTATTTGAAGATACTGAAAGTGATAGCGATGAATCAGATAGCGATTAACCCTTTTTAACTATGATATATTAGTTTTAACTGTTATTTCTTATTAGGAAACGATTAAAGTTTTTATAATAAATTGTTGGAAAACTCAATTGTCTAATTTATTAATAATGCACCTATGATAATATTAATATGTGTAAAAAATAAAATGGTATTATTTATTGTCTTAATAATAATTAATATATATATGTATATATATAACTTATGTATACTAGATATATGTGTGCGTATATATAAACTTTAATTACTTAATATAATCTTGAATCTATATACAGTAAATCATGGACGATTAACCAGCTCTAACTTGTCTCATAACTACGCGTAAAAAGGACTTACGCAAATATGCCAAACAGATTTTAATTCCTAATAATAAGAGTTTTAGGAAAAAACATTTTGTATAAAAAATTAAGAAATTAAGTTGTATAAAGTTGTTGGTCAATTTTTCAAAATCGTTATGTGATAAATAGTTTGACGTAGAATGTACCTAAATCTGTCTTATTGACATATCAATTTTGTTAAAAATCTGTTTTATACGGCGTCTTAAACAATTAAATTGTTAATAACTTTTTTAATTTACAAGTTAAGATAAAGTCACTTTACAATTAGTAATCAGCGCACCGAAATATATTTAGAAAACTATCTGAAAATCTGACTCCAATACCATCGTGACATATGCGGCAGCGTACATATAGTCCGCCTTACGATAGCACGCTAAAAGGACCTCCGTCAAACTTCGACTACTCGAAATTTATAACAACGACAGTTTCAAAAAAATTCAAGCTAGTAAAGGGAGTTCTAATGCACAATTTAAGCCAAATCCGGTTTAGATTACTTTAAAATTTCATACAGTAATTGTTGGTTGAAAATAGAAAAAATGCCGAATTTTCAAACTTTGATGATTTTTAACTCCTAAACCGCTAACATTTTGTATATACATATGATTGTATTTTTTGTTCAGAATCACTCATAGAATACGAAAATATTTTTTTTAAACAAATCAAATTTTTTTTAATTTTCGCTACAAAAAAAGTTAATTAATTAAATAAATAATCACTTTTCGAAAAAGTGACTGGCATATTCGAATTCAGCGTCCCAAAATGCATAGGAGACACCTAAAACTTCTTCAATTTATGGCTCGTAACAAAAACTACAGTCAGTTTTAAGTTTCATTTACCTGAACAGGTGAACTTTGACGAATTTTAGACCTAATTAAGGTAATACTGATCACGGCCGGGGAAACGGTTCCTTATAGGCAGCTCCGAGAGGAACATTTTGGCGTTTGATTTATTCAAATTGATCAAAAACTCAGAGGAAGCCGGAATTGTTAACATTTTTTTTCAATTTGGGACCACTGTGCGCCGGCTCGCTTACGCGCCCGCCACCACCGGGCCCGTCCTGCGGAGCATCGAGCCGCTCAGGAACCATCGCCCACGCAGCCGCAGGAGAAAGCCCTCCGCTTGTCGCCGTGCCGTCTAACCCCCACCCCCACGGCCGGAACAAGTGTGTAGAAATAAGGAAAATAGAAATAAAGCGTCGGAACTGAACAACGTATATTGATATTTTGCAGTACCCGAAACCCCAGCCTCCCTTGTATTTTCCCTTAAATTTTCATTAGTAGCCGGAGATCACAGTTTGTGCGGTGCCTTCCCGCCAGGGCCGGCCAGGGCAGCTCGCCTGGGGCCCGACAAAGAAGAGTAAGAAATTATTGGCGAGCTACGCCATTGGGCCGTCGCGGGGCGGAAGGGCCCTTTCCTAAATTATTAGGAAAAGCGACGTGTCACAAAGCTTAGGGTTGTTTTTCCTTCGTTGAACTCGCAGGAGTTTTTACGTTTATTAAATTCACCCTGCAAAAGATGGGCGTTTAAAAAATGGTAAAAATCCAGCCTCCGCGGCCGAAATAGTCAATGCAAGAAAGTAGGGCGAAATTGTCAGAGGCCACAAGGCAAGCAGCGGGCCTGGGGCCGCCCCCCAGGCTTATACGCGTGCCGATTCGTCGACTGCCGAAATTGTCAACAAAAAAACGTCGGGTCCCAGCGGACTCAGTAGGGGGAAGGGAAATATCGTGGGAGTCGGACTGCGAGCCGGTAGCCCTACCCCCTGCCACGGAACTGCCGCCCGACATAACACTTGGTCGAAGCAAAACGAAATTTCGATGGCGATCGCGGATAACATTACATTAGCCCGCGTTGTTTTAATTAATGATAGAATTGAATCTATGAAGTGCAGCATTTAGCTGAAAGGCAGTTTTCTAGCCGCACCATGAACTGTACCCTTCAATCGCCGATATTTCGTAAATTGCATTCAATAGCTGAGACAATGGCGTTTTTAAATCATTATTTATATTCAGCTATATCTTATTAAAAACCTATGATATTAGGCTCGAAATGGCGCAATTGTGTTTGAACGGCACTAGACTCGAGTGTCCTGAGTCGAATAGCGACGAATAGCGATTTTTGAGTTTCGTTCCCGCCAGCCACCACCGACACAACACTAGGCGATATCCAAGGCCAGCAAGCACTCCATACCACCAAGGGGGCCGGCTGTCTGAGGCCAGTGTGCGTATATCAAGACGACGGGGCCGTTAGAGGTCGGCGCCCAGCACCACCAGGGGCCGGCAGCGAGAGGCGCCAAGACCGCTGCAGCATCCTTGGTTCAGGGCGTGGATTGTTCGTCTGGGCGCGAATAAACATGTATTTTCCCCAGAGCTCGAGTAATCTCAGTGTCTTCCATCCTCCACGGTACTAACAACCGCGTCGATCGCCGTGAGGCTAGTCTGGACGGATCCCTTTCGGGGCGACCACGAACTTGCGCGACGGGCAATCGGAGAGTGACTGTGTGGTCCGGGCCCCTCCGAGGCACATCCGGCCTCGGAGTGGAAGTACCACAACACAACATAAAAAGAACAGTTTCGCTTTGGTGTGGACTTGTTCGCCCCCGATTGTATCCCAGTGCGGTTCCTTAAGGCCACTCGGGTTGGCCTACTTCTTTTGCGGTCAGCGGGTCGCCATCTCGCGGTTGCGCGGCCGAATCGCGGAGAGAGCGCTTCTGAGAGCGAGCGCTTGCCGGGCTCAGAGCACGTGCCTAACTACGGATGTCACACTCAACGCGATTGATAATTACTGAATAAAGCCTATTAGAACCTACTCACTCACTCCTCATCTGGGGCACCATGAACTTAATACTATAGTGACTTTAATTAAAGAAAATAGATGAACGAGTGATCAGGTTACAAAAATAAAACATGGATTTGGCGAAAAGGCTATCACTTGCTCCGGCGTACAAATCCCCACGGCTTAGAGAGAGAAGCCCAAGCAAGCGCACTTTATTAAACAAAATATACATACACACAATAACTCTAGCGCATAATGGCTCCCTAACTAATACCGTTCGCATACGACTTTCTATGATTGAGACGAGTTGAGAAGCCTCTCTGACGTTATATAGTGAATTATAGTAAATCCAGCACGGTGGAACCGCTTGCAAACCCGCATACTATACTGAGCTGAAGGGGCTGATATCTCGCCGCAGCATTACACCTCGTCGCAGAGATCAAGCCGGGTCCGAGGAGTCAATAAGGCCTTGTCGAGTGCGTGCCCTACGTCTCGGAGGAAGCCAACACACTCGCTTCGGGAAGCTCAATCGCTGATTCGCCCTGGACCAGCTACTGTGATGCGACAACCGTGGCCTCATCCCTAACCGCCACGAAGCTCACACACACTTATACTCACACGAGAAATCCGATCACGGGTGTTACGGCGAAACACCCGGTCGCGAGGTTCCGGCACAATACGTGGTCGCGAGGACCCGACGAAAAAGGGCGGCCAAGGACACTCAGCAAGGCGGCGGTATAATCCAGAATACACGACCCTTCCATACCTCTAGCGTGCGCAGATGCGCGCATCTTACTCGATGTGCGACAAACGCGCTACGCTTCTACCTCAGCCCGCGACAACTGACGCTCGATGCTCGGCATGCAACGCAGGCTTAAACTCTTAACAATGGACACCAAATAAGATCTCTAGATAATAATGTAAATCGCGATCACTTCCTTTATTAAGTAGCATCAATCTAATTGCGAGTCTTTGGTTTGACCCGAAATACGAGGTTCACCGTTAGAGTTAATAATGCCGTTAGTATGACATATTTTAGCTCTCGGATTTAATATAATTCTGCAACGAATCAAATTGTAGGCTTTGTACTGTCATTAAGCGAAAACGGCATGATGATAAAACAAACTTTATGTTATAACGGCTCAATTTTTAAAAAAAGACTTCATTTTACTTATCTGTATTTGGGTCAAATAATTAATTTTACTGTGCCACGATATTAGTAGATAGAAATTATATCGATATTAGTAGATATTTTATTTAATAAAATATCTTGAATTGGATAATATCACTGTATTAGAAGTTTCAGCAGACGGAGACTAAAAGTAATGCGTATAGAAAATGTAGGGTCTCCATGCTCGTGCAGTAACTATGTCATGTCTCCTTCTTTGAATGAATTATTTTATTTCTGAAGTCATTGAAAGTACCCTTTCTAACCTACAGAGTCTTTGAATGCACTTCTAGGTGTGCACTTGTAATTGTAGATTTTAACAGGCAGTTATTTTCTAATGAACAAATAATCGCTGTATGAACGTGTTGTAATGTCCATACCAGCTGAAATTAAGAACCATATATATCTTTTATGTGAGCTACACTTTGCTGTAGCTCATTTTTAAAATCCTCCCAATTTCTATACTTTGATTTTCTCCTCTTAGTCAGTCTCTGGGATACAACTCCAGTATCGAAAATTTGTTAATACCTTTCATAAAGATACAAGCTCTTGCATTTACATCATTCTACTGCGTGACAACCAAGATTCTTGTATTAGGGCGATGTGTATGCATCATTAAAATGTTCTTAGTTATTATTGTTGAGGCACCTTTTGAATGGTGTATGTTCGAAATGTCCCCTCAGGCTTATTAACCGAGGATTTCCTCAGCATTTTGAAAATAACTTTATCCGATTAGCCGCTTAAAGTCCTTACCAAGAGGTTTGCCCCTTGAATAAATGGTGTGTCAGTGATTTCAAAGATTATGTTCAAAATGTTCAAAATAAAATTGCAATGAATCTCTGCCATAACAAAATGTTGAAATTATTAAATTTTTAAATTCATAGTATATGAAATCAAGATATAATAAACTTATAGAAATGTCAAGTTATCATTTTTTTTCTGTTACAGTAGGTGGTAATATTGTCATTACATACTGTTTAATATTGACAAATTCATGTATATCTATTAGTCATTTGTACAGATATTATAATATTATGTTTATATAATTTATATCATTGGCACAATACACCTATTTCCCTACAATTCTCCTTTGTTTACAAAATCAATTGAAATTACTGTATTTTTCCAATATTTTCCTGCAAGATATGCAAAGCTAAGTCATAACATTTGTCTTTCTCCGATTATCTTAAATAAACAATATTCTCCTATTGCAATTTGATCGATCTTTTGCATAATGAACATATTCCTGCTTTTTCTATATAAAAGTACACATCAGATTGATGCTAGGATGGTAACTCGAATAAATAAAATCAATATAATTCTTCGCAAATAGATCTATGTATTTTATTAATTTAAATAATTCCGCACGGTATACTGCGGGTTTCTTTTATGCTTACTAAGATTTATAAGCGAAGAACCCTACATACGTCCTCTTTTTCGGCGACAGAATCGCATCGAATGTAGTTGGCAGGTCGCTGTGATCTCGGTCGTCTTCGTCGAGTTTTGGAGGCTCACGTGTATTTAATATACCTTCCTCAAGGTTTTAATGTATATAGATGTCGGAACACAGCGAACCTGAATGGTTGTCTTTTCGAGGTTCTATCTTTCCGTAACGACTCGAGGGGCCTGGGGTTCTCTCTTGTTTGTGTCCAGGCGAGATAGTCATTGTCCCGGGCAGTCACTGATCTCATTCATTTCGCCTCGCGTTTCACTACTTATATGTATATCTTATAGGGAGTGGGGGGTACTAATTTGCCTTACCTCTGCTGACTGTATACGCAAATATGAATCGATCGTCACATCTAACATTAGATTTTGATTTTATTAGTTCAGAATCTTTTATTCTTTGAAATCTATCACTACTTAAACAAGATTCATCTTTGTTCAAAAGCTAACATATAGATGAATTGCGGACTACAGAATTTATTTATTTAAAATTATTTTTATTAGTATCTTTAATATTTATACAAGGGCTATCAGATTTCAGTTCTTCCTGTTAATCTACATAGAAGATTTCAGTCGTGTGATAAATTCGGTTGAAAGTCATCGTTTATTTTAAAATTTGATTTGAAATTATTTTCTTCGTAATCTGAGTTTTAATTTTCAATTATTTTGAATTATTTACACATAATTTTTCCAGTAAAATAATTTAATTAGCAATGTTTTTTTTATCACTTTTGTACCTAATAATTTCATTTATTTAAATGTACTTTCTTGAGATTTTTCTAAACTAGTATTTATACTAATATGACTAGGAAAATCTAAGTTGGAAAACTAAAATTGGAATTGTCAAATTTATTAATAACAGAAGTAGCTTCGTTCTGAAATTGAATGCGAGAGATTTTTTTCATATTTCTAATACAGAATAATTCACATTGATTATATATAGATCCTATAGATCTCAATTTTCTGAAAAATTTTGCACATGTCTGAGTGCTATTTAATGAATGCAAGAGATATTCAGATGTTAGAGAGCATTTTTCAATATCTTTATTCGAAAGTGGTACATCATTTCGCAACTTATGAATATATATAACTAAACTATGTGCATTTAATTCTATACATTAATAAGAAATCAGAGTTATAAAATTTTATATTGTAGAATATTGAGATTTACCAGACAGCTAACATCGGCAGTATCGCAGAAAAAAGATAGAAAACCTAGTTTTATAAAGTATATTCAAAGGATTAAGAGTGCCGGACAAATACGCTTCTAAAAATAGTTTATTATCTTATAAATATGCCATTATTCCTTGACCATTGAGAATATGTTGTTTTAATGGTCTAAAGCTCATGGATGATAATTTTGAGGCATTAAAATTCTGCTTTGGAATTTTGTTACCAGTGTGAATTTTATATTCTATACACATAATGGATATATCGAAATTAGTCACGAAATATTTAATTGCACAATCTTCAAAGTAAGAACCTGATGAAGGCTAGACTCAGGGACAGCAGTATAACAAGCAGGGCGAATAATTTGCTCACAGTTTTTTTCATTGTATAATAAAGATATTTATGTGCAAGAGCACTTGCGCACGGCGAGGAGAAGGTTCGATCGAGATTTGCAAGCTTAATATTGTTACGTACGCGGGGCGCCTGCTGGGGGGAGGAGGGGGGTGGCGCGCGTCCCTGCTCGTGGATCGAGCGAGTGAGTGCGGTGAGTGCGTCCGGTGGCGGGGATCGAACTCTCGACAAGGGCTGGAGACTGGAGGGGTGGCGAGGAGACTGAGTCACCAGGTTGCGGTGGAAGTAGTTGCTTTATTGAGCGTCTTGCGTGGATCGTCGGGAAGAAGAGGCGGCGCTCCGACGCGTGTCGCTCGGAAGGACGATGAATGACTTGCCTTCTTCCCCACCCGTGGCTTGCTGAATTCCCCGTATCCCTCCGTCTTGGTTGGAGTTGCCGATCTTGCGAATCCTCCGGGCGTTTCCCTGTTGCCAGGCGGACGTCGGCTCGAGGCCGCGAGTTTTCGTCGATCGGCGGTTATCCGAGCTGCCGACGTCGCGGGTCAGCTCGGAGCTTCCTGCTGCCGTGGCCTGGCTGCTTGCGGGGCTCGCCGGTTTCCCACGATCGGTTTCCCAGCCGCTGCCTGTGCGGCTCCGTCGCGGCTCTGCTGAAGGTGACTCCGCGCTACGAGTGCGGGGCCCCCGGTTTCTCCGCCCAGCGGATATCGGAGCCGCTGCCTTCGCGGCTCCGTCGCGTATCGCGCCGAAGATGTGTACGTGACAATATAAATAAACAAAACTAATACTCAGATATACCCTTACTGAGACTCAGGCACCCAAGATCCCTATTTTTTTGCTTGAAGGCGGTTGTCCGCCGATAGCGAGATAGCGGGCGTGACAGCAGCGGAGTTCGCTGTTCGCCTTATAGACGGCGGCGAGGGCTGGATTCTATAGCGAAATGGGAAGAGAGATGATTACGTAAGCTGTGTCGAAGACTATCGGGGGCCCGTAAAAAGGATCATCGGATCGTCCGGACGAGCTCTGAGCAGCGACTGAGGCGACGTCGCGCCCAAACCGCGAGACGCGAGCTGCAGTGCCTGCCACTCGGGGACGTGCCGTATGGGAGTAGGTGTCGCGGAACGAGGGCCTGAATTCAGGGGAGGAGTTGGCTTGAAATTTTCTCAGAGTCCGCGGTCGCGCGGACGTCAAACCTCACATTATTTCTAATCCTAGCAGATACGACCAGATTGGCTAGATTCTTAACCATGGAAAACAAACAGGAATTTTTTTTGAAATACAATAGGATACCATAAAACTCCTAAAAGTTAAGTTAAGTTTAAACAGCCTTGTATAAATCTCAATGGAATACTGTCGGGGCTAAAGCATTGCACTAAACAATTTTTCTGCCAGAACCGAAATTTAATATTGCGTTCTCTAATAAGTTCAATACTGAGTCAATGAGAACGTTGCTAGCAAAGGATAAAAGTGACAAAAGGAGTACGCTTATTGTAAACATTTGTAACTATGACACTAAAAAAAATTAGTCGTAAAATCAATGTTAAATGAATTAAAAAAGTGATCCTAGGGCAAGGCCTAAAGATCGCTTAAAATAGCACCTAACTCAAACGATGATAAGCACGTCTAGTAAATAAGGCAAGTATGGAACATCAAGAGTAAATTTGTTAAAAAATTGTAGCGAAAAGTGTTAGTCCGGACTGTGGTCGTGTACGCAGTGTATGTGTTCCCATGTTGCGACGGATTAAATTAGGATTGGGCCGCGCTCCCTCGCGCCGAAACGCGTGTACAGGCGTTTGCCACTCTTCTCAAGCCATCCGTAGAATAAACAGTACTCCGAGGAACTGCTATTGCCTTCCAGTTGGATTCGTCCGTCGACGCCGTATATCATCACAGGCGTCATGTACCATTGACGACGTCCACAGCAGCAAACGTGTGACCCACCTCTACATCTTTTGGGCTACTGGCAAAGTTGGCTACGATCATATGACACGGGCTGATCGAGCGGACTACGTCGTGTACTAGGGTCCACGGTACAATACTCCTGATGCTGCCTATTGCTTTGGCGTTAACCAGCGACATTTGAAAGCCGCCATCGATCATAAAGGTGAACCCGTTCCTACCAACGAAGACGTTACGCGTCCCGCAGAAACCTTTTAACTCAATAATTTGTATTCGAGAGCAATTATGAATATTGTACATGTTTGGTGCGGATTCTGTCGTAGCGCGTGAATGCGAGACATGCGCGTATTGTATGTACGAAATAATTATTACTATAATTAAATTCGAAGGCATCTGTTAATGTTACAATAAACAGTAATTATTATTATTGGATTACTGTCATAATTTATTTTATTAATCTCTTCTCTCCTTTTACCTCAAACCCCGTGCGTACTTAGATGCTTAAAACTTCAAATTAATTGCACTAAACAAAAATTTATTACAAGCTCATCATACCTGAAAGTATAAAAATTGCACTCTTGCTTGTAAGAAAGGATGAGCAAACGGACAGAGATATAAATGAAGTGTATCGACGGGATTCCAACTTGAACCGTCGACGAGTGTAGACGTGTTTATAAACTTGTGATTACGTATGATTTCGTATTACGAGTATATAGTGCCCAGAGTGTGTCGTGCCAATCGAAATAGATTTTATACTATTCGAAAAGTTGTATATATTATATTAAAATTATTTATAATCTCTCGAATTTTCTCGGATTTTTCAAGAGTCTCTGTACGCAGGGGCTTAAGAAATGACAATTCTTACGCCAGACCAAAAAAGTTATGAAAATTCAAAAGTGTCATACTCGCAAGTAATTCAACAAATATATTGCCTAACGAGGGATCAAGCCATAGTAGTAGACTCTTTAGAAGATGTTGCAGTGCATTAATATATAACTGCATTGGCCAAGTTAACCAGTTCGCTAAATATCGGATTTGTTTCTAAGATTTCTCAACGGCGAGTGTGCTTTTATATGGACTCGAAAGAAACAGCGGATTTACTCAATGGTAAAAAATTAATTATCAGATCTCACCAACTTGAAATTCGTCCACTAATGAACAAATCTCAGCGCATAATAATTTCCAGCCAATTATTTCAAATAGTGTCGTACTAAACGAAATTAAAAAATTAAGCATTAGAACAATGTCGCAAGTTAGATATATCGGTGCACGTAAAAACGAACCAGGATTTTCACACATTCTTAGCTTTCGACGACAAGTGTTTATTAATCCTGACAATCTCGACAAAATACTTCCTACATTAAAAATAAATTATGATAATACTGCTTGGTGGACTCTATTTGAAAAAAGTTACATGTTATGTGTGTAAAGAAGAGGGTCATGTAGCTAAATTTTGCCAAAATGCAGAACAATCTCAAATAATAATGGAAACAGAAACAGAAAATTCACGAGAAAATCAAGTCCCATCTCAAGAAATATCTACTAATACATCAGCCCAAGCAGAGCATACAAGCGAATTACAAAGAAATTCTCAGGTAGCATTTCCACAAAGCGATGTACTTGACGCTATAGAAGTCGGCGACTTTAAATTACCTGTAACAACAAATGTGCCTCAAATTCCCAAGAGGATGCACTCTATCTCTACAGCCTTAGTCGAATCAAATAAAATCAGCAGCACTACCGTCAGTAAGGTAAATAAGATAAAAAAAAGTTCAAAGAAGCAAAAAAATTCTTGTTAAAACTTCTCCAACATTTGAAGATGTTTTAAGCGAACTTGAACCTGCTAAAGAATGTATACCGCAAAATGCGGAAAAATATCCTCTTGATCTTAATGATACTGTAAATTTTTTAGTTAAAACATACGATAATCCTAAAATCTCAGAAACCGCTTTGACTTTCACTCAAAACACATCTGCGTTAATAGAAATGCTTAAAGATATCAAAAATCAAGTCATTGTTTCAAATCTAAGAAGCCGTATTTACAGGATAGTCAGGAAATTAGAACACGAATAAATTTCATCAAGTGGCAGCTGCTCAAGTGAAGATAAACTCCGCGCATAAACACAAAAAAAATCAACATATTAGGTTTGAATAATAATGTAACAAGCAAATCATTAAAATTCTGTTTTTGGAACGCGCGCAATATAAATAAAAGGAGAAATGAATTACCCGATATTTTTAAAAATGTAGATGTTTTTATATGCGTAGAGTCGTGTTTAAATGACAAAGACAAAAATAAAGACTATACTTTCTCAAGCGATTTTGTACAACATAAAAAAACCGAAATTATGCTATCGGAGGATGCATACTTATATTGTTTCATAAAAATATAGCTTTTCGTGAAATTCAAATTATAAAATCTCCGAATGAAGCAGTTGAATTATGCGGCATTAGAATTACAAACACGATTCCTTCGATTGACTTATACGTATGTTATAGGACTCCAGGTAAAACTCTATCGCAAGGCGAATGGGATACAAGAATACAAAATGTAAATATAGATAATCATAGCCTATTAGTAGGCGATTTTAACTCACATAATGTTATGTGGAACTGTAAATATACCGACTTAAATGGAGAAAGATTTTCCAAGAGCATAGATGGTCATGATCTCTTTATACATAATCTCAATACAATAACTCGTTCAGATTTTTACAGACAAACTCACTCTAATATAGATCTTTTAATCTCTTCAATAAACATGGCTCACGAAATCAATTTTAAAGTTCTCGAAGAAACATTAGGTTCTGATTACCATTCGATTTTATTTAATATGCAAGTCGATAAAAATATTCATGTACAGAAAAGTTTTAAAATTAAAAGCTTAAAAACAAACTGGATAGGTATTAACGATACCTTACTGAGTCAATTTAAAAAATTTCTTACTCTTGAAATTTCTTACTTCTCCACATGAAAAATATAATACTTTGTTAATATAATACGAAACTCAATAATATCAAATACTCCCATTAAAAAGCCGTCCCATTACAGAAATACAGAAATCCTGTATTGTGGTGGGATGAAGAGTGCAACAAAGTTAACAGATTAAGAAATGCGGCACTAATGAAGTGGAAATACAGTCTAAATTTTAATGACCTTTTAGCTTACAAAGAAGCAGCTAAACATATATAAAGACATTTGAAGTGAAAAAAATTGAAAGCTTTAAAAAATTCACAAGTTCTCTTAATATAAGCATAAACCCTAAACACGTCTGGGACAAATGCAAAATTTTCAAAAACAAATGGGTTAAAATTAATAAATCTCATTACTCTAGTCACTTACAATTACATAACTTAGTAAACGTTGCCCTTGATAAAATTAGTCCTCCATGGGCATGCTCAAATCCAGACCAAATTCCTCAATGCAAAAAGAATGATCTCCTTAGTAAACCTTTTGGCTTCGTAGCATTTAATTTAGTTTTAAGCTCACTTAATACCAAGCCGTCTCCCGGTATGGATGGAATTGATTACAACACAATCACAAATCTTCCCATTAATTATAAACTAATACTTCTAGATATATATAACGACATATTTAAAACTAGTAAATATCCAGACGAGTGGAAAAAATCCTATATACATTTCATAACTAAGGCGGATGAAAAAAGTGTCAGGCCTATTGCACTTACATCCTGTTTTAGTAAAATCTTTGAAACGCTTATAAAAAATCGTTTACAATGGTGGCAAGAAACGCAAAATATATTACCTCCTAGTCAATCGGGTTTCAGAAAGGGAAAGTCGTGCATGGACAATCTTGCGAACTTATTGTTACAGACTGATGAAACGATAGAATCCCGCAAAGACATATTAACAGCCTTTCTTAACGTCTGCGGTGCATTCGACAATGTAAATATTGATTTATTACTGCAGAAGCTAGCAGAAATTCAGTACCCAAAAAATGTTATTTTATTTATTCATTTGATAGATCAATATATACTGACTCTTTAGGAAGTAACAGTAGAAAAGTCGGTAAAGGCGTACCACAAGGAGGAATCTTAAGTCCACTTTTATATCTTATATTTGTTAAAGATATCACTGCAAATCTTCCTGTCAGTATCAAGATATCTCAATTCGCAGATGACATCGCTTTGTATACGAAATTCAGTTCGGTCAAAAGAGGCATAAGTATTTTGGAAAAAGCAATTACAATTGTAAGCGATAATCTTTTTAAACTAGGCTTAACACTAGCGCCACAAAAAACCATTTGTATTCACTTTAATAAAAAAGGCATAAAACCAGAAGACACTCAAATAAAAATTGACGAACACATTATAAAATCCAGTAATACTGTTAAATTTTTAAGCGTAATTCTAGATTATAAGCTATCATTTATACCACATGTTAATTACGTTCTATCTAAATGTTTTAAATCAACAAACATTGTAAAATTTTTGTGCGGCACCTTATGGGGTTCCTCTTCTATAACACTGCTCAACTTATATAAAAGCTATGTTCGGTCATTTATGGAATATGGTAGCTTCATCTAATACCCTAAGCAAAAAATATACAGAGAAAATCTAGAAAAGATACAACTTATGGCACTAAAAAAAGCCATGGGATTTAGAATGAGTACTCCGATTGATGTCGTTATAGCCGAATCGAAAATCCACCTTTTTCAAATTAGAACAAAACTGCTATGTAAAAAATTCCTTACTAAAATAGTCTCATTCCAAACCTCTCCTTTCTTCCAAATTGTTCACAGTAAATTTAAATCTAAATTTAAATCTAACAAAAGTGTAAAAATTTCTAGATTGTTAGTTGATGTACATCACAATAAAATCAAGAATATAGACCATAATCCGGACAATAATTTTAGTATTTACAATTGTCAATATGATTCAATTTGTTCCTCCTTAAATGTAAGCACTGAATTTGGTTTTAAAATAAGTAAAGTTAATAGTAGTAATATCGCTATTACAAGCTACTTAACATAAACTAACAGTATAGGTATTTATACCGATGGTAGCAAAACTGCTCAAAATGTCAGTCTCACAACGATCTGTCCAGTATTAAATATAGAAATTAAAAAAAAGATCGCCGAAGATGCTTCAGTATTTACTGCTGAAGCTATAGCCCTAAGCGAAGCAATGGACATAATATGCAATCATCCTGATAGTAATTTCAAAATTTTTTCCGATTCACTTAGTATACTGCAAAGCTTGGAAATTCAACAAAATAAGCGTTTCTCAAAATAAATATATTTTAATAATTAAAGAAAAATATAATGATATTTTAAAAGCTAACTCGCAACAAATTATAGAATTCGTATGGATTCCTTCTCACATCGGAATAATAGGCAATGAGGCAGCTGACCGCTTAGCCAAAGAAGCAACCAACAAGATCGAAATAGATAATTATTGTTTGCCTTTTACAGATATTTATCACAATTATAAAAAATTAACGAACATAGAAAATAGTATAATTATAGAAGAACAAGATTTACATAAGGGTACTAAGTATTTTACATCCTACTATAAACAAAATCAAACACCCTGGTTTAAAAATGCAAAATTAACACGAGAAACTATTGTGACTATTAATAGATGCAGATCTGGCCATTACAGTCTAGCTGCCTCCATGTCTAACCCTATGTGTAAGTGCAATAAAGCACAAGATTTTAATCATGTTATCTCACAATGTGAGTTATACAATGACCAAAGAAATTTTCTTATAGAAAAATTAGTTAAACGTAATATTCAACTACAAACAAGCATTAAATGTAATAATATTATGTTAGCAAATAAATCTATGTAAGATGTCTAAGCTTAATTAAAAAAAAACGTGTATCGACGACATAGAATTGTTTAAGTGGTCCGTTATTAAAAAGTCCATATTAAAATCACCTAAAATGACGATGAAGTGATAAGACTTAGATTAGCAATTAATAAAGTCCATTCTATTTCGTACCAAAAACCCGCTTTAAACCGGCTTTATTTAGTTTACTTATTTATGCATAAAAAATTAAAAATGCAAAAATACAGCTCGTTAAATAAAAACTCAGGTGTTTTACTATTCCGGCTATATTTACTGTTTCCGGCTAACTTGAGTAATGATCTTTTTTGGCTTTGATCAAATCATACTGAAGAGAAAGAAATTTCGGGTCTCAAAACAACTCAAAAATGACGAAAACCTGGACATTATTATCAGTTGCAAGAGTCTAAGATACGGAGTTCAATGATAACTGGGCAAAGAAGAGGAGCTGTCGCGAAGGAGGTGAGGTGGAATCAGGTGGATGGGTGCAGCGTGAGCTGAACAGTAAGACTATGCAGTTATTGCGTAGAATGCAGCTTATTGCGCGCCGCCGACAGCGCGGTATATCGAAAAACATGCAAAAAGTATGCATGGCCTCGACGTCCGTAGCTTGAAAAGGAAGTATTGGGATTTTTCGCGACAAGTCTCAATTGAAAGAGGATAAAATTCCGCTTCTGAAGAGCACTTCACTCAGTGTTTAAAAGCAACCTAAGTCTTTACGTGTCTTGATGTACCATGCTACATCATGGGCAAATTAAAGAAATCGATAGGCCCATTGTTCGACTCTCGCGGTGCGTATCCACGTCATTAAATCTCACTATCCTCACGGCACCTTCTCTTTTTTGCCTAGTTTTCATTATTTCATTACCTTGCGGCCTTGTCAACTTCGCATAGAAAGTAAATATAGAATTAAATGTATAATTCAAAATAAATACATAAAATTATTATGTATTCATTTCATGGCTCCAGCAATAATTTATTTTTCTTTTTTTATTACAATTTAAAATTGCGATACATTTTGTTTCAAATACGCTTTTTAAAAAATAATAAAACGAATATAGAGGCGTGAGTAATTTTGGTTATATTTTAGCTACCGTAACCTTGAGCTCGGACACTCAGTCTACACGGCTTCACCTCCTGTTTCTGGAACTATGCAATCTTAAAAGGCGCAAGCCTTCAGTATACAAGAAACAGCTATTAATACAATATAAAGAATAATATATTTAAATTAGATTCAATTCGTTTTTGTGATCATTTACAATTTGTATTCATAACAGTATAATTTCTCAGTGACTATAAGACAATTCATTTCATTTCTACCTTTTTATTGAATACAAAAATTGCTAAACGATGAACAAATAATTAAACCCCTGTTTGAACGTTGCCGATCAAAGCTTATGTTATTAGCATTAGACACATACTAGGAATCTTACAAACTATGATATAATTATTTATACACAATTCTAATAGAATAATAAATGACCTGAATTTATTAAAAAATAAATCTGGCATTAATAATAATTAATATAATAGTAACAGCATAAAGTAATAAAATATACCTACAATTACATGCAATTAAATTAATCATTAACAGTCATTGTAACAATATGTATATAGAAGTATATACAATTCAATTGAGGATGTGTTAAAACATGCGTGTGTACATATCTGTACATACTGAAAAAATAATGAAAAGAGCCTAATACAATAAAGAAACTTTTAAATTTGAACCTTAAATTGAATAGTAATGTGGAATAGACCAAAACATTTGGATCGCTTTGTATGTTGACGTTTTACCAAACTTATCATCTATCGTTGGCCACTTTTTCCCTGGACTCTCTCAGCTAATTGAAATTTTATCGTGACGAAGGTGGGAGAGGGTGACTTAGTGACAGCTCTTCTTTTTTACCGAGCTTTCTTATCGATTGTCATTAGTTTTATTACAGCTTTATTGGACAGCGGTTGATCTATCTTGATCCGGAGGATTTTCTCGCCGCGTTGGATTGTTGAAACAGCCTGTGTGCGTTTCCTTCTCCAGTGAAGTTTGTAAACCCTTTTTTCGATGATAATTAAGCACGAGGTGGAATCAAGAGCACGATGCTAAGGCGTTCATTTTAATTCCACCTCGTGGATGAGTAAAAAAGTCCGACTGAGGCAGCCGTCGTCAGGTCCGCTTATTCAATTACTGGAGCGATCGGGGAAAATCACTAAATCAGCTGAGGGAACGCACTCGTAAAAGACTCCCCCGAAAATCGTAATCCCCAGGGGTCGAGTAAAAAAGTTGCGTGGCCCAATCGGAGGGAAGGAACGTACGGGCCGGGGATAACAATGCCCCGAGCCTCGCGGGGCCATTCGAATTCTCTCTCATCTTTAAAGCGGGCGCGGCCCTGGCGGCGAGCACCTACACCCCCTGCTTTATGGCACCGCCCTTAATTTCCCCGCCCCGTCCTTTATCGGTCGAGGGAACGGGGGAAGGGGAAAGGGAAGCAGCCGTAAAAACGCGCCGCTCACGGGATCGACTCGTAAACGAGTCGCGGAGCTGGGGCCTCGCGAGAGTGTCACCTACATTTTTCCACTTGCAATTTAATCATTAAGACTTCTTAGAAGTTTAAGAAGCACGAGCTAGGATTCTCGCGACTTACTTGCTTCCCAGAAAACCCGTATCGTGCCAAGCGTCAAATTGGTTTTACCATAAGATTTGGATCAACTACGAGTATACGGGGCTTTGGATCTCACATTTCGATGCATTTTTATACGCGTTGCACCACAAACGAGTCCCTTATCGATACGAAGAATGAACGTAAGAATTTTAGCGGATGCTGTGCTCCGAGAGAAACGTCAAAGTACTAGTCCTGGCGGAGTTTCAAGGAGCGCTTGATTACACGGATGTAAAATACGATTGTCGAGCATCTGACGCGCGAGATGGGAATGCCGAGGTGCGTCTGTATGTCGCCCTGGTCGACGGCTCACTATTCGAATTACCATGTAAATGGCGTTCCTGCGCGGCGCGATGCTTTGTTTTCACTCGCCGCGGTTGATTTACATTATACGCGCGTCGAACGGCCGACTCGGGACCGCGGCGCCGTCGCGAATATTGCACCACTTCCCCTCGTTCTCTTTGCTACTTCCGGTCCACCTGGTAATTTTTATTATACGCGAGGCGCGCTCGGCGCGCGCTTCGTTATGTCGATTAATTTTCACCGAGTGCCGCAGGGTAATCCCGTCTGCCCTCTAACTTTCTTCATGTTTGCAACAGTTCGTTTGCGACTTTACATAAAAAAAGCGAATACATTTTCAATTTCGTACAGACCGTTTGCGCTTACAATCAGTGAAATATTCTGAATTTAAAAGTAACTGTATTTTTATGTAATTATGTATTCCATCCTATTAAGACTTTAGGGAGAAGCTTCCACTTTCAATATTTCGATTCGTGTTTGAAATCTAACGAATAGTTGTTGATTATTAGTGTGAATTGCTACTTCGATGCTAAAAGTTAATTGATCAATTCTTTCAAAGCGATATCTGAGATTAATAGATTTAGTTGCATTAAAATTTTTCTGAATTGACCTACGTCATATGGGAATGCGTATTCATGATATCGACATTTTAGTCGTGATATTCTTCTTTTCGCTGACCGAATGATTGACGTTTTTACTGAAACTGATCTTATTTATTCCGGGAAAGACGGTGATTTAAAAGAGTTTGAATTTATTTCGTTATGATCTTTTTTATTATGAAATAAAATTTCATAAGTTATAAAATAATTTTATTATAAATTGAATTCTACTTATTTCTATTGAAATATGTGAGGAAATATGCATATATTGTGAAGGATAGGTTATAACAAATACTCGTTTCAAAATAACTATGTATTACATATTTGTAAATTTGAAACTATGTATAGAATATGAAATTCTATTTATTATCATATCTGGCTTTTTAGCATGACTTTATCCTTCCACGCCCTACTAAATCTTGACCCTTTGATATTTCAAATGCAACTTAATAAATAATGATTAAATTTTTTTAATGTTTAAAAAGCAAATTTGATATGTTATTTATAAAGTTTCAAACATCGAAAATTTTATCGATTTTTGTAGTATCTCATATGTTCAATGAAGTACTACAGGTTTTATTTAATTCGAAAAATCGATCACCGATCCCAAAATGCCAAATGGCAAAATAATATGTACAGCTTGCTGCTTTCCCAGCCCTTTAGCAGGATTAGAGAATGGAACTGAATTTGAAACTGACCGACGATCCCGGGGCTTTGGCCGCATCGCTCTCGAAAAGAGGCCGATATGCATTTCCATTTCTCGGGTAGTTCGGTATGTTGGAAATGGAGCCGCGATCCCGAGGGCGCGCCAAGTTGCATGCGTAGTCGTTTGCGGCGAGATGGATGGCTGAGTATTGCTTTTCCCTGGTTTTGCGGTGGCAAGGTTAGCTTTATAATAGGCAGATACTGCAGTTTCTTAGCTTATTTCGACATTGCTAAAATGGAGAATTTTCTATTTCTTACAATCTTAGCAAAAATGTAGATAAAATACAAATAATGTTATGTTTCAATGTATGTAATAATATTAATAATTTATCAAATAAATTATGAGACAAATTCGAAATATTTCCTAAAGTACATTAATAGTAAATTTATGAACTTAATCAACTATCAATTTATAATTTACATTATATTGAAAAAACTATACAAATGCGATAGACCTAATTTAATAGAACTATTTTCATAATAAAAATAAACTGTCGGGAGAATAAACGTTACAATCTTTCTAAACCATTATATAATTTAATAAAAAGAAATGATATTTTATTCTTTTGCTATAAATATTTCTTATATGATCATTTAACCTGAAATAGATCATTGGTATTATACGTCCTCATGCAGATTTAATCTTGCTTTCATTTAATTTACTTTTCATTTTAAACATTACCATCAAAACTAAATATACATATTACATGAAACTAAAAAGGAGTTACATCAAAAATTAGATATGTACAAGATCGACTACAACTTTATCGTATGTATCATTAAGAAATGAATAAAAAATTTTTAAATTATTAAGAGCTTTAAATGATATTTAGAACCTATTATGTTTAAGCTCTGGATTACTAAAAATGAACTAAGTAACATGTACTTTATTACATTGGCACTTTTGTTGTTTTAATTGAAAGTAATGTATTCACTATTTTCCTTATGTAACATTTTATCATAACTTCATCATAATATGAATAACATTTTGGAACAAAATAATCAAATACCAAGATAGCTGAAGTTTGCTTCTCTTTTAATTTACGAGAATAACAAATGATATATTTTTCCAGCCAAAATTATGTCATAAATGATAAATACTCACACAGAGCTGACAACTTTATTTCTATACTTTAGCATTTTCAAGTATACTCAACGATAGTTCTAAGTTGATGAAAAGTTGTCGTTTTGAAATTTGACTACAGATACGATGTAGAATGTTTATGTATGGCTTGAGTAAAGGAACAAGCCAACGATATAAGAAATGTAGACAATTCTGCAATAGCCTCGGGGAAGTTTTTCGGCTTCACACGCTTCGCGTATATTTTTACTTTTTTTTGATCAATCTATACTGCTCTTCCACCCTCTCGATTATATTTGATGGAATGTTTTCCTGTATACGCTTCCATTCCCTTTTTTCTATTTCGCCCTTCGAGTTTCTATCAATGCGTCATGGGGCAGTCATAGTTTCTGTCGGTGCTTGGCAAATATTTGTTCCAGGGTAACTCGATGCGCAGTCACCATGGATTAATGGTATTTTTTCCGCCCAGCGCGCATGTATTTGTGAAAAATGCAGCGTCCACTTGTTCTCCAGAGTTTCGCGCATATATGGAATTTGCTGTTACACGGAATTGTTTAACTTTTCGTTCCTCGAATGAATTTGACAAAAAGCCGAACTTCAGCCCCGTGGTTGATATTTGATTATGACTCGTACCCTTCGCATAAATTAAATCCTCGTTCGCTCCGATTAACCTTTCGACATGTCCAAAATCCGTGACGTTCAATCTGCCCAGATTTTCCGAAAAATTCTCGAGGAAGCGGACGGGGCTTCGACGGGAATGTGGAATCCATTTTTATTTAACGAAAGCCTAGCCCTGTGTAACGCGAAATATCCATGGATATACATTCGACGGCGGGCTGAATTTCGAATGCACTCGGGAGCTCGGCAGCCTTCCGAGTCCAAAATTGAAACGCCACCGCGTCAATCTTTGGGTTCGGTACCTCGGTTTGCGCCTGCTGAGATAGGGTGACTCGGCATTGCAAGAAATTCCGTAGGGAATAAAGGGCGGAAATTCTCGGTTGCCTTTCATGGCTATATTTGTACTATACCTCATTTTAGTACTTTGCAGCTTGTGTTAATTATCTTTATGCTTATAAATAAATGTTTAAGTAACAATAGGTAATAATAACTGATATTATTAGACTACGTCATTATATAAATTTCAGATAAATTATTCAATTATTTTATAATTTTAGTTTATATTATTTTTAATTGTCATTACAATTATAGTGCATTTAGGAATTATGAAACTGGCTACAATTAATTGGGTTTCATTACAGCAATTATTTTTTATTGCATACATATATCTGTTTGAAATTATTTATTTACTCATGAGAATGACAAGCATACATTAATATTTGTTGGGCATTACATAATTTATTTACGCAACACATTGCAGTGTAATAGTTCAACTAATTAAAATTGTTATTTCACTTGTTTTAAATGTTATTACCGATCGGGCTAAACCCTCGGTTAAACCTATATAAATTATACTTATTCGAGAATGTCATCAAACTCAAATCAATCGATACTTAATAAATATTACATTTACTCGAGATAGATCGCAATACAATGCGATCTTTGCGTTAAATTTTAGTAAGATTGTTTTTACGTAATGTTACGCGGCTAATCATAATTATAAAATACACTAGCAATGCGATTTTGAGACATTCAGGAACTAAATCGATCTTTTATGCTTCCGCAAAATCGGCAAGTAATGAATCGGGCAGCGAGTGAAACGCGGCAGCCTCATTATAGACCGTGAGCGCGCGCGTCACCGCGTTTCCCCTAATCATCCGTTCGCGGGCCAATCATACAGGCAAGTGCCCGTCGCTAACGAAATAACCCGGAGCACAAAGTGGCAGAATCGATTTCCTTCGATTTCCCGGAGCCTGAGACAATGCGAAAATTAGGTAGTTGTTGAAATTATGTGGAAAAATATCTGCGGAAAAAGGAACTAACTCGACATTTTCTTCTGTGTGCACTGAGTATAAGGAGTGTTTCCGACCCTCTTGCTGATTTCCTTGCCCACTGTTATCCCATTGCTTGTCGCTGCTCTCGGTAACAAGGTTTTTGTGAGGTTCGATTGCATTCTCATGGATAAGGTGGAATGACCACCGGCAGTAGATTAAATCTAAAATAAGACAATTACGGCAAAAGTTTGCAAGTAATTTTCTCGACGATCTGGTGATATAGTTGCGAAACAGTTTTAAGGTGCTACTTATCCTAGTATATAGAATGTGTTTAATATAAATATTATTTTGGCCTTGATATTGGATATGTAATATATTAATATTAAATTGTAGGCCTTAAATAGAAGTTACAAGTTAATATCCACACACCCTATATTGTAAAACTTTTTTGTTCTATTGTTGAGTAATTTGTACTGTGTTTTTAGTCGGAACGAAATTTACTTACTTTAATATTTTACTTACATTAATATTTGCTTGAAAAGAGTAATGAGCGAAGTAATGAGTTGCTGTTGATATTAGTGCTGAGTTTAATTCAAGAAGATCTCAAAGCATGTGGTAATCATATTGACTATTATATTTTTCGATTAAGAATGTAATTCAACACTAAGAAGAAATTTATTTAGTTAAATTTTGTTTTTAATTATTTCTTAAAAGAGTTTTTGTAACACATTTGTACATCAACTGAAGCTTTGTTATATCTGCTAAGTATTCGTTGCAGGATAGAAGGGGATGGTTGAATACATTTATAGAAAATAGTAGATTTTTATTTTATGTGGGTTTCGACTATTGATCTGACGGACTCAAAATTTGATCTACTCGTCGACCCGCGTGGAGGTGAGTTTCGCTCCGCGAGCAACCCCTACTCCGCGCAATACTTGCGCGCCTTCGGCCCGTTTTCGCCCCCACCCTTTATCCGCGGCAACTCTGGGCCCTTTCTCTCCTAGCTAGGGAAAAAACCCCGTGGCTTTCAACTCGCGGCTTTTCTAAATTTTAGGAAATTTAGCTTTTTCAAAAAATTTATTCAGTTTGTTCGGTTTATTCAGTTTGAGACTTGTTTTCAGGAGAGTTATAGTTTCTAGTCTTAGCTTGATGCTTCTACTAACAGCTTTGGAAACAGAACCCCAAATCCTTCTAGGTAGCTGCATATGTCAGGTTAACCGTGCAAAACCAGTCACAATGAATTCAAATATTAAACTAATAAATAACAACATGTATTGTTTGAATGTTTAAAACTGACCTGGCTGTCAATCGTAATGCCTTGCACTTTAACTCATAATATTAAAATATAAACCATAGTAGCAAAAATTGCAATGCAATTTTTATTCATTGATACATGTATGCATCTGTTTACTTCTACACATTTCACCAATCTAAATTTATTTTCTGAAATAATACCGATGCCGCTGTCTCTTATAGTAAATATGTTTTTGATTTAAAATTATTATTAATTTAAATCATTACAATATCCATAGACATTATTTATCTGCGAGCTCATCTAACTGTTTTCGCTATGTACATTGTGTTCTGGATCTGACCGTTGGATTTGTCAGCAAAGCTTTCATAGGCAGACTCTGACTCAGACATGTAATATTGTAATACGTAAGTTCATAAAAATATTTTAGTGGTTTAGTACGCGTGCACATATATAAGTATAAGTGAGTAACTTACATATACATAATTTATAGCAACAACTGTCCATTTTCTGACTACTCCCTTATCTGTCGCACAGTTCAATACTTCTATTGGGCTATTACCTCGATAATTACTCATCTCTTTTTGTTTCGGAGGATCTTATATACTACGTCTAATATTATTATAATACTTTTCGATGAACAGATAGTCTTCGTTTTTAATTTTCTATATATTCAATGATAATTTGGAAAACTTTCTTTTATTATTTTTCTGCACAATTTAATGCAAATTTTGCGACAGTCACTATTAAATCTTCTCGGCTCAGTTAAAATCCAAGTAAAAACCTCTATTTCATCTGTAACATTTTTCTTATTTTTTAACTAGAGTAACTTTTCAGAATTTATTAAAATAAATATGTATAATATTTATGTTTATCTACGAGAAAATGATGCTTTAAACTATAGTAAAGATAAATTTTGATTACGAGTTTTAGTAGAGAGTTAACGTTTTATAAAAGTCACTGCGTGGAATATTAAAAATGAAATTTTATAATACGATTTTACTAAGCTGCTTGGAAAATGTGGAAGCAAGAGCATTTAAGGATAGTAGATGAATCTCTTAAAGCAGTATCAAAGCGAAAAAAGTCGAAAAAGTATGCAATGCAAGAAAAAAGTACAATCCACTTAACTAATAGAGCAAGATAAAATCTTTTTAATTTTTAATCTAATACAGATAATATATCAAGTATGTTTAAAGTTTAGATATTTTATTACACTGAAAGAAATGATATTAAAATACTTTCTATACTCCTGAATATAATGGGATAAATTTGTCAAACTTACTATACATTACAGTTAATTTTGCGAATATTTTATCAAACACATTTTCTACTCTGTATTAAAAAGTAAGGTACAGTAATGTCTTTGATTTTGTGTTTTTTTTACTAAGTTTAATAACATCCATATGCGGTATGATTGCAATTAAGGACTGCAAATGTTTATTAAAATTTGAATCTATTGAATAATAATACTAGAACCATAGCAAATACATTAAAACTTCTCTCTAAATCCGAAAGAGTGATTTTTCACTCAAATAAAGTAATCTTTCACCCTTTCAAAGTAGAAAAATCGAGTCAGTAGGCTTTGAGTGAATTTTATCTTTGTCTAGAGTGATAAATTCACTCTTATCGAGCTCTCTTATGGAGCTATAGCAATGTAGCAATAGAATTTACAAGTACTGATTTTTAGTTGTTAAGATGCCAAATCTTTACGTCAATCTCGGGTGTTTCACGAAAAATTCGTCGTTATGTATACCGTAACTAAAGAAGTGTAGCGGATGCATTAAATGATATGCGAATCTCGGCTATCTAGAAATTGTTCGCGCTCCTCTTGTACGTGCCTACCTCGTTAGCATAATGCACCGAGTGAAGGTTTCAGTCGGCCTCTGCCCTTTTTCTCCCGTCCGCCATGGGCCATTCAAAGTAAATTAATTCGAGATATGTGGATACGATGCTGTACTTTTTGCAGCCCCCGGCGTGGCTTCTCCTCGGCGTCGTGAATTAAACGAGCGAGCACTTCGTTTTTTCCCCGGCTAACTTGACGTATTTTATAACGGGGTGCACTCCAACTTGGTTATCGTGCATAATTCCCATCCGTTCGGAAGAAGCAGAGTCCGTTATTCTCACTCTCGGTGTCCCGTTTCCCCGGGCCAGGTTAACAGCAACACTAGAATGCATTAGGCACGAGCCGTCCCAATTGGAGAGCGCGCACAGCGCAAATTGTCGGCGGAATCAGCAGCGCGATTTTTGGGAAAGGCATCGGCTCGCAGCGGTGCAGCGCTCGCCCTGCTAGTCCCGGGCAATTAAGAGGCAGCCCTAAATTAAGACGCTTATTCACGAGGAGGCTTAGAGCACCGTAATCCCTAATTTCGCCTCTGCGAGCCCCCGGAGGAGCGGCCTAACCGTCTGCGCGCGGCCGCCGTCGCCGACACGCAAAAGCCATGATCTCGCAATTAGCTGGAGGGAGGATGGGGCGGGGGGGTGAAAGGACGAGTGCACTGGCCCGACTGTCTGCGCACGTGTACAGGAGCTTTTCCGCGTGAAATCGTCGGAACTTTGGCACAGCCGAAGCGCCTACCGGCCCAAGTTGTCACTGCCCGCATTATTGGGTAATATTGGTTTCGGTAAGCGCAGCTAACTATCTACTTTGCCGGCTACGCGCCTGGTTCGCGCTCTCGATTTCACCTGATACTATACTAAAAGTTGCAAGCTACAGAGCTATGTGTGTAATGAGTTTATTTTTAAGGAAAATCAGACGCGTTTTCCACAAACTACTTAGCCAAAATTACTTGAGAAAAATCTCACCTATAATACTTCAAGTAATTCCCATTGAATATTTTTACTCTATATTGCTTGAAATTAAAATTGAATTAATTGCAGTCGTATCTAATTTGAAAGTAGATTTCATATATTATAATCTTTTTAAATTGAAATTTTGCATTGAAGGTATAGACGTATAGTGGTAGATTAGACTGTACTTTCGTGGTATACAGAGACAGAGGTAAATATATATTATCTAAATAATAAAAAAACTTTATTCAGTCAACTATAATCAAGCTTTTTAAATTAAAAAACAGGTAATTGGAATTTTTTGTAGTAATAAAGGAAAAATAGTTTTTCAGAAAGACGTTTCAGTTCAGTTTAACTAAAAGGATTTATTTGAATTAAATTTACTTTAAACTGTTTCACAACTGACTTAGGAATGTCTTTATTGCTTAAACACTTTCAAAAGGTTGCACATGTACTATTCTCTTAAATTTCCTGTAATGTAACAGCCAGAATTTATGCTAATACAATAAAGTTTTACTGAAATAATTAAAATAAAAACTCTTTATGAATCGTTTTCGATGCAGATAATATCATAATAATTTAGTTAATATTTGTAAATATAATAATTATAAATATTTATATACAGAACAATAATTACATTTTTTTATCATGGATATTGCAACGATTAATTTAAGTTGAAATAATGGAAGAAAAATATTTATAATTATCAGCTTAAATGCAGTACACGGTTTAAATTTTTATTCCAAGAAATTTAGATTATGACTTAGTTATGGGCATGGATTACTCGAGATAACCGTACCGATCTAAAAAATCGGATTGTATAGCTAAACGCTAGACGATCGTAAAGATTACTTCCATGAAAATTCCTCGTCGAGGCGATTTAGTCTTATGGAAGAGCCCACACATGCACAAGCACACGAAAGAGGAAATCTTCGGGGCTTAAGTACAAGTATCGCGGCATATTCTTTTAATGCCTCTCTTGCGTTCTTCTCTCCTTCTTTCTCGTTTATCGCTACTTTGAAAGTATCCGTTCAGGAAGCCACACCCAGCTTTGATTCGCTTCACGGCATTACTTAATACATAAGCATGCATACGGTAGAATGCTTTTACTCTAGCTTTAGTTGTTCCCAAGGGAAATGCGTTAAAAATTTCGAATTACAGACCAACCAGAAACTGAAGTAGGCCATTTCATCAGTATCCGGGGCATTCTTACTCTTGTTGCTTGACAGCTTGGCAAATCTAGCGACTGAAAGCCAACTCGAATCGTGGTTAAGACGGCTGCCTCGACGTCCCTGCTAATTAAATAACTAATTACGTACATTTGCGTAATACGAATCTCTTTGCGTGACGCGGGCGTCATTGCGAAATGGGATAAACAGCTTTTCCGGGTTTCCACTGAATTTGTCTGCAAGCGACTCTCTCCCACTTGGCGGACGTTCAATCGAATTCTCTAGGTCTTTGATCTGGGAACTCGTTCACCTTGCTCGGCCGACCTGTACGTGTCCGCTTCTCGTCCCCGTCTTTTTCTAATTCTAATTGGAATGCGCTAACCTGATTTTTGATTAGTTTGACGAAGGCGTCACATTACAAAGCCCTTACAAGAAAATAAACTTATTTTTTTAATTTCGAAAAATTATCGAGGACATTGTAACATCAGCCGTCTTTTGTATTCGTACAAAACAGATCTTTATTTCATTTTATAATATATTATAATTTTCATTCAATAGAAAATATAAAGAATATTTTTGATAAGAATTTGATATAAATAGGATATAATATCGCGTTTCATATTTATTTTCAAAAACTAATAGTTGAGGATTCATTTACTATTTTGTAATTAAAATAACAAAGGAAAGTATAAAGTCGCAGCTTTTAAAGGAATTGAAACAGGCGCTCATTCGTCATCTGGGAAAAAAAGCGTTACACGCTGAAGCTTTCCGCAAAATCGATGGCCAGCTGTGCGACTCGGCTCCCGCAGGAGCCTTGCCAGAGCGCGTCAATCGGCTCTGCCTCGCTCTTTTTTTCTTGCGGTGCGATCGATCCGGACCAAAGGTTTGAGGCGCCGCGCCTGTGTACGTGCGCGGACTCGCGGGAGAGATTAAATTTTGGGAAAACCCAGCTGCACGCCCCCGCTGCCGTCGAGTTTTCGAATTTCTCAAGGAGCAGTAGCCCGGCCAAGTTGGCGCGCGCGCGCGCGAAGTTGCCCCGGCAGTCGCGCCCCAACTCTAAAAACTTGCCCGACGCGTTTGTTTCGCCCAGGTCCAACGACTCGCTCTAGTGGGATTCATTAGATTGACGCACGACCTCATAAAAATTGCAGGCGCGCTGGAGCCCAGTTCGTCAATAATCCTTTTATCCGCTTTTGGTACAATCCTCTGATGTTATAAAGGAACAAAGGTTGGAGTGATTCGTTTTTTCGAAGAATTTAATTTTTGTTGTTGATGAAAGAATGAGTGGCAGATCATTTATAGTAATCTATTACATGCTTTGGTGAGCCTGTTATAGATTATACTACACCCAATTCTTCACTTTTAGAATCGAAATACTGCGCAAAGTCGTAAATTTAAAAAAAAAAATCCCATGTGTCGTAACTCACCCAATGCAATGAACTGCCCGAATTCACAATCAGTTTCCGTCCCCAACAATATCATGATTCGAAAAAACATGACAATCTCATCACTCGACCCTGTAAAAAGCCACGGTCAATGTACCGATGCGTACTTCCTTAAATAAAAGTTTTTTCCTACACGAATACTCGTAAACAAATCGACTTTTATTTCAACTATTATCTAGAACAAAAATCAATGTTTTAAAAATATATGATGATTTTAAAACAATATACTGCAGGATTAGAACATACTTGAAACATAAAACAGTCACTCGATCAATGGGTAGTAATTGGGTGTCGGCACCGTATTGAGGATCGAGCATGCATGCTTTTACCCAAGCCCGTGCAGACCTGTTTTTAGACGAAGTTATATGGTGTTGCACCATCCCATTACTCACAGGCACAATACAAAACATTATTTAGTGCATCAAGAGGATGCTTACACGAAAAAAACTATCTCAAGGAATAAAGTCGGGGCTCCTCTCTCCACATTTTTCTGTGTTTATTACGAGCTGCCGTGGTTAGAAGAGGGATAGGAGTGCACCCCACGCGTAAATCAGCCTCCTCTTTTGTGGCTCGTGAGGAAAGATTTTAACGGTGGCTTTCTTTCAATGACTGAGGGGTTCTGCTGGAAAATTATTTTTCCACGTCAAGTTTACTGTTTGTTGTTTGCACAAGCCAAAACTTAAGGATATATAGAGTTTTACGTTTATTTGTTGAAAAATTATACATTAGAATAATATGAAAACATTTTTATAATGGTTTTTGGATATTAATCTATTTCAATAGCGTGTATTTGGTTAGGATTTACTTTAAAGTACAGTTGCGAGTTGTTCAGAAATGAATTTTCTCCAGGTACATTTCTTTGGTTCCTGTCAAAAAGGCTAAAAGCGCGGGAGCACCGTTACAACACTTAAAAGCCATGGGCGGATTGGACGTGCGCGCGTACGTATCGGTCCGCGCTTGGATAATTAAATGCATAATTAATGAACAGGCGGGGGCACCTTCGACCTCTCCCCGATGCATTTGCATCCGGCCGCGTCCCATAACACCTACGGATAATCGAATTAGGCTCACGTTAATGTCCAACGACTGATTACCTTCCCGGCCCTCCCTGTCCCTTTCCCTCTGTGCCTCTCTGCCTCTTTCTCTCACCGGCTCTCTGTCTCGTGCTCGGTCCGCGCCAAATTGGTCGTGTACGCGTTGGGAGGCGTTGTACGGCGACATGGGCGCCTCTCTCATCGAACGCAGCCGGATCGCATTCATTTCCTTTGGTTCGCGTGGCTCTCTGAGAGCTGATTAATATTTGACGCTTGGTTTCGGAATAACGGGACCCGCGTTGCGTGTTCAGTCGCGGCCCACGAACGGCTTTGACGAGAGATGTACATTGATCAATCGAGTTTGTTGATTAGTTGGCACGCAAAGATTTGCCCATGCAAATCTCAGTCGATTGACTTTATTTGAAGTTGAGAAAAACAGATTAGCTACTGGTCGTTAGTGTTTCAAAGTTGCTTTAGTATAAAAGATGTTTTTAAGCAATTGAGACGGTTAAAGGGGTACTTTATTACAGTAAATTTGGAGTAAATAATGTTAAGGTTGCAAAATAATAAGATTGTAAAATTATACATATCCGAGAAATCCTTAGCAAATAGTAAGTGAAATGATAAAGATTAACTTATAATTAAAAAAACAAATAAACCCAAGTTGAAAATTATAGCCTATCCTAATTAATCATTATTGAATCTGTCTAGTGGGTACATTTTCTAATCATAATATAATATTACAGTGTGCTGGTATAATTATTTTATGATAACCTGACACCTGCACTCTAGCGACGCGAAAGCACAAGCACAAACGAAACGAATTGAGGGGTTACATCCAACGGTCTGACGGCGGCCGGCACTATGGGCCTAAATAAACACTCTGCATAATGCGCAGGTCAGCGATAACGCCAAAGGGTGAACGTCTGCTTCAGCAAGGATTACAGGCAAAAATAGAGCTAGCGCATCGAAACAATTAACTCGCAGTTGAACGGTTCCAACGATAATGAACTATGCATACCGTGCCCGCGATTTCATTGAGCGCGACTATTCGGCCGTCCCGGTACTGATTTTCGTTTGCGTGTCCCATAGTGGAAATCCGAGTTGACGTATGACGATTGCACCCTCGAATAGGTATGATAATTAAACGAGGCTCTGCCGATTAATCCTAATTGCTCGTAATTAACGTTTCTATAGATGATGGGCCGATTAATCAGCAGTTGGACCGGTGGAGATTTTTATTTTGAAGCACTGATATACGAGTATAAACGACGTGGTACGAATGCCCACAACTTTTATAGAGAGCTTGATTATTGAAGCTTTTTAAAAGGTTGGAAATATATTCAGTGGAGGTTATTGTCATTTTATAAAACGCGAAATTTTAATATAAGAGGTAAATGTCATGCATTAATTAGCTAGGTAAACTGAATTCGTTTGACCGAGTATATATAAAAACAGCATCGCTAATTAAATTCTCGAGAGAATTTCTATGCTCAAGTTTTTTTCCGTAATCCAGAGCTTCCAGATCTCCATTGGATTTATTTATTAAATATACCGCGAGGGTTGATGTCTGTTCTGAAATTAGCATACGTCCCCATGCCTCTGTGCAGTCGTGAGCCTGGGCTCTAATGCAATTTATCCGGGAATGCACAAACGCTAATACTTGCAGGATTATAAATAATTACGAAACTGTGAAAATACGAATTTTCATAAATTAAAGCGACACAAATCATTGATTTATGTTGAATAAGAGTTGATGCCCAAAAGTAATTTTGAATTTGATTTGACGTTAACGTGTTCGATATCAATTTTCCCAGAAGCGAAGAATATTTTTTGAAATATGTTCCATTTCGATTATCCCGCTATTTAAGCCAGCAGTGTGTCACACTTACAAAAACATTACCACGGCTACTACGGCTATTACATTTGGCGTTATTGCCCTGGCGAATGTATTTCGTTATCCGAGCAAATCGTGGAAATTTAAATTTTGATATCGACGAAATCAGTCTGCGATTAAAATTCCTAAATAAAGCGCGAATATAACCCAACGCGATAAGTAATATTATTGTGGCCCGTGAATTTCGCATCATTTAGTCGGCGTTAAGCCTGCGACTCACAATAACCGTAAAATCCCCGTAGATTCAATTGTCAGCTAATCTTCTGCGACGCGTAAACCTGTCAAAATGTATTCGGCTCAAAGGTTCGCGATCCAATATCTTTGCTGCGTCCTAGCGCGCGTTGGAATTCCGAACCTCGTCGGCCTTGACACGAATCGCTTGTTCTATCCGCGCAAGATTTAGTGCCTTTTTTAATGCCGTCCCGACGCAACGGAAGGCAGCTGCCGTGCCGTTTCGAATGCACGTCTCTGTTCCTCTTGCCGAGGATGGTCATCGCGGGAGGGAAGCGAGCCGGCAACCTTCCTCCAGGAGACGCGTCGCCCATCAAAACGGTAATGCGCAAACGTACGTATATATTCTTCGGATATGGGCCGCCTAGACGTGGAGCGTGGAAAAGTCGCGCGGGAGGGTCCGCTGTGTATCCCAACAGGGCAAAGTGGAGCTTCTAGGAATACGCGTGCCTCCGAGACGCGCGTGTAAACAAGCGAAATATCAAATTCGTCGTTTGGTCAAATATGCGAGGTTGCCGCGAAAGTAGGTTAAGTGTACATCTCCATGGAACATTTTTCTTAACATAAATCGATACGCGATTGCCGGGCATTTGAGGCAAAGCGCAATTTTCTGGAATCGCGAATTTTTTAAAGTTATTTATATCCCGGTGTATTTACCGTCGGAATCCGGCAGTTGCAACGCTATATTTCACGAACGCTCGATTTGCTCTCGAGGCGAATCGATAAACAGTCTGTTTCGACCATCAACAACCCGATAAGCATCAGGGTCGAGATCATGCAATCGGTATCGCTTCTATGAGATTGAAAACGCCTCTCGGCGTCCGGCTCGGGGTGAAAAATCCCCGAGGATCGCCCGCGAATGGCGCGGCTCGCGGGCCTCCGGGTGCGCGGGCGCGCGGCGGGCGACTTCCAAGAAAAAGAGGGAGGGCCCCGGCCGCGGAGACAGGGCCGCCCGCCGGCTCGTTTATTAGTGCGAATGGCTCTGTCGACAGTTTGATATGCGGCGGGCCCGCCTCTACCCCCCCCCCCCCGTCTTCCCGATGCCCGGGGCGCGGGCGAGGCCGCGAGCTGCGAGAGCTTTTACGCCCCGGCCTCGTAAATTTCGCGGGGATTTTGCGCGGCGGCGAGTAATGGCCGCCCGGGCGAGTCGTTAAATAATTATTTGGCGTGCCCTTTTGTGGGCGAGGCCGCGCGCCGCCTCGAGGGCCGTCGATGTTTTCTGACGCGCGCCCGGCGATCGCGGGGCCGCGGCGACGGCCTTCATTCGGAGGCTGCGCCGCCGCGCGGCCTCTTCAACTTTGGGGCTTTTCACCGAGCGTCCGAGTAGATTAGATTAGGTTTACGAGGGCTGTCTATCGAGGAACAAAGGTGAATCTCAGGGAAATTTTATTGGTGCTTGAAACGTAACGGTGTCGCCGGAGGGATTCGAGTTTGCTCGCAGCTTTGTCTGCGCATTTCGTTTTATTAACGTGTCCGCGCACCACTGATTTACCGGAAAAACTTTATCAAACGCAGTTCCCTCTCGTGGGTATTAAAAAGGCGTTAGGGCGCGCTGTTTTGTTCTAATGAACTGCCCTCGTAAATTATTATTAGAAAGTGCACACACTGCGCAGTTAATTGAACAAAATTTGCTATTTATGCATGGGCTTCGGAGCATCTTTATCTCATTATTATTCCTCCTTTATTAACCTTTCTCAAGTCCCACACCACTTTACATTTGTCGAGGGACGCTGGCGCAGCTCTTGAGTAGGGAAAATCTGTGCACCGACCCACAGCGGATAAATTCCAATTAAGGGAATCTCGCTCTGGAATACTCGGGGTTTATTGGAAAGTTCGGGCTAGGCGCACCGCTTGTTTACGTTTAACCATCCAAATCGCCCGCTTCTTCCTTTCCCTCCAGTTTTTCTTTTTTACCTTCCAACGCATTACTTACCACTAAACAAGTGCAGAAGCGCCAGGTACAAGGACCGATTTACAAGCGTCGAATACAAAGTGCTAAAGGTCGATTGAGCGGTACATGGCAGTGCACACGAGAGTTTGACAGGCCTATTAAATTCGGTCGATCGCGAGTCCGAGTGCCGCTGGCAGTTGGCGTCCTCGCAGGCAGCCTCGCGAGGTCGCGGGCCGCGGGCTAGGCGCAGTTAAAAAGCCGCGAATGAATCCGCGGCGCGGGAGGGCGCGCCGCATGCGCGTAACGAGCGGCTCGTCGGTCGGCCTAATCCGGCCTTTCCCGCGGCCCCGCGCGCACATACCGCGCACGCGGCGCGCTAATATAAACCGGGCGGCCGCGCGGCCATCGCGCCAACTCGCGGCCGAACGAGCCGCCGGGATGGCGCGTACGGGCGGGCAAAAATAGAACGATAGGAGAGGCGGGAAGGGCGATCGATTCGGGCTTTTTCCGCCGGTAAATGAGTAAGCCGGGTGGGGGGAGGGAAAAAACAAAGGAGCGGCGGTAATCCTCGCGGCGAGATGCTCCTTATCGCGCGTCATTCTCACGCCGCGGCTGCGCGAGCTTATTTCCTCCGAATGCCCGCAGCGCGCTTCGACAGGCCGAAGATAAAGCCGTGCCCTCCCCTGCCGTGTACCCCGCCTTCTCTCTCTCCTTTTTTTTCCCCCCCCCCGGTCTCGCCTCGGTCTGCGGCGCGCCGTGAAAAAAGGGTGCGAGCGGGGGGCCGCTTGATGCCGCGGGGAGAGGCGAAAATCCGCGGGGAAGATTTATGGGCGTGTATATATACCGATGCGCGCCGGCCGATTCGAGGAGCGTTTGTTTCTGCCGAGCGGCCGAGCCACTGCGCACTCGCGCGGCTCCTCATTCTTATTGAAACGGCGCGCCGCGTTATGATACAGATATGATCGATGAGTCCGCCGCTGGCTTTATACGCCCATGCATACGTATGTATCCACCCCTGACGGATGAATCCTTGATGGAAGCTGTGCAGCTCGCCCATATCCCGCCGGCCGCGCTTTCCCCGCCCGGACGTCCGCCGCTTGGGAAAAAAGGGAAAAAAAAAAAGAAAACGCGAACCAAGGTCCAGATTCTAATTGCATTTCGCGGTCCCCGCACCGGCCTGGGTATTACCCGGCGCGTTATAGCCGGCCCCTCGCAAAGAAGCAGATTAGGCTGTCAGGCTGTGAGACAATGGCAAAGGCTCCCGGCGGACGGTAAAACCTCTCATCGCCGGGGAAAAATATTCAATTTCCGGGGCGGGAAAGACAGCGGCGGCCGATAATGCCGCAGAAGTCGTAAAGCCGAAGGAAGCGGCGAGGGCACCGGGCATTCGGCCCCGGCGAGCACCTGCCTCCGCGCGCGCGCGCGCGCCCGGCAAATATAAATTTTCGATTTTTCCCCCTACGGCGCCCGGTTCAACTAAATTACCGCGCCCAGTGTTAATCGGATAAATCAATAAGACTCGGGCGGCGGCTGCCCGCGGCTCCCGCTTCTCTCGCCGCGAAATGAAAGCGCCGATCCAATAAGTTACCCGACCCAATGGTAATACCCCGGGACGCGGAAGAGTGCTTTGAGGGAAAAAATTTCCCCCAATTCTCTCGCTCCTGATGCTTTTATTAACTTTCCTTCCTTCGCATGTGTTAATCTAAATTTTTAATAAGGCTTCTTTCTTCGCTTTCGGTAAGCCTCATAGTCCTGCAAGTTTTAACTATAATTACAATAGACCTAACTAATGCGTTATGATGTGTGTGTATAGACCTTCATCACGCGGGGCTCGGGTATTCGATATATAAAGATGTTTATAACATTCCCAGCATTTACAGCTGCCTACGATATTGTTTATATCTATAAGAAATTACTACTCTTTCTATTTTTAAAATAATTTACCTATTCTTTCAATGAAAATACGCGATTGCTTAATATATCGACATTTTATCGATAAATCCGACTCTCGCATGGCCTCGATAAAGTCTCTGCATTATATAAATCAAAGCTACAAATTTTTTTATAATATTTTAGTCATTCGACATTTATTATTCAATTACTTTTTTTGTTATTAAGCAAAACTTTTAAAATACATCAGCAACTTTTATACCGTTAATACAAACTACAAAAACACTAAATCTTATAGCAGAATCGGAAGAACAGAGAGTACCTCTGCTCGCGTATTTATCGACATTTTTTTTAAGATTCTACGTGGTCCTTGCACCTATTATCATGATGCAAGTACAACGCGTCACGGGTTTCTAATCTTACAATATTTTTTCCTGGCAAAAATACGTTTCGCCAATTTAAAGCCTTGAGTTTATAACCTTAACAAGGAAATACTGTCGATTACCGGACGCAGCACCGCACAGAGACGACCGGGACTCGCCGGAAACACACTGGAGCCTCGCGATTCTCTGGCCCAGAGAAATCCCGAGTACCACTGAGGCCTGCCAAGAGAGATGTTTTCTTAAGGCGTATTTACTCCCACTGGCTACTATAACAAGCTGGGTCTTTCCCAGTTATATTGACCAGGGTTCAGATACACTTCACTGACTACTACAGCAGACTGAGCCTTTTCTAGTCATATTCATCAGCGGCAGATATACTTCACTGGCTAATTCAACAGACTGTGCTTTCCTCAGTCATATTCACTAGCAAACAGCTATCACAAGCTATTGCAAGAGCTATTATCATTTCTATTCAATACAATAAATCAGCTATCATTACATATTATCACAAATAGAATAAGATAAATGATTGTTTCAATATAATTTACTACAATAATTGAATACTATTTTTGCCACGATCTGATATATCACGTATACGTTCATTTTTCCTTTTACATTTTCAATTGTTCTGATATTTGTTTCGGTATATTATCGCTCTCGTTAATACGAGACCAAATAAAAACATTGTTATATGTATGTCGCGTTTTGTGAAATTTAAATTCAATAAATTTACAAACTAAATACAGTATAACTTAGTTTCTGTATGTTACTCTATACACGTTCGATAACTTAAATCTAATAAATTTCGAGCGTTTGTTCAAGATTATTTTTGTAGAGTACGAAAAACCTATAGAAGGAAAAATTGATTTTGAGACAATTTTTATTACTATTTATCATAAAATACAACTTAAATAATTTACCGCTGTACATTTTAGTCATTTAATATATTCCTCATACCTTATTTAGGGACTTTTTTTGTATTAAAATAACAAATAAACCTAAAAATTAAAAATCTTAAACTTATTTTATTATTTAATTTGATTGAGTTTCAATATATAAAAAGCTTAACTTTATAACAGTCTGAAACCGTTCGTAATGATAGAGAGAATACTTAACTGCCAGTGAGCGACGGGGAAGAATGCCGTTGTCAAAGGTATATCTTGCGCTTTTGTTAACTTGGACTGGGCTTGAGACACGTTCAACTCCACCGGAGACCACTTCTTCGTCGAAGAGTTCGTCGAATTATCAACGATAAGTAAACTTGAACTAGACCAGGTCTACCTTCGATTCTCGCTTAACCGCATAGTTATAGGTTCTCATTGGATGCGATTCTTAGCGGGATTCTATTTTAAATGTAGTTAATATTTCCACCGTGCAAAGTGCGTATTAATGCAAGTGCCGTGTTAAATATTCGTATTTTACAGGCATTGTTCTGTACGATATTCGTCTGTCAATTTATAGACTGAGCAGTCAACCTATTCGTGGCTCCGATATAATCCGAGGGTCGTGGCCTATTGCAAGATGAAGTGAGACGAACCGTTAGGTAGAGAGAGGCGGTTTCTCGACATTAAACTTATATATTACGACGGCTCCGTCTGCCTCGCAGTCATAATTAATTAATATTAAAATGCAACGTTTCAAAATAATAGCTAAACTTAGAATATTGGAGGACATGGAATTGTTACGACATGGAATTATTATAACATGAAATAGTTTTTAATAGGATTTAAAAATAACAACCTATGTATACTCCTTTAATTCGACAAACAACATATTTGATAAATTTTTTACGCGTTCTAAAGAAATCTCACTTTTTGATATTTCTAGCCGATGACTAAACAATCCAAATATTCGTGTGGTTACTTAGAATACAATTTCGAGTTAGCACGCTTTCAAAGTGGCAGAAAATAAAACGCTTGGGATTATCTCGCTGTACATCAAACTCTGTATCGACAACTTGCATTCACTCAGGATTACGACTGTGAAGTGTGGTAAACTGTGTAGGCAAAACCGAACGTTGGAAAAATCATACCGTTACGGAAAAACCCGCTCCAAGGTGGTTGATTAACAAATGAACTTTTATCAATAACAAACACAAGTAGGCAAAGTATGCAATATTGCATAACGTTCTATCTACAAGCACCAAAAGCACTTATATCGATCTGCGACTGCTAAGTTCCAACTATATAAAACCAAGTCGCGCGTCTGAATTATAATAGAAGAAGTTTTTGTTCATTTGGTCGATTTCGTTCTTTAGATAACCTGGGCCACAATCATCAAGCGAAGTGGTCGAAACCTCTTTTCGTCTTCTCACTGAGTTCAAGGATAGAAGTTTTTTAATTGAACAGAATTGGATTATTGGGATTGTTCACGTAGGAGAGTTTCGAGGAAACTTTAACGATTTGTTGTGAAAGTGCCACAACTGCTCGATGATTTTGGTTTAGTCGACGGTTTAGTCCGATTATTGATCCGTGAAAAAAATAGCTTCTGCATTTGCGTCAAACAAAAATGAATAACCCCTTTACTGCATTAAGAGATATTGCTAAATGCGGCGATGCGGTGCTCCCGAGGAAGCTCCTGGTAGGTATAATAGACATATTATCGACAAGTTTAAAAGAATTCAATCACACTTCTCGTACGTCAAGCAGTATTTTAAAACAGTCGGGAAGGCAGAAGCATAATTCGACATTCGTTATATATTAATAGCCTTACAAAGATGTGTACAAGACATAATTTGTACTGGAAGAAAAAGTCTTTAGCTTATAGTATTAAGAGCACTAATTCTTATTTACGTTAGGAAGTCATGATAAGCGCCTTCATAAATAATACCGTGCCTCGTTGAAAACTGGAGATTAAGGCCAGGTATAACCGATTTTTCAGCCGGTTGCACAATTAATCGGGGATCGATGTTCCGCAGGATCGGACTCGAACGCGCCCGTACGAATGGAAAACCGCTCCGGAGATCATGAAACCCGGGGGGTATTCGAGGGAGCGTGCGGGTCGTTTTAACAATTCCTTAAACGTTCAGGAGCCGGGCGCGCGCCGGCCCGCATCCCTCAGGAGCAGCCGGGCCGCGGCGGCCGGTTATCTGGGCCGCGCCGAAGCTGCCGTAAGTCAACGTCCCGGCGCTCCCGCGGTAATTTATTTCCGCGAATTCGCGCGAGCCCCGATCTATATCGGATCCTCTCCCCCGGGAGCTGATCGGCCAGGGGTCCGGCCTCGGCGCCCTCCTCGGCCCCGGTCGCGGGCATCGATCAGCCTTCAAGCGGAGCACCTCGTCAAGTACCCACGACTACCAATTATTAATTTCCCCGCAATCGCCCGCGGAGGAAATTTCAGTGAACGGGGATTTATAGCGCTCGGGCGCTTTATGCCTCTCCGGCGGATCCCATTATACCTGTACTCGGAGCCGTTCCCGCGGTTCAATGAGTCGGGATAGTCACCTTTAGGACTCCGTCGCTGGGTTTAAGTGCTTGCAGGCTATTTCAAATGGGTTTACATGTTCGATCTACTCGTACCGTCTTTGTCAATTATATTCTTCATTTCATCGCGGATGTTTTAAACTGTTCGAACTTAACTCTACTTACAAAGATTTTTTAATGTGCAAATTTAATGATGGCACTCTCGTCATTTCAATGACACATATCACTGGAACAGCATTTCTAAAAATTGCAACAATCATTTAATCATCTTTCCTTTCTCGGTGTAAATATTGAAAGTATAAAACTGTCGCATAATTTGAATGTTAAATTGCTGCTGTAACATTCTTGACTCTCATTCACAGTGAAATGAAGCGTTAATTATTCAAAGTCGAATACTCTACTTTGCTCTTATCATTTTCTTATTTCTTTCTGTCTGCCTCTATCTCCCTCTTTCTTTCACTTCACCTTTTCCTTCTATTCTTTATTAATACCATTTTTCATAATAGTCATTCATTTTTACAAATCTATTTCTTTAAGTTGAATGTACGTGCATTCTAAATTGGTACAATTAATTCATTTTTTTATTAAGAACTTCTAATTTCTTTGTCTAATTTTTGTGTTGTACGAACTAGCGAGTAAATGGATTTGATTAAATAAAGAGTAAATACTCTTACAAGAGATCTTTAAAAATGTAAAACCCCAAACGTTAGTTTATGTCGGCTAGGTCGGAGTCGAGGAGGATGAGGCCGCTACTGTCCAAAATGTAAATAAGGCGATTCGCGTTTGCTCCGAAAATGCGAAATAAAAATAAATTACGTCGCGGCTAATTTGTTTAATTTACATAATATGCTGCTACACATTTTGTGAAAATGCATCGATCTTGAAAAAGAAGCTTAATCTCAAAAATCAACTGAAATATATATTTGCGGGAGCAAGAAAGAGTAAAGTGGAAATTAATCATCAGCAACCCGCACATAAGCGAAGATCTGCAGAAAGTGTAAAGAAAACAAAAGAAAGAAGCCCTTCGAAAGGCAATTAAGAAGTTTTTCGAGCCCTCAACCGTGGCAACTGACTGGCAACTGACGATAAAATCAGTGAGCACCTCGGCTCCTTGGAAAAAGGGCGCGATGGAAAGAATAAGTGGGCTAAGGCGATCAGCGCCGATTAGTCGAAAGCGTCACCACCTGCTACTGTTCCATTTCGGAAATGCCTTCCACGTGAGTCAACTTGACGGCTCCAAGTTTTTAAAGGAGAAGTCGCCCCGAAGTAAGGAAATTCTGGACGCAGTATTTTCCAGGAAAATTGGGAGGAAGCGTAAAAAAAAATATCGGTTTTCTTTCCCGCGAGGAAGTTGAGGCGCGGCAGTAAAAAGACGCCGGGGCCGCGCCTAACCTGGGCGAACTCGCGGTATCTTGGCATACGCTACCAGCTGTGATATAAGAAAGTTCCCGGGTCGGACAATTATCAGATTCGCAATCATCGGGGCTAACTTGGCATCGCTTGAATTCCCGAGCAGCGCGTGCTTCGGGCACGGCTCCAATTTTTCTCCCGGGCACTAAATTAATAATCGCGGGGGAAGCGAGGAAGGCCGGGCAAATATTGACGGGGCTCGGCCCGCGATTCTGATTAAACAAGCAGCGTAACGGCAAAGTTGGAAGAAGATCTCGGGGGCGGGCTCGACACCGTCGCCAGATGGGCGCGTAAAAAGTTTGGTCCGTGTGCGGCTGGAGCAGCGCCGCGGCGTGGGGCTGACTTCGCGGACTGCGTCTTGTTGCCGCTCACGCTTATAGGCCGCCTCTGATAGCGAAATAAAATTTACGATACAGCTGAATATATTTTCCAATGGTAGCTGCTGCTCCTAGGATTCATAAATGTAATTAATAATTTGGCTTTCGGTATTAATTTCCGGGGTTGATCATTATTGACGATGACAAGGAACGTGGTGCATAGTAAGATTATTAGTGTATGTTGACTGTGTAATAATAAAATTAATGTACTGTACAACAAGGAAACAACAAGGAAATTAATGTATATATATATACCTAACGACACTTTCATTAATAATATTTAGAATGATTAATTGGTATTACTATGTAAATTATTGTAATTTGAGACATTATATGAATTCGTTTGAAAATTTGATTACAATCTGCACGAGCAACTATATAGGTATAATATTAATAATAAACTTAATATGTTACATTGTTCAAATTTGAAATGACCCATAAACATATGGGTTGGATTTTTGCAATAATCGTATCCGAGATTGTATGACAAGTAATAATTGAACTTGATCGACTTCCAAAATCCTAAATAAATATGGATTAGTCCCGTTATGCCTCGCACTGCAGCAATGTCGTCCAATGTTCATATCACGTTCCCATAAGTATAATATCGGTTCATTTCCTCTAACCCCTATTATGCGTTGTTTGTTAAATCCTTAATTTTCCTTTTGGTCCAGTCCCTGAACGATGAGTCCTTGCATACCCGAAACTGTGCTTTTCACGCAACAAAATACTATCGTGCAGTAGGAGCCGATCGTTACGAGCTGCTATCTATTTGCACAAATCGGTCGCGCGAACCGGCATCGTATATGTAGAAAAGCCGTGAGCCGCGCGCGCGCACTAAAAAAACACTCAACTTTTCGCATTTCATTACGCTGGGGCGGCCGGCGGGGCCGACAGCCAAATGCGCCCCGATAGTTTCGACTGGCTGTCCCCTCGACGCGCGCGCGGTCCCGTATCGGTGATTGAAATTTGATGTCGCGCGCTCGCCGCCGCTTTTTTTCCGGTTCTCTGTATTTGTTTGCGGTACATGGCGCGCCGGAGCCGCTGTAGCCACGGCTTTGCCGGCCGGCCCCTGCACCCCGCCTATTGAGCTTGCGGTTTTGGTTTCCCCTTGCTCGTCCCCCGCTCCTCTTTTTTTTACAGGCTCGAATTCGAATTACGGACTACGGCGTTGGCACGAGTGCCTCGCAAGGAATACCTTTGCACTTTTCCCGCGCAAAGTACTTTTCGGACCCTTCGATATAAGCCCAACGAGTTCTTCTGCGTAAATCTGACGGATGATTTACGAGGCGCAACGAGAGTTCGGATTATTCTATCGCAGCTTCTGTATGATTTATCTTTCAAGGCTTGACAGCACTCGTCATTGAATACAACTCGGAATACAATATAAGAGTTTATGCACTATGCAGACTACATGAAGACTGAATGTATGGGATTTTCTCTAATTCGGTATAGCTACTCGTACATCAAAAATAAAGTTGTGATGTTTCAAGTTTGAATTATATTATTTGATGGTGTTTCGTAAATGTTACTATTTAAATTCAATGGGAAAGACTACGTTTCTCGTTACGTTTTAAAAATTTGACGATCAAATTAATAATTTCAAAATAATTCATTAAAAGAAAAACTTCCCTGCAACGAAATTTATTTGTTCCTATGATAATGCTAGCAGTAAAATTCTTGTTACTGTCGTCTATGAGTGACTAACGTGGCCTTCTCAAATATCTCACTATTTACTGAACTTTATAAATGTTAGTTAAATGTTGGACAAACGACAAAGTGCGCCTTCGACGATTCTCTTTGATTAGTGTACGTGCAAAACTTACTTGTCAACTTCATTTATTAACACAAGAAATCTTACATAATGTAAATTAATAATAAGAAGGAATAAAAATCCATCGAATAATAAAACAATTAGTCACGATAAAAATAACAACGGTAATAAAACGTCTCAAATTGGATTCTATGATAATTGTCCTGTACAATTTTTCTTTAGAAACCGATACGCTTATTCTATAAAAATAATATTACTATAGGAGATAACTTTCTCATTAAATTGAAAAAATTATCCGAATATCATAATTACATATGTGTGTGCATATATGTATGTTAAAAATAAAAAGTAATTATAATAACAATATTTATATAGTACAGCAATATTAACTAATATTTTAATAATATTCCTTATTAATATAATACACTACGAATAGTTTATACTTGCTACCCCTTCTTCTCAAGATCGCGGGAAAACTCCTTATCGCGAGAGTCGTATGCGCCGACCTTGCTCAAATTCTTGCTCTGAGTACTGGTGGACTGCGAGAACACTGAACAAGCTCCACGAGGTCTATGGCACCTCGGGTAGCCCCTATGCTTTTCCTGAGAGTAACGGACAATGACATGAAATTCTTGTGTATTTGTGCGAGTGCAGTTTAACTTCGTTCGCATTTCCTTGTCATTCTTACGTATGATATGTATGATACATATAATCTTATTACATATGAGATTTACAAGATATATAGATTATTAACAGTAGTTTATTATTAGAGCTTATACAATGCTAACATTTATGTATACAATAATATAATAAAAAAAATTTATTACAATAATTTTAATTTGCTTCACTACTTATACAGTATCATCAGAAATTTTTAAGTTGATATTGTGTCCATAATTAGTTTTTTGTCTTGTCAATACTATTGCTTTCGTTTTGTGTTTGGAAAATTTAAATGCTGAGATATTGGCGAAATCATTGATTTTGTTAAGGGTGTCTTGCATTTAGCTTTCACTTGTTTTGATATCTTCACCTTGTAAAGTGACGTCATCTGCAAAGATAGTGTATTTAACAGGAGCTGTAATACAGTTAATAATATCATTAATAACAAGTAGAAAGAGCGTGGCACTGATTACTAAGCCTCGCGGGACTCCGTTTTCGATCTTCGTCGGTTGTGGCAAAATATTTTCTGTGCGGACTTGCAATTTTATTTCTCAGAAAATTTTTAATAAATTGGTACATATTGCCTCTTATATCATGTTTAGCTAGTATTTTCAGAATTCTAGTTATCCATACCAAATTATGTCTTTTTCAGATCTAAACAAATTGCTAAACTTTAGATTGATTAACTTTAAATGTTTCACATGTGTTTGATTGTAGTTGTGCTGGGCAGTTAATAGTCGAGCATTTTTTTCTAAAACCACTTTGTACCTTTTGGAGAATATTTTTTGATTCTAAGTGGTCGCGTAATTTGTTATTTAATATTTTCTCAAATAATTTGCACAAACAGCTAGTCAATGAAGTTGATCGATAGCTATTTACATCATTTTTATTTTTTCTTGATTCAGGTATGGGTATTATAATAGCATTCCTGCCAGATTGTGGAAAATAAGAGTTTCCGTTCGTTTGGGGTCAGAGCTAACGACTGGGGAAAAAAATGCGCAATTCCTTGCATTCCTAAAGGGGAGGAGGTTGAGAAAGCACACCATGTTTGCCCGTTAACGATTAATACTCCCCGTCGGAGTGAGCAGAGGGTTTTCCGGATTCGCGGTGTCTCGTCGCGGCACGACGCGATGCTCGCCGCAATAGGCACTCCGGTGTCTCCCGTCCTCTACACGTGACAACCCAGCGACGCTAGGGGAGCGTGCTATGGGGGGTTGCCCCTTGTACGCACCAGCGGACGGACGTCCGCTTAGCGCTAAGGTAGACGTGCCTCCGTACGCCTGCGCATGATTATATGCGTGGCTAGAGTGCGACGAGGTTGACGTGGAACGCGCGATTCCGATCCTCTCCAAGAGCCTGACCCGAAGACTCCGCCGGGAGCTGGACTGCGAATCCGAGAGCAAGACTGTTAGCCCTGTCGCGAGATGGACTGCGAGTGCGAGCCGTCGATCGCGGATCGATCTCCTAGGCTCGGTTTGAATCCCTCCCCTTCCCTTGAGCGCATATCAACAATGCCCTGTTTGTACTCAAGAGTCGTGGAGGTAGTGCCTTCTAGATTTACCGGCGCGGTCCGGCATCACGGGATAATGCGTGCCTTTATAATGCACCACTATTGCGTGAATTCGGCGAACGCGTGACCCACGGAAAAGTAGATTTTTAATCAGAATATTAGGAATCGAATCTGGCATTAGACTTGTGATTATACTGTTCTCGATTATATTTGTAAGTTCAATCATGGTGATAGGCTATATTAATATTTACTTTTTTCTATTTTTTTTCAGAACTATTTTCGCTTATATTTTTGAATGATAGAAATTGTTGAGAATACTTTGAATTGCTTGAGTTTTCAGCCAATTCAATCGCAAACATGTTAGCTATATTAAAGAAATTATTTATAATTTGTTTATTTTTAATGTGTGCTGGTATATTCGAATAATGCTTCCCTTTTATAGATTTGATTTTATTCCAGACAGATTTGATAGGTATCTGATGGCTTATGGATTGGAGAAATCGAATCCATGATTCTTTTGTACTATTTTTAATTGTGCGTGTAGCAATTGCCATGCATTTTTTGAAATTTATTTTGTTTTCTTCAGAGTGGTTTTTCTTAAATTTGCATAGGGCCCTTTTCGCTAGATTATTATAATATAAAATTCTTTCAATTATTTGAAATAATTCGTAAAAATGAAATAATTTGAAGCATAAAAAACAAGAAAATAGGGCAAGATAGTTATTTAATAGCACTCAGGTAAATTGCAGGATTTATGCATTACTTTCTACTAATGCTCATCCAATTATTTTACAAAAACAAAATAATCGACTTAACCTGTAACAGATAAAAAATTCACAAAGGACACAATTTTTATATGACAGTTCATTCATTAATAAATTTCTGTATGTGTAGGTATTTTAATCAATATTCTTACATCTCCACTAGCCTTCGTATAGTCCGTATGCTTTTTATTGTAGCTCGTAAAATTTTTCATTTGTACATATTTGGTCTGTTTTCAAATTTGTTTCCTGAAGGCATTTAATTATTATATCGGTATTATTAGTTCATATTAATTTTTTGTAGAAATTCATGCTGTGGTCTAAGTTCGTTTAAATTCCATTGAAGAATAATATCCATATTAATTTATTCGGCGTTAGTTTGGACGGGGGGTAGTTTGGGTTTGGTATTTTTAAGAAGTCTAGTGCATCTGTGTTTAATATTATTTTCTTTACCTTTTGGTAAACTTCTTCTTTTATAAATTTAGACAACGTTTTAAGCGTTTTAAAATCATTTGTATATGTAGTAATGATACTGGTTTCGAGTCTGGTTTGGTTTTTAATTCCTTTTGTTGATTCGAGCAGATTCTTAAATTGGGAATAATTTAAAATACTATCATTTCGATTAAGGTGATCTTTAATATAAATTAATTTTTTATCTAATTCGTACAGTTTGGGTTTCTTTTGATTATTTGCGAATATTACTGAGTGAGATTCGGCTAATATATTCTTCATATGATCATCTGAATTGATGACTGATCTTGATTGCTGGTTGTTCTTATCTAACTTTATATTTCCTATATTTATTTTTATATAGTTTACTGACATTTCTATTGATTTTTTTGAATATCTGGTATAATTATAGAGTTGTCTACTGCTATTTGAGTCGGTAAAATTCCTTATATTGTGTCTTTTCTTTTGATCGGATACTTATTTACTTTTATCGTCTCGCTGTATCAAATGGTTCGCACAGATCACAGCTATCTATTTGGGATTGAGCGTTATTGTTGTCGTATGTATAAGAGCAGGTCTTTGCTAGATATTCTTCTATTTTACATTCAAAGCATTTAAGATATTCAGTATTTGCTAAAATATAATAATTAAAATTTCGGTAATTAATTATAAATTTTCGGGTATTTTTTTTAATATCTTCAGACTTGACGAATATTCATTGTCTGAAACAAGATACATGTGAGTATGCTGCTGTTGTAATGGTCGCTTTCAACTCTGTTATTATTAAGTGATTATGTCTCTGCAATTTGTATAATTTGATATATCCGGGTAGACATTCGAGAGTATTACCCGTTTTAGATGCGAAACTAAGGGTCTAATTGTTACTCTTTTACTGTTGATTTTAAGTGCTGGGTATTTATCTATTAGGTTATATACATGTTGTTTTAATGACAGGTAGATGCAGATTCTATTCTTAAATATTTTTATGCTTTTATGATATTTGTTGGAGTCAGTATGTCTCCAACGGCATTAAATTAGTCGGTGAGTGATGCTTCATCTACACAGTCCATTATTAGGGTCCGGTCTCTTTGCACTTGCATAACTTAATTTAGTTGCAGTTTCAATCACGAATGTCGGTATTTCAATAGGGTTTCATTACTATGCTGTTGGGTTTCCATTTCGCTAATTTTTTAAATGAACTTGCGTTGGGCCTTATCATCATGATAGTTGTCGTATTACACCTATACTCGATGAGTGCCAGACTCGGACTGATATATATATAATATTAAACACATTTTACATAAAACAATCCTTTATTTTTTGACTTCTCACGATCCAACAGCCAGGCCATACTTTCACCACCAGCGCTAGTTGCTCTTCGGCAAACAGGGGCGATGTCCTTGCGACCGGCAACTACCGCCTCCACGCATAAAGGCTCGAATAAAGGGGAGATGTTCCCTGCGCGCGCGTTACCAGGGCGGCAACGCCCACTAGCACGACAACAAGTATTTCACCTCGAGGTATACGGCTAGGGAAGGTAGTACAAAGGGCCACCTTCGTGGTGGCTAACCTCAGGATATCCATCTAATTCCTTCTCTTAACCTCACGATCACGAAAATAAAGGCATTTTTAATTTAATCACGACCACAAGAGCCACCTAAGCTATGACTTTAAATTTATTTATACCTCTCTACCCCTTGAGCTATACCGACAACAAATTGTTAATTATAGTTTTTGCATCAAGTTTAGCATTATTTTCAAGCAATTCACAATCTTTACAATTTCTATTTAATTTAAAATTCAAAAACCATTAAAATATTTTACAACATTGTATTATTTCTTGAAATAAGTAAATTAAAATTCAAATGGAATTAAAAGATTATGAATAAGTAATACGATTGGTTAAAAGAATACAAAGATCCTGAAACGAAATTGAAGCATTAAAAAGTATACAGCGTACCCAAAAAGTCTATATTAGCACCTGAATAATATTTTAACCAAATCAGATTCGTAAAATGTTAATACCATTCTTGTAGTTAATGGTTTTGAGCTTGGTATTATCTTAAAGGTTATTTTAAGGTCACCTTTTTTAAATGGGAATCACCTTGTGTAACGTCGAAAATCGAAAAAGCGGAAAATTTTACGTCCAAAAACTTTCCAGAGTTATAAAGGGTTAACTTTGAATGTTATTCAAAGATTATTGAAATTTGATGACTATATCTCCAAAGGTTGTAATTTATGCAAATATTATAAAATTCACTTAAGTTAATTTATTTAATAGTTAAATTAGTGGTTTCCTTAAACTCGATCTTTTAGTGTCTTTTAAATGGATTTCCATTTAAAAAATGGAGGAGATTCTCAGTCTTTAAGATCCAATCAAGATCACCGTTAAATTTATCGTTAAAATTTGCTAAGTAAATTAATTAGTAAAAATATTATGAAAATGTAATAAAGGCACACCTTAGTTCTATTTTCAAATATTCAAAATTATTGAAATTATTAGACCTTATAAAATAAATAATTTAATTGATCTTTTTTAATAAATAGTGCATTTCAAAGCGCCGTTTTACTATATATATATATATGTATATGATTAAAAATGCATTTGCACTAAGAGTTCAAAGTTGTTCCAAGGTCGACTTCCAGAAGGATTAGAAGAAGAGTTGATATGAGTACAATGTTCAATAAAGATTGTTTTAGATAATCTTTAGGAAATTCTAACAATTAAATAAAAATTCTAATAAATTGAAGTTCCAGCTACTGTTTCTGGTTAGCTCTTTTGAATAAAATATATCTAAAAGAGGATAATCATAGAGATTATTACATATGATTGTACTATATGGTATGATAGTATATGAGGTGTGTTGAAAAAAGGTAAAAAGCGAAATAAAAAGACTTCAAGTGTCTTTTTTTGTTTTTCTTTATGTTTAATTTATGCGCATATCTCGAACATTCATTAACATTATTAGTCACTTTGCATTTCTAAATTATTTTTAACCTCTGTTAATTTTCCGGCCACCGTCGGCCAGTTTACACCTCTGCTTACGCACACGCAGTAACCAAACAATTTTCAGTGTACAGGACCACTCGAAAATTCCATACTTGAATTTAATTAAATTTGACTACGCATAAATTAGTTCATAATCTTAACGCGAATGAAAGGGTTATTTAGATAATAGCCTATATGAATATTTGGATCTTCCTCGATTTATAAAAGGAGAAAGCTTCTTTGGACGTGTAACAAGCGGCTCACTCGGCGTCCCGCCGAAAAGCTGGACGACTTATTGAAGCTGCGGTCTCAGCATATTCTCTTATCGGGCTTGCGAGGTTGTCCCGCGGTCACCTTGCGGACGAGCCTTCGTGGAAGCAGGTCGAGTGCGCTCGTGCAGAAAAGGCATTTCCAAACACACGGGCGCTCTGCGGCGCTTGCGCATAAATTAGCGCAGGGGCGAGGGCGCGAGGGCCGCGCAAGTTAGCATCTGCCCGGGCCCCAAGTTGCCTCGCAGGGACGGCGGCGGCTCCCTAATGCCCCGGGCCGGCGCGTCCGCGCCACCTGATCTCCGGCGCAGTTATTCCCGCGGGGAGGGCGCGAAGTTTGCCGCTAAAGGACGAGTCCGGGCCCCCCGGGGCTGCAAAACACGGGCGTAAATCTGTCGCGGAGGGTCGGCCGGGGTGCTTAGGCCGCGGCCGGCTCCAATTGTTTCCGCGACGGCTTCGACACCCCGTAAATTCCGTTCGTGTTTTCCTCGGCGAGGGCCGCGGGCCGTCTCGGGTCCGTTCAACGCTGTTTATCCTTGGATTTTTGGGCCGCGGGGAGCTTTATTGAAACTGGCTCAACTTGCCGAGTTTTATTACCGAGCAATGGCGCCTTAGCGCGGGAGTCGAGGGTTCATCGGGAGCTTTCGCCCGGGGAACTTGGCGCAAACTTCCGACGCCCTCGCGGCCTTGACGCTTCATTTACAAGCAAGTAGCTCGACGAGCTCGCCGACTGGATGAGCACCTTATCCAAGTTACACATCGCCCGGCGCGCCTTAATTCGCGGCTAAACTGACTTTTTAATTAAACGAAGGGGGGCGAGGCTGGAGCCGCGAACCCTTGGTTAATACTCGGCGCCCGACTCGCCCCGGGATCGTCGAGTCGATCATGCTGCAACCGGACGTGCAACGGGGGCTCGGCGGGCCAAGGAAGGAGGCGCTTTTCCAAATTAATCGCCGTATCTTTCTTGCGTTACCGCCTCTTTCGCCGCGTCTTCTTTCCCCGTAAGTTTAACGCCCGGGCGGCCTGGGCCGTGATTAACGACGATAGCGCTTCCGCTAATTAGCGGTTCAAGGGTTCCGGGCGAAGTTACCGGGCGCCTGTGCTTCGCGCCCTTCCTCGTAATGTACCCCTAAGCTACTTAGGATGATATTATCATTTGTACTTAAATACAATTTCCCGGAGAGCCGCGCGGCCCTCTTGGGGATCGGCGGTTTGGCCGGGCGCGCGCCTCTCCTCATCGCGCCCAAGCCCCGCTTCAATCGGGCCGCATCGACGAGAAATTTTACTAATCTCCCGATCGCCCGATTATAGCGGGGGCGCAGACCCCGAGTGCGGCATAGCGGGGCACCGGCCCGGCACAAAAGCCTACCCGAGGCCCGGGAAGATATGCCGATTGGAATCGTTCGCCTTGACTGCAGAGGCTTGATTAGCGCTCGGGCCGAGCGATCCGCGCGCGCCTAGTGCGGCCCGGCCGCTCCTCCCGCGCACCGCTCCTTCCCTCCTCCAACCCCTTGTTCGCCGGTGCGCCCACCCGCCGGGGCGCAGGCTATATAGCGACCCCCTCGTCAAGCATTGTTTCTTTCGATCGCGCCCGATAGCCGAATAAACTGCTCCGCGGAGTTTTGCGCGCCGCTTTTTTCCCCGCACACCTCTGTTTGCCAGGTCGGGCGGTGACAAAAGCTGACCCCCGGGCTACTCCGCCTTTCACGGCTCTTCTCTTCCTTTTTATTTCATTCTGTGCTCTTCGATCGATCCTCGGGGCTGTTGCGAGCGTGTCTGTGCCCAATGTCAAATGTGGCGGACGTGCCGATCAAATCGGTAAGTTGTAATTACAAACTAAGAGTATATCCTGCCTTGGAAAAATAATCCAAAGTACATAAACGATGAAGAAAAGTATACATGCGAAGTACGCGGAGGAACGTTTCAACGTAAAAAATCGACATTGGAGCAGTAGTACTAATGCACTTGCAGTTTCTCCAGATTATTTTTACCGTATCAAATTATATGGTTTCAACATTTAGCATACGTATCTGAGGGTAAATAATTGTTTGTAAGCAATCTTGTAGCTAGGTTCATTAGTTGTTGGTATATCATATTTATGTATATAAGAAAGATAAATGCAGTTACTAATGCAGCATTCATGACCTCTTCGTTAACACTATCGTGAGTATAATGTATTATACTGAGCAAGAATCGCTTTAAATACCTAGTATAGAAAAACCCACTGTTAATTTTTTTATACTTTCAGCTGTAATGCTTATTTTATAAGTGGAAATGTTTCTACTTGTAAGTTTTAGAAAAGGTTGTAGAAGGAAAAAAATCATTAATAGAGATCATTTAAAAAGTAAGTGAATAAGAAGTGGCTGACATAATATTTATAGATGCTTTTTGTAAAAATCAAGCTTTTGTAGATTAGTATATGAAATTAGGTAGCTATTAGGGCAGCTTAATCGAAGTAGAGTTTAATTTCAGAATGCTTTTGTGTATTTAGTTAGAGCTCTTATAGATGATTTCGGAGAAATTCAATGCATTATATTTGAAGTAATTACTATGAAAAGCAGCGGCGGAGTTAAGTCAAATAAGATTTGCTGCTTTTACTAAAATTAATTTTGCTTTTAACAACTTGTACTGTAAATTGTAACAGTGTCTAAGAAATTGTGCCATTAATTAATCATTAGTACGATACATGCCGTAATTATTATTTATTGGATCGAACCAAATATCATTACGAGCTGTGAGAATCGAAATAGGTCCACCTGCTTCTAGAAAATCATCTTTACAACAGCTGTACAAAATAAAAAGTCTTAAATAAATAATCAGCTTTGTGTCAGTCTATTTATACCGAACCGACAGCACTCAAAGTGTGCTTTATATAGAAAAAGACGGCTTCGAACATTGATGTTGCAAATTTTGCCTCTTCTCCATACTCAGAGTACCGTCACCATCTATCGGCTCGACGGCTTCTCCATTATGTAAGCATCGGAGCGCGTGAGCGGATGCATATCCGACTCTAGTGGCATAACGGTGTACTGCGTTATTCGCAAACGCCACGAGCAGTTCGCCGAGCAGATCCAGCATCGGTGATAAACACTGCTGCGGTGACTTCAAACGTTATGTGGAGATGAGTCGTCTGCTGTACGGTCAAGCTTCGATTAGCCCCGAACTCCCCCCTTTTCAGTCGATGACCTGATTTTCCTTCTCGACTCTTGTGCTTCTGTACCTCCAGCGTTCTAATTTCTTAGTTTGACGGATCGTTCACAATGCAATTTGTAACCTTTTAGGTAATCAATACCACAATCTAATAATATATATTAAATATAGGCTTCTTTAATTTATTGATTTTATAAATTGAATCTAAGTTTACCGGAAACAATTTGATTTCATTAGAGCATTTCTTAATTTTAATCTATTTCGCTTACTTCTGCATAAAATTAGAAAATACTGACGTCTTTAAAGATAGGTCAACAACATTAATTTTAACAGTCTCTTGGGTAACTTGGTCATCCAAGCTATTTCGAACATGATGCATGCAGTCAACTTTTCAGTAAACTTTTTTTCCACTTACTTAAGCTACGAAAAAACTGTTTTTTAAGTTTTTTTCATTCTCATAAAATCTGCAGCAAGTTAAATTTTAGTTATGAGAAAACATTATTTGTCATATTTTTTAAAAATAGAATCGTTACTAGAATAGACATAAAAAACATGATAAAAAAATTGCTAATTATATCGGCCATGCAATCATGCATATAAATATGATATCAAATGCAGTTTTTCAAGTGCCTAAAGTTGACTACACGCGTGTGTCATAACACCTTCTCTTACTTCTTGCTTACTTACATGATGATTATGTATATTTCAAGGAATATTAGGGAAATATTATTTTTCTAGAGCACGTAGAGATAATTTTTACTTGCATATCATACGTTACATGCTGATATGCTGTACATACATTTGTGGCATACTCGCACTGTTTATGGATAGCCTCCTTTTTCAAATGCTTTAGAAGTCTATAATTCTTGGGAATCTCAAGCATCCACGGTCGATGAATTCGTGTATGCGAAGTTTATCATCAGGCGACTAAGACGTCTGGAAAGATTAGTCGGTGCATTAACCGTGAGTGCTCGAGACTCCCGACTCTCAGTGGGTATGCGCAATGCGTCTCGGGGGTAGTCGAAGAGGAGGAGGGGCCGGGGCGGCGGGAGGGTAGCGTGGGCCAAGTGACACTAGCACTCCCAAGACCTCTCGACAATCGAATCGTAGTGCGCTGACTCGCTCTCCCGGGTTTCTTCGGGCCTGATTGGCGGTCACTTCTCGGTCTCCGCTTGGTTTGTCTCCCGGAGCTTTCGATCCATTCGGCCGTTCCCCCGGCAGCGCAGGAAAGAACCTCGTGAATTCAGATGTCCTTTGCGCGCAATATTGACACGGAGCTTTCGGGGAAACGGCGCGCGAGGCGCGCGGCCGATACACGCAACGGCACTGATACGCGAAGCGAGCGCTGCGTCGGCAAGTCAGCCGGATTGAAAAGAAAAGGGCGCGCCTCCGTCGACGAGCGGCTTCTAATTGCACGCGAGCCGGTCAAGCCGAGGCCCTCGAGGCTAATTTTCAATCCCGACGCCGGCGCGGCTCCGGTGTACCGAGCGGCTTTGTCCCCGGGACGCCTCCGCCCCCCATCCAAGAGGATTCCCGCGCGCTCCATTCGTTATACGCCCGACGGAGCGGGAGACGCAGACGTCGGCGGGCCGCGCGGAATCCAGACTCCCGATCTCCGTCGCCGGCGCGATTCCTTTAACTCGGGCTCTGTTTACCTCGGCGCCGCGACTGCCAAATGAACCCGGGAGGAATTTCCCCGAGGCAAAGGCTCGACGCCGTCGGCTGCTCCTCGGCAAATATTAACGAGGGCCCGGGATGTATATATCTGCGGGCGGCCAGCCATGCAGGGCCTTTCACGCCCAACTGCCCGGCCCCCGGCCTCGGCTTCTTTCTTTGACGCGCGCTGATTGCCGGGGATCCGCCCCGTCCCCTTTGAGCGCCCTCTTAATCGCGCGCGATAAATAAATACTATGCGGCAGAGGCAGCCCAAGGGCCCAAGTACAGCCACGGCCCTAGTCAAAGCCCCGGGGAACGCACGCGAGCCTCGCGATCCGATCCGTCGCCGGTCCCTTTGTCGGCCCCGACCGCGAAACGCCACGGCCAAATGGCCCGGGAGACGCGGCCCGGCCTTTGTCGCCCGGCAAAGAGTCAGAGATTGCCGAGCCGCGCCACCTGATGGGATTCTGGCCGCTTTAACGGGGATCCCCGGCCAGCTCGCGGATCTCGTTGTTTTTCCCCGCCGTCGACCGGTTAATTACCGAGCGGCCCGGGATCGGCCATTGCCTTTTTGTCGCCGCGGCGCCCCAAGTGGATCCCGGGGAAAAGGGGCTCATCAGTCGCGAGTCGCGGACGAGGACAAAGGACCGACTGCTATAATGGCCAATTTTTGAAAACAGTCGCGGCTGCCCACGACGGGGAGGCTTTTGTGCCTTGTCGTTACGCATCGTTGTTCCGGCGCACGTATCAACTAGCGCTTTAGCCCTCGACTTATCGCTCGCTCGAACGGACGCTGTCTCCCTTTCCAAATTGCGTTTCCCTGTTTACCCATCGGATTGTATTTCGGAGCGTCCCCTACCTCGCTATTATTTCTCCCGGATACGCACATATCTTAACTTTCGACAACGCCCGACTTATCTCGAGTGAAACTCCATAATTCAAAGGTAATAGCGCTCGTGGAAATCGGAAGGGCTCCCGCGCGACTCCTCCCGCGGCGCGGAAAAATTTATACAGGGCCCCGGCTCCGCAGCGAAATCAGTGCATCGCGTGGCAATCGCTCCGGTGAATCGTCGGGCGCGCCCCGATGCATCGGGCCAACTTGGCCCTTTGGCCTCGCCCAACGCCGGCAAAAAAGCCCAACAGCGATAATTCTTTTATCTCCGCTCGGGAAAGTTTCCGCAATCGCCCGGTGAAATAGACTTTCCGTAAATCCCGCCCTCGGCGCACTCGGGGCCCCTTTTCACAATCGCCCGCGCTTGCCCTTCTTATTACCCTATTTTTCAAGGGGCGCGTCCCCCCGCCCCGACAAAAGACACGGCCGTGTTTATCGGCCCCACCTGGTAATTGCGCCCGGCCGGCACGCAGCCAGCGTCCCCGCCTCGCCCCCACCTCGTAATCATCGCGGGGGAAACCGGGCGGAAAAGCCTGCCCTCGTCATCCCCGACGCGGCGAAGGCGCGAGTCCGCGTCCGTCGTCCGACGGCTCCTCCGCGATCCTTGTTTATCGGGCGGGAGCCAAGGTCGACGAGCGCCGGCAAACAATCCGCCCGAGCGTCACGCGGACGCGCGCGTTCATACATATATATATGTACGTGTACGAATGCGCCGGCAGGGCGGGCCGGCAATTCCGGGGTGCCGTAATTCAGCCGCCCCCGACCGATTAATTGTTTCCACCGAGGAGGGCCGTGGCACATAAGTTAGGCTATCGATTATCCGCGGGCCGCGCAAGTGTAAGTATCAATCTCGCGGCGGCGTCGGCGGGAAAAAGGCTCGCGGGCCCGGGCCAAGTTTTCCAATTTCCTCCGGGTCTCGGGGCCGATGCGTCGGGCAGTCGGGGCACGGAGCGTCGCCGGCTCGCCACTACCTAACAAACGGAACCTATTCCACTGGCCGTCCCTCGGCCGCGATTAGCCGACCGCCGGACTCGATCATCCCCGTCGCTCTTGCTTTCGTCTCCCCTAATGCCACTTTTTCAAAGCGATCGCGGGAAACTTGTCTCGCAGCGCTTTCTTGGCTTAGATTGCCACCGGCGTTCGGGCCAACTCTTGCGGGAGGTCCACTGGCTCAGGAGATGCCTCCTTCTCAAGTATCCCATTGGCTCGCCCATTGGCTTACTGCGGGATCAATGCTCGCAGCCGAGGTGCTTTAACGATAACTGCGAACCGCATTAACATGCTGGCTGTCAGTGGATCAGCTACTTTACTGCATCTTTGCCTTGTGAGAATAGTCTATAATGAATAAATTTTGTAATAAAACACCGTGTTTCATAAACTATCGTTATAACAATCCTCCTGTTATAATTTTACCAGATAATTTTCAACCTTCTAATAGAATGAATTTTATCTTATTAAATTAAAGTATAGACTATATTTTTTGCAGTTCTCCAACAAGTCTCCAACAGTATCTAACTGTTGTAGGATTATTTTAACACTAGAAAATAAGAATTTTATGCAATCAACAGGCGCCGTCATCATAACTCTTTATTTATGTACATATTCCTTGATATTTAGGACATCAGTATCTTTATCTGATATCATACGTACATGACGCTTTATTTATTATTTACGTATTTAATTCCATAGCTTGTAAGTATTTTTAATTCTTTTCCGTTAAATTTAATTTAATCCTGTAAGAAAATAGATCCCCCAAAGTTGGTGTATCGTTAGCTCACCATTAGCAAGATCATTATATTACTACCATAAATTTATGTACCAATATTGTTAAAAGCTGATAATAAACTTTTCTATATAACTTATCATAAAAAATGAGAGCTCTTTAGAATTTAACAGTAATGAAACATTTTTTACACAATTGCATACAGTTGATGCGGTTACACGCAGTAGCTAGCCACAGCCTATACTAACCCCACCTCTCCCGGATTGACAAGTCTTATACACGTACACGTATATGAAAGAGTCTCACGAACGTACTAACTGACAAAGATAGCAAATGAAAACCGTATTTTCGTCAGTTTATCATCATCAAACGTCGCCTCGCAGCCAATACTTTTATTATATTTTCCCCTGTAAAATCATGATATTCGAAAAATATGATAATATCGTCGTGATAACATCGATCAATTTTTTAACAGAACAATTTGTTTTTTAATTCAAAACAAGTTTCAAGTCATTTGCTCATCGGAAAATACAAATATTTGCTAACTGCTTCTGAATAATTCGTTTTGCATCTAAAAAACTATATTTTTATTTACGGGTAGGTAGATTGAGCGGGAAGAGCGGCGCATTTTTAACCGGTTTTGAAATTAAAAATTTGGAGAGTAAAAACGCTTTATAAAAAAGTTTTCGAATTCATAAATATTGCGCGGAGTCGTGGGGCGGTAAATTGAACCATAGTCTCCGCGGGCAGCGGGCCACTCCGAAAATCCCTCAACGGTGCATAATTCATCTAACGCCGCGGTCCACTTACCGCCCGGCACCGGCGGACTCTTTGCCCGCGTTCCGACGAGTCCCGTAGCTCATCGGGCAAGCTTACACGCGGAAGGGGATACCTCCGTGTAACGAGGCGCCCCATTAATTCTTTCGGCCCGCGAGGAGCCGCGTAATTGTAAGCCCGCCACCCGATTGCCAAGTCGTGCCCGGGCGCGCCGCGGCTACAAATAACGGGCCCGATGCCTCCGCCCTCCCCCGTGAATCCAAGCCTACGCGCACCGGCGAAACTCGCACCCGGCCGAGGATTCGCCCGCGAGTGAATAAAATTGAAAAGCATAAACGTGTTCCCGGCGGAACTTTGGCCCGCGCCTCCGCGGCGCTTTGCTCCAGCTTGTTTCACCGACTGGGGAAAAATGCCCGCGCGGTGGAAGTTTGGCGGTCGGCCGGGCGATATCGCGGGAGTTTCGCCCCGGTGGCAAAGCCGCGCCTTCGGCCAGAGACGGCCGCCGCGTAATCTCGAGGATCCGGCCGCGCAGTCGATGGAAGGCTTGACTCGGCCTCCGTCCTATTTATCGCGGGGCGTAGCTACTTGTTGCGAGGCTGCGAGTTCATTTGAATTTTCGCGCTAACGAACTCGCAGATGGAGATTGAGGGAAAAGCCGGAATAAAGGGAAATCGCCCGAGTCTCGACGCTACTGCGTAGCTCGGATGCAAACACGGCCTGATTCAGGTCCATTGCCTTATTCGGGGACCAAGGAGCAAGCGAATGCATCCAGCGATATGTATATTTTCCGCTTGGATTTTGTTTGCAGGTCCCCGATAGCGCGTTTCCTCTGTGAATAGCGGGAGAAATAGTGGCGCTAATTGGATTTGTAAGAGTTAGATTATGAAAAAAATGTTGAATTTAAGTGAGTTTGTGCAAAAACCAGAAAAAACGATGGAAATGGCTAAGTAGCAGAGTCAGAATAAACCTTTGCTTTCGCACTTGTTCTGAATGAGTATGTTCGGTTTCAAGTATATAGGTTATAAACGATCCTTATTACAAATGTTTTTGTTGGTTAAAAATCTTATCTTGTAACAACACGAATAACGTGGAGCGCTCTCTACCTCCGGCAAATACCTTCTTCAAACACCCTATTGCGGTTGCTGCACATTTTACGCGCTGTAACGCAGTAGTTCGCATTGTGTAAATTGGAGTAAGAAGAGCATTGAAGCTGTGCTTCTTGCTGCGGTTCAAATCAGTCTACCTTCCTCTTTCCGTACTCGCCTTTATCTCCCGTGCGTCTAATTTCAGGTGCGTAGTTTTCGAGTGATTAGTTGCACTAATGACGAGGAGTAAGGACATTAGTGCCGATGTTCTTAGCGCCGAGTGGAATTATTGCTAAGGTGGCGTCCCTATAGACTGCGTCTTGTCTCGGTCTCGTTTCCTTCTAAAACTATACGTCATTAGGGTAACGGGCGAGCTCGGGTGGAAGCTAATTTCGACACATGCGCGGCTTATGCGCTATTATCACCGGTACAATAAGTGCCTTTGTACGAAAGGCAGCTGCTTGCGGAGCATTATCGTTACCAGCGATTTCTGGTTCTATGCCGGTCTTAACCTCGAAGATTTGTCCGTAATTTATGGCCGAGAGCGTGCATTCGCCTGGGGAAAGTGCACGCGACGTACCGAAGGCATTTGCAAGAGGAGCCAGTTAATTCGCACCTGCCCCCGGAACAATATTTTCGAAGGGAATCGCGGGAATTTATTTCCATTGGTAATTGGTGGGAGGAACGCGTCTTTTCATTAGTGCCTCATTATGCCGGGAGGGCGCATACTCGCCGGCGGCGCTGTCTTCCAAAGCCGCGGCAGTTGCCGGATCTTATCGGCTTTTGTAATTTTGGACGAGGCGCCGGCTGTACAAGCGCCGCAGTTTTACCCGACCCTTTCCTCACCGCGTTACACAAAGGCCGCTTCGGCTGCAATATCCTTAGCGGGCTTAAGCCCCCCGGGCGGAATAATAAAATTGCTTTCCCGGACTGTCAGCGAAATTGCGAAACAAGCGGATCGCCATTTTTCCGAAGAGCCGCGAGCCGAGTGGGATATATCCGCTCGACGTCGCGGATCAATCGGCATTTCCTAAGGGCGGCACGAGACTCCCCAGCCGCGGATCGAGCGCGCGCATAAACAAAGCGAGCCGGAATAAATTGGGATTAAGACGTCGGAGCCTGGGACCGAGGACGAATAAAGGTCGCCGGCCCCGTACTCCGGGGCGGCTCTTGACTGGTTAAAAAAAGAAAATGCTCCCCGCCGCTCTCGATCGGCCGACCAAGCGAGCCTTTTTCCTCGAGGGAGTCGGCCCGCGGCGTTAATTCCCCCGGGCGCGCCTCATTATTTCTCCCCGGGCGCAGCGAGGGCCGGCCGTTATCGCGCCGAATTTCCCGACTGCCTTGGGGAGCAATCGAGGGCCCAGATAAGGGGAATCGTCACTTAGTCGAGAGAAATGCACCCTGTTGATTGCCGACGCGGGCGCTTGGCAGCTGCTCAAGCGGCCCCCAAAATCCTCCCGCGCTACGGCGCTTTTTCTCCGCGCCTCGCTCGCTCGTTAGCTCGGCGTCCCCTCGTTTCCTCGAGCCCCGACGACTCCAATCCCTTCGCTTCCTACCTCCAATGTACACGGGTCGAAGAGCCCGAGAAAACTAAAACAAAGTAAAAAAAGAACCAAAAAAAAAATATATATATATCTCCCTCGACGCTCCAGTTCGAGCACAACTGTCCCCGCGACCGTGAATCAGGCATGCGGTATGCTTCCAGCTACCTGCGGCGCTCAAGTCGACCACACGCGGCCCCGGAAAAGTGCCGAGCGTAAGCCCGGCGGCATTTTCGGCCATTTGACAGCGGGGAGGCGGCCCGTGTACACACTTTGAGGTAGGCGACCGAGCCCACCCCCCTTTTTTTATTTATCATCGCGGCGGAGATTAGCCACGCAGGCCCAAGGGCGAATATTATTTTTTGACTGGGGGGGCCGCGCGTTTAGCCGGGGCATTAGTGAAGCCCCCGGGAGGGAAACCGCGGCGGCGCTGCGCTGCACCCGTGGCCTGGCCTCCTTTTCTTTTTTTTATTTTTATCTCCCCCTTTGTATATTTTACGGGCGCTCTATCGCTTAACCCGCGAATCCGCCCGCGCATTAATTTCTAATTTTCCCAGGGCGCGCCCTCTGCGTCGGAGGATCAGCGGGCTTCCCCCCACGCGCGCCCGATCTTTCGCCCAATAACGCCGCGCAAGGAGGTTCCTTTAACTTTATTGCGCCGAATCGTTTACGAAGCCGCGCCTCGGAAGCGTCTTTCTCCAAGTGAAAATGCTTCCTCCACCTTTGCAGCCGACTTTGCAATCGCTTCGGTACAGTACCGCTTTGAAGGCGGGTATATACCTCGAGTGGTAGCACGCGGGCCTGTCACTCCCGGCCTCGGGCGCATCATCTTCCGGGGCGGGGGAGGACGCCCACCTGTGAGTCGGCTCATCGGAGGAGAGACCGGGACGGCGCGCTCACCAAGCAAGGACGTTATATATGAGGTAAGACGCCCTTGGGTGCGCGGCCCTGCCGGGAGTCGAACGTCGCGCGGCATGCTCGGCAATTGATTGTGATGGACGAGGAGATGGCGGCAAAGGGCCTGATTAACCACTGGCCGGAGATAATCGCCGGGCGATAACCGACTCGTTCTCAACTCCCAGGCATCGCCCTGGGCTGCCACCGCAATCCCAGCTTCTGCTTGTCCGAGATTCAGCGGCCCGCACGCCACCAGATGCGGCTACGCTCCCTAATTGATTGGCCGGGTTTATAAGAACGATTGGCCTGTTTCCGCAGGGGCCGCGAGCTAAAAAAAAAGAGCGCAACTAGGTCGGCGCGGCGCGTGAATGGCGCACTCGCCCCCGCGGGGGGATATACTCATCCACTCGGTCATCCGAGGCATCCGTCTCCGGGGCGGGCCGCTCGGCCGACGGGGCAGGTGGGCTTGGGAGCGGTCCCGTCGCCGGGGCCCCCCCGGTGACCCGGTTCCGCGGCGGTCGGGCGGGTGCGCGTCGGCGGGACGGCGGGGGTGGGAGGCGGGCGGCGGCGCGCAGGCGTCGGCCGGGGGCTGGGGAGTCGCGCCGCGGCGCCGGCCCAGTGCGAGCCGCGCCGCCCCGCGAGACACGTCGAGCTGAGGGAGGCGCGCCGGTCTGCGCCCCTGGCCCCTGTGCCGACGCGATCCCCCGCGTCGCGTGGTGCCGCTGTTCCGCGAGCGGAGGTGGACCAGTGCCGACCCCTAACTCCCTGTGACCGCGCTCGAGCGCCCGCTGGACCGAGCCGTCCTCTATGCCACCCCCTCCCCGTTCATCTGCTCTCTTCGGACGACTGCGTCCCGTGCGAGCCGAGCCCTCACGTGCATAGGCTTAATAGGTACGTCGAAAATCCCCCGCTTGGCCCCGCTTTCCTTTTCTTTTCCGACCTGCCGGGGAATATGGTTTCTCGGGAGCTCGCCCGGCGGCTATTTCCCTTGCAAAAGGGCGCGGCATGCAAATGGAGCATTTTTACGGAAAAAGGTCGGAATGTAAATTGCCGGCGCATTAAGCAAAAGGATGGACTGGCACCGAGGCGCCTTTGAGCGCGTCTCGCAGCGCCGCGCCGTCTTACAATTCGGGAGAATTTTTATGCCCCCGCGAGCGCCCTGTACTCGTTAAGCGATCGAGCGACCCGACTAATTCCTCCGCGCAATTAATCTCCTGGCGGCGCCGAGTCGTTATCAGCGAGCGCGCAAAAACAAAATTTATGTATCTATCGGTGGAAAGTATCAATTGGGCCACGACCGAGGGAGAGGAGCCTAATTATCACGGGGGCTTCCCCTTTTTTTCTTCACCGGCGACCCAATCAATTGGCAGCCGCTCCGCCCTGATTTATGAATTTCAATTCTCCCGCGCTCGCAGCTGCGCCGACACGCATAATTAGCCTGGACAGCGCAATGAAAATTAAACGGGCCCAAGGGCGACGCCAGCTGCCATTTAGCCGGCAGCGCGCGTGACCCGCACTGCGGCCTCTTGCCCCGCTATATATATCGACGAATGCGCGCGCTTTCTCCGCTCGGGCCGCGATAAGGATCCTACAGATCGCCGCCCCAGGCGGAAATGGCCGTTCGGGCCGTGGGGGATTATTGTAAGGGCGGGAGATTTAATTTGCAAATGAGCCGGGCGGGAGATGGCAGGTCCCCTTTAACGCGCCCTTCCGACGGCCTTTAAACCGGTGTTTTTCTTCTTTTCTTTTCGAGAGAGAGAGAGAGAAAGATGGCGCGAGGGCGCGCAGATTTTTAAAGCCGATGTTCAAACTGGAGGTCGACGGTGGCTTTTTCATTTTAGCTGCGGGGGCCCAGTACAAAGCGCCCTTTAAATTCATCCTGCCAGCGGGGGTATCTTGGTATTAACTGCGCATACTTATTACAAACTGCGAGAGAATAAGCCTATTACACGGGGCGATTACTCATTTTACAACGCGATTCGTTATGTAACTATATAGTTATTAACGCGGGCGGTCCCTCGTAAAAATCGCGCTTCCAATGAGATTTATACCGATAATATCACATGTACATGCGCTGTTATCGAGCCCGGTGATTCGGGAAAAAATTTCATTTCGCATTTCATTTGCACGTAGAGTTTATCGGCGCACGGGGTACCATAAAAAATCATCGGTCGGCAATGCCCGTGCAATGACGATAATGCAACTTTTTTCCGAGTATATTGTAATGAACAGGCGCCGAGGGACGTGGAGTCGACGGAGACAGGAAAAGTTTGAAGGAACTTTTCGCGTAACGACGGCATTCGAGCGTTCGGGAAACGTTAGCCCGAGGACCTCGTAGGTTATGTCAGCGCGGCCGGCCGCGAGGGTGACTCTCGCGGTCTCCCCCGCAGAGGAGTAAACCCGGGCCGCGTCGGCCGCCGAATCTGCCCGATCGGAAATCCGTTACTTGGCGATACATTGCGCGCGGCGTTGTATATACGCGCGCCGGCCGCACTGTCAATCGTAAACGTTACAATCCATTCGGCTTTTACGATGATCCCCCCACGAAGGCTCGCCGGTCGAATTAGGGGAAACCAAAAAAAAAGGAAAAATATAGAGCGAGAGGAAAGAACAACGGCCCCCGCGGCGATCGCGCGGCGGAGCCGTTAAAAAAAAAAAAGGTCCGCGCGCGCGGCTAAAGCGTTAAAAAATGGAGCGCGGCATCGGCGATCATAAGTTAGCGGTAATCTGGCCGAGGGCCGCGGCGCTCATGCATAAAAGACTCGTCGTCGAGCGCCGGCCGCTTATCTTGAGAGATTGAAATATAAACCGGCGATGCCTCATGGGCGACTCCCGGCGCGATAAATACGAATCGCCCCATTAGTCAGGCCGGCGCTTAATCCCGCGCGGTAGACCGGGACACAGAAAAAAAAAAAAAAAAATAAATGACGGATCCGCGCAGTGGCTGCCGCAGCGCCTCGCCCGGGGTCGAGTCCGTCGCCTGCGTTATAATATCCCGTAAGTTCCCCCTCGAATCATATTTTCCCGGAGTTACGGGGGCGACAATAGGCCGCCGGCTGCTCCGAACTTTCCGAATTGACAGTAAAGATGGGCCGCTCGCGATGCGCCCTTAAACAGCCCCGGGAGGGCCATTAAGGGCATTAAACGCGCGCCCCCCACGGCGAAATACATAGCTCGGAATCCGCGCGGGCCCTCACCCGGTTCTTTTTTCTTCTTCCGGTTTAAGATGCCGAGGGATCCGCGCGGCGTGTCTCCTGATTCGCCTAATGCCGCCGGGGCGCAGCCTAATCTCACGGCAAATCGCACGGCGCATCGGGAGCCCAAAGCCAAATATCGCACTTTTCGAGGGCCGTTTGCCTCGCGCCTTACCCGCGCTAAAGGGGTTTTATCCCTCCCGCGGCCCCTGTCGGATTAGCGCGCCTCGCTCCCTGGCGCGCATAATTACCGGCCGCCCGCTTTTGGGGAGCCTCGCCGATTCGGGAACCGGCCTCGCGATCGATACATCGGCCCTCGTTACGCGGAGGGAAAAAAAAAAAAAGTGAAAAGGACCGACGCGGCCGCGTCACCCACTTAAACCTCGACACTCTCTCTCTCTCTCGTTTTTTTTTCCTTTCGGCCCGCGCGCCTCCGGGTGTGGGAAGACTCCGCGCTTGATTGCGCCAATTAGAGGGGGCATGGGACTCGGCGCGCGGATCCGCGGCCCCGGCGACGCGCCGCTCGTTAATTAGCTATCCGCTAATTTGTTCCCCGGCGCCCGCAGCGCCGCCACCCCCCCTATGAATAATTACGAGTATGCGCGCGCGTGCGACTTTCACCCGGGCCCACCGTCCTCCCGCCGGCCGTGTTTTCATAATTCAGGATCAGTTTATGATCGCGCGGCGGACGTATAGTCGTTAGCCGGCTCCTCGGCTATCGGGTTGCGCGCCCCCGTTACGACCGCGCCCGCCCCCTCGCATTTTACCCTTGGCCTTTGTTTTCCCTCCGGCCCGGCTACTGTGTGCAAGTGCGCGCGCGTGACATCTCTGGAAAAATGGTGTATTCTTTTGCAGCCGGGAGCTCCGTAATAATTGGACTATTGTCCTTCGCCCAGTGGCACTGGTGGCGCCCTTTTGCTTCTCGCCCAGCCTCCCCCTCTGCGCATGCGATAAATCTTCTCGACGGAGACTGTCCTTAAGCGATTCGAAAGACCTCGCATCCACCTATCGATATCTTTCATTAATCTTCCCGCGGATTTGTGTTTCCGAAGCTGTGGGAAAAAAATCAAGTGGAAAAGTCAAGCTTGCGTCAGGCAAACGATCGTGCCATCTGGATTATCTGGATTATTTTTTGAAGATTCTCCATTACGCACAGCGATGCCGAGTATTAGGTTAAATACAGCTCTCCCATAACGCTCCAAAGGAAAAGCAGTCGAAACTAATAGTGCGCATATTTCCTGATTTACATATCCTAATAACATTGAACAATAATGGTTATTATCAAAGTACTTGGACGTTCATTTTCGAAGTGGATTTGTACAAATAATACATAGGCTTCTAAGCAGATTAATTGTTATGCATTGATCGTACGAGATTATTACTAAAAATCTATACGGTAGCAATGCAGCTGGAGCTCGTAGAAAAGTAAGCCTATTCCTAAAAGCAAATCCGGCGATCGCAGATTTACAGGCTTGTAAAACAGAAAAATTGAGAAAGGCGATCGAGCGAGCCTCGGCACTTGGTAAAAATGACGGTAATAACCGTTGGGCAAACATCCGCGCGTATTAAAGCAAAGCCGGGCCGGTGGAAAAGGGTATCCTAACGAGCGACTAGCAATTCGAGGCAGTTACTTGTGCTCGGCGCCGGGGGATCCGCCCGACCGAACGATCGCCGCGGCCATATTTTCGATTTCTCGCTCGCGGAGCGAAACAGTTACGGGCCCCGCGAGACGCGCCGCCGGCTGCGCCGAGTTTTACGCGGGGCTTTATGGGGCGCGCGCTGCGGGATTCGGGCGTGTCTTTGTCGGCCGCCGGCGATATGAGTGATTGGCGCGCGTCGCTCTCGGCCCGCGGCCGGCAAACGCTTTTCCGACGCGGCCGTAAATAAATTGGCCGGCTGCGTTGGCGTGTAAAAAAAAAAATATGGGCCTCCCGCCCGGGGAAGGCGCCACGGGCGAGCCCGGCGCGACGATAACGCGAGATTAATCCGGGGCCGGCGCGCCGAAGGTCGCTAATTGCTAATCAATGGCCGAGGAATTAGAGGGCGACGCGTGGCCGACTCGCGGCTGACGCGCGCAGCATACCCCCGGCTGCTTTTTCATCGCTCGCCGGGGTGCGACAGGGGTTTTCTCCTCGCGGATTATCCCCGCGCATCGGTTCATCCGCGTCTCGTAATTAAAAGAGCCGACATTACTAGGTGCGCGTGAAAAAGTGCGACGATTCGTCATTAGGGAAGCGCGGGCCAGTGCCCGGGGATCGATGGCCGTCGAACAAAGGCCTCAAACTGCCCCCGGGAGAAAAATGCAAATGGCACTTAAGCGCAATTGATACGCCGCGGGAGGCGGGCGTAATCTCGGGGACGCAAAGAAAATACGGGAGGGCCCGGGCGAAAAAGGGGAAACTGCCGCGCGATTAAAGTCCCGGGGCCGCGCATAGAATTACGCCCGGGGGCCGGCCGGCAGATAGAGAGCTTAGCACCTTTAATCTCCGGGCTTGAATTGCGAGGCGCGCGGGAGTCTGCATCGGGTCCATTGTCCCGGGCCCCGCGTAACAGCCCCGGACGGATCGGGAAATGATTGCGGGGCCGGGCCGGCTCTTCTGCCCCGGCCGCGGCGGACTCGCGAGCGCGTCGCCCGGTCACGTCCGCGCGGACAACAACGGGGCGCTAACTCGCGTCCCCGGCGATCTTCGGTCCCCGCGGGGACGGCTGCGCCCGCGCCCACTCGATATACACCCGCCGGAATTTCATTTAGGCCGAGGTCGGCCGCCCGGTGCATATCAAGCGGCCCGTACCTTCCCGGCCCTTGGCCCGCCGGCGCAGCTGTGCCGGGCCCGTGTACCGCACTAATGAATTGTGCATGGCCGCAGCCGGGGAAAAAGCGGCCCTCCGCCGAAACATCGATTAGCCCCGGCGCCGGGGACGAGCTTTCGTTCTCGGGCCCACTGCGCCGCGCTAGGGCTGATTACCCGGCCAGCCAATCAAACGGTTGGCTGGGCACTTGCCAGCCGATTCTCATCTGATTAGCCCGTCAATATTAGCCACGTGATTAGCTTACGTCTTGGCCTGGAGGGCGCGACCCGCCAACTTCGAGAGCGTCAACAAGTTTGCCGTCCGGTGCCCATCGGCCTTTGCAAATACCGTCTATGACTTTGCTGCGTGTACTCGAGTGCTGTTTGCCAATGGCTGCGGCTGATCGCGGTCCCGCGGAAAAACTATGCAAACGCCGAGATAGCTTTAGATTTTCCCGCAATCGCACGGCGTTTGAAGCCCCGGTGAATCCGGTGAGCCGCGCGAGCCCATCAAAACTCGCCCTCGGCCCAATCCCCCGAGCAAAACATCATCCGCAAGCCCGCGCACCTTGAAAAAATCCCCCACCGCTGAAGCGCCCTCGAGTCGGTCTCTTTTGAACCCGCGTCTACATCCTCCGGCTCGATAGCCCGGGAGCGACACTGCATCGATGTCACCTACAGGGGGCCGTGTACCTCGTGACCACGAAACTCGTCAACGTCTCCCTTGTACGGGCCTAGCCTTTGTGTAGGCCGCCCTCGCTCCCTCTATCGCTCGCTAACCCTCGTCATTTTCGTGGTTTTAATGCAAAAGGGAGGCGCCCGCGCCGCCCGCGCCGCCGCTGCCCAGCATAGGCTTCCGCCCACGACTGAAGATGAGAGGGAACGGTTTACACGGTCCAACAGCAGATGATATAGCGGGGCCTCCCGAGCCTTCGAGCGCAATCAAAGTTTAGTGGCCCCGGTGGCTTTTATCAATTTAGTTGTGGCTTTAGATACGGCCACTGCGACAGAGGAGAGACTTTTTGCGAATGACAGGAACGATTTCGAATCGGAACTAGCGGAACCAGCGCTAATTTATCCATTTGTTTGATTAAAAGAGATTTATCTGGCTCAGACAATAAGCCCGGCCTCTGCGCATATGACCGACTAATACGAGAACCGATAGCTAATCCAAACTTCTAAACTAATTAAGTTAAAAAGTATGTATAAAATCTAAATTGCACATCGAACTGATAAAAATTTAACATTGTCAGTAAAGGAATAATGCAAATTTTAATTTTTCGAGTAATCATGCACTTTATCAAGGTTTATTTTCTCTCCCTAAATTAATTTTTTCAATTAATTTGATCTTCTAGTACGTTCAGTATGGTTATTTTCTAATAATGTTGAATACTCGCTTTAAATTTGGAGTCATAATTTTAGAAAATAAAAGTAGTAGATATTTATCTTAATATTATTGAAAAGTTTGATTATATATAGGCTGATTTAAAAATACTCATAAGTTAAAGTATTTAAAATATATGGGTTAATAAAAGTCGAATATGGCATTTAAATAGCAGATGAAACCAGAGAAAACAGTTAATTTTATCCTACTAATGTTCAAAAATATGCATAAAAAATTCGTAAACATAATTTGTGACAATTTAATGGATTTTTCATACTCAAATCATAATTTATCGTACTAGCTCAAGTTCAACTCACATTTGGAATTGTGTACTCCATTTAAACATTATATTGGAGATTTTTATTAAATTATTTTTCGATTGAAAAGGTTTTCTAAATATACATCCTTTGCAAAACCATTCTCCTTTCTTATACTTGGAAGATGAAGAGCCTGCCATCTAGATTTATCTGTAATAGCTTGAAAAGTTTCTTGTAAAAATACACAATGAAATGTATCGTTTTTGGAATAGCAGTTCGTGCAATAGCAAACGTTCACGAACATATTTCTCCTGAAAAAATTTGATTTATTTTCTCTTAAAAACCTATCTGTTTTACTTGTTATTATTTTTCACGTAGAAAGCTGAATCTGATGCTCTTTGTGGCATGATTTGTATGATTTATATTAAACTTAATCTTTGTTCTATAATTAATATACTTTCCCATTAATTGTACAAATAAATACTAACGTATATTTTACAACGGAATATATGCAATTGGATTTAGTGGAGACTATAGTTAAGCTATAAATATATGTTTGAAATAAATAAAAAAACTTTTTTCTTTCCTAAATTTCAATGGTTTTAGATTAGAAAAAGAACCAAGTAGACAGGGGGTTGATATGAGAGTGGCTCGAATTTGCCGCGTCCGAGCAATAATACGCCCTAACCACTTGAATCGCGAGGCTCTGAAAGGGGGCTGTACCTACACGAGCAGGTAACAACGGCCCCGGACCCGCGGAAGAAGCTGTACACGGGCAACGGCCTCGTCGCACGCACTCCCGCGCACGTCCCTCGGCCCTTAACGCGGGCGGGGCGCGCGGTCCCGATAGCTCGGCGCCGGCTTTGAGAGGCCGGCTTTTGTGGGCCTATGAAAGCCGGGTAGAGCGGCCCCTTCCGCACCCGCGGCACTTTACCCGGCTGCGGGGAAGCCGCTGTCGCGGCCAAGGCGCCGATCCCCAAACTCCGAGGGCTGTTTGCCTACAGCGCTCGAGGAGCCGACGCCGAAAAACCTCCCGCTTAACGCTCTTGACCTCACTTTCTCCAGCGGCGCCGCGTCACCGCTAAGCGCCGGGATCTCCGGGCGATAGCGACGGACTTGGCTTGCGCCCCGGGCGCGGGCGCGCGGCTTTTTTCATAAGGGACCGAGGCGGCCGGCTTGACCTCGCAATTATTGGGCTTCATTCGGCGCCGCAGCTCGAGTCCTCCCTTTTCGGCCGATTTAATTTTATTGCCGCGCCGAACGACGCCTGTAAGTTATTGTTATCGCGCTCCCTTTTTCCTCGCGGCTTTCCTTTTATTCCCCCCCGGCAAAGGGTATATAGCCCCCCTGGCCTCTCCGCGGGGGGTAAATATAAACTTTATCAATCGATCGCCCTTACTTTTAATTCCTTCGAAATTATTCCAAATTAACCGCCGCCTCGTAATCCCGATGGCGCTATAAGGAGGATTTTCCAGGCGCCTTCGGCCCCCTTTTCCATAATCTGCGTAATTTTTCCGACTGTAATTAAACAAAAAAGCCCCTCGTCACCTGCTGCGCGATATATATTAATAAAGGAACTCGGCTAGCAGTGGCCCGCCCATTATTACAGGCGTTAATATCTCGTGTAAGCTACCGCGGCGAGGCTCCCTTACGTAATATCGCTTTTCACCCCATGTTTACCGGTATCACTCGTTTGTTTTAATGAGGCGAGAGGCGCTATTAAAGTGTGAATGTGGAAAATAAGCGCGCTCCGGGAGAATGGGCTTAATGAACCGCTGATGAAAGGATAACGGATTCTAGCGCGGCGTTTGGCTCACCTCTTCGGCCGCTTTATATGGGAATCAAGATATCACAGCCATGCCACTTGGCATCGCGCGCCGGCCGCTGACGTAATGCAGGTTCTCGAGGCACTTGTGGCTCTTGTCACTGTTTCATTCAAATTATTTTTCGACGCTTAATTCCGTCTTTGTTGTCTGCGCGAGGTTTCTGCGCAATAACTAGGAGGCTGCCTTTAAATTAATGAACTTTTCCATTATGGCGCAGACCCGGCGGCTTTCAAAAATAATTACGTCGTGTGCACGCTTCTTTTTTTCCGGAATACGTAATCTCTGGAAGTATTACAAGTCTGTTCATTCAACTTTTTCAATTTACATAAATCTATTGCCATGCATTACATGGTATAATACACACGAAGAGAAAAGTTTGATAATGTTTAATAATTTAGGCACTAACTGTTAGTGGACAGACTATTGGATTAGCAATAACGAATAACTGAGTAGTAATAATTCGTATCTTCTTTACAGAAAAATTTAATTGCTTCGTAAACTAATTTTCCTTTCAACGTAATTACAATGTGAATGTTGTTTATTATTTTGTATAATTAATTATTTATAAGTATGATCTTGATTAACAAATATTAATTAATATCATCATTTTTGTTACTATGTCATTTAATGAACAATCTGTTCACCAAGTGTAACCTATATAGAAATTGTCTTAAAGCTAATATATGCATACAGTATAATAATTAAAACATCCAGACGATCATTATAACTTTAAAACAATTTCTATACATGGGTTACACTTGAAGAATAGAATTTGTTCTATATATATATACACATACACATATATAGATGTATATGCAGGATGTGCGCGTGAGTAAAGGTATATGGATGTCTGCAGTCCGCGCTGTATTTGTAGCAATACCTAGAATTTCACCGGGTGACTTTTCTCCCGAATTTTGGCGTACGTGACACGGGTCACTTCCTGTACAGCAGTGAGTGAAATTCGCGAGCGTGCCAGCCGCTCGCCGGCGACTTTTGGGGCCCGATAGGACTAACCGGGTTGATCCGACGGCTGCGCCGTAATATCACTACCAGCGCTAGTCGCTCTCGAACGTACAGAGGCTACGTCCTCAACTGCTGGCGACCAGCGGACTACTCGCAGAAAGGGAAGATGCTCCCAGGGCAACTACTTTACTAGCGGTGCAAGTCGCCTTCGAGCAAAAGGGTTTACAAGGAGGCGCAAAGGGCCATCTCGGACATTCTCCGACATTCTCCGACCCGGTTAACCCGAGGACATCCTCCACTCCCCTCAACTGCGCGGAGGCGATGTACTCAATGTCGACGGTATCAAGAGAACCGCCACAAATGCTCCATACACTTGTTTAAAATGAAAAAACGTTGTTGGTCTCTTTTAACTTCGTCTACGCATGAGCTTCGCTGGCATCAATACATATATATATAATGTGCATTTTACCGTATAAGTGTAGCTTGATATTTTATAGAAAAGCTCGTAGACGTTATTAAACTTTTTTCTATACGGAACTTAATTTCATCTACTTTATCATATCTTATTTTCCATTAATTCTTGTAAAGAATTTCTACGCGATGTTTTTAAAAGTGAAATAATAAAAAGCATGTGTTGCGTTTCTTCGATGCAATTATAAATATAAGAAAATAATTTGCTGACGCTCGAGTAATGAAGGCGCGTTGCATTAAACTTATCCATAATTAATATTGAAGAAGCACTACACGTAACAAAAACAGTAAAAAGTAAGTTTCCGAGCCCTATTTCACAGTGTTATTAGTTTACAAGAAAAGCTCGCGGTGCTTGTGGTAAAGTATAAATTAGGTTAAAACGAACAGACTTATTAGAGGCTGGGCGAATTGCACTCTCCTTTTTTCAAGAGATCCAATTGCCCGGCTGGAATCTTGTTTAGTTCTTTATTCGCGTGCTCTGGAAATTCCGGTTCGCGCACACGCGCCGGAAGCGGAGATGTTTTTCGAATTTTTAGAAGTTTTCAAGCGAGCGAGGGAGGAGGAGTTGCGGTAGGTAGGAAGAAGCAGTTTTCGGAAGTTGAGCCCGCGGTCTCTTTGCCCCTTTTTACGATGGCCGCGGCCGCGCCGCCTCGCAGCCAATTGAATTACGAAGAAATTTAATCATTCGCGCGGGCCCTGGAGATAATTCAAATATACCCTAGGGAATTAGACAATCGGGAGGAAAAGTAAAGGCACGCACATTCGGCCAGCGGAACCAAGCCGTTTGAAATTTCACGCGGCCTCGCGGAGCTTCCCGCCCCCGTCGCGGATCGGATTCCCTCGTTAAAAGTATATCTTCTTCTCGCGGCCGACGATCCCACCGGCGGGCGGGCGCAAAAAAAAAAAAACCCCCGAGGACCTAATTAGCAGTCCGGCGACGGCGCGGCGCCCGGGGGCTAATCACGCGACGCGGAGTACAACGCGGAACGAGAGCCGGGAGCCCTGGAGGGGCGAGCCGGCAACAAGCCGCCGGCGGCAGTGCGAGGAGCTATCCCGCCCGGGAAATCCTTAAGCCGCGATCGACGGCTCGGGCCGATAAACCGATCGGCTCGGGGCCGCGATCGCCCCCTAATCCCCCGAAAGGGGCGTCCATTTCAATCGGCCGCCCGGCGCTCCGTCTTCCCCCTCTAATTCGGCTCTCCCCGGGCCTTTTAGCGCCTATTTATCCCCGTCCCGGCTAATGTCCGCCGCGGAGAGGCTCGCGCGGCCAAATCCTCCTCCCCCCGAGGGCCGATAAGCGGCGCAAGCCCCGGAAGCCCGGCTGGAATTTCGGCAGGGAAATTATCCGGCCGGGCCTTTTTTGTTTGCTGGGAGTCGCCGTGTTTCCCCCCCCGGTCGCCGGTCCCTTTTCGATTAACGCGCGCCGCGAGTCCCCCGGTGCGATATTGCTTCGCCGGGCTTTTACGGGCCGGCCGGCAGTTTGGCCCTCGCGGCCCCGATCGGCCCTTGGCTGGCAACCTCCCGCTCGCGGGCCGGATCGTAAGTCCGGGTTTACGCGCTGGCGCGCGCGGCTAACGAGTCCGAGGCGCGGTCGAGGCTCGGTCTGCGCCCGCCGGGAAAGGAGAACCAAACGATTGGCCGCCGGTTAATTTGCGGCGGGGGCGCGATGCCAAAGGACACCGGTCCGCGGGTTAACGCCCGGGGGCGCCGACCTCGTATAAACTCCAATCGGCCGGCCCTCGGTGCGCGGGTGGTGGGGAGGGCAAAACAAAAATGCCCGCGCGCCGTTTGCCAAGCAAATTCCATGCAAAAGCCGTGGAATTTATGCGGCCGATCTCCATGATTAAACCGCGCGCCTTACCTCGCGCTTTTTCGCCCCGCGTCATAAATTATTAAACTTCATTTGGAGCCGAAGCCGTGGGCCGGGCGACACCGATGCCTGCGCCGGAGGACCGGACGCCTCCCTCTTCATTTGCCGCGGAGTCTGCCCCCCCCCCGCTCGCGTCTTCCTCCTAACTTTACTTTCAATGTTTTTGCCAGCAGTCACGGAATCCACTGCATAATTAAGCGAGCTCGTCTCTTTGTCCTTATTGCGTGGGAATTCATTCCCTGGCTCGATCGACTAGTCGCGCCGGGTTACTCGCGTGCGCTTCTATACCCCTCTTCAAAAAGACGCCTGATTTACGGGGCACCGCGGACAACTCGTGCTTTCAACAACCTTTTACTCTTCCACCGGGGACTTCGTTATATTATAACGCGGAGAATACGTGTAAATGAAGCCGGGCGAGGGTGAGCGCCGGTGCCTGGTTGGCCGAGCCGCGACACCGGAGATTCAATCCAATAAAAGCCTAACAACCGATTCGAAATTCGAGGCCGAACTCCGGGCAAAATTTGATCTTCCGGATCATCGCTCATTTGATAAAAGTTTCGCGGGCGCGCTTCGACGCGGCCCCGTTAGGGAATATTGCGACCGAAGCTAATCCTCGCGCGCGCCCCTTCTAATGTGAATTCTCATGTTTCCGTGTTAAGCCCCTGCTCTAATTAAATCCCTCTCCATCTCTTTCATCGTTGCACTCGGCCCGTGTAATAGCGGGGAGCTGTTGCCATTTATTAAGCGTAATCAGGGCCAATTTTAGCCCAATTTCTCTATCTTCCGCTCGTCTTTTTTTTTTTGTTTAAATCAGCACCGGTTGTTCGAGCGCGGGAAAACCGGCCGTTAGCCGAGGTGATCGGCAAATTTGATCATCTCATAAGTGTCATCGAACGAGGCATCCTTGTTTTGTTGTTTATTTTAAATTGCTTGTCTCGTTTCTGTGGTTCGTGATTAATTTGCCGTTGCAGTTGGATTAACCGTATTTACTCGGCAATCATTAGCCCTAATAGTATTATACGCATATATGGGCCAAATTTTAGGTTTTTAAAATACATTTCTCTCGTCCATTTCATTTTTTTGGTTTTTCAGATGCATTTTTGAATTATTGTTAATTATTATATGCTACACTTTTATTATCTTATCTTGTAGACGTCTATATCGTTTTATCCCTTAGATTACCGTCGTTAATATCTGCCAAGATTTTTTACGAACATTGTTTAAACAATTGTTTTTCTAATAATTTTATCGTTATTATTTAATATAGGCTCGATTCATTTATAATTTAACTGCGCGACGATTATTACATTCTGCAATCATCGAAATACATATTGGACTATTAAGTTTACCGATAATAACCATTTGTCAATACAAAATAGTATTAACACATACTATTTATTTTATTGTTTTTATTTTACCATCTCTGATCAATCTATATTGTACAGAGTGTAAACGAAACATGCTCGAAAACATGCCAGTACTTATTACATGCTCGGTATGTAACTACCCAGTAAAAATGCTCAACATGTTATAACAAATGACTAAAAGAGAGGGAAAATTACTCGAATCCTCCTCCCCGGCGGCTTGTATCGTAAAAGCACCTTATTGTCGAGACAAGTGATTTGCGCGTAGGCCGGGCGCGCCCGCAAGGGAAAGAATACACGCCTCGGGCGCCCTCCCCTCCCCGCGTCGTCGCCCGGCTTTCTACGTGGGGAACGCCTCTGCTAATAAGCCCGTGCACGCGCACTCCAGTAGTTATTGTCGCCCTACAGAGCTCCGATGCATGGCGCCTGATTGACGGGCCGCAGCCTAGCCTGCGGGGGATTTGGTGCGCCCTTCGGTCTTCGCATCCAATTACATTGCTCCTCTTGCCCCTTTGCCCCGGGCTCCCCGCGTACTCGTGGGCTTTCATTTTTCTTGCCGCGGCCGCTGGTATGTTTGATCGATGCTTTCGTTTCGCACGTGGTTCGTCTTGAATCGACTCGTCGAATGCGTAGAAAAGATTTCCGGGCTTGAATAGCGCGCGCGGGACGATTGTTCCCCATCAATCGCCAAGCGCCACGCCCTCGTGCCCTTTCAATTTTCTATATTCCTCCGTATAATTTTTCATCATCCTGCGTCGACGAGCGGAGAAAAACGACCTATTGGCCATTCGTAGATATCAAGCTAACTTGAAAATGCGTAATAAATGGCATAAAACGAATAGCAGTTGATGGCAAGCTCGGTAAAGTGTTGCTTTATTTCCGTGGGGAGGTATTGATAAAAGAAAATGGCACACAAATCTGTGCCTCGAGCGCAAGCACATACATTTCCAAAAGCGACGATATCATTATTCGCGTATCTTAGACGCGCCGCATTGGGCCACGTGATGCGTCTGGCGCGATAAAACCGTAGGGAAAAAGCGGAATATCATGGAGCTATTGTATTCGATGCTGCAGATATACCCTCTCTTTACTTCCGCGACAGAAATACAGGAAATAACCGGGAATTCATTATGAACTCACGAAGAAAATTTACCATTCAAATGCGCCTCGAAATAAATTTTTTTTAATAATAATTTCTTTCCTTTTCATGTCAATGTAAAAGGCGAATGAATTTAATTCATAACCCTGGCAATCTGCGACACGATACTCAAAATCCTGCATAAATTGTTCCCATTGAAAAAATTCCTGATAACAAATTCGCATTCCAAAAATACCCTCGAACATTTCGACATCGAGTGTACAAAATGTCTCTCTTTATGGAATACCTCCGTCTGTAAAAAAAAATGTCATCGAGCCGTAAGCACGTGCGAGAAATTGAAATAATGGCCATAGGTCAGGGAAATTAACGCGCCTATTTTGAACAGCAATTTCCCCCTTGCTCGACAAAAATCGGAGCGCGAGGAATCGTTGATGAATATATTATTGAAAGTAATTCTGCGCGGGTCACAATCTGTCACTCGAATGGAATCGAACGATCGCTACATTATGTACAGTCAATTGAAGTTAAGCGTCCCGACGATCCCATCTCTCCGACTCGTAACACCAAGAGAAATTGAAATCGCGTGATCCGATCTATAGATTCATATTTTCCAAAGGGGTAGCTGCTCCGCGAGCCGCATAAACGCCCCGGCGATCCGGCCTCCCCCGGTAAAAAGAAATAAAGGGCCTCGGCGATCGGAGCCGCGCGGCGCCGGCCTCGCACACACGTACGACACGCCTCGTACACCGCCTGATGAAGCGCGCGGCGCGTTCGCGGAAGCCGCGCTTAGGCCTCGGCTGAAGCGCCGTCTTGGCGGGGAATGCCGGGCGCGCGGGCGCAAGCAGTGCCGGCTCACCCCCCCAGGAGAGTTGGTTATAACAATGCGGAAACGCCCGGACAAATATCAAAGCCGGCGCATATTACGCTGGCCGACGGATGATAAACGTCAGCGGCTCCTCGGCCGGGGCACAAAAGCCCCGCCCGCCTCCGCGGCCCTGATGAATCTTCGGCCATTGTGCGACCCGCTGCCTGACATAGTACGCGTGCCCGGCTAACCGACGGCCGATTGAGCCGCGCGACTGGCTTTTTTTCTTCCCCTCCACGCGCCCCCGGCTGCGATTATATTTGGCATGGGCGCTCGGGATCGATATAGGCCGTCGGCGACTCGGGTTGTAAGGGCGCGGTGCGCCGGCTTGGAATGGAATGGACTGCCGCGAGCGCCGAGCGACGGCCCCGAGAGCTATAGAATTACAGGGGCGCGCGGCAGTTAGCGCTGGTCGATCGGCGCGCGCTAATCGTTTTACTTAGCCGATCGACCGCTTGCTGAAATTTCCGATCCGGGAGGATAGAAATGTCGTTACCGGGGGATGATGCGACGGCATTGGCTTTATCGAGGAAGCCGCCCCAGAGATCGGTCTTATTAATAAGTCGTAATGCTTGTTTTATTGGGGCTGCAGCTGGCGATCGCACTAACTGCTTATGCGTCGACTGTTATTTTTTGCCTGTTAGCCTAGTTACAAGTGTTCGTCCGATATTATCCGAGAGTCACCTAGTTTATTGTACGGAATAAGCCATGAATGTAGGCTAATGACATTTCCTCGTCATTAACTCTTGCTCCCAGTGCTTATGAGATACTTTAAGGAGATACTATCTCCATAACTTTGTACTGAACTTGGAGTTCAAGTTATTACCTTTTTAGTAGTCGGAGTTTCCCTGCTAATCAATAAAGCCTTTCACTCAAGATTCTGCTTTAAGTACGTTCTGCGGAAAATCACTTTTCTATAAATTTCCTTGAAATTTGTTCCATACTTCAATTTAAGTGTCCTCTAAACGCGGTCGAAAGCGCAATATTCCTAGTCCCGCTCAAATTTGAGATATACCGTGCTAAAGTTTTAATTTTGAAAAAAGGATCGATCGCGTAAAAGACCTACATAAAAACCAACATTTTCTACTTTACACAATAAAGTGTTTGCTATATGGAAAAATAATTAACGATCATTGCACGGAGGAAGTCAGTGAACAAAGTTTAAAAAGCTTTTTTTTTTTTGGACAACAAGTTGAACAACCTTTGGCTGAACGTTGTTTATTATTTCATCGGATGTGTAATCCTGTAATTCGCATAATTTTTTTTTCTCAAAGCTTCCGCTACAAAAGTACGTACACCTTTTATGAACATAAACTTTTAACCAGTAAGACGCAGAGGGAACTTTTCCGCTGCTCGTACTCCCGTTTAAAAAGCACAAAGTATTAACTTGCGAGCGTTGACGATCTTGTAAGCAAGGCACCGCGTCCGCCCATCGTTTCCCCGAAGAAGAATCAGAGCAGGGGACATAAAGCTCAACGGCGCCTGGGAATTTCGAGGCGCCTGGGCCTCTCAGCTCTCTTTCCGAGCGCGTATAGGCCATCGGCACGTGCGGGCGCGCGCGCGGAGACACACACGTCGATGCCCCTCGCAGTCGTCCCGCCCATAAGCAAATTGCGAGTGAGGCCGCGGGGCCGTCTCCGACGCGCGCGCGCCCGCGTCTCTATATATACACCGCCCGAGTGCGGCACTCTTATCGAGCGCTCCGCCCGCGAAAGTGTGGCGCGGGTGAAGGAACTCGGACTCGCGCTCGCGGGGCCCTCCTTCGGGCGGTCGCGCGCGCGCGGGGCCCGCGTCCTTTGTCCCCGTGATTAAAGGCCGTCCCCGGCCTCGTTCTGTATTCATGGGCGGTTGTAAAAGTTTTGATGGACCTGGGCGAGGGCGATCGGGGGGTCAGGACTCGCGATGTTTTCGCCGGCGCCGCGCGTAATCGCGTTTCAATCAAACTTTGCCCGGTTTTTGTTTGTCCGCGGGCGGCCCACGTGACGAATGGCCCGGAGCAGCCGTGTTTACGAAAAATGCCGCGAGACGGCGCCGGGGTTCTGATGAAGACACGCCGCGCGGAGCAGACGCCCGCGGGGCTTTGCGCCCCTCATTTTTCCCTCCCGTGACCCGGCTTTCCGCGGGCGACGCTTCAAGGTCCCTCGTATTTCTTTTCGACTCCCCGCTCTTCCGGCATCTTGAACCTCCTCTTCAACAATTCCTGCACGGGAGCTTCTTGATTACATCCTCCTCTGGCTTCGCCGACGACTCGGGGTTATGGCCTCCTTACCATGACGTACTCACCTTCTTCACCAGCAGCCTTTCGATCTTCTTCATCTCGCAATCGCGGGACCCATCGCTCTGTTGTAGGAATAATCGAGCCCTCGGCCACCTCTCTTCATCTCCTGGTCTTAGTCTCTTTCTTTAAAGACTAGGTCACACGTCACTCTTACTTCCTGTCCTTATGGAAACCTGGATTACGTTTCTCGTGTAATATTTCTGATGTTACGTTTCTCTTCTAATTTTTTCCTGCTTTTTTTACCTTTGACATGAGATTGCATTAGAATTCTGCAAGCAGAAAGAAATGAATTGTCAATGTATACCAATGTAGATTACTGACTGAGCAAGATTAAAATCTGATTATTCACTTTCACGGATTAAAAACGATTCTTTTTTTATTAAAAGCTAAGAAAAATATATCAGGCAGTAGTTCCATCAAATTAATAATAATAATATGCCTTTCCGAAGAAATGTTAGAAAAAAAGTAATATTAATTGCAACTATATAATTAATCTTCTTTTACGTATAAAACAGTAAGTACGTTCAACGTGTTTCACAGTTTTTAACGACTTCGTAAATGTTTTAATAGTCGTAGTTTTATGAGTACAACATTTTTCTTAAAAGATTTCCACTTTGAAAGATGTTCCCTTTACAAGAATTTTTATATCCAAAGACAAATCATCTCAGAAATAAAATGATAGAATACTCCTGAAATTTTTTTGAGGAGGTGAATGTTTTATATTATACATGTACATCATTATTAAGGGTTTCACATTTGTTCACATTACAATATCGCAATACATTTTGTTTTATTACGTGATTCAAGAATTAAAGTACAACATCAACCTGAGATTTTATAAATAAAATTCCCTTTTTATTTTTCGATTCTCATAAAAGAAAATATAGACTAAATGATCACAGTTTGAAAATGTCTTGAAGAAAAATATAGTTCCAGATTAAGTAAAAATGATAAAAAATTACAGCTCAATAAATTTAAGAACGGAGAGTAGTTTCTAGATTTGTGTACAATCCGAAGAAAAAAATTCTGGGTCAACAACTGTTTGGAAGTTATATATCTTGGCAAAGTGAAAAATAAAACTTTAAGTTTAAATTGTCTTTAATATTTATACTTTACATCTTTTTAAACTTGGAATGATTGTTTTTTGCGAACGTCATGTCTTCGCCATACACGTGAAACCTTTTGCATTTAATTTTTGAAATCTGAAGCATATCCTAAAGAAACTAAACTGACTAGAAACTAAGTAGAAGTGGGGAGGGGGCCGAGCGGGCTGCGCATGCTTTTAAAATGGCACTTCAACGGAAGAATCAAATAAACAGAAGCAATATTGCCGGGAGCGATCGAGTTTTTGGACAATAAAGCCAGGAAGAGAAAAGCAGTCTCGAAGGAGGAAGGTTGGCCGAAGCGCCGGAAGCGCAGGCCTTGCGACTCATCAAAATCGCATCACGGCAAGTTAGCCGCGCGCGCTGGGCAGGCGGACAAATGGCATGTGGGCGCTTGGCGCGGACCCGCGGGGCGCGGGCACTTATCGATCGAGGCGGACCGCGGGGGAAGCCGTCGGGTGTCGTCGGCCGCGCCGTCTGCGGCCCGGCTATAGAGCCGCGGGCGATTTTACGCCGATCAATGATTTACGAGGCTCGGATGCCGAGGGCCCGGGGCCCGCGCGAGCTCACGTCTTTCGGGGGAGGCGTCGCGACGCGCTGCGCCGCCCAGGAATTTTATAAACGCGCGCGGCCGGGGGGAATTCCCCCCGCCGGAGATCAAGACGTTACGGCCTGCGCGGAATTCCCGGGCGGGGAGCCGCGCGCGGTCTCGCGGGGGAGGAGGGGAGGAAAAAAAAAAGGCGGCCGGCCTCGCGGAATGCGAAAATTAAGATTACGCGCGTTCCCGGGAGGCGCCCGGGCGGCCCGCGAGCCGGCCGACCGGCCCCGCCGCGGATCCCTCGAATTTCCCGCCCTCGTGATATTCGAGTTATGAAATTTTTCGATAATTTATGCGCGCCCCGGCGCCAGCGGGGACTCGGCGCGCAAGGATCGCCGGGCTAACCCGCGCGTGGATAGGAATTTTGAGTGACCTCTATACCCGCTTCCCCTGTGGCTCTCGGCCCGAGCTATGGCTCGGCTATGGCTCTCTTACTCCTGTAAGGAAAGGGATTTAAGCGCCGTTTTCTTATGGCCTTCGTTAAATATTTATTTGTCCATTCACGGGGAGATTTCGGAAGGTCGTTGTTCTTGTTTTGTTGGACGGTCGACCGTCAATTCGTGGGGGCAAAAAAGGCATCCAAGTCGATTTTATCAATTACGAAGTGTTTCGTGCGAATTTACCAACTTTTTACGCCTAAAAAAGTTTTTTCATTTGTATGAGATTTTTAAAAACGTCATTTTGAAAGAATTTTAAGAGTATCGTTGAGGCACGTTGTTTCTAAGTTAAGTATTATTAAAGTATCACTTATAGTATCACTATATTTTGTGAAATACACATATTGGCAGTATGTATACATGACACCCGCGCGCATAGCACGCTATTTGGCGCGACTTTTTCTCCTCTGTTCTCCGAATACGAAATCCGCGGAACGCACGTGCTTTCGCGGGCACACGGCAGTGAAAAGAGCAAAAACTTTACCGCGTCTTTTCATAACCAGCCAATCAGGCGTCATTGCAGTGGTGGGGAGGAAGTCGCGCGGCGGACCTGCGACAGTTGAAGTTTGACCGCCGGATGACCGGGTCACTCGTATTTAGGCTCTCGAGTGAGCTGTATATAGTCGGGCGGGCAACGTGACGGGCCAAGGACCTGAGACTCTTTCTCTCGTGACGCGCGCATCCGTGTTTATAGGCATCGAAGCCGTGCGGAGTCAAGCGGATGGACGTCCGCTGGTGCGTACGAGGGGCAGACCCACGAGTACTCCCTCAGTTCTGCAGGTCTGTCGCTCGGATAGTCTCTAACTCTCTTAACGCGTTACTCGCAGCGAATGCCGCGCCCGGGATCTTTCAGTGCGCGAAACCCCTACTCGTACTAACCGCAGGAGTGATTTTTCCATAATTAAAGCCTACTTTTACTTAATCTCCTTTTCTTTTCTATTTCTATTATCCTTTTTACCGATTCACCGTTTTCCTCTTAAATGGTGCCGTCAACGTATGAGAAAGTTTTTCCGTGGGTGTTGTTGTTTACTCAAAGTTTTTTAATTGACTTAACGTGGACATTATATTTAATTATTTTAATTAATGTATTAGAAAGATGAATGTAAATTTCATCAGTCCTCTTGAATTGAATATATAACTACAATTATACAAATATTATAAAAACGAATTAAAATAATTACATTGCATAATTAACAGTACATTGTTATCTATACAATGGTATATATGAACACGTATAAATATGATTTCGTATGATTTCAAATATTATTTTAATATTATTAAATTAACGTGACTCGGTTAATGGACTATTTTAGCAAACTTTTATACTTTAAAAATATCTAAGCTTTGTACTTGAATTGATTCATTAATTATATACCAAATCTATAAATAATGGATCCTCTAATTTCAGTTATGTTCAGAGAATTTATAAAAAAGTTATTTTTCCGCAATGCAATATCTACCTTTAATGTTATAATTTAAAATTGATTAGATATTATTAAGCTTATATAATCATAAATTTAAGATATTATTAATATTAGAAAGTCTATTTGAATAATGTTCACTTTTGTCCTTTCACCTGTCAATTTTGGAACATAGATGAAAATCCTTGAATAGTACCTTGGAGTAATATTGAAATATTGTTCCATGTGAAAGAATATTCGTGTTTATTTTTTGATGTGATCTCCTCGGCTATTTTCATAATAAAACCTTTTTTATTTCAGGTTAGTGTTTTCAAAGTTGTCAGGGATCCAAAAGGAGAATTACCTCGCGGATTACAGGTCAAAGTGAGTCTGATTATGTTATACGTATTTGATTCTGGATAACAATTGATTAGTAAGCGCGCGAGGGTAGGCTTTACCTGTACATACAAGAGCTCGAGCAAAGACAATAATTGCGCAGAGAGCGTCTTCTGTTCGAGGGCTGTCTCCGTTTGCCGTGCCTCGGAATGACCGCGAGGCCGGATAAATAAGCTTTTAACGCGAACCACCGAATCAGAGACAGGAGGAGCGGAGGGGAAAAGCCGGAGAAATAATAGACACACGCGAGCGCAGGGCTTTTCCAGCCGGATTTCGACTGGGAATGACAAGTCGAGTCACGGCGGCTCCCCCGGACCGCACGCGCTCGCCCGTCTTTCCATTTTCTCTTTGCCGCGGTCCGCGCCTCTCCCTTGCCACCCCGCAGAGGCGCGCGCGCGCGCAGCGGCCCCGGGATCCCCGACACACGCGAGGAGAGACGTTCAATGCAGACGTCCCGTCGGTCTCCGCACCAGCGCCCGGGATAATCACGCGGCCCCGCCCGCTGTCTATGCACGCGCGCACGCGGGATTACGATCGCACACGAGCCGCCGATCAATTTCCTCCCCGCGTCTGCCCCGAAGGAACGCCTTGATAAGGAGAGTCGCCGTACCTGTCCTCCGGGCCGCGAGGGCTGACCGGGTGAGGGAAAGGGCCAGGGGGAGCCGCGTCCCGGCGGTATTCGGGGACGAGAGGCGCTCCTTCGATCTCTTCCCGCGGGCGCCTCGGGGCTTGAGATCGCCGGGCCCCGCCCGCATCGGGGGCTCCCCGCGCCTAATGGACCCGTGAAATCGCCGGGCTTTGATGTGCGGCGGCCGCGCCGGGGCAATCCAGTCGCACTCGGCGCGCCGCGAGCGCCGGGCCTTTTCTCATCTGAATCCTGACGGGAGCTCGACAGATTGTGTAATGCCTCTCGGTATATACGCCACGCGATCTATTTCCTTCGGGGGGAGGAGGGGGCTGAGGGGGTGGGTGGGGGTGGGACAGGGGGACGCGGGAATCGAATTCGGAATAGGCTCCATTATCGCCGGGCGATTGCCTGCAGCGCCCGGCCCGATTGAAAAGATGATAACTTCGGGGTTTTATTTAGTCTAGGAGGCCTCGCGACGGATGGCTTCCTACCCTGATATCGCCTTATTCTACGCGAATATAAAGGACTTATTTTAAACCGAGCGATTCCGTTTTATCCTTCTTTTTTATCTACCGGTGATATTCCGTAGGCATCAAAGTTGCATAAATAAAGTAGCGCCCCGGCAGAAAAATTAAGTGGTTTCTCTGTAGTGGCCGCGTTAATCAAACGAGCCTTTTAAAAGATAATCTAACGCGGCCACATGTGCGTAATGCCTTCAAATGTAAACTTTCCGCGCTGCAATTTTTACCGAATGAAGAGACTTTGAGAGCTGATTCGGTATGCAAATGCTGCTCATAAACCGGCTAATAACTCGTGCAGATCTTCGCCAGGGGACTCTTAGGGATTTCCTTCCAGAGGCGACGATTGCCGCAGCCTCCCTGCAGGCGCTCCGCACTGCTGACAGATGGGACTAGGATATTATTCGAAGGCCGCGCTGCAAACGCCCACATTACCATAGGAGCAGCGATATGTTTTTCCTTCCGGCGCCTAACCGACGTTAAGTACATATGTATATTCGCGCAACAATAACACTCGGGCCCCCGGCGCTCGGATTGCGCACGTGGCTCATTTGGGCAACGCGCCGCCCGCGAAAACCCTCTTAGCCCCTTCTTTTCCGGCCCCGAAAAAGCCAGTCCACCTGCATTAGCTCGTTACGCGCAGCGAGGGAAAAACCGGGCCGCCCCGGGAAAACTTCCTCCCGGGCGTCCCGGTCCTTGAAATTCCCGGGGTTGGGGTAAAAAAAAAAGGGACGCACAGCTGCACCGCCACCGCCGACGACGGCGGCGCTCCATTTAATCAAGCCCTCCGACTAATTATTTCGCGTGCGTGGCCCGCGTTCAAGGGCTCTCCGGAGGGCCAACTCCCTCGCAAATAGAATATTAAGCGACGCGCGTCCCTCCCGCCCCCCCCTCCGGCGAAAATAAGACCATGGCGCGCGCCTCCACGGACGTAAGCTGGCGCACGTCCTTCGTTTGTATTCCGTGTCGAATTTCCATCAAGTTCACGGGAAAGGACACGCGCGTACCCGCTCGTTTCTCATTAGCCCCGCGAGGGCAACAAGGCGTGAGCGCCCCCGGTGAAAAGTGCCTGCAAGCCCTCCAACTTCTCTCCGGGTAAATCTTAATGCCACCTGTTTCGGTCTCGCCTCTGCTCGCGATTTTCCCATGCCTTCTGGTACCCTACCCACCTTTTCTTTAATTTCCGATTAATTTATGCACGCGTGTACGGTGTTAAATCTCCTCGAATGTAAACTTTTATATTTAAGATATATTTCGTGTAGTTCGGAAAAAGAATCTATAATTTATCGATTTGACGAAAGATATTTACATTTCGCTCATTTTGTTTGTCTGTATATCAAAGCACTTTTTACAAACACAAAAATTGAAATTGCATACTATAGCTGCTTTAACATTATACATTCTCCGAAAGTTTAAGCGTCATAAAATTCCATGATTTTGGCAGATGTATTTAACACATAAACTCGATATAGGTAAATATTCAAAATTCAAACAGTAATGGTTCAGTTAACTTCAATTAAATTAATTGCACCTAAATCTAGTTAAGAACTGGAGAGGATTTCCCATGAATACATACCTACTTTACTAATAATATTATAATGTTACATCCCTGAAAGCCTTCGACTTCACAATAGAAATTCATTTTCCACGCTAAGCAATTACAATAACGTATGCATGTGGTGCTAATATGGGATTCTGTATTTCTTGATGATTATTATATAAATCCAGATTATTACGCACTATATGTTGTACATAATTTTAAATCCAATGTGACTATAGTTACAATTTATATCAATGCCGCATTCAAAATCTTGAAAAAAAGGTTCTCGACAGATCTTAATGCTACTTAAAATATCCATGTTGGAAGGATGTATATTTTGTCACAGCATAATACGTTGTGACTCTCGTTATAAAAGATGTTATTATGTTTCAAATATTATCCAATTTATTAAAAAAATATTATATTATAATTTTTAATTAAATGGATCTTTCCCGTAATTCAATGCAGAATAGATTATGGATGTAATACTCCCTTAGTAGAGTCTCTAAAGACTTTATTATTTTATAAGTAAATTATAATGTAAATATTTCTAAAGAGAAAGCCACGCGATCTCGTTACAATTACAAATTATACGAATAAACATAGCTTATTATTTTTTGTAAAACAATTTCCATACAAATGGTAAACAAATTATGGCATTAGCATAAAAAGCAAATGGTCGAGTCAAATTAACGCAGGAAATATTTCGAAACCAAGATTGAACATTAACGTTCTTGCAAATGGATAATAAGCTCCATAAGGCGGATCATGCCCCATTACAGTTGAATTGCCAAGCAAAGTTGCAAGTTTCTTGGTGTACTTGTAACAAAATGACAATAAATAGGAGGAAAACAAGGCGGTAAAGGGGTGGGGGCGAAACTCGGCGTTTCGATTGCATAGGGCAGCGCGCGCCCCCTCCGGCTTGCAAAATGCAAATGATACCCGCGAATGGCTTCTATCTGCCCTCTATTCTCTGTTTCTGTACGCGTGCAGTTTCTTGTTCCTGTAATTACTAACTTGTATTCGTACTTGGAATTTATTTATTAACCGAATGATTGGTCTGGTTTTCTCCTAGTAATTCATGTGTACGGTTTCAAGCGCGCTGCATTTCCCAAAAATCAAAGTGGAATTTTCTCCGCGCGTTTCTTTTCCGTTTTCGTCGACGGAGTTAATGCACTGATAATGAAAAGCATGGCATAAAATGATGTGGCGAAGAAGATCGTGGACCGGGTAGTACAGGTGGGCCGGGGCAAAGTTACGCTCTCAATCTGCAAGTGTCCGAGAATTCGGTAACAAATATTTGCGCGAGCAGATTGTCCTATTAATTCTGAATAACCCCGAGCGAGAGCGTTATTACACCTGAATGGCGTATTCCACAATGAGGCTAAGCAAACTTTCGCTTCGTTAGCCCATCAGCGCGCGAGTTTGACATAATTTTCTCCGGGCACGCGACCCATTACCCCTTGGCATATCCCCCCCCGGGGGCCCGTCTCCGATTGCAATTTTTCCCTTTGTTGGCAGTGTCTCTCGCTCTCTCGCTCTACGGCCGAGCCTCCGGCGCCCGCCAAAGATCGGGGGCTTTGTGCTCTGGTTTTGGGCGAACGGCGCGGGCGGCTCTGCGGGCGTGCGGCTATATACGCTTTGTCTCGACCCATTTACCTCGCGCCGCCCGTCCCCGCCACTCGACTTTTACGATTTCTATGCATGACCCTGCCACCTATATCGAGAACGAGCTCGTACGTGTTTTTCCCTTATGGCGAGGGCTTTTTAACGCGCGAGGCGGTTCTGGCCCTGATCCCTTTTTCAATATTTAGAGCGACGTCCCGCTTCTTGCCCAAGTTTTCGATGCCGCTCTGTCGCGCCCTTTCTCCCTCGGATTGCAAGGGAAAGCCAATTTTTTTTATTGCCGCTTATCCTCGCCCGCGCCGTATTGCGCGGACTTTTTCGAAAAGGCCTTGTCCGAAGGCTTTTTCACTACTCCTTTGCCGCGCTAATCAAAGTTATCGCCTTTCTTTAAATATTTAGAGTAATAATCCAGTTTATCGCGGACAAATATTATGCGAGTTCTTATAAGCTGGTGCTGGCGCTGCCGCCGCCGCCGCCGCCGCCGCTGCTGCTCATCAAACAGGAATTCCAAATGAAACTCGGAGCATTTGAGCTCGGTACATCGAATAATTAAACCGAAGCGTTTTGCATCTTCATTTGATGGTAATTTAACCGTTCACATTATCCTGAAAATTCATTTGGAAAATTGCAATATTAAAGAATTTTAATTCGAATGATAACGCGAGCAGTGGCAGGCCCGCCAGCCCCACTGGCACCTGGACCAGCACATCGCTTTAAGGCTCCTGTAAGCGTCTGTTCATTTGCCTATCCCCCGGAGAGAGAGAGAGAGAGATTGGGGGAGAGGGAACGGGAGAGAGGGGAGTTATAGCGTCTCGCACATATTGCAGTTATAAGCTCCCGCTTCCTTTCATTCTTTCATTTCCGTCATCGGTCTTTTTTTATCGAGTTTTCATCTCGACACAAAAGTCAACCTGACGCAATTTCAAATCCGCCCCCTCAAAGCAGTCACTTGCAAAGTTGCCAAGAACTTTCATTAGGCCAACAAGGGAAAGCAGGCTCTTATTGAACCCGCATCGACGAGGAGGGAAAAATAAGGAGACGGCCGGGGGGCTCCCGCGGGCTCATCCGTCGCGCGGGGGGCCACTGGCAAGCCGCGCCCTCGCAAGCTCCCGCTGTTTTGTTTCACGCGCTAATACCGCGCGGACAATAAAGCCTTAATCCGTCCCCGGGCCGTTTAGCCGGGCCGCGCGAAAGAACGGGCGCTTCGTTTACGGGGGAGGATTTACGCCGGGCGGAGGGCGCGTTAATACTCGGCCCGGCATTCAGTTCCGTTCGGGGCCCCGGCCGTTAAGTGGACCCTTTCCCCCGGAGTGCGCGTAAACTAAAGCTCGCGCGCGCGCGCATTCTTTCGAGATTTATACACGGCCGCGCTGCAGCGGGGCGGTAATGACTTTGCGCCGGCTGGCGAGTCGGGCCGCCTCGAGCGATCGGGGCGCGCCGCTCCGAGGAGTGAAAAAAAAGAACGCAATCGGCCCCGCGGCGGCCAAAAAATGAGAGTCCCCGGGGGGGGGGGGAGGCTCTCGATCGCGCTGTCCGGCGAAAACCGGGGACCGCCGGCATCGGCTATTCTGCAATATCGATCGGGGCCGCGCCCCGGCCTCTTGGCCCCGGCGTTTTCGCCCACTTTGCCCAAGCCCGCTGACTCATAATCATTAGCGCTGGCGGCATATCACGGCTCTTTCGTCCTCGCTCCTCTCCGCCCTTCTTCTCTCCTGTAGGGATCCTTTCTAATAGTCATTTCATGAACAAGGCCAATCTGCCTCGTGTAACCCGAGCTAATCGGTTATAACTCAAAGCACGGGGATTTGTCACCGCGCGCGGTTAGGAATGTATACAAATCCAAACTTGGCAAACTCGACTTATTTCACTTGGTCTCCAAACTTGTTTCAATCTCGCATGTTCATATTGAATAGAATTCTTTAAACTTAGCAGGTATATAAAACAGAATAAAAGTCATTGAATAAATGACAGGGTTTATGCATACATAGAAGTTTGTTATAACATTACGTATTCAACAGCAGCAAAGACCGCGAGTTTTTGCGCGTTACTACAGATTGGAGCCATGTGCATGCATAAATCAGCATGTTATTTTAAATAAATTCAATAAAGCTGCTCATTTTACAGACTCGTTCCACTATCAAGAATCGAATATTCTACACACGCAGCTTCCGCCACCACTCTTCAATCTCTTTTCCATGCTCCCGTTCTCGCTGTCTTGCTCTCGTTCTGTTTCTCGTTTCTCTTCCACCCTTCGAATCGGATGAAAATTCCACGCTTCTTCGGTGACACCGTGCATTCGGTTGTCGGCCCCAACAATTGTATTATTCATTGTCCTTCCTCGTGCCGCGCACGAGAGCCACAGCCTCACCCTCTTTTCCATAATTTATCCTAGAAAGGCTTCTCTAACGCTCACAGTTTCTTCTTTCCATTGCATTTTCCATCGATTTTTCTTATTGCCTTTTGTTCATTTCCAGCTCTTAATATTAATAGTTTTTAAGAGGGAATCCATATACAACAGCAAATAAAAGAGCCTATTTCATTCCACTACTTTGCATCCGAAGAAAAGGTATATTAAGGTTAAAATGTCAATCTTGCGAATTTTTAAATATCTCCAACATTTTATTGGTTTTGATGCTCATATCCTGGGTATTTTAAAAATGAATTTTATACACTTTTCTAGTTTTATTATTCCATTTGTAATTAAGTTACATTTTCGATTAAATACAATCTATGTTCGGTATATTTAATTTAATAATATATGATGTAGCCCGGAACGATTGATGAATTTTCAAGACTTAAAGCTTAAATCATATCATTTGAAATGTCATTTCAAGTTAATAAAGTATTATTAATAAAACATTCATTTTTAAAACTTTCTATCTTTTATTCGCTTTTTAACAAAAAAAATAAAAAACATGTAAATATTAATAATGATTTGTTACTGTTATTGCATTATCTAGTTTCTAAGACCTTATTAGCTTTGTTGCCCTTGACAAAAAAATCTCTCCATCATTATCAACTCCAAGCGGAAATTGCTCTGCTCTATTTTGGCGGTATCATTCATTACAGTCCGTTCTTGAATTTTGAGAGACCACCGACTGAATACAGCAAGCTCCGAGGTACTCTAGAGGTGCCCGCATATACCTTCTGTAGGTCCGTGTATGCGGTGGAGTTCATTTTGCATGCACCCTACGTCTCTGAAGTGGAAGGGCGGGCAGTAACACAGTGAATCATCGGAGGAGGCGCACTGGGACTGCTATTATTTCTCACGCTGTTTCGATTTTTGCGAACTGGCCTTGTCTCTGCCGCTCGCCCCGGCTTATTCCTTCCTCGCCCTTATTGTTTCTGGAGCTTGGCGCCCCGCCTTGTCTTTTTCGAAGGGCGCGACGCAGCCATTCGAGCGGCAGTTGTTGGAGGATTTCCCTTAATTTACGATCTCCCCAATCCTCGAGGTGGAGAAAAATTGGTGAGAGACCGAAAGTATTTTGTTTCTTATTTTCTCGACGGGATTCGTGTCGAATTTATAAGCGCTATAAAGAGACAAGGGAGTCAAGCATTTCCGTATTCGCACATGGATTTATTAGGGAGAAGATTGTTGAGTCTTCTTTTCATAATTCATAACCAATCGCAGTTTATTCATGAGAAGATTCTACAAATTACATACGAGTATATTACACGTGTCATTGTAACGAGAATGTTTAAGGTTTTAGAGTAGAAAGTGAAAAACAATCGACACGTATTGATCGTAAAAGCAACAAAAGCCACTTCAACAAGACTTTAAAAATATTTTTATTGGCGGTTGCAGCCAATTTACTTGTAGGCCTGTCACTGTCAGCTCCAACTTCTTCGCAAAAGTGGGAAGTGAATGACAACTGCCGGAAAGCGAGAGCTTAAGAAAATACTGGAGGGAGCTGGAAATTCTCCCTCTCTCTCTCTCTTTCTCTTTCCCTTTTCTCCCTATCCGTTGATTCTCAAGTGCTCCCGCACTCGACGTGCAGCGGTGACAGCTTCTGCTGCTATATATAAATTTTGGATTGCCGCCCGCGCGCGAGTCGACGGATCGACGACAGCCGAGAGCCGCCCCGAGTGCTCGCAATCCTGGCGATCGTAATCGAGCGCAGCCCTTCGCCCTAGTTCCACCTTCTTTTTCCCCTCTCCCTTTGCCTGGCTCTTGAGTTGCACGCGAGGATTTCGCGAGTTGAAATAATTTCGAAGACGCGAATCAGCAGACATTGGAATTTTTCCGATTTAATTAAAACTTTAATTTGGCACTATATTGTACGTTGAAAAGGATATCGCGGCTCTCGATTGGCCTATTAGATTTTACTTGCTAAGTCGGCCTTTTTTTCTAAATTTTACCACTGTGTTAGTTTGACAATCACAACGTGGTTAAATTTAGTTACATAGACACCTACACTTTAACGATTATTGACGATCAAATTGAAAGGACTGTGATATATCGTAACCATATTTTCATACATACAATATTACTTTATCAAATTTGTGAACTAGATAATTGTAATTGAGTTATTTTGAAGAACCGTGTGATATCTTGATTTTAGCGTATGCTCCGTTCCTATTTAATAGTTAATTTGTATGAATAGAATTGTGACATTGTTTTTCCTTTCTTTATCTTTCATATGCGTATAAATCTTGTAAATGAAATGCAGGACTGTACATTTATTTAAAATCCCATAAAAAATGTCCACTATTAGTTTGAATCCTTATTTTGCGAATTGTAATTTTAACACGTAACGATTGCTCAAGACTCAATCGAACGATAATAAAAATTTAGTACGTATAGCAAGTGTTAGGTTACGTAAATCACTCATATTTGGATCGACCCTCACTCAGCGATGTGCTCCGCGTAAAAGCCGATCAACGAAATCAGAAATCCGAGTTGAGCGCCGTAACGCGGCATTAAATCTAGGCTCCGATCTGTAAAGATCCGAGGGCAGTGGATCGAGGGCCGGCGGAATCTCGGGGCGCTTCTTCCTTCTCGGCTCAGCCTCGAATGACAAATTGATCGGGGTGGGCGCGCGCAGCGGCGATTAATTAAAAGCTATCGGGCCGCCCGCGAGGAGAAGATGCGTCGCGAGCTGGCGGGAGAAGTGAAACGCGATTCATCATGTTTTACGTCGGGCCGCGCGACGCGTCGATGATAATAAATCCCCGTCGCCCGCGCCCTGACGCTCGCCCCACTCCCGATCGGCGCCGCGCCGGCCAAATCTGGATACGGTCGCGCCGACCTGTGAATGCCGCGCCGCGGGATGAATCTGCACTTTCAGCGCCCGATTGTTCGCAGGCGTATTTTTCTCGGGGAGAGAGCGAGACATTTGCGCGGCGCGCGCCCCTATCCCCTGAGAGAGGCTCCATCGAGGCTGCGGGTTCGGCCCGGATACGTGCGCCGCTCGACCTCTGGGGATCTATTGGACAAATGTCGGGAGGACTAATGTGATTTCGTGGAAAGTATTTTAATGTTTACTGAGCTGTTTCTACCGAAGGTCGAGTGATACACTTTTAGCAACCGTCTTGCTAAGAGAGTACGCAAGTTTAATTTAATGAAAACGAGGATAAAATTTTATATAAAAAGATAGCTAGGCACATATATTTATGTGTTTAATTTTCACCTAAGCTATACATGTATTTGGCAAAAAAAGTTTTTTTTTAGAAAATCAAAGGAAAAATAGTAGCACTTTTTCAATGTTTATCAAATTCAATTCTGTACATGCATAAGTTCCATAATCCTTAGCTCACGTATGCATTAACTTAAAATTATAATTACTCAATTAGTTATAGCTCCCTAATGAAGCAGTCACTTTAATTATTACAAAAGCACATAATACCCTATAAATAGAGAATCTCGATTCACAAATTATCTCAAATTATTTAGATTGGAATTCTCAATTTCAATTTTTTGCAGTATTCTTGTGGCAACGACTCTCGAGTCATCTAGGAACACCTCAGCTTCAAGAACCCCCCGTTTTTACCTCGCGGCGTCGTCACTCCTTATTGTATCACCCGACGGCGCATTCGTCTATCTATCTATTTTGTCGCATGCATATATGAGCGCCCGTTAGCGTCTATCCGTTACGGGCGGTTGGATGGGGCTTTGCTAAATAATGATCTACGAGGAGAAACTCACGCGCACGACCGAAGCTAGCGACCTCCGATACGCGCGTTTCCTCCCCCTCTTGCTCACGACACTAGCGGTGGCGCGTGTTGTGCTTTATGTAGCGACGTATTTTTTTCTTTGAGAAAGTTTATGACCCTCCCTGGCAGGTCATATATGCATTAAAGGACGAATGGTTGCGCCGAAAAATGATCGACTTCCGCCTCTTTTTGAAGTCTTTGCGGAGAAATCTTTAAGAAGAAGCCTAAAGAATTTTGTTACCATTTTACATTTATGATAAAAAGGCAGTCGGAATATGAAAAATTCAATTAAAACGAAAGAAAACATTTGAATATCTCCAACTAATCCATTGTTACGGGTTTGAGCCTTTAAATGCCAGGCGCTCGTATGAAGCTGGACGGGATGAAATGCGACACCCACGGTATATAAAGCTGGTAAGCGGTGTATACACGGTAGCTGGGTGGTGGTCTAGTTATGGTCGAAGGGCAGGAAACCTTCATATGCGCTAAAGTTAACATAAAAACAATAAACAAATTAATGAAAAATTAAATATTAAATCAAAAAATAATTGAATAAATAAATTGATAAAAAGAAAATATAGCTGGATAATCATTTTTCATACACTAATATTTTGACTCTCGATTTTGACTGTTAAAGACAACAACAGCTCTAACTATTATGAATTATCTTTCGAGTTACTGAATAAAAGTTTATGTATTATTAAATAAATATTGTATTAAATCTTCTTAAAAAACTTTTAACGTTATAATATTTAATTAAAGTTTTTACTTGAAGTAATAACAAAAGGATTTAATTTAATATATAATCTTGAAAATCTTAAAAAATTTTAAATAATTTTTTTAACTTAAATCAAATCATATATTAGTTTTATAAATGTAGATAAAGTTATTTTTAGTTCAGCTATTATTTTATATTATTAATTTGAACGATATTAACGAACTATTAGTATAGTAATATAATTGGAATGTTTGGTAAAGAGGGAAGAACTAGTCTAATTTATTCCAAATTTTGTTATTAAAGAAATTGTTCAATGATTTGAATAAATATGACTAGAAGTAACGTTCTGATTGTTTGAGTTAATTATTATTTTACTTAAAGCCGTACATCGTTGTGAATGCCAACGAGGAATCAGCTAATATATTTGATGTATTAAACAATGATTTTTGGAAAAATAACAATTATAGTTTTGACCTAATTGAAACCTGACGTTCTAGTATATTGACACATAACATTTGGCAATAATTTGACAAGCAGATTTGTAGTGATTTTGACACAATTTGAGAAACGGATTAGCATTATGACGTACAGCTTGTATTATATTATCCGATAGAATCTGCCCCAGGTTGATCCATCTAAACCGCGCGGTAGCTAATAGAGTAAATTTTTTTCTTGGCAGAATGTATTCATTAGTCTAGGTGTGGTTGTTATATTTTTACGACAGAAAAAGTTTATACGATGAACTAATTAGTAAGAGATGTGAGATCGTAGAAAACTTGCCACCAAAATCAATTGAAAAAGAAGATGATGATACACATGGCTTTTTCGATTAGTGTCGTAGTTCACTAATGATTCGTTCCAAATGGTTAAGCAGGCAATAAGGAATAACACATGGCCGTTTTGATGCATTTACGTGAAGTAATTATTTATGAAGAAGTGGAATTGATATTGGATAATTTGAATTAAAATAAATTCAATCAAAAACTGCGATTGACATGAAATACTCTAGAATGTTGAATAACGCGGAAAGAAATGAAGTAGCAGCTAAATTTCTCGAAATAATAGTTGGTTTAGTACAGTTATTATATTATTTAATAAAAAGAAAATTTTGGTATGGGTTACATTAAAATTATTCGGTGTCGATATTGCATGCATTCAATAGTGTCTATGCATGAACTTTAGCTTTGCTATTGTATGCATAGTCTATATTTTACCAGCAATGGACTGTAGGTAATTAAAAACCATATTAAAATGTTGGTGATTTCATTTTTTATATACCGTTCATGAATTTTATAGCAATTAAAATGCCAAACCCAGAATGCAATGGAATATGAATTTGCGATATATGAATTGGTCGAATCAGTTATACACTGATATTTAAAATATTTTTATATAATAAGTACTTTTTCCTTTGTTTTTTACACGAATAAATTTTTTATAGTTGAAAAACGTAATATCACAGGGCTTCATACGCTTGAATAGCTTTAAGGCCATTTACTTTTAATGTAATATATTCTATTGTGGAAACTTTTTATATTAGAGGTTTGAAGTAAGTACAATATACTTTCTGTTATCACGTCTAAAATGTGCCATTGTAGCATAATAAATTTATGACATTTATAAATCTATAAGACAATTTTTAAACGCGTTATTAATACTACCCTTGTTTTAAAATGACACTTTTTATGATTGTTGAAAAACTTCGGTAATAAAAAAATGGCCCTAACATCGCCCAGTTTGCGTATATCAAAGGCAATAAAAAATCCGGCATTACGTAATTTGAATCTCGGTACCTTAATATACGCTTTAACGTGGATCTACGGAGGTGAGAGTAATAATTTCCGCAGTTCAGTCTCCTGGCGCGAGCGAGTGCACGGGCGGTTCGAGCCTCACCAACGCAGGCCCCCCTCTTACAAAGATTTATTTAACGTTTTTAATTTCAGCGGCTGGCGCTTCCCCCGACCCCCTTCACGTGCCTCTTCCCAGCTCGCCTCCCTGCGGTACATGCGGTCTTATTTTACGATCCGAGGCTCGCGCCGATTTTTAATTTCGCGCGACATCACGAGGCCGCGATCGCGTGGTTATATGAAACATGCGCTTACCTAGAGACGTTTAGCACGTGCAAAAACCTTTAGTCCGGTATATTTATGGATTAGATCTTTCTAACTATAATCATCTCAAAGTTTTTCGTAAGCGAGTCTGTAAGTGGAGAAAAATCTGGCGTTCACTTTAATCAATCGAGTAAGTTGTTGTTTAGGTGCTGTACATTTAATAATTCAGTATGCGATAGTACTATAGAATTGTATACTCAAACATTTGGTTATAGATTGTTGGGTCTAGATTTACTCAAGTCTTCCCTAAATGCCACGCTTTTTTTCCGTGTACCGAGACATTGAATCGGATGAGTGTTAAAAGAATCAGGGCGCGATAATAAGACAGCTATATTCATCAGGAACTTTCTGAAGTCTCGTGGGGGGAAGTATGCGCTCTTTATGACCTCATGCATTCTCGAGATGGTGGGGAAGTGGCGTGAAAAGGTGTAGAAAATTCTAGTACAAAATGTAACAAGCCGAGTTGAGGCAATAAAATTGAGTAGGATAAAAATGCGAAATTCAAAATTCAGGAGTTTTAACCAGACTGCACGCGGCTGCACCCCGTCCGGGGGCTTATAAACAGGAGTCTATCACGCCCGACGTGTATAAGATCCGGAGCGGGATAAGAGAATTCCCCCTCGAAGGATCAATCTCACGAGGCGAAGGCGGCGCGAGCGGCGGCTCTGCATATAAGGCCGTCGGAAGAGTGGCCGCCTCGGTCCTCTTGCGGGATCGCGTCGCTCGTGCCCGGCTCGTAAAAGAAAACCGATGTTTTAGCCCGGGCTCCGGGTTCCCGTGTTGTAATCAGATCCGACGAGGTGATGCTATATCGATTAAAATGGTGGAGGGAGACCGATACGATTTGACGGGGCCGTTCGATGGTCTTTTCCAGTCCCTAGACTGTTGGGCGGCTTATGACTTTGACGCGCGTACGCCAAGTTTTTAGCCCGTCTCTAGTGACAAATATTTGGCCTGAGATACGGGGCCGACAATGGATATTGAATGCATATTGTCTTGATATTGGAACGACTATGACACTGCCCTGCCACGGCTCTGTTATCCGAGGTACGGTAAAGTTTTACGACAGTGGCGCCACCTTCAGAAAGATCGCGTATGCGACGGCATTTGCCATTTCCGAATAGACCCAGGAGCCTATATCTGCGAGTAAATGCCGTGAAATAAACGCCATTTTCTCCCATCTATTTTTCCATTCCGTAGGATCCGTCGGATTAAAAAAAAATTTTCCGCTAATTCACGGAAAATCATTCGCCGCCCCGCGTCGCACCGCTTCGTCCATTTTGGCGACGTTTAATTTCCGTCGGTTCCTCTGTAGAATTTTATGAATGAGATCCAGACTGCGCCCGGAGGACAATGCGATTGATGGGCTCGTTATCGAAGCCTCCGAACCCCTCGCTCGATAAGAATTCGCGAGTTGTCGCTAGCGCCGGTAATGTTCGCAGCCGCCTTCTCGCCTCACGTATAAATAACGGCCCTGGCGATAAAGTCCGCGAAAATGAAGATACCCATGAGTACCGCCCCTTGCTGATGGTTTTTAATGGGCTACAAGGGGTGCGAGGCTGTACACGCGCTGATTTGCGGCCTCTCAACGATAATTTTCGACATTGATAAATATTTCAAACGGGGAATTTTTCTTACGATAGTAGCTGGTTCGATACCGTAATAATGTATGTATTTTAAATTGATTGTATAGTGTTAATTTTCGTTACGAAAAATTGAATTTTATATATTCTTATTTGTTGTTACTCTGCGTAAGATTTCCTAACTTCTGAAAGAAATTTGCGTCAATTTTTTAAGAATTGGAAGAATTTTGAAACTACTGGTCAATGCACCTTAAAATCACTGACGAGAAATTTCGTTGTCTTTTGACACTCACTGACAGTTTACTAGTCACATATTGCTGAAAAAATCTTATACATATTGTATGTCTACATGTATGAATTGTCACGCTACAGAAATTACGTTCAATGATAGATGCTTTGCTTATTTCAGTTCAATTCATTTAAATTATTACATTGTAATTTAAGCAGTATAGATGTAAAGTAAATGTACAAAGTAAACAAATTATTTTAAAATATTAAACTTTGTACAAACTTTATTAGATTTTAGAGTTTTTGGTGCTATTCATTTCTTGTATGTCACATGATGTACCTAGGTATCGATATGTCAGATATTAGGTATACTTACATGGAGTTTTCAGTGATTTTTCACTAGATTTTCCACGATTACTAGTCGACTATCGAGACACTAATCAGCTTTTAGTCAGTTTCTTACCGATATTTTGCCAGTAATACCTCGTTAACTTCTTGTGCTTCAGCCAGTAGTTCAGATTTAGCTAGCGAAATTTAACCGACGGTAAATATGTTTGTGTTTCACGACGACTAATATTTATAGAATCTAAATATTGGACCCGCATGAAATCGGATTGCAAAAGTACCCTAATTGAACAGCTATTTGAATCTTGATTTGTTTTTATTAAAAACGAATTTTCAGCTAATCACTTTGCAACTAATTTGAAATTCAAGAACATGTTATTAGCCGACTAAATGCCGTATAATAAAATTCGCTTTGAAAACGATTATTAAAAAAGCGATGTCCAATAATTCTTATTTTATAATATTTAATTGAGATTTAGATGTAATAAAATAGCAATATATTGAGCGGTGCACTTAATAGCCTTTTGATTTGACCCATAAGCGCGATTCTTTATCATTATAATTTGATGTATTCTTTTTAAACTTATTAACTGCTGGTGGAATCATAAAAAATAGGATTCCATTTGCAAGCATGAACCGCGCCTCCTGACTGCCAGCTCGAAAATCTCATTTGGCCAGGTGGCGGCCGATCCGCACGCTCGAAATGAAAGAATCTCGGAGTTCGATTCCACGGGCCATAACCATCGAGCGGCGTAATTTTTCAAGGCGGATCCGCGAAGAGGCGACTAAGTGAGCCAGTCGCGGCGAGGGCCCGCGTGGGAGACGGGGGAAAAAGGAGCTCGGCCTCGTGATTCATAGACGGGCCGCACTAGGGCGCGCGAGATTGAAAGGCGCGCGCGGCAGGCCGAGAGGAAGAGGCGCCGCGGGGATTCCCCCCCGTCCGATTGGCCGGGCGACGGGCGCGCTTTCACGGGCCATTTGACGGGTCGCGGCGCGCGATAATTCCCGGGGCCGCGGGGCGGAAGGGGGCCCAATTAGGCCGGGGCCGCCACTGCCTCGATCGGCGGGGCGCTGCCTCGAGAGCCGCGCGCGGCCCTAAATCACGCGGGCCGCGCGGAAAACGCAAGCGCGCGCGCGCGCGCCCCCAAAGAATTTATAAGGACAAGTCAGATTTACGGGGGCGCATAAAGCCCGGGCGTTTATGATGATGCCGGGCAGAGCAATCGTATTTCATTAGGGCCGGCGGGCCGCGATCGCCCGTGTAAATCAGCGGGCCAATGGCCGCTTGTAAATTGGCCGCGGGCCTCCCGAGGGCCCGCGGGAGATTCCCTTTAATCTTGGTTTATGTGGCCGGGGGGGCCGGTCACGCGCGCGCGGGCCTTCTTCGGCCGATCCCTATTTACGCGGGGCTCGTGGGCGCACGTGAGCGCGTAATCGCGGGCCGTTTGCATTGTTAAGGGGATATCGGGTGGGGCGCTCGGCGATGCGATAGCCCGATACGGCGCTATCGCCCCGCGGCCCTCGGGATTCCCCGGGGATACGTGCCGAGGGCGCCCGCCGCCGCGGGAAGAAACCGAACGCCGCGGGGGCTCCGATCGCGGGGGGGAGGACACTTTGCGCGGGGTCCCGCGAGCGCGATTCCCCGGATGGTTGGTAGCTCCGACCGCCCGGTCCCTGCGCGGGCCCGGTACCTCTGATATTTTGCTCGCGATTTGTCGGTAGCCATGGCGGCATTAACCCCCTATCGATCCGGATAATAAATTCCCCGAGCGCATTATTCACCGGGAGTATATGGCCGGGCGGGCTCGTTGAAATTTCGGCCAAATATACAACCGCGTTTTTAAATGGGCCATTTCGAGGGGGCTCGGCGAAGGGCCGGCTGCAGCGCCCTCTGCACTTCAGCCCCGCCATTTTCACTTTGCATTCGGTTGGGCTCGCGCGCGCGCTCCCGGTATATATGTATATCGGCGCCCGGTCGGCTGGGAAAAAAAAGCCGCGGCGCGCGCCAAGTGGATTCCGGGGCTTCTGTCGCGCGCCGAGGCCGCCCGCGAGCCAATAAAAATCCTCCGGCGGACATTTGTCGGGCGCATTATATACCGAAAGGGGCGCGAGGCCGCCGCGGCCGGGGCCACCTCCCAGGAGTGCCGCCGGGAGATTATAACTGTCGACCCTCGTTATAACGCCCGCTTATTATAAGCCGCTCCCCCGCGGCTCCCGGGACCCGCGCGCTTCCCGGCGCCGCGCCCCCGATGAAAAACAATCTCCTCGCGGCCGGGCTTTTCTTCCCCGGGCCGCGTCTTCCTTATTCCTTGCACCGGATCTCCATGAGCCGCCTGCTTAATGCTGTTTTGTTCTAGGGTTTTCGGGGACTTTTTCTCATTCTTTGCTCTTGTCGCGGAGCTTTCGGCCCGCGTGGGCGCTTACCGTATGGATAAGACCATCGTGTTGATCGCCGCCAAATTCTAAAGCATCATTTTAGTTATTCGCTTGCGATATAAAGATTGAAAGTTTAACTGTGCATTAAATCGATATCCTATTAAATAATGGTATTTGTGTTAAAACAACGAGAGATCTCTGATTTCCAGCATGCCAAAGCCAGCGTGTAAACACTCGTCGAATTTTTCGCTCAATCACACTTTGTCCAAATTGTCATCCACGTGCAGCGTCACTCTAACTGAGCCTAATCTGGTTCCGGAAATTAATCAAAACCAATTCCACATAAAGCGTTGAAGCGGCGTACTCACTAAGTTGGCCCGCATCAAAGTCACCAAAGCATCTTGCAGGAGACGCATAAAAGCTTCGAAGGGAGGGAAAAAGTTCAGCAACGGATACTTAAGCTAAAATAAATACCGAATAAAAGGGGAAGAGGTGCAAGATCGTTATCGTTAACATTTATGAGGGCGTTTATCAGGGTCAAGGGAAAATCTCGGGCCGGTGGTCCTAATTCGGGAACGCGGACTGTTGCAGCGTTCTTTTATGCATCCACGACTTAAGAACGCTTGAATTATCCGTTTCGTTTACAGAGTATATCCTGTAACGGTAATCATTTTGTCTCTATGATCTGAATGAAGTAAAACTAAACAATTATTATATGGAATCAAAAACGCAATTAGATACCTTCAATTTTAGATAATTTGTTTAGTCATCAGATAGCCAGTGTTTGTCTAAATTATTAATTTTCCCTGGATCATCGCGAGGATTACCATTTATACATTAATATTCTGGAATTAGGTGACTTACTTCAGAGTATTTATTCTCGACTACTAAGTCTGTTAACTCTCTCAATTATTTCTTTCATAAATTTCTTAATATCTTGGAAAGAAGAAATGATTAATCTGCGATGTATATAGGGTTGATACGCTCGCTTATACATCTTAGGCTATAGCTTTTTAAGATTATTATTACTCGGCTAGCTCATGTAATTTAGTCATTGTATTGTACTTAAAAATAGTTTCAAAAAATTCTGTAATGCTGTAATCAGCTGCTCTCTAGTGAATCTGTTGTTTGAGTTTTGAATTTCATCATTACATTTCGTGAGTGCTTGTAGAATAATTGTTTTTATATTAGGTTATAGAAGATTTTAAAGCATAAAACATCTTGAGAAGCAATTATCAATTGATTATATTTATACAAAAAAATTGAGAAAATATATTATTCCCTTATATTATTGAACTTCATTTTTCAAGTTTCAAAACATAAATGACTACAAAGGCCCAATCATCTCTTTTTAAAATTTAGATATGTATGCATATATTTTTATACTAAATTATCCATTTCATATTGTATAAAGCTATTGTACTCTTTACTTTACTTTCAAATATACACCGACAAGCGAACACTTAGTCACATTAAGATTGATACAAAAATAATTGTGCGAAACTGTCCTAGAATTTTTTCACAACCGACAACTATTTACAACTATTACATACTCATTAATTACTCTTTAATAGTAAAATTTTCAAATAAACTATTAATATTTTATTATCAGTGGCCACTTTACTGCATTGACAGTTGCACCACTAGTGAGTTTCAATAATATCATACTATCTCGAAAATTTAGGGCACTCGACCGCTTTTCCGCAAAATTGGAATAGTTCGTAACTCTTCCAATTTCCAGGACAAACAGAGAGATACATCGGTGTCGTGGGAGCCCAGACGATCGCGCGACTCATTGACGAGCTGCTCGCTGCTTCCGGGTCCAATCTTCTCGAGTCGGGAGTATCTCCACGGTGCGATCTTGGATCTCGACCCAGCAGCTTCTGACGAACGCCGCGTCGCTCCTCGACTTTACGCGCGAGAAAGTCCCCGTGGCGCAATAACTGTCCCGCGCCTGACACATGGCCGCCAGGATGCAAAGGTGCTCCGTCCTGGACGCTTGGCGTTTTCGGAGGCTGGGAAGAAAACTGCAGCCGTTTTTTTTTTGAGATAGTTTCTGAAAGATGTAATTTGCTTTGCCCTGTCGACCACAGATATTGGCTTGCTATTGCCGAATTTAATTATCGATAGGGTCAACGATATTCTGGGCTTTATCTCTGCTTTCGAATCGATCCTCTCCTACCCCCTTCCAGTTTATTATTTGGCTAGGATGGAGCGAGTACAGCCTGATTTACACGCTCAGGCATTAATGGTTTCCTGCCGAGCGTCCCAGGATCGGTTTAATTAAAAGTAACTCTTTTTCAATCAGATTCAGCTTTTAATTTTCTAAATTAAAGTTAGGGAAATATCCGACTTTGCCCAGTTTACAGTTGTCTGCGTGTCTTTCAATTACATTTGTTCACTTACATCGACAATAAAAATACGCAACTACCCTTTAACACGCTTAAAGGGTTCCCAAACTAATTACTCTTTTTTTTTTAAAAAAAGACCTTTTCAAACGGCGAGGCTACATGTTCCCATCCTAATTGCAAAAATCCCAACGGTTGAAAACGAAAAAGTACTATACAAGTTGACAATCAAATGCAATGGCCTCGGCATAAAAATGCGACGTTGAGTTCATGTATTCCGAGAATCGGTCGGCTGCTCGTAGACAAAAGTACGCTCGGAAAGGCGAGCGCGAACTCACGGAAAATATTTTTCTCCGACTAGTGACCTGCGCGTGAAATATAAGCGCGCTGAGATTGTGTACAGAAAAGAGTCTCGCGCGCGCGCGCGCGCATCGATGTCATTCGGGGGATTTATGCGGGGACGCGCGCGCCTAAGAACGTGTCCCATAATTTACCACGCCGCTGGTGGAGGAGGAGAGAAGTTTTCGCGGGATTTCGCGCTTAAATTCGCCGAGTGGAAGGGAAAGTCGTCCATGGCCCCGCGGAAAAATATGTATTCCCGAGCAACTTTGGTACGCAAAGCCGCCGCGGGCACCGGGCGCGCGGCTAACCTTTTGCCACGCTGCGGGCTTTCCACTTTTTCGAAAAGCCGGCAGGCGACTTTACGCGCCAGTTGGAGATAAAATTCAGGGGGATTACGCGTCCCTTTAGGCTACGGGCGCTCAAACTTTTGCTCGCGCGAGTGACGATTCGGTTTATTTAAGGGTCCATAGTCATGTTTTACGCTTCTTGAATTTGCGAGTCTTTCTTAATGGCGAGAAAGAAGATTCTCAAGTTTCTTTATAGAATACATCATGGCAAGAATGACTGACTAAGTGCTCAGCGAATTATGCAATTAAATAATCAAAGGGTTTGCGATTTAATACTCAAATGCTTTTAGATATTGTGACAACTGATTATACATGAGGTAAATGTTTGAAACTTATATGGGCATTGTTGTATTAATAATTTTACCTATGCAATATTGTCAATTACAGGCCATATTGTCGCATTAATCAGATCAATTGTTTGCAAAGTTTCAACTAAACGTTATGAAATAATCTTGGACTAATCTTATCAATAGTTTACGCGCAGGCTAAATCCTATTATACGGTTTATCAAATGATTAAGTGAACTTTAAACTTCGAATAGTTTGCTATAGTTTAGTATAGATTGAGATAATTTATATGAACAAAGCTTTTAAGCCTTTCGATATATTTCAGATGATTTCAACCACTCGGTATTTATTGTATACGAAATGTATACTAATGTTTGAAAATAAGTTTGAGATTATCGGTAACCAATTAATTATCGAGCATTTGGAGTTTGCTGCTGCCCCAAGTGGGATACGACAGTAACAGTTAGACACGTGTTCGCCACAGATGTTACCTAAGGCTAATTATACCAATACAATTAGATAAACATTTAGTCAATTAAGGTCAATTAATAATTTTTATAATCTAATTCAATAAATTTATTTTAAACTTTGATTGACGTGAGCTTTCTTCGTAAATTTAAATATATTTAATTAAATTCAATGAATATTCAGGATCAAAAGTTAATCAATAGATTCAATGCGGAAAGTAAGTCGGAAATAACGAGAGCAGTCGATTCCAGTGGGCGTCAATTGTACACTTCAAAGAATTGCTCAATTCACAGAAATGTTGTTTATATTTCATACGCAATCATGAAGCGATATTCGTCGTAAAATTCTGATCGAATTATTGAATTTCGCCCTAGAATAAAAATTGGTCAAATACCATATTGTACCAATAATTTTGTATTTTTACGCGATTGATTTACAGAATACCTCTTCCTTGACAGAAATTAAAATTGGGTTCCCGCCTAAATTCTAAACAGAAACTAATAATTGGGGAGACCATTTTAAACTTCTTATTTCTAATTAAATAAACATTTTTAATGTACAAGATCACGTATTAGTTACATTACTGTAAAGTTGGAAAAGATACTACGTATATTTTCCATTTTGTCGCGTATTTGTTCTTACTTCTATAAATGTAAAAACTTCCGCTATTTGCGAAGCCAAGGAAATTAAAGAATGATGGCCAAATGTTAAATTGCAAATATGACGTTTTTGGTTTTTAAATTGGATAATATATTACAAGAATTTTTCAAATAAATTGATTACATTTTACCATATCGTGATGGAATCTAATTTTATTAATAAAAAAAGAGGTTTAAATTTATAGTCTTCTGAATATAAGACATTATAGTATATTTTGTATCTAATGATATTAATTTAGTATAAAATGTAAGGTTTCAACGAGTATATGACAATTTGCGATGAATCTTCTTGTATACAAGTGCAATTAAATATTTATAATATATTTACATGGATATCCTTTTAGATGGCATAAATAATAAACGTGCGAGCATTGATGGAAAAACATGTCGCGTCCATTGTGTGCGGAAGGGGAAAATTTCACAGATCACTTGTTAAAGAGCTTTTCATTTTGACGCGAATTTTTTCAGAACACCCAATGAACAATACGTTCGTATCTACCAAAATATCGTTTATCACTGACGAAATCATAAAGTAGAGCAATGAAAACAATAGAAAATACAATACATAAATAAAATATATAACAAGCGCAATGTTCTCAATTGCATCTTTATTGCTACAGAAATGAATTATTTATCGTTCCAGATAAAAGCTGCAATGAAATAAATAATTTTGTACTAATTAAAAAATCATTCTGTTTATATGCATACTTTTGAGTAATGTTAAAAAATATATGAATAAAATTAATTCAGTTTGTTTAAAAAAGGAATTGGATTTTCATTAATAAATTTTTAAAACTTATTGAGATAATGTTAACTACAATTAAATATTACATATTTGTATAGAACATTTAGTATCAATATTTTCTAAAAAAGGTCTGAAAATAATAGATACTTAGTTTCCATGAAACGTTTCTAGTTTTAATTTTCTAGGGATAAATCACTTTAAAGTTTAAACACGTGTAGATACATTTTTATGACTTATCTTGTAGCGTTATGAATTACCTTTGCATATAGCTCTATTGAAGATATATAGATAATATATAGACTGGATTCCTCATGGATTTTGCATAAATTTTATATGGATCTTTCACGCGTCCACACGTAAATTTTTAGGTACGGACGCATGGCAGTTTTACGTAGGAATACATGTGGATAATCCATCCATGTACATATTTAATATGTATATAAAGCTTAAATTTCATACGTGATTATGCATAAATATGTATGAGTTTATTTTCTGCAGATTATCAGAATGTTTCTCCTTTAAATATCAGTTTTATTTATTCGTCTCACTTTAATGATAAAATAGATATTAAAATAATTGAATATCTCTAATTTCTTTTATTTCTTTATTATATTAATGTACTTCTACTTTTACGATGTACGATTAAAAGCAATTATTTAAAGGCAAGTTTAACTGTGTCAGTTCACTCAACGTTCCATTCAAATTACTTCTGTCGTACAAGTTCTTGCTAGTTTACAATGTCCTCCGGGAGACGATTCAGAAGAATCGAATCCACTCAGACGGTCAGGCGGACCGTGTAACCTGGTTGCGAACTAGGGACGCGGCCCACGTCCCCCGAAGGTAGGTTCAGCCAGAGTGGACGGTCCTCTTCCGCGACGTGAGCCGCGTCGCGATCATTAGTCAAAGCGCCGAGGCTTGACGAGTGGCTCCATCTCGATAGGACGCGATGTCCAGCCGGCGCAAGCGGGCCCAGCCAAGGGGACGTGATGGATGGCTTTTTTCCGCTCTTCCGGGTGCGTGCGCGAAGGTCCGCAGCGTTTATGGTCCGTGGGACGACTGTCGATGTGACAAGCGACTTGCGGGCCTGCACTAAGGAGATAACAGCAGGTGCTCGCGATGACTGGGCGCAATATCTTCCCGGAGCACCGAGAGGGTACGAATGGCGCACTCGCGGGTGAGCATCCCGTGACCGCCGCGCAATTATTATGGCGCTTTTGGGAGAAGGGCACTGTTGCGAACTACATTGTGATATATGAGGTGGTGCCGTTCGCAGTTCCTCACTGATTCCTTAATTTTCTACAGGAGTAGTTTGCGACCATGTCCGCTTCTTTTTAACGGAGCCAGGTAAGGGGATATATAAGCATATACCTTTGGAGAAATCTGTTTATATTAGTTTTGAAATCTTTCTCAATTAAGCCGTTTCACCTAGCAACTCTAGAGCCAACTTCTCTAGAGCTAACTTTTTAAATACCGTGTACGCTTTCAAAGTTGATCCGCTAATTTATTTCTTACTTTACTAGTTGGGGCATAATTTTATTTAAACAAAAAAAAGTTTCTACAATTTTTTTCATCAAATTTGACATCGCAGTTTACTTTCTTCCCGTCGATAAGTTAGCTCCTTAAGCGCGCGTCCATGATCCTCGTTAAAATTAAAACTTTACTTCCTCAAACTATAACTCTACAATTTAACCCCTCACGTAGCCCCGTCTACTAAGACGAAAGGAATCACCCCCGGAATTCGACAAATCTTACCCAGTTGCCGAGTCATTATCGAGGGTATAAACTCGGGTCTCGGAAGGTCGGCACTTTAGGGTTGAAGCGTATGTTAATATTCGAAGGCGCCCGAGGGCTCCAAGTGTCCCGTAGCCATCCAAAGGCCAATTTTGCTGCGACCCTCGTCTGTCGTGCCGAGCGGCTATTAATTCTCCTAAATCTTTGACCGTCTACGAGCTATTCCATCCCCCTACTCGCTTTTTTCGGACCCGCGTACGTCCGCGACCTCTAATGAAAGTCGCCCATGCGTATAGTCGCCTTCATCAAGCCGCTTTTTGTGGACGTGCCGTGAAATTGGCCGAGGCACGCACACTTTGACTGTTTATTCGGCGAATTCGGGGCTTATGTTTGCACCGCTGCTCGAGCAACGGGGACGAGTTCGAGACGTGATTACGTGTTGCGGTTGTTTCAAAACTTTGTCCTTAATTGTAAGAGAGTACTATATGGCTGAAATCAATTATGCTACACGTTAAAAATAACTTTCCTTTATACCTAATTAATAAATAACTATTTTTTAAAAACTTTTTAAAAAAGTAAAATAAGATCGAGAATTTACAGTACAAATGTAAAAGTTCTCTTTATTTGATTGGTTCATTCAGTTAAATGCTTGGATTTGATTTAGAAAAAAGTGATTGTAAATTTATGTTTTAACATACATCATAAATTTCTTAAAAAAATTCTAAATTAAGTAAAATGAAATAGAATCTTAGAAAGACTACTCCTACGGCTGTCCTAATATTTAGACTCTACATAATACTTTATAAACTCGCTATTCTAACTGCAGAAGTTTTATCTTTATCTTCTATACATAGAAAGATTTAGGTAAGATTTGGAAAAGTGAACTTTCTACAATCTTTGAAAATCACATACGAACTTTTTTCGCAAATACAATACTTAGGAAAGACATGTTACCGATTTGCTTTCGTACATTATCTTGGGAAAAATCTTATTAAGAATCTTTTATAAAAAAAACTTTGTTTTATTTACATCTATTTTAGTAATCGTGAAACTTCGATGAACCACTTATGAGCAAATGTCTTTCAATTTTGTATACATCAGTCAGAAGAATTACTTTGTATAAATGTTATCTGTTTATTTCATAATTCACATAGATCCTTAAGCTTCATTAAACTGACTGTCAAACTCAAGATGGATAGCTGAAATAATTGTATTTTCTCCACTTCGCGTATCCATACTAACTCGAAACAATCATTCATCCGCTGCATCATATACTACTATATACAGATCAAATTTATGTGTTATTCTGTGAAAATAGAATTAGCAGTCAGGTGCATGCACGATTAGTTGTGTTATCCCCATTTTAGCTTTACTTTTTAGCGGAACAGCTGCAGTGATTAAAAGAAGTTAGAAATGATATTATTAATTAAAATAAATTAATAAACAATATAACATATTCGTTGTTACTACTTCATAATTCAGACAAAAAGAAGCATTACATTTTATCATAAACTGGGCTAATGGGAATTGCAGGTGACAAAGTAGTATAAAGTTGTCCCCAGAGGCTGTGAATAAGGACCACCGATAAAATTCTAATCCCTCTGGGCATTAAGAATTAGGTTAAATTTCTGAAAACTAAATTCAGAATAATTTGGTTAAATTTTTATCAGAAATCTTGCCATTAAAAATAAAAGTTTGATATAATTGTTTATAACTATTAAAAACGTTAATTTAGGAACAATGAAAAAATATAATGCTATTCTGACTCAAACAGTCATTTATATTTAAAATATATTTCCAGTTTTTGACATCAACTTTTATGACAGAAAGTTTTCGAAACGTAAATATATATAAAGAAAATCTCAAGTATTCAGCGGCTATGATTGATAGTAAAAGGAACACGAGAGTATCTCAATACGATTAGTTCTAGAACCAATCGGACCAAACAAAGTAAGTTAAGGTGATAAATAGGAAAAAAGGAGTGTGGATCTTCGCGCAAAATCAATATATATACAAATTAGGATAGATAAGTAAAACAATATTCATCATAATTTCACACAATACTCTGTGTTAGACACTATCATGGAAGGTAACATGAACACCTCTAAAGAAGGGTTTATCTGTTTAAGCCTTACTGATGAGTTCAACAGACAAGCACAAATAAAGCGTAGATTAATCTTACACAATACTATTCACATAAAATTGCATAATGAGACCAAGCATCTTATAAAAAATTAACAACATAAATTTGCCCTTAGTCTTTCAATTTAACAATATTAAATTTAAATGATAAATGAACTAAAACAGTCGTCTCATACTTGCCGGGCAGTAAGTAAATAATTTTTCATTTAGATGTAAATCCCGTGCATTTCCTCATATACCCGCGTTGCTTCTCATAATTTGGAGTAGGCTGCTTTCATTTGAACAGATCTAAACCGAATTCGCGGCTTCGTTATGGCTGGGGGCTTCGGTTTAGTCCAGACGACTTCCGCACCAACGCACCCGTACCTAGAGACGACGCGAGACATCAAATTAAGTCACCCCCGCCTCCCTCAACACCATCCGCGTGAATCTCGCCGGCCCGCAAAAATGTAATTACCACTATCTATATCGGTTCCGAGTATAGGCGATGATCTTTCCGAGCACGAGTCTTATTTGCAAGTCTTTTTTATGAGGTATGGACAGCCGAATGTCCTCGGTTTGATCTGCTCGCCTTCAGAAGAATCTCGTTACTACTATTTCATGGCATCTCGTGTGCTTTTTCGTTATATTTTCGCTTTCCTCCGATCTAACGTAATTTGCGCCACTGCAACACGTTGAGCGTTCCCTTATCGTTCTGCAAGAAATTAGCAATTATTCCAAAATACCTCCTTTTTCCTCGATTGTACTACTACTAGTTCATCCAAATCTTTGTATGCCTATGTATATACGTATGAGTAAAGATGTTAATTTATATTTATGACTGTTATACAAACATGTAGTTTTATTTAATATGTATATTTTATGTATTTCAACTATATTAGTTGTTTTTATTTTTATTATAACAGTGATATTGCTCTTTTGGTTTAGGATACTTTAAGATTATTACTATAATAATTCATTTCAATTAGGATTAAATTTAATAATTAGAAGTACACAATACTTAATCGGATGGAGATTTAATTAGCTGCATTAGAGTTGCAGGGTGTTGCCAGTTTGGAAGTAGCAGCTGACTATATTGCACCTGTAACATACTTTCTTCAACTATATACCACTATGTCTTAGGGATAAAAGATAAAAAGTGAAAAACTTATTAGAAGTTCTTAGAGCAGAGTATAAAGCTACAAATTTTAAACGAGATTTTAAAGTTTCTTACGCAAATATATATAGGTTATATGTAATAACGTTTGAATTCTATTTCTTTATCCTCATAAAGGGTCTAGTAATAACGAAGAAAATAAATCTAGAAAATAAGAAGAAAGCGCAAGATAAATTTATTTTAGTTCGTATAATACGACTTATATTCTACGAGTTAAGCCGAAAGTTTTATAATAAATAACATAGTGCTTTTCAAGGGCTTAGAAAATGTGAAGGTTGCATAAATTTTATAGATAATGCATGATTATGTATATATGAAAAAATATACAGAATATTAAATATTAAAGATCAATAAACAAGATAAAAGTAAAAAATGAGCTTATAAAATTTTCATTATAGGAGTATAAGCAGTACATTAGCAAGTACAGTAATAACTATGTTAGCAGATAGTATAATTGATAGCTAGATTAAGTGCTAGATGAAATTATTCAGAATATCCAAAGTAGAAACTTGGAGAAAACTTCATGTATGGAACAGTGTAACTTTGCAGATCGTAGTCTTCCAGCGAAATCTTACCGAAGTTAATATTTGCCCATTGCACGGTATACAAGCTAGGTAGAAGTTGCAGTCACTTTCCTACCACTTTGCTTTTCCATCTATCATAACAATTCAAAAGGTTAGTTTCTCACTTAGTGTGCTGCGAAGAAAAATCCTTCTCAATGAGCTTGTACATAGTTATCCAGACAGAGACCTCGACATCCTGTAGAATTCTACAATAGTATAATACGAGGACAGGAAATAACACGGGGTGAAATAAATACTCCAGACTCGTCAATTAATTTATCTATATATTTACAATGTCACCAATCGTCATAATTTATTCATTTATCGGTACGCCTATTTCCGGTTACTCTGTGTATCCTTACAGCGTTACGCTTGAAATCGTAAAAATATCGCTAAACGAGTAATTCTACAAGCCCGAAACGGCGTCATCGTTACGCGCACGAAAAGAGCGGATGTTTTCCCCCCGCAATTCGCGACCGGTGAGGTACCTCGTGGAGGAAGGTGAGCAGCAATGAGTTCGAGGCGACTCTTTCGCTCGGGCCGACCCACTGCTGATCCGTATCTCGCGGTTTTCCTGGTGCTAAATACCCTGTCATTGCTTAAAAATAGTTTTGATTACAATGTATAACGGTTTTTTTCGGCAAAGACGAATTCAGGGAGCTTAGCCTGTTTGATTGCTGTTGACTTTGCATTAGCACACTTATTGTTCTAAGCGTTTTTTCTCAGTATACCTATAACTAAACATAAAATCGTGGCACGCGTTTAAAAATTAAGCGTGTTTTATATCAATATCATATTAATTTTAATCAAATGTTTATATAGTATTCAGTTAAAAAAAAGAATTTTCAACCACAAAGTGTAACTGAATGTGTTTGAAAATTCAAGAAATTTATTACAGTGTAATTTAAATATTCTGTTTCACGTTTTTGACATAATATATAAATTAAATACGAGAAAAATATATGAAAAATATTTGTTTAATTATTGCTCTAAATAAAGTCGTAGCAGGAATTAATTAATAATATTTCTGATTTATTAATGTTTTAAATGTGTAATAAAATGTATTGTGTCCAAGATAATTTTAATGAAATCTTAATTATAAACAAGTTACCGTTTATTAAAATTGCTATTAGAAATGATATATACAATTATAAATACTCTCATAAAAAAACGTATAGCTCTAAAAACTTTTGATCATATATTCTCATGTGACGTGAAAAATAAATAACTTTCTCATAGCAAGGCGCGAGCCATTCATAAAATATTTTATCACAGTTAGGATATTACATACGAAAAATGTAAGTGGTAGTACATTTCACTAGTCAAATTGTTACAGGACCGTGAAACTTTTCGTGTTACGCCAAAAACTTTCTTTTATCGGGATATTTACAAAAAGTAGGATCACCTGACAATAATCATGAGCTGCACTTAAGAAGTAACTTTGTAGGTTTTTTTTTTCGGCAGATGGCCGAGTATCGCACGCGCCTGTCGATGCCATGAAATCAGCAAAACACGCCGGACTACCAATTACGCTCGACGATAAAACGCGCTCGGATTCTATGAGGGCGGCCGTTCGTTCCCTGCTGGCGCGCACTTGTTTCGGCACTTTTAATCCAATCGACCGGGCGCGCCGCGGTAATGCCGGGCGCGGGGATAAAAAAACGTGGCGCCGCGGGCGCTCGGCAAGCGGGAAATAAACCGGAATCGCGCGGCGTCGGAATACATAGAGGCGCGCGCTGTTTACAACGATCACCGCCGTCCGAATAATGCAATAACTTTACGAAAAAAGTGCGCGCGCGCGATGAAAATTTGTGCGAGAGTCGGGCGGCGCGTCCTTGCTGCGCCCCATAGAAGAATTCACTCAAGCAAGTTTTGTGTTTGTTATGAGTCAATCCGGGCCGGTGACGAGGCGCACGCGGCTTAATAACCGTCGCGGATTAGGACTACCTCGGCCGAGGTGGTAAGTGCAGGTGTAAGCAAGTGATTAGGCCGAGCAACGAGGGCGCGCGTGCGAAGAGATTCGCGGCTGATTGTCAATCGGGTCGGATTGTCAGTCGGCGCACGAAGGAAGCTGCATCGATTGCGGGCCGTCCGCGAGGTCCTTCCTCGGGGCTGCGCGCCTGCGTAAATCAGCCGGCCGTCCGGGGATTCGGGGAGGGTTTTTCTTCCCCTGGCGGGATTTGGCGGGCCCACTCGACGGGTCGCGAGGTAGCGGCTCTTTTTGCCCGGGTGCCGCCGGTGGCGCATCGCCCCGACGAAGAGGAATCGAGGCGGCCGCGCGCGTCCACCATCTAAAGCCGCTGTTTGACAAGCCGGTAATGCATGTCATTCGATAGTGTGCCGAGGAAGCCCCTGATACCTTATCTCTGTCTGTCCTCTCAGTTGGCCTCGCCACTTTGATTGCCCCTCGCGCATGTTCCTTTGTCAGATTCGCGCAAACCCAGTATCTGTCTAATCTATAAATGATCATAAACTGCAACAGTATTTGAACGGTTTAGAGCTTTGAACTGTAATTAGACTGAGCTATGCGAGTGGAATTCTAAAAAATGCTTCAGATCAAAAATTCTAGCTATAAATTGACTTAAAACTGGCCAAAATCTCTACGAGGGGAGATTCTTTTTGAATTTATGTGGTATGCGCTATTGAAAACTTACTCATTTTTATAATTTGTGTTGTAATTTTTCCATAGCTTATTTTCCGGGTGCAATATCATCCTGAATTCATCGAACAAATACTTTTCGACAATGGAATCGAAATAAAGGATTTTGACTCCGAAGTTGCCGCACAATGAAACTCCCGTCGTGCAGAAAAGTCCGCCGCGCGTATCCAATCCGTTTTGATTCCGGAAAGCCAAATTGCCCCCGTGGAACGAGGCGGCGGCGTTCGAGAGCCAGCTATTCTATAAAGCGACGGAGGAGGTTGCAGGACCGAAATAACTGCAATTAGGCAGATAGAAAAAGCTGGCCGGGCTGGCCGTAATTGCGATTACGGGGACTCGGAAGAAGACAATGGCGCATACCGTCTGCAACTGGTAACTTGGGCCCCGGCCGCAGCCGGAGTCAATCGAATCGCTGTTCGCAAATTAGTTTGTTCGCGAGCATAAACTTTCTCTCTTTCTCCCGCGGTGCGCTCTACGCCTAGCTGCGCCAAGCTCGAGTACTCTATATATATCCCTCTCTTCATCCAATTCCACTCGCCGAGGCTATAAGCCTTTTGCCCCCTTTTCCTCCTACCATGCGTGTTTTCCCTCTTATATATCTAACCACTTTTACGTACTATCAAAGCATGTAGTACGTCAGACGAATACAGAAATAATATATTTGCTTTTTCATCGGCGATATGTTACTAAAGGTTAACACGCCTCTTACTTGGAAATAAATGCAAGTCATACGTACGTGATATTCCGTGTAAAACGAGTAAAATAACAGAGGACGTTTCACTAGCTCTGGTTCAACCAATACAAGTTGTGAGCAAACTGCGTAAGAATAGCTTTCGATTCCGCGGAATAAAAAGAGCCGGAGAAACTGTTGAAACAATATTCAATTTCTCATCAGAGATGAATACCTTGCCGCGCGCACCCCTTGTAATATCAAATCTAACAATTTCAATTTCGAAATTCAATTATAATCGCGGCCTTTTAAACAGATTGTCCGGCTGACCGAATTCGCACCTGGACCGCTGAAACAAGCTCGAAATGAAAGAAAGCTTATATTTGCCACTCGGCTCCCCGGCCCCTCCCCGGCACAAAAACAATTGGAAATTCCATAATTGCGCGACATCGCGGCCCGTGCCACTTAGGACCGTGGCATTCCGGAAAACTAAAGCCCAGGAAAGAAGCCGGCAAAACCAAAATTTTATTTTCCGGGTCGTTAAGCCGCCGAGGGTCTGAAGGAGCGCGGCGGCGTTTCGGCGCCTTAGTCGCGGGAGAAAAAAAAAAAACATTCCCTCGCAGATATGCAGCCCTCGTCTGCCGGTCGGCGGCCTCTTTTTTCCCTCCCGTGCGCCGCTCCTTTTTCGCGTTGGCCCTTTGACCCGCCGTCGGTCGGAAAATTGCGTTAATTCGGAGGCCGCGCGTAATTACAGGCGATCCGCGCCCGGTCACTTTGACCCCTTTTTCCCGGGGCGCGGGTCGACCGGCCGTTCATAGTCGCCCGGATAATACGATTGTTCGGGAAAATGAAAAAAAAAAAAAGAAAAAACAGTCGGCGATGGGGACCGTTTTGAAGATTAAGGGCGCACTAGAGCCTCTGCGCATCCCGTGTAAAGCGTAAGACCCAATGGCGAAAAGAAAAAAAAAAACACGGGAACCCGGTGATTTTCAATGAAGGCGGACTCGAAATTTACGAGCCGGGCCGCGCGGGATCCTCCGCCCGGATACCGCCGCGCAAACAAAGAAAGAGCCGAGATAAATCCCAGCTGCTCGATAAATGCGGGCGGGCGATCGGTCGTCGCGGGCCGGGGGGGAGGCCCCGAAAAAAGGAGGAGCGTCGAGGAAAAAGCCCGCCTCGGAAAACAAAAGCCCGGGCGGGGGGGTGGGGGTAAAAATGGGGGAAGGGCGAGACAAACGGCGCGAATAAAGCCGGCCGCGCAGCGGTTGTCCGGCGCTCCCGGCCGATACGTCGGCCGCCGGAATTCGATTAGAGCCGCGAGGTTCTTGCCGCACCCGCAATCGGAGGATTCCCCGGAACTTTTGCCGCGCGGCTCTCCGCCGGACCTTTTATTCTTTTTTTTTTTTTGTACGGGCCGGGGCCGGCCGCGACATCGACCGGCTGCCGGAGTGCCGATTCAATTGCGGTTCGGCGCGCGCCTCGGCTGCCCGGGGGCCGAGTCCGCCCCCCGTGTCTTTGTTAACATGCGCGCTTTTAAAGGAGTTCCGGGACTTGGCCGCCGGCGCCGCGGGACGAGTCCGCCCCGGCTGCTTATTTCGCCCGCGGCCGCCTCGAGTAGTTGGCCCGTTCGCTTTGCCCAACTTGTCCGCCGGGCTCCTTCAATATTTTATCGGCTGTAACGGACGCTTAAGTGCCCCGAGTCAGACCGCGCAACTGTCGCCAAAGTATTTTTTATACCGCGCCGCCGCCCCGAGTCCTTCCCTCTCCGGACCCTCGCTAACAAAAGCTTTACGCTCGAATCAAACCGACGATTGGCGGGCCTCGGGAGGTTAGCAAAAAAAAAAAAAAGCGCCTCGTCCGAGGATCGCCGCGGAGGTGAAAGATCCCTCCAGGCGCTCGCGGGCCATCCCCCCCAAGGAAAAAAAAAGAAAGCTCCCCCATCCCGTGAAAGCACACGACGGCCCACGAAATAATTCATTAATCCCGGGCGGCAGACGGCGTCGCGAGAGCCGCGCCCCCTTGAATCCGGTAATCCCCGCGCGACGAGGCTAATCTCGGGCGCGGCCCTCGATCCTCGGGCGTATTTGCCCGGTTTTTACGGAGCGGCCGCGGGGCCGAGTGATTGGCGGCCGATCGCCGGATCCCCTGTCGCCGGCGAGATTAGACCCCGGCGGATTTGTCGGAGCGGGTGGCCTATCGCCGGCCGGCGGGCTTGTTTGCCGAGGAGCCGCGTCCCGGCGGCCCTCGGATCCTGCGGTTTTTCCGGGGGCATCGGCTGCCGGGGCCTCGGGTTTGGGCACGCGCCGCGGTTTCCCCGCAAGTCCCGGGATCCCCGGCAATCGGCCTCGCCGGCTCGCGTTCGCCAAATGGAATATAATGGACCTTGCTTTCAGTTGGCCCCGCCGCCTAGATAGATGGATCCAGAGGTTTGTTTTTTCGGCAAACAAAAGAGTAAATACAATGCTCGGTACAAACAAACGCACAAGAAGATTAAAAGTCAATAGACTGGAATGGCCGGGCCGTGCAACTACCAATTCACTTGGATTGCAGGTTATCAATAATACTAAAATTAATAAAGATGAAATACGCGCAAGAGAAACAGCGCGTACCTTGTCAATCTGTAGGTATTTTAGCATGTTCAAATAACAACCAGCTTTTATGATCAACGTGTTAACCTAACCGAGAAAGCCTATCGGATTTATTTAACTAAGGCAGAGTCAAAAATGAATGTAACTTGTGCATTTTACACAAAATCTGACTAAAAACTCGTTTTTAGTTTTACGTTAGAGAAGCCATCTACGTAAAGATAGAGTGCAGTGGCGCAACCTCTAGTTATAACCCACATATATGGATGCATTATATACTTTATTTCGTATTTTATATTGTATTATAGGCGTAATTTAAGGAGATGCGCAAAAGCTTTATAAACCTGTAAAATTTTAATAAGTGTCCGATATGGGCGGGTACCTAATGAAAAATTGAATGGTCACTTTGAATATTTTTCGTTTACATTTTACCCGCCGCGCGACTGTTTATATATACATCAATTATAAATCATGATCCGGCGAGTACACATTGTTTCTTTGTGATTTCTCGCATAATTAATTCCTCAGGCCCTGCGCTCGAGGGCCATTTATTAATTACCGCGCGCACTCCATAAAAATGATTGACCCCAACATATATCCCGTGAAAAAATCTCCTCTAACGGCCGGGCGCTACAGCAGCCCACACTCGATTGTGTATATCGCGCTGCTCCTCGAAAGCCATCCCCGTAATCGCGAGGCCCGAGGCTGGCGGCGGACGGAAGACATTCGGCCCCCCCCCCCGGCGGCTTATCGCGCCGCGGCGGAATAATCGTGAGCGTAAAAAAAAAAAAAGGCCGATCGGCCTGCGGCCCCCCGCGGTGTCGGTCGCGGCCTCGTAAAGAGGCTTTATCGCTGATAAAAATCCAACTGCCACGAGTCCATTGGCGCAGGCTCGTTATGGCTGGGGGGGGGGCGGCGGGCCGCAGCTGCCGCGCCTTTCACGAGCGGGCCGCCTCGGGCTTTTAGTGGGCCGGCGCTCCTCCCGCCAAATGAAACCGGAGTCTGACCGGCTGGAAGGGCTGGGCGCGTTTCCACCTCACCGTCCCGCGAGGCGCCGCTTTCCGGTTACTGTTTTCACGTTACGTATATATATATGTATATTAATATATACACATGCGTAGCGCGCGGACGCCTTCGATTTCTGTAAGCAGTATTTCCCGGAGGACGCCTGGCAATGGGCCCGAGTGGCCCACTAAAAGGTATGCCCGGTATTTTTGATACGGCCAAGTACGTCAGTCTATATACGCGGTGGTATTTTTACTGCCGGCTCAGTCGTGCCCTAACACTGGGACGGCCCTCGCTCGGCCGGCGAATCGAGTAAAAAAACACATATCGCCCATTGGAATCTGAAAAATGTATAAAAATGTGTCGAACGAGAGGCCGGCCCCCAAGATATTCCGAGGCGGGGTTACCGCCCCGCCCGTAAAACCGGCGCTTTCCTCGATTTTACAAGTGGCCGCAATCTCGGCGTTACAGGGCCCTTTAAACATCGCCCCGCCCTGCCGACGGGGGCGCGCGACCCCCTGGCCCCGGGAACCTCGCACGGTTTGCCCCGCCATTACGATCGCGCCGATCACCCGGGCACACGTGTGCGCGCACACGACCCCCCCGACCCCGCCGCTAATCGAGTCGGCGTGTGCTAAGGAAAGGGATGCGCGGATTTGTCCGCACGGGGTATTTTCGGGGGGGTGTGGATTTCGCGCCTAATGGACGGCGCACGGGTAAACACGGCCGAGCCGCTCTCCTCGCGCCGAGACAGGCCCTGTTTTTGCCCGGCTGCGCCGGATGTAGTGGGGGGGACGCTCTCGTTGCCAGGATTCTTACTTAGCACGCGGCAGCTCGCCGATAATTCATTAATGGCATTAGGTCGAGCACCCGCGGATGAAACTTCTGTCAGGGAGCCGGTTTTTTTTTATCACTGGCCGGGTATCGAGGGAAGGCGCGATTCGTATTAATAAAAGCGATCGCTGCACAGTGCTCGGCGCTTTTATTTTTTATTATTGCGCGCGAGCTAAATTTTTATTACGTGAATTTCAATATGGTCGGTCTTGAGATATTGCGCACTTATTTACTTCGACTATTTGCATGAGGTGCTCCGAAGAATCTCTCGGTCTAATAAATTGTGTAATATGCAAAATTTCACTAAAGCTTATGGTTATATGCAGAACAAAGGCGCAGGCTATTCGAAACTAGTCGTTTGAGAATAACGAGTTGGGAACTCGAGATTGCGAAAACATCTTCAAAGTTTAATAAATAATTTTCTTACACGTGCAGGTGTCCTCATTATTTACATTGTAATTTGCTGCATACTCGAGCTCGTCGGCATCACTTAGGATACTCGACTCCCGCCGGAGCGTTGTAACGTTAATGAATGAAAATTTTTACGGACTTATTTAAATTACATCATCGGTCGGAATTATTTCACTTTATAAGCCAAACCACGGGCTCATTTTCACGGGGACGATGAAAAAAAAGTTAAGTAGCTCTGGTTAATCTGAAAATCTCTTTTAATTTTTGCCTTTTAAACGAGAGCCGCCGCAACAAAAGTGTTCCCTACAGAGTTGTGCAGAGCTCGAAGCCTGATCTCGGGTTAAACGTTTGGCAAACCAAGCGCCGCGTCAAGAAACGCCGTCGACAAAAAATGACGCAAACTACTAAACTAGTGGAACACAACCAAAAAAACGGGCTGACAAAGGTGGGATGGGAAAAAAGTACGCGAGAGGCTGACAGGTGAGGCGGAACGAAGGGACGGATCAAAAATTGGCGCGCCCCGTCAAAGACAGCTCAATCGACGCGCGGCGGAAGACGCGCGAAGGCGCCGAGGACTCGCGTGATTAATAACGGCGGCCGATCGATCGGGCCTCGGCGCGCGACCGATATATCCCCGGCGCTTTGTTCCCCTTTGGCCGCGCGCTTGCGCCTCCGGGCCCTGCCCCCCTCCGCTTTTTTTTTTTTTTCACGCCGCGATCGAATTCCATCCGCGCCGGGAACTTTGTTGGCTGTTGGGGGGTGGGCTTTGTGCGCGGCGCCCATATCGCCCCGTCGCCGGAGAATTAATTCGCGCGGCGCCGCGTGAAAGGGGGCCGAGGACGGTTCCGAGTTTCGGATTCTTTTGACGCCCCCCGTGGCTATTCATCGGCCCGGATCCTCCGGTTATTTTTGCGGCTCGTCTCCCGCGGAGGAGATGAGCGCGGGGCCGAGAAAGTTAAAATTGAGGCTCGGTTTACCCGCGGCGCGGCACAACATCTGCGAATAATGCGATGCGGAATGCCGCGCGGGCGGTAACTTGCCTTGGGCCGCGGGCGTCTTTTAAAATTTTTAATATTCCCGCGGAAAGTTGGGCGAGGAGCCTGCCGAGATTCCCGAGCCCGCGACCTCCGCCCGAGACAACGCCCTGATAGCGCTCGTCCGTTGTTTTTGAAACCGGTACAGCCTCGTCGGCCGCTCTTCTCCTCGTCCCCTGCATCTAGTCATTCTCGGGATCGCTCGGCTCATCCAATATCGCAGACCGAACCGCCGATTGCATTCCCCGGGTGATTGAAAGAAGGGGCCGATCGATGGGCCGTACTGCGGTCCTCGTTGTCGCGCCTCCAAGTTTTCCGAGCGCAAGTTCGGCCCGTCGCCGAGGCGAATTGGTTAGAGTAATTCGAAAGCAGGGCCGTGGATCGATTAAACTCGCGCGGCCCTCGGATACGGAGATCTCGCGGGGATTTAATTTCCTCGGACGCTCGCTCCAGACGTTGCGATATCTCTTAGGGCGTGGGTCTACTTCTCTTTTCCGCTCTTTTTCCACTCTTTTCGTACGTATATATACCGACCTCCCGAGTTTGGTCTTTTCTTTCCACTGGATTTTCGTAGGTTGCACCCTGCGCGTAGATTCGTTCTCAAAATAGGATTTACTCTCTATTTCGGATAGTTGATCCGTGATACAATGCTTTTCGCGTTAGTCGATATAAGATAGATGACGGTACCGAGTGATTTTTAATAGAGCTGAAAAGGAAGTCTTCTGCGCCCGTTTGATCGATACCAGCGGAATTTCGAGGTGAAAGGAGACTCTTTTTTTTTCCAATTTTTCATTGCATGGAGGACAATTTTTTTTTTTAAGAATCTTGTTTACCGGGGTTCAGTGCCCGACATTGAACGACAAGACTGCTCGTAAACTAGAGGTACAAGTCAAGTATTTTATTTTGTTTATCTCGCTCTCCATTCAATCCCAGCGGACGAAAGACGTAACCAAAGAAGTACATTATTTACGACGGCCTCGTATACTTCACACATTCGCACGAGATCGTGAACTTTTTACTCTCGTGACCCTTAACGCTTGCATTTCTTCTTCTACGGCTTTATACTTCGTTTTGAAAAAGATATGCGCCATTAAATTTTCTAAAGTTCAAAAAAAATCTCTAATATTTTACTCGTTTAAATCTACGCATACTTTGAAATGAACCTATTAACATAGTTCTCCACAGCTTCTGATGCTTGGAAGCTCACTTTCTGAAGAAATTTTTCGATCGCTATTGAAATCATCAATCACCGGGAACTCAAACAGCCCCGTCTGACCAGATTCGCCTTGTTCCCCTTATCCACGAACGGCCAGCCCGGCCGGAACAAGGGCGGCGCGCCATTTAATTAGCCGGAGGCCGGGGCTCGCGCGATCCCTTTTTCCACACGGCCAATTGCTCATTTGGAACCAATGATTTTTCGCCCGAGGCGGTCGACATTATAGATTTTATCAATTATAAGCGCTGGAGAGCGAGGGCGCGGCATCGGGTCGTAGCCCCGCGCCACCCACGCAATCTCCGCGCGTACGGCAATAAAACGGGATAATCTGGCCGCGGGCGGGGCCGGGTAAAAAGGAAGCGAAGATCGCGCGGGGCCCTCGACTCGCGGGCGCCCCTGAAAAGCGGGCGAATTTATGCTCGCTTTCACGAGGAGGTCGGGGCTCGGGCGCGGAGTGCAGCCGCCGGCGACGGCCCCGCCGGCTTTTAGTTTATTGCCGCGCGGTGCGCGCACGCATCGCAGGGTAATGGGCCGGGCGCGTGGGCGCTGCCCTTTAAACAAAATTACGGCGTGCCTTCGAAGCGAGCCTGCGTCCCCGGCGGTGCTCCCCCCACACACACACACCCCGTTTTTTTTCGCGTTCCCGCGGAGTTAGTAGTGCCTTACTTCGGCCCAGCTTGTGGATCATCGGAGCTTCCACGGCTGCGAGTGGCGGCAGAATGACGGCGAGGTGGATTCGCGAGCCGGCTTTCTTCGCTTGATTAATGCCGACGCGGGAAGCGGTAGGTCCGGTACGACCGGTGAGTATCCCCGGAGGAAGAAGGTCGCGCGAGCAAACTCCTCCGTTGCAATCGCCTTATTTCCGAAGGTCAACGCTCTGTCGCGTTGTCCGCCAGGGAGCGCTCGCGCGCTTATGCATCATTCAGGCGCATGATATTACGGGCCGTAATGCCTGTCCCATAAAAATAAACTGAAAAATAGAAGGCGGAGAGAGAGAGAGAGCGACAACGAAAACTCGGGCAGTAAAGAAGTTGGGAACGAAGTCGGGAGCGCGCGCAGTAGACCCTTCGCTCGCCCGCGAAGCATCGCGTAAACAAAATCCTCGCGCCCTAGTAGCCTAAAGTGTGACTCGTAAAGCGAGCGGCTCTTGAAATTTCGTTTTCACGGCTGCCGTTAAGAGCCGCGCGTCCACGCGGCAGGCTTCGTTAGAGCGACTGTCCCTGCAACCGACCCGAGAGTCATGCACTTTGAGCTGCAATTTTGACCACTGCTCTGATTGCTGGAGTAAAGTCCCTCGTTCCCTCTGCCGAGCTAACTTTTCCACCAATCTCTTTATTGCAGGAGTAATTAATGATTTAGCGCGTAGCACTATTACGATACAAGTTGCTTTACTCATTGACACTAGTGATCTTGCCTTTTGAAAACAAAACAATTATTAACAAATAATTACTTTATTTGTATAATTGTACTTAATTATCAGTTTTATTTCTTAAAATTCTTGATTGGTATGACTGTAGATATAAGCATATGAAACATTTTCATGTTAAAAAATATATACAAAATAGATTATTCAAGTAGTGTACAGGTTCTTCCGTATAGTGTATGAAAATATTTAGTATAAGAAAAATTTGCGAGTAATTTTTTCATTGCCTCACAAGATCATATATAAGTGTTACAGGTTGTTTCAAATCTTTTTCAAGTTTATTATTAGAATTGTATTAAAATTGTAACATAGCAGTCACGTATATAATATCTACTGTTTCGGATAAATAGTGGAATTTATTATTTGTGAGGGAACAGTTTGAGGTGAGGTGAGACATAAATAATATTCGAAAGATTTGATGATGAATGCCTTTTATGGCTTGAGTGTAGCTTAACAAGTATTTTAACAATAGTTGTTGCGCTCGCTCGAGAGATAACGAGAGTCATGCCCTCGCTTTGCGCGCGTCGCGTGGGCACAGTCTTCAGCCCGGTTCCCCTACTTTTCACGGCACGACGGCGGGAGAAGGAATTTTCCTACGGCTACCGCTCGGCACTTCTCCTCGATCCCCGGTCTCATGGCCGAGCAGCCATAGACCTCCCAAAATGTCTATGCTACGACGCTATAGAGCAGCATAGGGGAGGGCCTATCCCAACCTCGTCGAGACAGGGCATCGCTCTTCCCTGGTCACTGTGGTGCGCCCCGATACCGTCTTGCTTCTTTCTCCCTCTCCCACGGCACGTCTGTGAATGCGTAACCAAATCGCTCGCAATTTGCCCTCCAATCGGACCGGATCGACGAATCAACTAAAACTAAAGCATGACTGTGCAAAATAATTGTCCTTTTATAGGACAAAGCCACGCCCCTCATTGTGGCTTTCGCGCGCAAATTAACAGAGGGTTACCTTTTAGAAAAACGCAAACAATTGAAGCGCGCAGGCGCTTCTCGGAAGTCAATACATGAATTGCATATTTTTAACGCTCACCACTCTTTCGAGACTGTCTATACGGGCATACGGCCATCGGGGTAGAGCGCGTTCCTCTACATTGTTATTATGTAAATTGAATTAATATAACCATATAGAGTATAGTGAGATAGAATATGCGAGATTTGGATTCAATTTAACATGCGTTTGCAATAAGAATATTATATTGCATATGGTTGATGATAATTTATCAACTTCACATTAGATCTGAGAAAGTATATTTGTTAAAGTTGTTTTATTTTATCGAGATTAAAAAGTCATATCCTGATAAAATGTTATAATAAAATTATACGAAAAAATATAAACTCTACTTTCATAAGTAGCTGATGCACTTTAAACCTGAATAAGCGGAAAAGATCTCAAATTGCTCCCCGTTTATCTAAAAACTGGAGGATACGTACTCCAATATCTTGGTGGCCAGCATGCACTCAACTCTTAGCAACACTCGATCCTCGCCAGGCAACTTCTCCTCCCACTCGAACCTCAAGATGGAGAGAAAACACCGTACGATCCCACCAACCCACCGCTGTCACCGCTTTAAAAAAAAAATAAACAGCCGCGCCAAATCCCCTTGCCCGTGCAAGTTACAAAGCCCACGTGGACGCGGCTTCCCCTACCGCCCGCGCCGTGGCCGGCCTTGGAAAAAAGAGCGCAGCTCGACTCCTTTCATCCGGTGCAGGAGATAAGGGGAGGTTGGGGCTCGGGGTGTCCGCGTAAGAAAGAAAAACAGAGAGCGAGAACAAAGTGCTGCTGAAAGAAAGCCGCGTGTGGGTAAGAGGATGTCGTGCGGGGTTAATGGTCGACGGGAGAGAGCCGGGGAGGGGCGGCAAGTTAGAAGGCTCGATCGGCTTTCTTTCCTGAAATCCTAGACGCGGCAAGGGCGACACGTGAAACGGAGATATAACGAGTAAATAAACTGGCGAAGGTTACCAGGCTGTATGTGGCCATTACGCGGACTCACCTGGACGCTTGTCCTTTTGAGACAGCGCCCTTGCAGCCACCGAGGCTAACGGTATCTGTCAACTTTTACGAGACGGCGAAAAAACGGCGGACTGCTTCACTTCTCTCCAGCTGCTCCGCTTTCTTTACAGAAAGTTGTTTTTAGCTTGCTAGGCGCCTCAACGTTATTTTTCCACGACTGGGTGCATTTATTTTCATTGCAATTTTTTGCAATCGTCGCAATATCAGAGTGCAAATAAATTTGATGCAGTACATGTAGAATATTTAGCGTAAACCCGAGCATTGGCAACTTCATTACCGAGCGGAAGACATATTGTAAACTATTACAATCTTCCATTGAATTTGCGGAAGATTTACAGTGAGCGGTGTAGTAAATTACAAGGAATCCCTTACACAATAAACGAGGCGCCATCAATTCGCGCCATCGTCCCGTAAATTTTCAACTCCCACCGCAACAGTAATCCGGCCGCGCCACCCGGGGCTGGCGCAGCCCTCGGCGACCGCTAGAGGGCGCGCACGACCAATGGGGATTCCGGGCGTCTTTTTCGCGGATCACTTGGCCGCCGCGCCCCTTCACTCTCTACGAATAAAGTCTCGGGAATGCCGTGACGGGTCGGCAAACGCATTCCGCGATCGGTACAGTCGCGTTTGAGTGGACGCGCTCGGTTGGGGGGTTCCCTTTGACGCGGGGTGCGAGGCCGATCTACGGCCGGCCGGGCGGTTATTAATCGAATCGGCCTTCAATTAGTCGGCATAATTACGCAGTGGGGATATCTTAGCCACAGGGGCGCGGCGGCCGATTGCCTGCGGCTTTCGATGACTGTGCCCGTCCGCCACCACGGCTTAATCAATGACGGACAGGGGAGGGGCCATCGAATCGGAAGGTTCGCGCGCACTCTGACCGCTCGCCACCTTTTCTTTCCCTGGCTAATGCTGCTAATGGGCCTTATAGCGGCACCGTTCGGTTTTTTCACGCTACTCGTCCCGCGCCATTATGAACTATGCCATCGTTCACGTCTTGTTGCGATCCGCGAGCTCGCCGAATTTAGCGGTGCTGCCGTAAGCACCTGCTTTGACCCAGTTTCCGCGGGGTACGTTAATGGCCCGCAACTCCGTAAAGCCGGGTCGAAAAGAAAAGCTCGACGGCGCTTCAATGATGTTCCCGGGTAATCCGACTGGGGCGATATAGAGGAAAGAAGCAATTTTCTCCTATTCAGGAGAAAATTAGCGAGGCAGGCGCCGGGCTCTGCCCGCGGGGTTAATCTAGGAGCCGAGTGGCGTCGGAGGCTCCGACCTATTGCCACGCCTAAGAGCGCTAATTATACAATGCAATTAGCACCCGCACGTCGCTGGCAGGTGCGAGCGAAAGAAACCGGGTGCTTGTAAAAGGCGCCCTGTCCGCTGTTTGTATCGCGCGCGACGTCCACTTGTCCTTTGTGCCGAGCTGTCCCCTTGCCGATTAGGGGCCAGGCGTAAAAATCTCTCCCCGCTCTGTTTGTCGGGAGCAAGATCTAAGTCTCCCGTTTTCTTTGGATTATCCCGTGAGCTTTGTTTGCTGTTTGCGTTTACGCGAACGATCTCATCACGGTGTAGGAGCTCCCTCAACGTCTGTTACTGCTTGTTTTTGTTAACGCTCGTGTAAAGTGGGTAAGTTCATTTTGCATGAGCGTGAATTTACAAAACTACAGTAGAAAATTATTCGATTTATGTGGCCGATTTCATGTGACCGATAATTCAATAACTTTTAAAACTTGATAGAAACTATCTCAATAAACGTTACAATATGTCAGAGTATAAAATAGCTAGCACCTATATAGCCTTTGTACGTTAACATTTTCGTTTGACTAGGAACGGATGTCCAAAAATTGAATTAATTTTGTCAGAAGGATAGAATAAGACCCCGTGGGTTTTTAATATTAATCGACTCGCAATGACTACTCAAGGCAATAATTGGATAGTTAATTAATATTGATTAATCAGAAAGTTAACTACTTGATTCGGTTGGTACGGAGTTCATGGAAGCCCTTCAAAATACATTGCCTTTAACATTTCAATTAAGGCAAATTTTGTGTAAATATTTTCTTATAAATATTGAAATTTCTTGCAAATATTTTTGGACATCGCACTCTCCTCTCTGAGCGAGTGAATAAAGCATTTTCCGCTGATTAAAAACAATTGCATAATGGTGGCGCAACAATATGCATATAATACGTGACAAACAGGAAAAAAATCAATCCCCTGTGCACTCCAAGTCGACTGACGAAGCAGCGATCGCAAGGCATCGCCGTCAGGCTCGCGAATTATCCCAGTCCGGTGTTACGGAAATGCGACTGTCCAATAATTGGTCGGGGGCGAAAGGACTGTTTTTAGGCCGAAGGCGTCCTTTGGTCCGCTCATGTGCCTTATTAACCGGGAGAAAGCGAATGTCAGGGGCACAAAGGGCGGGATCTCGGGGGAGGCGGTCCTTTGCTCCTGACCATCGGCGGCATACCTGCGTTTCCCCGAGGCGGCAGCTCTTTGTCTGCGGGCCAGGGCCTCCCTTCCCCCCTCCTCAAATCACCCTTGTCTCGGCCCCTAATGAATTATTTCCTCCCGGAAGTCTCTTGGCGAATGAGCGTAAAAAAGGCGTCGGGCGAGAGGGGCGGGCGGAGGGGAGGGAAAAGTGCGAGGCAGTCGGGTGTGGGCCGGGAGTGGGGTGAAGTTGCCCGCTCGGGCACTTAACGGAGTGAGCCTCCCCCGCGCGCAAACTTCGCCCGGAGCTTTTCTTTCTCGGCCGCTCTCTGCGGCGAGGAGGAGGGCGAGCCGGAGCATCCGGGGATTGCCCCCGGGAGTCGATCTTGCGAACGCTTATTCCGAGCAGACGGTCCGCCGGAGATGCCGGTGCACCCGATCCTTTCTTTTTTCCGCGTTCGTGGAGCGAGCTGCGCGTATATCAGTAGTCCCGGCCGAGCCGAGCGTACGACGCGCAGTTGATGAGGTAATTAGCAGGAGTATTGGATTAAAGCGGGCCGATGTCGCAGGGCAGAACAAAGGCGCGGGGCTAATAAGGGCGTTGGAGCCCGCAGGCGCGATCCACTCGTCGCGCGCTCGCGATACTTCAATTAACCCGGGGCTCCGTGTCCTTTTCCAGGAAGCTGCAGCCGACCGGCCGCCGGGGGAATGGAGCCGCTGCCTGCACCTGCGGCCCTGTCTCGAGCGCGCCGCCCGGCCCGCGCGCCCTAGGCCAATAAAGAGGCAGAAGCCGCGCCCGGGACAAAGGATAATTGCCGGGCCTTCGCCCCGAAGAACCGGCGACTTGCCTCGATATTCACTGGCGCAGCGGCCGAACAAAGATTGATATCGGTTACCGATAGCGCGTCGCGCGGCGGAAGCTCGTTACGCCGACGCCCCGCCGGACGCCCAGAGAGAGAGAGAGAGACAGCTCGAGTCCCGGAGGAGCCGAGTTCCCCGGGACGCGTCGATCGGAGGAGAGTTCAAGGTCAGCCGAGGAGTGGATGCCGAGTTTATGGCCGGCCGCCGATCGCTCTCAAGGTAAGACCCCGGTTATCTTATCGTTGATGGGAAGAGTCGCGCGACGGCGAGCTGCGCGCCCGCGGGCTTCAAGCCTTTACCCCGCAACACGTGCTCGGAGATACTTTTGCTCGAACATTCTCGGACGGGCGTAAAAAAGCACTCGCGCGTGGCAGTAAAAGTTTGCAGCTGTCCGGGACAACTTTTGAAAATGGCGCCTCCTCCTCGCACTCGCGGCCCGGGCTGCATTAGGGGTCGCACTCGAACGCACAAAGCTCTCCGAGGGGCGGGGAGGGGGCTGCCGGATGAGGAGGATCTGCTCTCACCACCCGCGCGCTCTGCTGCTTGCAGGGAGTCGCAGTCGACGGGAGCAGCGGGCTTAATTGAAAAGTCCCAAGACGCGGGGGCGTCTCGTTAGGAGCGGCGCGCCGCCCGAACATGATATTGAGGCGGCCCCCGCGCACTGATTGAAAGGGGGAGCGAGGAAGCTGCGAGGAAGAGGAGCCGGCGGAGGACAGCGCCGGAGACCGGGAGATAGAGACCCGGAGAGGGAGGAACAGAGAGAGAGAGCGAGTGAGCGGATTCGCGGCTCGAGGGCCCGGCCAGGGCCGAGATGGCGTTGCGGATTGGCCTCGGGCTCCTGCTCGCACTCCTGGCGCCGATACTCGCGCTCGCCCAGCTCACCTGGACGCCCATCTACGTCGGCGGAGAGAGTGAGTACTTTTATCATCTATTTCTTATCGTCATCTTATTAGACTATCTTCCACCAGTGTTATCTCTTCGTATTATAATAAGTAATTCAAACCACGATAAGTCAATGATGATTAATTATTAATTGAAATTGAAACACGATAAGAAATAAATCGGATGAAAAGGGAATATGGTTATATCTGATCTGTATTGCTCACCAGTCAGTGTCCGCTCTTCTTACTCTTGACGTACTTCGGTAGCGTTTTTCTATTCTTGGGGAACTTTCTATCCGTTAACGGCCACCTAAAATATTCAACATTATATTGAAACGTAAACGTAGATTTAGTAAGTTATATAAGCTGTTTCTTGGGAGGCGTCGAGGACCGCTGACGCAGTCTCGCCTTTTTCTCCCTTTCGCGTTTCGCGAGGCCCTTTGCACCTTTCCCAGGTGTGAGGGGACCAAAAGCCAAGTATCGGGCGGCTCCGTTCTAACCCTCGTACTGGGACGCGAGGAAATATCCTGTGGGACGTCGCGGGAATCGACGCATGCACGCCATCTTGCAGCACGAGCTCAATGGGAAAGACCGGGAAGCGCGAAGGCTTGCTGAACTTCTCCTCAAATTCACAGGTTTGGCAAAATAAGTGCGAGATAAAAAAATACCAAGGGTTAACCTTGTGACTGATCTAACAAGTCCTAGGATCAAAGTCTCGCCCCTATTATTACCATATGCTGCATGACTACAGGTCAGAACAAGTTTGTCTCACCTACGGAGATGCTTCAATGCGCTCTCGCTCTTTCCGGTTTTTCATTGAATCGAATAAATACGTAAAATTTATAACATGACAATGTGTCTGGCGATAAACTTTCGGCCGTTCCGTGGGTAGATGCGTTAACCTAACGTCGCGCTATATAACTCTTTAGGCTATTAGTTTGCGAGTTTTCCCTGTTTACCTCGCCATTTTCTTGTTAATCTTGCTTTCGGTTCGTGTAAATGATATTAAAGTTTTCGAAGCACACTTCGCTCCGTCTCCCTTTAACACATCAGCATCTATCACGCTAACTAAATGTTAAATTATTATAATTAATGAATAAATTGTAAATTCATACATAAACGATTATTTAGGAATAAGCAAAATCAGGCTTGTCTTTTTTTCTAGTAGTCTTTTTAAAGAGCAGTAATCCTACGTGCTTCTAGCTTTCAGCGTAACGCGTATAGAAGCTATTACTCTGCCCATTTCCGCTCTTTTGCTTCCCCTTGTAGCTGTTTCTTTACTGTTGATTTTATAACCTTGACTTCATGGTTTAGAATTTTTTAAAAAAATCGTCTAAAGGAATGGACCGACTAAACAAAAAATTCGAATGTAACCCACCAGACCACAGTTTCCTATAGTCACCCTTGGAATATACCCATCCGTCATTTCTTGCATTATAAATCCTTTTTATTGTTTTATATTAAAATTATTACAATTCGAGAAGTTACAAATATCGATAATATCTTATACAAGTTATACTTTTACCAACATCGTATGAATTTATTATTATCAAAGCCGAGACATAGCCTTTTGTACTGTTCGCAATAATAAGCTTATGTTAGCAACAAGGTAAGCATTAATGCATAACGGCGAAGGGAACATTGAATTTTAATATTACATAACGTGATGCTATTGTAGGACAGGTAACAGCATCGTTACGATGTAAACGATATAACTGCAGCTCGACGATGATAGTCCGTTATACCCCCGACCGTCGGCGTTAAAAAATTATTATCATCGCACTGGAAATATACGGTGCTTTCAATCCTTTTTCAAAACACGACTCGCCTATGACCGCCCGACCAATCGCGATCTTTACTACTGCGTCAGAACTATCGACCTACGGGGTCGAAGCCATTAAAACCATAACCGGAGAGAAAAGGCCCCGAGGCCGGGCGCCGGCGCTTCTGAGCTCGCCAAATCAATCGAACGGGGGCCGCAATAATTGTCGGGGCCAAGGGCCAGGCACCCCACGGACACGGCGATCAGTGCTGACAACTCCCGCGGGGGCTTCGTACTCGCAATAAGCTCAAGACAGGCAACCCGACGATCGAAAATCGTCGCGGTAATTAGCCCGCGCCTCGGGGATGGAATCCGCGCTGCCCTTGCGCCCCATTAAGCGCCCCTGCCGCGATCAGCGGCGCGCGAGCACTCGAGTCTTCGTCTGCATTTACGGCCGGCTGATTTAGAACCCGAGATCCCGTCGCTGTTTTACGCGGCGCGTTTGTCAGCCGCTCGGGTATATAACCGACGGCGATGTTGACTTACGGCCGGGCCGTCCTTCAACCGGGTCGTTTTCACTCATTTCACTTGCCGAAAGGGTACCCGCGAGATTCACTCGCGGATGTCGATCGGTGGATGAGTGCGAATTCTTTTTTTTTCTTTTTTTTTTTTGGGAAAACTCGATAACCACTGGTCCGAAAATTCGGTGCTTCTTTTTTCCCGGTGTTACAGAAATACACTGATAGTCTGGTTCGTTTGATCGCGGTGTTGGGCTACGCTCTTTTTATTTTACCCGTCGATGCGTTCCGCACGCGCCCATTGATTAATTGCACGTATTGTTACCGAGATAAAAATCACGATATCGCACTTTTATTGCGCCGTCATTGTTCGGGGGTACTTTAATTAGACCAATGGTTATTGTCAAGGCCAGCGTGATTCCCAGTTTTTAGTTCGGTGGTTCATACATATAATCCCGCACTGGCGCATCAGTCGGTCAACGTTTCCAATCACCCTAACAAGACTTTGATCTCTATCACTGAAGTGCTTTTTAAACTAGAACATTTTATCAAAGTTTGGCAATTATAAGTTGGGCTTTCAAAAACAATGCCATTTTCATAAGAAAACGATTATTCGAGAAATCTCGGGAGCCAACACTTAGCAATTAAACTCGCGGCAGGCGTTGACGAAGTTCCAGTCTCCGACCTTCTAGGGCAAATCTTAGACATCAGCAGTTAAGAAGTTAATTAAAATTTGCATCGGCCGCGGCTTTCTCGTTCCTTTTGTGGGCTATGCAGAACGTAGCCACGAACAGCAGTTGGCGAGCTCGCGATGTATCTTTGTCGCCAGCTACAGTCTAATTCGCGACGAGTTGTGTAAGCATAGTCTAATGAAAAACAACCCGGTACACGGGTAATTGGGAAAAAATATCCCGACACACTAGCCAAGTCGATAAAACTACACCGGCTTTAATCTCAGTGCATTATGTGATCCAAGTAACGCGAGTATCGGAAGGTAATCAGATGGGCCCTGGGTCAAATCAATTCAAAACGTATCTTTTGTTACAATTTGATCCGAGAGTCACCATAAGACTTGCATGCATAACGGATTTGACGTGGCTACTGAAGATGGGTCTGGAGCGCCAACGCCGGAGGCTGCTTTAGTCAAATTACTTTGAAATAACAACGTGCGTTTCGGCTTCTCGACGGTGATGTTGAGGAGCTTTGGTTGTTAAATGTAACAAGCGTCGGCATCCCTTCATCATCAAAACTTGAATATAACGTGTACAGATTTATTTACATTTTGGTAATAATACTACGTGTCTAGATAGGTGTGTGTTCGCGTGTGTAGCTTATGTGGTTTTGCGTCTGAATAGGAATGAAATGTTTACGCGGACGTTTCCCAGATACTCGATATGCTCAAAAGAATAAACAAGAGAAGGCGTCGAAGCGCGAAGGTGCGTAATCTCGAGGGACGTTTGTCAACAATAAGCCGGCGGATATTGAAGTAGTTAAATGACCCGAGGAACGGGAGGACTTTCCAATAATCGGAGCAAGAAACGAAGCACAAATCCTACTTTCGTGTGGAAAATTTACCGATACCTCGAGCCGATTGAGCAATAAAAACTCGCAGCGCAAAAGAATAAGTTTTTCAACTGCGCGCGCTTATCGATTAAGCCCGACGCCGCCCCCCTCCCGCCCCTCCCAATAAATAATCTCCAGAGAGGGTTCGCGCGAGAGGGGCACAGACAGAGAGCGGGGGTTAAAAAGTTCCAAAGCCCAATAATTACGTATTGTAAGGGCGGGCGAGGCGCCGCGTCGAGAGTGCGCACTCGGCCGCCCGGGGCCGACGGAGGAGGGCAGGGCCGATAGCTCGGGCAACTTTTCCCGCGCGCGCGCCCGCGATAAACGAGGGCCTGCCAGCGTGAAAGCGGCTCCGATCGAGGCCGCTTGTCGGGCCTGCGCCCCCCCTCTCGCCGTTCCCACATCCCCCATAAACGAGGGAATCTCGCCGGGGCCGCGCCCTGAAAAAATGCGTTACAATTACGCCCGGGGCGGTGGCCGCGGCTGCTGAAAATCGGCCCGTTAGGAAGAAAAAGCGGCCGGGCCGGCCGCGGCGCCTTTCATTAAGCGGGCTCCCTGAATTTTTTAAAGGGGGCCCGCGCCCGGCTCCTCGCGCGAGATTAAACGCGCGCCGCGCAAAAATAAACGCGCGCCGGGAGTTAAGTCCCGGGTTACAGGTCCGCGCGCGCGCGCGCGACAAATTATCCCCGGAGCTCGCGGGCCGCCACCCGAATAAATACGGGGGAGCGGCGCCCGCAGCCGCGCCAATTAAAAGCCCAATTAATTACCCCCCGTGAAGGAACACCGGGGAATAGACGCGCCCGCTGCCCCTCCCGCAAACAAGCTGCGTAATCGCCCGGTAAACTAAAATATCGTTCGAGTCCTCGGCCCTGGGAAAAAAGCGCGAGGCGCCCGCGGGGCAAACTGCGACGCACGGCCGAGCCGTCCTTTAATAACAATAAAACGCCCCGGACCCCCGGGAGCATTAAAGCGTCAAAGGGGAGGGCCCGGGGGTTCTTTAATGATGCCGCGCTCAAGTGCTTCCTTCCTGCGGGATACACGCACGACGTTAATATCGCCCTGCCCCCGGTAATAGGTAAGCGCGTGTGTTTCAAGTAAATAACTTTAACCATTAGTGCCTGAAAGCGAACCGATTTCCTCTCTTTATCAGTACATGGATTCCCCTTGTAGAATGACTTGTTTGCAACCGGTTTTCCACATACGTTCTATTTGTTTATTTATCCCAGGGGATAGATTATTCCAAGATTATATTACCCGAAAAAGATATAGTTTTATCGATAGCAGAATAAATCAAATGATCGCTTGAAAATTAAGCGGACAAAGTCGTGTTGTTACTTTTGAACGCATTCGTATATTCAAAGCCTCCGACATTTCTTTAAATAATTTTTTTTTGAATGTTCGAAGAATTGAAAATGTTTTAATTTACATTTTAATTTTCGTGACTTCTTTTTCAGAATATAACCGGACCTTTATATCAATTTAAAAATATTATTTTACTAAACTTTATAATTTATAAACTTTTTTAAATTACAGCAAAAATTGATCGTTTCAAATACAGGAATTTTACCTTTCGATATTTCGCGCAATCAATTATGTTTTAAACGTCGTTATTACACCCTGAACAGTAGACTCGGACTTGCCAGAGTTTGGACAAAGGGCCACGGCTGCAGCATTTCTGTGTACTTTGGAGGGAGGAACCGCGGGAATAAAAATGAAATAAGCAGAGCGAAACGTTTCCTCGTGCCCCAGCTTAACTAATTCTCGTCCGTAAAAGGGATTAGTCTTTTAAAAAATTATTCTAGCATTCATACGAAGATTATGAGATTTGCGACTCGAGTGTGCGAGACTCTTCAATTTAATATCTATTTACATAAACGTAAATTGTTTTATTTAATTGTTCGGCTATGTAGTAATTTTCTCCTCACTTGAACCACCAACTAAATTAGAGAATACGTCGCGAGGGATGATTGTATTTTTATAACAAACAGAAGCGTACATTGAGAGAAATGTTGTAGTAATTATTATCGTATTGTACATAGTAAACTGTCCATTAATTGTATAAAAAATTGTTGTACTGTGTAGCAATTTTAATTGTAATTTGTGGTAAATATTATATCGAATTGACTAACCTGAGGTTAGTTTTTTAGACAATGTGTTAAAAACTACTAAAACGTTTGACTCAGTGAACTGCACGGTGTATTTTAATCCGTTTCATTCATTAGCGACTATTCTTAGAACAAGCTATAAAATTCCGTGAAACAAGAGGAACAAAATCAGTCTAATTTTGATTGACACAGTTTGCAACCGAGACTCATTGGGGTCACAAACACCAATCCCCGGGTTACTTGTTTTAAAACACGGAAATTAGACGACTGTCTTGTTCGAGCGTCACGACTCCGCGCAATAATAGATGAAGTATCAAAATAGCCAAAGCACCGGTCCCTGCTTGGCAAATTAGCATTCAAGCCAAATAAAAGAAGGAGCACTGGAAGCTCGCGGATGCTTGACGCGCGAGGTGACGGCGTCGCCGCGAATACTCTCCAAGCACCGGGTGAATAAATCCACAACGGGCGGGAATAAACCCGCATCGCAGGCGGATATAGAGCCGCGGCGGTGCGCGTGCTTCTATCAGCGAAGCGCCCCGGGCGCGGCGCGGCGGTTATTAGGAGGACTCGGACCGGCGCCCCTCAATTTGCCGATCCCGTCACTTTGGGGCGGAAAGTCCTTCCTTCCACTTTCCTCCCTTCTCTCCCTGGGCTCCTCAACGCCGCCTGTCACAATTGGATATTCGTTAAATTTTTACGGCTGCTCGATCGGCTCGTCGGATAATCCGCGGGAAAAGTCGGCGTGGCCGATGACTCGCGTCGGGCCCGAGTATAACCGCTCGGGTTCGCGGGCCAATTCCTCTGTTTCGCCCTCGCCGTTTGTCTCCCGCGGGATATTCCTCGAGGAGCGGCGGGCCCGCGGTTAATCCGCCGCGGCCGGCCTTGACTAATTGCCGATCGATGGTAAAAGCCTCGGCGCGCGGTCCCCCGGCTCATCGATATTCATGCGGGGACGGGTTCTTTTTTTTTTGTTTCGGCGACGGCATTATAATGTAAATTAGTCGGCCGGCCGGCCAAGTTTCCACGCGGCAAATCATTATGCAGCGGACCGCGCGGCCCAGTTGCGCGGCCCCGTTCCCGGCGATCGCCGGCGGCCGGCCGATCGATCCGGAAGGGACTCGGAGCCCCGGGGCCGGGCGTCGACGCGCGCTTGTCTCGCGGGCCGCGTATTTGCGAAAATAAGGATAATGAAATTGCCCGGTTTTTTTTTATTTGACGTCACCATCCCCTCGCGGGCTAATTGCGCCCGCGAGGCGCGGCCCGTCCGACCGGGCCGGGCGTATTTTTTTGCTTCGCCGCTCGGGGGCAAAGGGCCTCGGACGGGATATTTCGGCCGCGGAGATTGAAACATCGGCGGCCGGCCCGTAAGGATCTGATTAAACGAAACGCCCGGCCGATAAATCCTCCGGGACTGTCAGCGGGCCGGCCGACCGCGAATAAACGTTAATTAACCGTCAGTCGGCCTCTCAATTAACGGGGGCGGCCCCCGATAAAAGCCCGCGACAGCCGGCCCGAAGAAAATGCAGAAGAGCCGGCCGTGCGAGGCCGGCGTCCGTTTTCATTGCATTCAATTCGCCCGGCTACACGTCCTCTCCATTTGGCTTGTTTGCCTCCCCCATTGACGTGTAGCGGGGATACATCGACGCGCAGGCCGCGCTGTCCTGCCCCAGAGGCCCGATGCATTATTCAACCGGGCTTTTTCGAGCCGCGGCCGTAAGAACGAGGCCTGCACTCGAGGCGCCGCCGCCCCGGCCAATTAACCCAAGTCCCGCCCTGGAAAGAAGAACCGCGCGCGTGGTTTTAACGGTTAATTTTCTGCCCCTCGTGAATTATCCCGCTTTACCGCCTGCGCCGCTGCCGCGTTTTTACGCCAAATGGCTGTGGCGACCGAGGCGCCCACCTCGCCTTCCCGCCTGCCCGCGCGGAATGCGCTTTGATTCACGGGATTTCTTTTTCCTGATGCGCCGCTGTAAACCTATTGTTTTACTTTATTCAAGGCCGACCGCTCCATAAGAATATTATTAATAATTTCATGGTTTTTACTAAAGCAAGCTGGAAAATGTAAGTTGAATTTTCGTGACATTAATTCATAATGTGAAATAAAAGAATATGGTAGAAATATAAAATTCTGAAGAATATTACTAATGCTTTACCCTGTCATTGTTTATTTCTGACTGTTTTCTTTACATCGTTAAAAAATAAAGGTAGTGTTTAAGAAATAAAATTATGTATAATAATAAGATTACTTTAACAGTACAAAAGTTTAACAATCACACTTTGGAATTATTCCAAAGATTATTAATTGATATTATAAGAATAAAAAATAAAAAAGAAAAAATACAAGCTATCTAATGATTTCACGCTACAGTTTCTGCTACTAAAAGTACAATGAGTATTGCATTACATTTAAGAATAAATTTTTTAGTTAAAAATATATCCATTAAATTGTTTTAGAAAATAAACGAAACTAATAAGCTTTTCACTCTGACATTTAAATTAAATGTGTGTTGTCACCAGTTTACGTTATAAAGGATTGATCCGGAATAAATACATACGAGTGAATCAATACAACTATACTGTTTAATGTGGAAACGTTTACATATTCATTTGAATTCTAATTTCCATTATATTTTCACTAATTTTGACTCAATTTGGAAGCCACGTAGCTTGGCAAATAATGAATATTTTTGAATTTAAAGAGAATATTACACAAAAGTTTAGATATTTACTCTGACACGTATCACTTTAATTACGCAGCCTCTTATTTAATTTGCATATTCGGTATTTGAACAAGGTTGGAATCTCATCTCAATAAAGAAGAAGTTGTAGACCGATTGCAATGAATTTATTGTGCTTGGTAAATTTTGCATACCAATTTTGCGATTTTCATTGGTGCATACTGTGCAGACAGAGTCAGTAGGTCGCAACAAGCCCGCGTACATTTGTTTAAAATCGCCTGGGAGAAAGAAGAAAAGATCGCTCGAGGAGATATTCCATGTAACGAGCCGCGGGAAAGAAAAACCGAAGACGACGGGAAGATAATCGGGAGAAATAAAGGCCTCGGTCATTAGGCGCCGGGGCCGGGGCCCGAAAAATGGGAAGGAGCGGATCCGGAAAACGGAATAATTACTCCCCTCGTGTCCGCGATAATGAAATTCACCGGGAACTGGGTAATTTGGCCGGGGCGTCGAGCGGCCGATCCGGGGGCGCCGCGGCAGCTCATTCGACTGGACGGGAAAGTTAGGAGGACGGGCGGAAAGTGCGGCCAGTGCCCCTTCCCGAAATATGCGTCCGGGGCCGGCTCATAACCCCCCGTGCGAACGGGGCTTTTTGCGCGGTCCTCCGCTCCCGCGCTACGTATAAAGTTGCATCAGGGGGGGGTGGCGCTCAGGTGCAGAGTCGCGTCGGCGGAGGGGGAGAGAGAACCCCGGGTAGTGCCTCGGCTCTCCTCCCCCCCGCGTCAAACTGTAATCCTGTTTTCTAAACGCGAGCCAACTTGGACAAACACGTGTAGTCTGCGAGGGCGCCCGGCAATTTGTCCCGGCGACAACTCGGCCCCTTTGATTCCCCGGCCCCTCGGGCTGATTAGGCGCCCTTGGCCCCGGCCTCCGCCAGTTAATCCGGGCAGTTAGACCCTCCCCCCGCCGACGATCCGCAGCGGCTTCGTTGAAAAGTCGAAAGTGGCCGTTACGCGATCGGCTCCCCGGGCGGCATCGCAGCGAGCCGGCGTTCGGTACACGCCTCCCCAGCCACGGCAATTTCGACCGGCCGATGCAGGCGCCGGGGGAGTCAAGGAGGATCGCGCGCGGAAGTGGCCGCCGATAACGATGACGAGGATAAGGACGATCGTCGTCGCCGGGGAGGAGCGAGTCCGCGGCGAGGAACTTTTCCGCGGTGTATAAACTGGAATTTAATTATATATTAGGGTAACGGTTGTCGACGCGCGGGCCGCCCGAGCCGCGCCGCGCCCTCTTAATACAATAAACGCATTACGCGCAAAGCAGCAGCTGAACTCCCGCGTTCCGGCCCATAACGCATTGTTTTATAAACTTGTACACACACGTGTATATGTATATACGATGGGAGGGGAAGTTGATAATTCGCACAGTGCGTAGACCGGAGGAAACATAGCGTTCCTTCGTTTTTATTCAACCTCCGCACGCTGCGGTCGCTCGCCGCGCGCCCGCCGCGCAATCAATCACAGTCGAAGGAAATCAGGGGGGGGGCGGGCCACGCGGCGGCGTCTCGGGATCTCGCTTCCCGTAGTAGATCGCTTCCCCGTCGCTCGTAGGCCTCCCAGCCAACTCGCTCAGCCGGCATAATCCAAAGCAGCCCCGGCGACTCGCTCCTCCCGCGCGGCTGGAGATATCCCGTCTGGCGGTCGCAGTCGACGGGTCTCGCGACGCCTGATACGCGGGGGCCGCCGACGCCCCTCGCAATTACCATATATGGTAATATGGGGCCGCGGCTCGCAAATTATCGCGCCTCTAATGCCCCCGGATTCGACGGCGAGCTCTGATTAGGAATTTCGGGATGAACCTCGGCGGGGCCCGGCCGAAGAGTAGTTGCCCGCCCGACTACTTTTGTTATTCCAAGGTAAGCCAGCCCCGCGTAGGTGCGTCCCGGGGCAGATCGAGCAATTTCGAAGGATAACAGCCGTCTCGCGGTACTCGCTGTCCCGGGGTTTTCTCCTTCTTTGGGCCCCCCCCCCCCGGGATCGGCTGTTGTTCCAAAGGGTCGGCACTGGAGGGCGCGGGGAATTATTAGGCGTGGAGTGTATATGTATACTCGCCGTGGGATGCGTGCGTGGCTCCGCGTATGTTTGCCCCCGCGCGTCCACGCGCAATGTTGCAACAACCAAAGTTTCTCAATTTCACGCAAGGCCGATTATTTTTGCTGTAGTTTCTTCGTCCGTGCGCCTTCCACGCGTGCATTATACGGCTTTAATTGGATGTAACTTTGGCTGCAAGAGCGTAATAAAACTTTTAATTAAATTTTCTAAGCTTACGGGTATCGGCGTGCCGGTGTATGAAATTTCGATCCACATTAACGGAAATTAATGATCGAGCTTAGCCCCTCCTCTAAAATCATACAGAGTCTTGTTAATTTTGGACTTTGCGCGCGCAGGGGCGATATTGCCTTTCCGAAAGAAGAAGTTCTAACCAAATAGTGGTTCGCCCGCGCATATACGGCATCGTGTATGTCGGCGGCAAGGCAATTTGCTTTATGTATTTTGGAACTTTTTACATCCCCGGCCCGGGATCGACCTTTGCCCTCCGTCCTTTGATAATATTTATAATTGCTTGCACAATCGTTTGCATTATCTTACGAGCGGCGGCCGAGGAGGAGTTTGGCCTCGACCTTAATAAAAACATTCTAAATTCTAATTTTAATTCTACGGGCGCAAATAAAGCATTCCAATTAAATTGGAAAGAGTATTAGCGACAGCCGAGGGCTTTGCCGCCCCTAAAGCCCGCTCGGGAAACCATAAAAGCCTGCGGAAAAAGCGCGTAAAGCCAATCGGCTGCGTGGGGCGGCCGGCAATTACGGGCGGCGGGGGCTAAGGGCGCGGCAATCGCCCAGGAGAATATCCATTAATCCGGGGCGGCCGGGGAGTCGTCGGCCCCGTCGTTCGCGTTCCGCCGCCGACAATGAACGCGGCCCCGGCGCGGGCACGTCCGGCTCCCGGGCTCATCTCCGCGCCCCGCGGGAACCCTCCCCTCGGCCCGATCGCGCACCGCGCGACCTTACCTCGCCCGCCAGGAATATCTTGCAGAGCCGGCCGAGATTAACGCCCGGCGGGACGGCCCGCCTACCGCGGGGGGCTCGCGCCGCCGGAATGTACACCCGACGACGACGGGGCCGCCTGTCAATCCCCGGGCCGTTTCATAGGGGAACTTTTTTACGCGACTGACCGGCGGACTTTCTTAATTGCGCCCGGGCACAATTTAACTTTTCAACTTGCCGGCGGATGGAAATTAGCGCCTTTTTACGATTGCCACGCCCGCGAGGCCCGCCCGGCAATTCACGCGCGCCTCCGTTGCATCGAACTTTTTCCCCAGCGGCTTTTTACTTCCCTCTTCGCCGCGCAAGATATGCTCGCACCGCCCCCGGAAAATTAACCGGGGAACCGCTATTTTATTTAAATAGGGAAAGTAGCGAGTAATCTATTTATAAGCAGTGGGTAGTAACGCGAAAGGAAAGAAGCGCCGAGCTAAAAAGCATAACTGAACAAAAGCCGGATTTAGCCCAAGGGTCTGTAAACAGTGGAAAATGCCCGAGTGCCGCCCGGGCGCCACCGACGCCGCCGCGATATTTCAACTTAATTAAACGGGGATTTGTATTATCGAATTTATATTTTAATAACCGCGATGTAAGTCACCGCGTCGCATTCAAAGCGAGGGCGGAAACTCCGCTGCGCCGCCCATCCTCTTGCCCGCAAGCTCTCTCTCTCTCTCTTTGCCCCGCTCCCGGCTCGCCCCGTCCGTGAAAAGCGCGGTTAAATTAACGCCTGCGGGATTTTTTCCCTCCCGCGGGGGTGATATCGACCGCGCGCTCCATAATCCCGAGCGAGTCGATTGCGAGTCGCCGGCTCGAATAATGCCGTTTTCTTTCGATTAATCGCGAGTTTGCCATTGACAAATCGAGATTGCTGCTGTTTACTTCCGATGATTTGGGTTTTTCATTTGCGCACTCCGGCAAATGAAAGCTTTTGGAAGGACCTCGAGATCTCTTGCAGGCCGTAATGGAGGTTTATGCAAATATATAGCAAAAGTCTTTATATAAAACGCAATTTTTAATAATTTGCAAGGTTGAACTTTTATCAAGATTGATATCGCGTTATGACGCGGTTCTATGAATGCCACAAAGTTGAGACGTGAAATTAAATTGTACCCAGAGCATTACCATTTTCCTTCAAAATTGCTGTGCAAGACAATTATTTTGTACAGCTGCAGGATCTCAAAAAAAGAAAGCAGAAGTTTCTCTTGCATAAGCTAAAATAATGTACGCCTGAATGTAATTTCTAGCTTTAATACAAGCTTTATTGTTTTATTATCGAAACGCTAGAGGTAGACGATTGTTTGGAAAGATTATTCAAATTGCTATTATTTTAATGATACGCAATACGACATTATTTTCCAAGTGTGTAAGCCTGGATTCTGTACCTTAGTTCGTGTGGCTAATAGTGTAATTTAAAAAAGCAGAGTGAGCGAGCACGGCACTTACAAGTCACGCAAATTTTTACGACAAACTTTTATGATTGTTTATTAGAGCTCTTAAGTTCATTGGGACATTGTTTCCCGTCTTGATAGCGCGATAAAACTTTCTAAGCCCGATTAATGTTCGTTATTGTACAATAAATTAAATTATAAATTTAACTCTCCGAGTCCATTTTAATTACATTCTAAGGTTCAATTATTTATTAGAGTTTATATACTCCCTGGAGGAGTTAAAAGTGACGTTGAAAAACTGATTACGAACTCAACATGGTTTTAATTCCGGTTGCGCAGAATACTTAACATTTACCTCGGCGCACTTGCCCGACTTCTCGTTTTGACGAAGTGCATGTTACTCGTTAATGCGTTCAACCAGTCAATATAATCTGCAAAGCTCAAGCTGGCTAGACTTCTTGCTATGCAACAACGGTCTACCATAATCTGACTCGAATGAGGTGATTACAGCGGGGACAAGCCCCGTCGGCACATCAAAAACAGGGGGTAAGAACAGCTGCGCAAGGATATAGTTAGTTCGCTATCTATCGGGCCGCCTTGCCCTCGACGCATAAAGCACAAACACGGGGCAATAATCCCCCGCGGCTACTGGGGGTCAGCGGCGCGTTAATCCCCGCGCCGTTTAACAGCCTTGTAAAGTTTCGCGCGAGCGAGCCCCGGAGGCGGCCGGCGCCCCGGTCCCTCGTAAGTCAAGATGGATTTTTAATCCGGATCGAAGCCGATATAAAGCAGAGGCCGCTTACAAAGCCGAAATAATCGCGGGCCGAGTCGGCGCGTGCCGACGTAAAAGAAAAAAAAAGGGAAATATCCCTTCTCACGCGTAGTCGGCTTAACTTTACGGCCGCCGCGCGGCCAGCCGGGCTTTATAAATAAGACCGTTCGTCCCGGCTTAACGGCCGGACCGCAGTGAATCTTTTATGCTTGATTGAGTGCCGAAGGTAAACAGAATCCAATTTTAAGTTTATACGCGGAGCGCCGCCGCGAGGCTGCTTTAGGCGTGCAAATGCGCCCGCCGCCGCCGGAGAAATGTACAGCGGGACAGGGCGCGCGAGCGCGCACGCGGTTTCCCAGTAGATTGATGCCGAGTTTGGTCGGCCGCGCGCGCCGTGTCTGCGCGGGCACGCCGTGCTAATATTCATAATTCTTCCTGAAATAGTGTCGCATCGGGGGGGGGAACTTTCTATACCTCGCGAGGTGCATTCAAATCTCAACTGGTACGAGCCACGCAGTCGGGGGAAGGAAAGCCTGAATTATTGCCCCAGGCGCATTTATCGGCGCCGCCGTACATGTGACGGGGAGGTATGCGCAAGGCCGATAGGGAGGTGTTCCGCCCACGTTTGTTCCGCTATCAGTCTGTGCGCTGGACTTTCTTCTTCGGTTGACGCGATAAACACGGTGGGCCTTTGGAGGCATCGAGGACAATTCGTCCATCGGTCCCTTCGGCAGCGCAGCCGCGAGATCAATCGACGCTCGGGTTTATCGGGGACGGGAAAGAGTTGCAATAACCGATATGCACTCGTTGCGTATCGAGTGATCCTGCCGATAAATTGAAGAGTCCGTATCGGGGGCCATCGAGGCTCCGCGGGCTAATCGATTAATTCAGACGTTAACCGGGACAAAGTGTCGTTAACGGGCCGTTAATCAGAGAAAGGCGTAACGCGCCCCGGGAACAAAGGACGGCTCACCTGAATGCGGGTGACGAATGCGCCGGAGGAGCCGCGCGGTCCATAACTTATCCCGGGGCCGATCCCCATCTCCGAGTGGCCGTGTACAGCAAGGACCGAGCGCTTGTTCGCCGTGAGAAACGGACGGCGCGCGGCCGAGTTATCGATGACCGCCGCTCGAGATATGAGCCGAGGGCTCGGGGGAGGGGGAGTAGAGCGTCCACTTTGGCCGCGTTTCCGCTCCCGATCGGCTCCCAAGGCGCGTTGACAGGCTCGGGTTATATAGCCAAGGGAGCCGGGGCCGGGCGCCTCCTCATCGATATTCGCCGACGCGCAAAAAATATTCATTGCTTCGTTAAAATGTATTAAACAAGGCCGGCGCGGGGGTCATCGATATGCAGATGATTTATTTGTTCGTTTAGATTCTGAATGCCGCCTTTATTCCCCCCCGCGCGGGATATTCAGTCCGCGCGAAACGCAATTTGCCGAAAGTGCAGGGAGTCGCGCGCGCGCGCGCCCCGCGGATACAGAGCGCCGTTTACAAATTTTACGCGCGGCGTTACGTTGCCCTGCAACGCGCGCAATTTAATTTGCTTCATAATTTGAAATTCAAAACCCGGTCTACCTAAATTGTTCTCTCTTTCGGCCGGCGGTACACTGACTGAAAAACCCGCCGGCGCCGGGGGAGCGGGACAAAAAGCGCGCCTTTACCAGCGGCGCCTATTCTCGGGCCGGGCGGGCGTTTCACCGCAAACCCCGGGCATAACCTGGGACTTAACAGCCCCTGGCCGGATAACGATCCCCTTTTGAAATCATCGAGGCGCGCCTTTGGCCCCGGCGCGTTTCCCCAAGCCGCGCACTCGCATACGAATTCCTCGAGGTCCGACCGCTGCCCTGTATTGATTTCGCCGGGCCCCCGTCATTTTTTCAGCCAACGCATTAGCCCCCCGGGGGACGAAAGGCTCCCCTGCCAGCCCCCGGCATAACACTTGCCCTTACGGGCTCGATTATATGCGCTGCGTCGGCGATTTTCCTGAGAATCCTGGAATGCCCGGACAAAAATAGCGGAGGGAAGGATAAGCGCCGAGGGCGTTGGTCACTGTATCTTGTCTCGAGCCTTTTTTTCGCCACTGATAAGAGGACCTCGCATTTGTTGGTTCTTTCAGGGTTTACGACGTCGATAGGTGACGAGGTTCGCCGCCCCTCGACCCCGGATATCTTCCTTCTTTTCCAAAATTGAACTCTATTAATGCTCTGTATGACAGATGGACATAATAATAACAAATTGATACGTAACAATTATAATGACGTAGATTACTCCAGGAATGAGAGCTATTAGAGCAATTAATGTAAATGTCATTCTACTATTGTGCGAATTGTAACAATTTATATATTAATAAAATGATGAAAAGCAAAGTGTGCAATCGAGCGTAGTAAATTATTCGAATGATCGTTACAATGAATTTTTGCACTAATTTAATCACGTATCACTGAGTAGATAATTTATCAGCGGTCCATACAGCCAATAATCTATAATTAGAGTAGACACATTCGTAAAATTATAATTAGAACAATTATACATTACTAATTCAGGGCACAGAATACAAACTAAATACGCATTCGTTTAACGGCGAGACGGCGCGTTTGCTTACGGTGCACTAATCACGGGATCATTTATAACACCAATTCGCATAAGCAATTAATCCTGGAAAACGCAATTAAAGGAATTCCACGAGGTAGGAGGTAAGCAGGCCCAGATATCAATTACACGCGCGTCCAATACCGCACACTAATCCCATCTGCCAAAGAAGGCGGAGTGAGGTGAGCGCAGCGGAACGACCGGAGCCCGAGCAAATGTAAAACAACCCAAATTTGGGAGAACTTGGGGCCGGAACAGCAGCGGCTCGCGTGAACTCTTGGCTGGAGGATCTACGAGGGCGGTGTAACCGCTCTCAATCGCGGATCGACAATGGGAAAAAAGAGGAGGCCTACGCGCACTTGTGCAGATCAGAGGCACTCGGAGGGGGATCCGCGGGCGCCTTCGCCGCGAACCCCTTATCCCATCGACGCGTATTCGCATCTGGCCCTTTTAGTGCGACGCCCGTCCGACCGAGAGAGCCTTTAAGCGCGCGGCAGTCGAATGGATTGGCCTAGACCCAGTTGCCGCGAGCGCCTCGAATGCGCCGATTCTTCATTACTCGGGCGTTCGCCGTGCAGCTACGCCGTTTTCCGGGACATGAGCCCGCGACAGCCTCGCTTTCCGGGGCTCGAGTGCAAGTGATTCCCTCTTTTATTTACTCCCGGCGGCTTGTTTTACTGCGTCGCTCCATTTTTCCCCCTGGGCACAAAGGGCGCGCCGAGATTCCGCCAAGAAAAATGCATTTGAAAGCGAGTGTTTGGAGCGCAGCCGGGGCAAACGGAGAAAGGGAGCATCGACGAGGTTTCGCCGGCCCTTTATCTCGAATAAAGGGAGGGGAAAAAATGTCGGTGCCCCGCTTCCCCTGGCCTCTTGACGCCTTGCGAATAAAGGGAGGAACGAGGAGTGCGACTCGAAGCGCTCAAGCTTGTAGGTGCCGCAGAAATGCTCGGGTTACAGCTTGGGAATGCCGGGAATCTCTACGAGCGATCGCGCCACGACACTCGAATCGAATTTATTTAAAGCTTTGCGTATTTATAATTCAATGAAATTTATCGACAAAGTAAGCTTGACGAGGTATTTCATTCTTATTCACTCGCTAAATGTTAACTATTCTTTAATAAAACCTTCAACGACGTTCACTACAAGTCTTCTACCGTGTAGTTATTAGTTTTTCTACCTATTACTTTACGACTATCTACATATTATTGTATTTTGATTTTAAATAAATCAAAATTTAGTTAGGCAAGCGAATGAATGACTTGTGAATTCGTCTTCTTATGGTTTATCCTTTCTTTCCATTAAACCAGTAGCTAGTATTTATATTAGGACATGTTGCGGTCGCTATTGATTCATTCGCATCACTAAAATCTTTTATTTATTGTAATTTAAGACAACTATATATTAGTGATAAGTATACACGTACTATATCGCAAAAGAAGTACTACATAGTATCGTTAGAAACATATAAACTGTGAGCAATTACTACATTACTTTCTGCAATTGCACATAAGAGCGGAGAGCAGTATAGTACGTGAAATTAACTATTTTTATAATGACCTTCTCGAACTCCTTCCGTCTGTGTATACATCAACTGCCTAACCAATGAATTTAAAATTAATTCTCTCAAGGGTTTATACTTCAATCGATTACTCTACATTTTGAAAACTCGTTTTGAAAGCTCTACGGCTTTTACTTGACAAGTTTTTTAATGCTTCTATCTGCACTGAGATATTTTTTGATATTTACTGATGCAATAATGTGTTTGTGCTTTACTAGAAATGTCTGGTAAGGAATTACTCAAAATGCTCGACAGAGTGCTTCAATCTCGATGGATTTATCTCTATGTCGAACATTTATCTACATCGATTGCTATTTTAGTATACTCCATTGGATGTATCTTCAGCTGAAAAGCGCGAAACTGTTTATGTGAGTCTAATTTTTTTACGGACCTTTATATGAATAGTGCTTTAAGCTTTATGTTAGGGGAGATTTAAAAGGTCTCTTTATTCTATAGATGAGCTTTGAGTAAATGTATACAGAAAAAACATCTATAGAATTGCCTTTCATCTTATTTACACTATTTATAATCCTTTAGAAAGTCGAGGCGCACAATGAGTTAGAAAGTGTCATTTTTAGTTTGTACAAGTATTTAAATTATTATAAGTGTTGCGATTTGCATTTTTTAAAATACAATTTTAATGAAAAATATTTTCTACTCTCTGCATAGTTTTATGAAAAAGTAACAACTACGTAATGTCTAGAAAGTCGAGACGAACTGTAGTAATTAGAGAAAAAGCGTTACTTGCGATATTTAGGGTCATTTTCGGTATATTTATTTCATTGAACCGGATACCCTAGTAAAAAATAGCCTAATTTTAGTAGTCAGTTTTGTAGTGAACGAAATGTTATTGCTATTACTAGACAATTGGAGCCAATCACGAATAGAGATATATAATCTAATCCTGTAAGTAATAGCTAATAGTCTTAGAGAAGACATTAGAATATTGACCAAAGGATGTAGTCACTGACCAATAAAAGCTACTGTAATGAAATCTATAGAAACATAGGTAAATTGTCGCTTTAATCGCATACACAAGAATTCCATTAGGGGAACATCTTGAAAGGAAAAATTAGCTGAATAGCAGTCGGGCTCCCGTGAATCAATCGGGGGCTGTATCAATAAGTGGGAGAAATGATCGACAGCGATTGGACGTAACGGGAACGTAGGAAAAAGGGCGCGGCGGCGACGGCGACGAGCGAGGGGCCAAGTGGGGGCTCAGGGACAGTCCGTGATGGGAAAACGAAATAGAGGAGTGGGCGCACGACTGCACTGTGCGGCGCGTCACGGCCGCTGCCAAAAACGCGGGCACTTCTCCCGGCCGCCCGGCCAAGAGGCGGAATAAAGGCGGGGAATACTGGCCGCGAGAGGCCGCGCCGGCGCCCCGATCAATTATTTCCGGGGCCTCGGGGCTTTGGCTTCCCCGCGCGCCTCGATTACGCGGCCTAACTCCATTTGCGTGTGAATGGGGCTTGTTTAGGCCCCGGGCGCCCGCGATATTCCTACCGATCGACCAATTGCCCGTCTAATGACCGGCATTCTGCTTAACGAGCCAAAACGGCCGGCGCGCTGGTGGACCTTCTTTTTTTTTTCTGGCTCCTTGGCCCGGTTCCTCGGCGCCATGGACCGCCTCCTCGTTCAAGTAGTATAAATAGCTAATAATTAAATAGCTCGGGGCTGTAATCGCGTCGATCGAAAAGGCTTTTGTCCGAGGCGTTCTTTCCCCCGAGTCTTTTGTTCCTCTTGTATGGATGCACAGCTGCTCCTTTTGCACACTTTCTTATTTCATAGTTCTTCAGCTTCTTTCACTTGCCCCTTTCTTTCAGCGTTCTTGGAATAAGCAAAACGAAACTCGCGACTGCCCGATTCTTTTGCACTTATTTCCCAACATTTTTCTACCCTCGCCCGTCGAATCGATCGAACATCTCTCTAACTCGCACACGAGATATATAAAGGACGCGGGCGCTGTAAATTCTCGGCTCCTTACTGTGTCACGTATAATCGCGCCGAGTCTCCCTTCAAACATTGTTTCAAAAGAGACCTACGGACGAACAAAACTTTTCACCCGTGTATACGCCTTGACGCGGTGAACTTTCATCCACTCGCTCCTCTCTCCCGGTTCATCCCACGCATTAGAAGAGGCGTTTATTTAAGCGACGTCGACGGTAAGTGCATTACATCGAGTGAGCGACGGTTTGCTTCTCCGCTCGGCGACTGCTCCGAAAGCAGCATCGCTTTACTGATTTAGCGGGAGCCCGCTAACGCACCTCTGACTCATTTAACTCGATGAGCCGAACGCGCTAGTTCATGAATTCGCGATTCGCAGCTGCCCGGCCGATGTTATCCGCTCGTGGGCTTTTGTTCGCGCGTCTATGGCAATCGGCCATTTGCAGCACTCGGCTTAACCTTCGCGCCGATGTTTTACTAGCGTACGCTGTTTCTCGTCCTGTAGACCGGGGGAAAAATGGATTGACCATCTACAGCGAATAATACGAAGTAGACAATATATCGGTTACATTCTTTTAATTCTTGTTAATATGCAGTGGTAAATTATGCATAGTATAATATTGCATTTACAATTATGGATTTTCAAGCTTATTTGTATTTACGACACAAATAATCACCCTAACTTTCCCATATTAAAATATTTCTATATGTGTCTCTAAAATATGGATGGTTGATTAAATTTTAGTCTAAATTCATAATCATAATTGTTTATTCTAATGATTTGCGTAATCTATTAATGTATAACGTTTGTATCCTTCATCGTCTTCAGTTTTATCTGCGAGAGATTATTCATGCAGCTAGGAGTTGACCTGAACTTATTAGAGTTTACCTTAAGTTTCTATGTGACCTATAGAAGGAAGAGCATAACGATATCAAACAAGACGAAATTTGACTGAGTTGCACTAATTCCTTACTCTAGCGGACACTCGTGGTAATATGAGCTTTACTTCATTCGATACTAACGTTTATCTTTGTAGCGGTGGTTACAGTAACAATTTCACTGTAAACGTAATAGCTACTAATAGATGATTTGACTACGGGAACCATTCCAAAATGTAAAACTATTTTTTGTACAGATTTACCAACAAAAAAGTTACTGTAAAATAAGCATTCGAACTGCCTGGAGTAGATCCGATTGCACGGACATACTATATCCTAGACGCGCAAGTGTTATAAAACACGCGCCTAACCCTAATAATAAAATAATGAAATCATTGATGAATAAATCACAACCTACATTGGTGATTATGAAATCTCGTGTCCCTGTCATGAGCTCATCTTAGGGTTGAATATAGGGATGTCGATTTTACAACGGTGAACTCACATAGTCTTAACTGTAACGTCGTGATGTGAGCGCTCTATTGAAGAACCACTAGAAAACTGAACTCCGAATTAACCGAAAAGGACGCGCGTGCTTCCAATATGACAGCTTTTCCCGACGCTCTCGTAGCAACGGACTTTGGGGACAATGTGCCTGTTTGGGCCCCCCTCAGAGCGTTCCGTGATATTTGGTACATATGAATTCGCGCCATTCAGTGAAATCGAAATTCGATATTGCATAGCATTAGGATACTTGCAGCTCTCTATCTTCAGATTGTAAATATCTGAATGACCTTTAGTAAACAAATAATAAACAAAGCTTGCACCTTCTATTTGTAGTTTTGATATGAGTATAAAAAAGTAAATAAATTTCTAACTAGGTAATTATAATTAAAAAATACATCTAGAGTCATTTTTGTATGTACAAAATAAACTATACATAAACATTGAATTTAATATTTGTTAAACTAATGTGTACAAAAAACTACACATTATTTATAAATTTAAGAAATTTCAGATTAACGAAAGAATATATTTTTGTAAATTAATGCGTTCAGTACAACTATTAGGAAAATTCCTTTAAATGTAAAAAGCACATAACAAAGGTATTTGCGGAAATGTTGTTATAATATAAAATTTATTTAATTAATGGTAATATTGTAGTAATTGGAAGTATTCTAGCAACTATTTTTCTCAACGCATACGTAATTAGACTTGGCGATTCGTAGCGCAGCCGTGCTGTGATTAGAACAATAATACACGTAGTTTACGGGTGAGATCGCATTTGAATTCGGGCTCCGATACACATGGTCGGTTTTTTCCGACCCCTTCGCCCGCGCAACGGGAAAATTAGCTCGGATGAGAGCTTGCGAGCTCCCACGCAAGCTTTCGTTGTCTGCGGTTTATTTAAAGGAGCAGCGGAGGATCTTGTTGATGTTTCATTTCGAGGATTGCACGCGTGGTACTCTGAATAATGCTCGCGCGGCCGCTTGTTCCGCGCTCCCGCGAAATTGAAGGATAACTGGATAAAAAGCACTCGAATGCGTGGCAGGGGCTGGATCATTAGCCAGGCCTTCCCGCCCACTTCATTCCAACCCGATTAAAGTGTCCTTTAAAATATATCCGCGCCGTTCGCATGAAGCCCGCGTCGAAAGACGCCAGTTTCCAGGCGAATCCCGCGCGCGGTAACGCGATTGTCCGCCGGCAATCCGCGCCGCCGCGCCTCATCGAATTCCAAATCAAGCGATTCAAAGGAGCCGCCCCGTAATCTCGGTCACTATCCTTTATCCCCCCCACCCCGTCGAGAGGATGCACCCCTCAACGCCGAGTGCATGTAAGAGGGACGGGGGCCCGGGCGCGTCCAGTCGGCGCGTGACAAACAGCCGGAATTAGTCGACGGTCGGCCGGCCTTCGCTGCAGGTGCAGCCGGGAATTTTAGGGCACGCCCGGGAAACTTGAGCGGCCCCCCCTACCCCCATCTTTTCCCTGTCCTCGTCGATTTCGCAGCGCGGAGGAGTTGCGCGCACGTGTTCGGCATCGAGAGTCGGACTTATCGGGGGGCTATGGCGCGCGCATCCCGGCTGCCCCCCCTCCGCACGCCTGCCCCACCCCCCAATTCATCCCTCCGCGCGGCTCTCCTCCTTTTTTCTGGCGGACGGCAGCGGCCCAGCGGCTCGGCCCGTGTTTTCCGAGGACGAGTGAGTTTTTGGCTCTGCTTTTTGATAAGGCGGGGGAGCGGCGAACGCGCCCGGAATTAAATGGAACGCGCCGAGGAATTAAGCGTTGGTATACGCATATCGATTTGGGGAGTTGTTTTACATTGATAAGGAGCGCGCGTCGATTGAAATGTAGGGATGCGGCAAACGCGTTATAGATCGAGTTTAAATTATCGAGGAAATTAACCGCATAAGCATCGAGATGGTTGGCAGGCGGGTCTTACCCGCAATTCGATTAATATAAAAAACTTTCGGCAAAGCTGTGTACTCACTTCCGCACACTTGACGCTACTTAAATCATAAAATCGTTGAGTAATTATTCATAGAAAGAGTCAAATACAATGCTGGGCCAAGTGCACTCGGCACAAGGGCTGACGTTAAATTCTATATACACTTTGAAGGCAGAACCTGCCCGGAGAAGCGAAAAATAACCGGAGGCACTTTGAACAAAACGGTATTTCCAGCAACTGGCTGGCGAGGGCGTTTGTGCCTCTCTCGGTTTGGCCTCCTCGCGCACTCCATATCGCGCGGGCGAAGGGAGCTTGAAATTTTTATCGTCCCTCCGTGGCCGAGCGGGTAATTGAAAGCGGCGCCCGGCGCGGCTAGAGCTTGCCCGGCAGGCCCGACGCGGCCTGCGAGAATTAAAAAGGTCCATCGGATTTCCCGTATACGACTTAACTTTTGGGGCCGCGACGTCCTCGATCCCCGAAAGTCGGCTTATTGAAGGCTCGTTTCCGCTGAATTTATGCCGCGAGCGCCGGTCGCACGCACATTGTTCCGGGCTGCATAATTCAGGAGGGCGTCGGCTGGCCGACCCCGATTCCAAGGTGAAAAGGGAATTTAATTAGGCGCGGGGCCGGCGCGCCTGGCGCTCCGCTCGACGGTCCCATTCGGCGAGGAAAACCCGCGAGCCGGTCAAACGAGTCGCTGCCGCGTGGGCTTTGGGAAAAATCGAGGGCGGAGGCTTGACCGGGGGGGTAAAAAATTCAAAGGAACTTCCGGCATTTGTCATGCAGGCGGCGCGCCCGTCCGGCCGGAATAAAAAGGAAACTCGCGATTAAATCACAAACAAACGGGAAGCAGAGCGAGCGCGGCAAAACAAGCCGCTCCTTTCCCGCCCCCTACCCTCGGAGGGGAGGCCCGCGCAAAAAAAAAAAAAAGAACCCGCGCTACGGGACTCCTTAATAAGAGGCGCCCCGCGCGCGCCCAACTTTCTTCGACTGCATGAGCGAGGAGGTGGCGAAATAAAAGTGCGGCCAGCCGCCCCGCCTTCTTTTTGAGGGGCGCCGCTGCCCCCGACAGCGGCCGCGCAATTAGTCGACGGATAACTTGGCGCCCGGTAATTGGAAACCAATGAATGCGAGTGAGAGCGCGAAGAGAAGCCGCCAGGAGCCGGGGCTAAGCAGAGATAAGAGACGGTTAAGCGACTACTCGCTTCGATAAGTTTGAGCAAACTGCTTTATCTCGCGAGATTAGGAGGTGTATGTATAACGTAGCAGCGACCCCTCGCGGATTTTTTCATCGCTTTATTAATCGCCCGAGGAGTAGCCGGGAGACACTGCGCGAATGACTTTTATTCGCCAAGTGGATTTTATAAAGTTTGCACTTTTGTCGTTTGGTGGTTCGTTAAAAGTTTCCTTGACGTTTGCACCGTATGATTATGGGGAGGATGTATGCAACAAACCGTAGCCCCGGTTTCCGTTTTATTTTTTCCCTTTCGTAAATTTTAATTATTCCCTCCATCGCGTAAACTAAGGGATAATTCAGTTGCACCGGAAACGCAATTCCCAAGCCCCGGGGAAAAAAACAGGGCGCGTCAAGGGATGTCAGGTGGGAAAATAAATTTCAACTTTTCCCAGGGAATCCTAAGCATGGCCAAAACTCCCGTTTTCAAGAGCCATAAAGCCGATGTTTTTTTCGAAAAAGGCGAGCTTCCTCTTTCGAAAAGAGAAGGCATCAAGTAGTAGCAGGTGCGTGTAATTGCAGGCCGGCCAAGAGGCAGTAGTCGGTATTGCGAGAGCGCGGACAAAAAAAAAACGAACGGCTCTAGCCCCCCACAAAATTATATGAGAGAGGCGCGCACAAGTCAGCGTTATCAAGCCGACTGTGCACTCGGCGGCGAGAGCCCCGGGCGATTGTCAGGGTCCAATTGTCGAAATAAAAGCCGTAAAAATTCAGCCCTAAGGCGGGCTCCTCGAGAGCGAGAGAGAGAAAAGAAGAAAAAAAAATAAAGGAAAGGCGAAAGACCGCCGCAGGGCGAAAGGAGAAGAGACAATGCGTAATGGCGGCGGGCCCGGCCGGAGGAGCCTCGCACAAGAGGTTTAAACGGGGAAGCAGAGGCCCGGGGGTATTGTTTGGCGGGGGCGCGCGGACTAAGCCAATTATCGAGGAGCCGGGAGCGGAGAGATCGGGCGGGGCCTATTGACGCCGGGGCGGGTGGGCGCGGCCCTAAGCGCAGCCCGCGGACGCCGCCGCCGCCGTGGCGCCCCTATCGATCGAGGCGCGCGGCCCGCCGAAAATAAACCGCGTGTAATATTGAGTGGACCGGCCTCGGCAACGCGGCTCGCGGCTATGAATAGCCCGAGGATCATCCGCGGGGGCAGTGACACACAAAAAATAAAAAAAGCGAGGCGTGCGGCGCGAGCCGGGCCTAAACGCCCGGCTAATCGACCCCCGGCCGATATATGTATATACACCCCGGGCCAATAATTCAGTTATCGCATTAGCCGGCCTGACGTCCCGCCGCGCGATAAAGTGCCCTCGTCAAGAATTAAGCGGGCTCGTTAATTTTTCAACCGCCCCGGCCGACGCGCCGCTGAATCTTTCACGCGGCTATTCTCGACGCTTGAACTTTCGGCCCCGGAGCCGAGGGACGCCTGCACCGATCGGGCCGGATTCGACCCGCCGCGGCTCCGTCTCCCAAGCCGCGGGCGCAGGTAGCCTTTTCCTCCTTTTCGCCCCCTTTGCCGCCCTTCTCCCGCAGGAGGTGTATTTTTAGTCGGGAAGATGTGTGCCTGCTGTTGGGGAGGGGAGCCGCCCCCCGAACTCCCGGGAATCAATCATTAGCGGGGCCGAAAAGGAAGGCGAGCCCGGCCTCGCGTACTCGGTGTATATACACCGAAAAGGGCGTTGGCACTTTATAATGGGGCAATTTGCTTGCGCGGGGTAACCCTACGACCGGGGGCGTTAATCGGGGGAAATAGTTCGTCTCCGATTTCTTCGCGGTGCGCCTCGGTGCGGCGTTACATCGGCTCCGCGGGCCGACCGCGGCAAAACAAATCCCAAGTTAAATTTGAAATTCGATAGCAATTAGAGGTACGGATGAAAAATCCCCCTCCTCGCGCGCGTTATGCGCAAGCTCGAGCCGAACGGTCAATTCCGTCAGCGAAGCCGGCCCCCCGGATTCACGGTTATTACGTGAGACCCGGTTTATGCGAGCTGCCGAGTCCGACTGGCAATGCCTTGCACACCCGCCTCGTAGCCGGCGCCCGGGCTTCTTGCAATCGCAGTGCATTACGTAATTAAAGGCCCTCCGCCAGACTGGGCTCGCCCCTTTTTTTTTCTACTACGCCTAATCGCGTAAACACGCTGAGAGCCCGGCCCCGGCGACGCGGACACCCCTATCTAAAAGTTGTAATCACCAAATTAAGCGAGGGCGCTCGGCGATCTTGAAAAAAAAAGAAGGATAAACTTACCCCCCGGGTGAAAAGGAAAGCGCGCGCCGATCCGCTTAAGGTGTCCGCGGGCCAGGTGCGTAACCGGGGCCGACGCCTCGGGCCGCTGACGCGCCGCCTCCCCCCGCCCCTCCGAATCGAAGGAGGATCCGCCCCCGGGAGAGATTAAAACTTGGGCCGTGTCCAGTGCGCTAAACTCGCTCCCCCCCGCCCGGATAAAGGCTCAACTTTCAGCTTGTTAAAAGTATTCCTTAAAGACCCGCTCCACAATGTAACTGGCAGTTGAGACCCCCGTTATGGACTCCTGCCCCCCGACCCCCCCGTCGGCTCCCCCTCCTCGATTCTAGTACTCTTTAACTCCGCGCGGCGCCGGCTTCGCCCTGTTAACGGGGCCTCCTCCTCGCTTTTTCCCGCGCCCCCTCCAACTTCCCCGGGCTTTAGCCTATTTATCTTCCCCGTGTCTTCGGAGGCCCTCGACTCCCTCTTCCCGTCCTCCCGCTAATTTATCCTCTTTCTCAGTTATGGATCTTTACAGTCCGGCTTTGTGCCGACGCGGAACGCCCGTAACGCCGTCGATGGAGACGTCGCGCCGAGAGGTTCGATTTTTTTTACGTACTCGTCGCTGTGAGCTCTTTCAGACGATTTATGAAGTGGGGATCGCTCGAAATGACGCGTTAAAATGCACTTCCAGGTGTGCGCTCCTTGTAAACATGCAGCTAATTCATTAAACAAGATGCTTTCTGGTGCGATGATTAATTGCACATTCGTGTTTTCATGGATTATCTTTTCATTTGAAAAATAAATTATGTATACTGCAAAAGAGTGACTGTTGTGTGACGGGAGAGGTAAAATAAATAAATCCCTTGTTCGGTGTTGTTTATAATTTTAATGCGGAGCTTGTATACATACAGGTGTTGAGGTCGTGCGTTCTCGGCAAAGGCTTTGAAACAAGTGCCGCGCAAGCCGTTCTCGCGTCCGAACGCTTTGTACCAATGATTAATACATCTTTAATCATTGAGCATAACATTATTGCATTAAAATGTCATTTTTCTCTTATAAAATTAACTCTTTCTTTGAATAAAACTTTCAATCAAATAACTTCGTTCCGAATTCAAGAGACAGAGTTAATTCTTAAACATATTGCATCCACAATCTGCCTTTAACGATGTGAAACTAAAACATTTTGATGTCAAATTAAATAAAGTGATATATTTTAATGAAATTGAAACATATTTCTAACAGAATGAAACTTCTCGTAGTTGTCTTATCAATCAATTTGTAAACTGAACAATATAAGTACTTGCTTTTGGCAAGATTACATGAGACGAGCTATATTTTTAATTTTAAACAAGTGAACAGATTACTTTCGGTGGTTGTCGTGTTACCGTCGAGATTGAGTTTATCGCGAATCTGCCAAGTGCGGGGAGTGGAGGATATCCTCCGGTGAGTTGCCTGGGAGATGGCCCTTTGCGGCCCTGGTAAGGTGCGCCCAGGAAACATTTCCGTTTTCTGCATGAAGGCAGTAGTTCGCCGATCGGCAAGACGTAGTTTCTGTATGCGGAAGAGCGACTAGCGCTGGTAGCGAGATTATGGCATGGACGTCGGATCAGGACTCGGGAGAGGTTAGGTGGTAAAGGAGCTTAGTCCGATCGGGCCCCAAAGGCCGCGGGCGAGCTACTGGCACGGTTGCTACACGGTCTTCCCGTGGCCTGGGAGCAGCAATCGCGTAGTAGCGGAGGAAGTGGCCCGTGCCGTATATAGGCCAAAACTTCGGAGGAAAAGTCACCTGACAAAATTCTGGACAATGCATCGAATACCGCGCGGCCATCGTACTGTGATTAATTTGTACAAGAAATATTTGGCTCAAAAGAGAATTCAATTGCACGTTACAATGAATAAAATATTATAAGTTTGAAGTAATTAAATGACGGCCGGATTGCAGGTGCAATAATACTACGTCCCATAAGTCAATACAAGAGAAAGTCAATATTAGTTCCTTGGAGTAGGAATACATAATAAACGTATTCCGCCTGCGGATATCCAGAGTCGATAATGCCGAGCTCCTCGAACAATCCAATGAATTTCCAGTAATGAATTTATAGATTTCCTTCTCGCGCCTGCAGTGCCGGCGCGCAAAAACTAGCTCGGACCCCGAGCTGCCGAGCAGCGGCCGCGAGACAGAGCCGGCGCTAAGCGATTCATCGCCGAGGTCGAAAGTCAGGGCGAATAAAAAAAAAAAAGAAAAAAAAAACCGAAAAAAGCACGGCCCGACCGGTGGAAAAAGTCGGGCCGAAACTATGAGGGCGTCGGGGCTTTCGGTCGGTAGGCCGATAATTCTCCCGACGGCTGCTGCTCGGCGCCCGGGTCGTTTGTCAAGCGGGCCGTCGAGGCCCTCGGCTCTCCTCTCCGCGAAATGTTGCCGAATCGTCTTTTTATTTGGAATATTCCCCCGGCATTGTCGGGCGGGTGGCAGGTGCCGGGGGCCCGGGACACGGCGCCCGGACACAATGCCCCGGGACTTAGGCGGGGCCGGATTTATCGCGCGGCGGCTCCATTAGAATAACGGGCCGCGGAAGAGAGCCGTGACGCGACAAAGGGAGCCGGTCCCGGGCTATTGATTTATCGGGCCGGGGCAACAAGCGCCTCCCGAGATGCGCGGGACATTAACCCTGATTTATTAATTCGGATGCGGTCGCTTCGAGATGCCGGCTGAATTACGCCCTCCGCCGAGGGCGGAATTATCGGGCTTTGGAGAGAGACTACGCGACTCCGATAAGGAGCCCCGGCCCGCCGAGCCATTCGTTACCCCGGTTTTTCAAAGTATTTATCATTGTTTAGAGGCGCGTCGGACTCTGGCCCGGCATAACTATTCCATCGGCCGCCTGATCTAACGCACGCTCGCGCGGCCCGATCGATTTTGTAAATCCCCCGGTAATTCTTCGAGCCGGCCTAATCAAATTAACCCCGTCGAGTTCGCATCGCGCGATAAATCAGATCTCGGTAAAACTGCTAAACAGCCGGGATCGCGGCGCGCCCGGACAAACAAAGCGGCTTATCAATAAAGGACCGGGGCGCGCCGCCGATATAACAAAGGCCAAAGAGACGAGCTCTGGCTAATTGAGATAAGTCGGAGCTAAGGCGCCGGTCGAACAACGGCCAACCCCCCGATATACGCGGGCCGCGCGCGCGAGATAAGCCGGCGCCTCGGACCCGCAGACGGCCACGCGACCGCCCGTAAAGAAAGTCACTCGCGGTGAGTGCCGGTTTTACGCGCGAGGCCGACGCGCCCACGGGGACTATACTCCCCGCCGGCTCCCCCTTTTTTTTTTCTATATATGTATACACACGGCCTCGGGCGTCATAACCGCTTTTTCCTTGACGAACCGCGCGCTAAAGAGTCCCTCGCGGCAGGTAATGGCCGCCGTGTCGCCGGCCGATAAGGCCCTCCAGTTTAATTTTTAGGGCGGCTGTTAAGGAGACGCGGGCCGGCAGATAGCGACGCCTGGCTGCCCCCTCCGCTTTTTCTACAATCTTCCGGCCGCCGGATTGAGATTGTTTTATGTGCCGCGCTATTACGGAGCCTGGAGATTGGCCGGGGCTTGACACGCCTTAATAGAAACGCTGCGTGTCTTTACAACCGGCGGCAAATCATCACCTTCGCCGTGATGAATCTACGGAGCACAAACCGACTTGCTGGCGAAAAGCGCTAGTAGGTCGATGATCGACTTAGCATAGTTTGCCGATTCAACTCGATCTATCGAAGCTGTTCTTAATCGTCGCCCATTTTTATAACTCGCAAGGGGGTTAATACTGAATGAGGGGAAAAAGTTTTACGGCCGATCGTTCGAATATAATAAATACCAAGTGGACAATTAAAATTTGAATTGTGAAATAATGTAATAACTTTGGTACAATAATTGCAGAGAATTTCATCAAGTTTAAGAGACTTTTCATTTCTTTTTAGAGACTACATTTCTCTTCCAATTTGAGTAGACCGCTTTGTACCGTATGCGAGTAAAACAGCATTTGCAAAAACGTGAATTATAAATCTGACAATCATTTTTAAAAATTCACCGCTACGCTGTAGATTTTGTAAGCCGATTCGCTCGCCTTTCTTGCGCGGCCGGCTTTTAATGATTCAATCGAAAATCTTCTTGACCGCCAATTTATCTTCAATTAGAAAAATTTGTAAAAGCTTATATAGATGACGTTTCCAGGCAAACATCTCTGTGCATCTCGTGCACCGAGTGGCCTGGAGCTTAATGACGCCTAAGCCTGGATAATGCAAAAACCGGCGAGTGCACTAAACTTTGAGTTTAACATAACTTCTTTGCTAGTTGCATTATCAATTCACATGGGGTAGCATCTCTGCGGGGCGAGCTGCCGAGTCACTCTTTCGTTTATTTAGCCGAGCGTAATGGAATCGGATTATTCATAGCCCCGAGTTATGCCGTGCATCAAGGCAATTGTCAATTTGGCGAGAGGCGGCGGGCACGAGTCCACGGGTGCATTTCTTAGCGGGTGTAGGCGGCCGCGCCGCACTAAAAGCCGCCGGCCCGGCCGAAACGGTAATTTTTTATGCGGCTCCCGGTGGGGCGCGGCGGTCGCCCCGTATTCTTACATGCCGCGGCGTCGTTCTAGTTTATCGCTGCATAAACACGCGGGGCCCCGCCGGGGGCCTCGAGCCCGGTCTCGAAAGCCCCGCTGACAGACGGCGCCGCTCGCGACCCCCCGGCCCGCGCGATATTACCCGCCCCCGCCGCTTATTGCCCCGCGGCCCGCTTGCGCCGCGGGTATCACTTTCGAAAATCCAGCGCGAGTTTGTTACGGGCGCGGCGGCCGCGATATAAAGCCCCGCGGCCGACGCCCCGCTTGCCGGGGGGGGGGGAGAGCCGCCGCCTTACCTTTTTTTTTTGTTCTCCTGCCTCCCGCTTTGCCGAGTGGTTGTATTGCGCGGCGCTCCAACGCGCCCCGCATGTAAACGCCGCGCGGAATTAATGCCCGCGGGGCCGAGGCTGGCTTAATTTTTAAACGCTCCGCCGCCCCGGGTTGTAAAGGTCAGCCGTGTTTGCCCGGTGTAGTTGCAATGTTATTTGGCCATTTAAACCGGCTTCTTCGCGGAATAATCTTTTCGAGTGAATTCCTCGTTACTCTTTCGTTTGGAAGGACTTAATTCTTGCCGGTCTGGCGTTTGTGTTTGCTCTTCCTCGGGCTCCACGAGCTCGCTTTACGCGTGTAACCATTCTAATTATCTACAAACTTGCGCGGAAAATAATGGTTGAATAATGTTACATGAAACATCAAGGCAAGGCAGACCATGTAAAAAAAAATGAGCAATACAAACAGAGGTTTAATCAGTGATGTTGTAAATTTGCTGCTCTGACGTGTAGCAGCATAAATGTAATAGTTAAAACAAACAAATTATTATTTATTATGATACAAGTTATTAATTTAAAATTTTAGAAGAATTCAAAAATATTATTACCTTTTTTAAATATCGCGCACACCAACTTTTTAGTAAAAATTTATGTACAGTAATAATTCGTAGATATTTAATTGATAACTGTGGATAATAAAAGCCACAAAGTCAGAATAAACCTTCATCCATCTATTTATTCATATATTTATTTATTTACTTTTTAGATAATTGACATAAGGTATATATTCTACCAGATCGAGTATCAGATTTAAACTAAGTTACAACACAGTATACTTTTAACAAAACAATTTATATCTGTAGCATCTTAGTCGACTTATGTTGTCAAAGCCTTTTATCCGAGCTTTTATCACAAGGCAAAGGTTAAAAAAAGCACAATCATGGGCAACTCCTGTAAGGGCTAATTCTCTTACACTTAAACAAACGTTTGCATAAGAGAAATTCTGCTATCAAGCGATAGTAAATGTTAGTTCCACGAAATGGCGCAAGTCTATCTGCACCGAATGGCGTCGAGTGCACAGCGAATAGACAGAATAGACCAAGCTTCGTTGCAAGGTATATCGCACTCACGCTCTATTTTGTGCGATTCTCAGTACCGGGGTAGTGCGAGGCCAAATAGTAAGCCACTCGGGGCAGTTAAGGAGATGCGAGATTCCTCAGGAAGCTATGCGGAATGTACAAAATAGACAGATATAGGTTGATATAGTTATTGAGTAGCACAGCATAAATTATATATTGTAAAATTGCATGTCTGTAACTAGGAATCCTATCAGATATTAATTTAAATTTAGTCAAACGAGTGTCTCAAAGCTAAGAATGTGTAGCTTCTGCAGAGTAAGCGATACGTTAATATTTGCCATTTTTTGTAAAAACAATGCCTTTATTCGTAAGTCACAGTTTATATTTACATGTTAAATTATTTCTAAACATAAATATCCTTATTATTTTTGATTCAGTAAAAATAATTGAATTTTATATGTTCTGAGATTTTCTAGTACAAAACTTATCAGTTTGAAAAAAATTGTAGATCAAACAAAAGAATATAAAAATTTTAATAGAAATTCAATTATGCAAAATTAGAAAAGTATACATTTTTTATTAATCTCAATGTTATCTTGTGCTTACTGTGCCTTTTAACTTATTAGATTTAAAATATCCATTAATAAATTACTATAAGGTATAGTTACGAACTATCGTTGTTCTTTTTTACCTTTTATAATACATCAACAATTTAAACGTTATTATAGCACAATAACTGAGATTTGTGTGTTCGTTTGAAGAAACAATAACGGAAAATTTGCCTCCATTTTCCGCCTCCGGTGGCGTGATCTAATACATAAACCAGCATTGATTTACGTGACGCAAAACAACTGCGATTATTGTGAAAGAATAACTGTGGTAAATAATAAAATTGGAGCGTTTAGAGTAACGGAAATGGGTCTGTTAATTAACAAAATTTAATTAAAATGACGATGGCCGTGGTGGCATTTGACTGCATAATTTTGCCCAAGATTTAAATCACAATTATGAAAAGGCGATTTTCCAGCTAATGAGCGAGACACCTGGCAGTAAGGCTTTACCGCGAGCGCTGATGGACCAACCATAAGAAGGAGAACAACCGTCTAATAATGATCTTAATTGCCGCTGCTTGGTCATTTATAAAACGTTGAGTCGAACCGGTCGGATAAAAAGACGGAATAGCACGTCCTATAGCGTCGTCTTACGACCCGGTCCTCTCAAGTCGGCAAAAGTGGAAGAAGCGCGGGAAAGCAGGGCTCGCGCTGCTGCAGGCATGAGCATCCGCCTCGCGGACCTCGTATTATCGAAGTACTCACGCACGTGTCATGCCAGTCTATATTGCGCCCTCCTTGAAACGTCCAAGCGGCCTCGGTCATTAGAGCGACAGGGATAAAGGAGAGTCGCGCGCCGCGCACGCAACATCGGTTGTAGTACTTATTCGGGCGAACAGGTGGCGCACACCGGGGAGAACGCACGGCGCGACGGCATGTTGCTCTCGACTGTAATGGCTTTTGTTCCGCGGGTGCGTCCTCGCGATAATGAGGCGCGTTATTAGGATTATCAACCGGGCGGCTGGACCGCCTCGGGAACGCATTCCGAGGGTGAGGCTGGCCGCGACGTCTCTGCGCGCTCGAGTTATATCGACGCGGCGCCTCGCGAGATTCGAGTTGACCGCCTTTGCGATAAATCGCAAGTACCCCTGGCGCCCAGTTATTAATGTCGGCGAGCCTTCGAATGCGAGACCAGCGGCTTTGGTATTTGGTAAACTTTTCCGAGTATTATGAAATTTATAACGAGTAAGATATTAGCTGATTAGGTGATAAGATATTAGCTATTGCTTATATAATGCATTAAATACAATCTGCTATATATGTGTATAAGGTTGATCTACTGTATTTTGAGTACATGGATTATTTATTGTCTTAATGATGAATTCGTAATTTTATTGAGATAATGCTTCGATTTATTGATACATCAATTGTCAAAATAAGTTAAGATTCTATCACATACATATTCTTTATTTACATAATATGCATTAGATTCCTATAATTAATATTTACGGATTTATCTGTTTCAGGTGAGTATTCTTCTTTTTCAATTGACGTGATTCCTTCGGGTGAGTAAGTATTTCATTGATGCAATTTTAATGCGTGTACGTGTGTAACAATTTTCGTATCTTTGATGTGTCATTTTGAGATCTTTTATTTTCCTTGACAAAATAAAAGAAGCCTCAACTGTTTTTTATGCATAGTAAAAGACGCTTTGAATTTGTTTTATATTTGCGGTTCTCTCTTTTTTTTTATCAAAACTCATAAAGGTAAACGAACTTTTATTCTTTTTTAAAAAATTCAGGTGCACTAAAACGAAAAATATGTTTCTTATTCTGCAAAATATATTCGTGCAACGCGCGAACGTGTCGTGAATGCAGCATAGTAGAGCGATTCCAGGCATTACTGCCCTCTGGAATTGAAGGCAAACGAATGATTATCTAAAGCACTATATCGCATATACGGTTAACATGAATCGCGAATAAAGATTGATATAAAATAATCGATAAGTACCGATATCGCATTGGCGAAAGAGCAAATCCGTAAAATAAATTAGTCCAAGGGATATCTCATTCCGTGGCCGTAACAAATGAAACGACTGAACATGAGAAAGGATCCCGATAAGGCGGGCGCCTTTCGCAGAAGGCATTCGAGTAAAAACCCTCCTGAAATTAGCTCGGGCGGCCATTTAAGGGAAGATACCTTCTCGAAAGGGGTAATCCCCTTTACCGCGGGCGTAAACGCCATTAAAAAGACGGGGCGGCGCCGGGCGCCCGGCGCGACAATCCCCGCGTCTTCATCGCGAGGCGGCCGTAAGCCCTGTATCTGCGCCTATTCAGCCGGACCGATAACAGGCGGCCGCGGCGGCGCCTCGGCCCGGCTGCACACAAAGGTCCGGCCCGCAAATCCGCGCCGTCCGAGCGTTTACAGCGCGCCGCGGCTCGCTTTACGATTCGCGCCTGTCTCGGCCCGCCCCTCCCCTGTACACATATACCTGTATATATACATGTACACTGGCGAGGCGATAAAGGCGCGGGGCGGCCGATCAGATATAATCGCGTTAGGGGCTTTACGCGCGTATTTATTGGCCCTCTCGGCGAGATTTTCACCACATTTAACTTGGCCCCGCGGGCCGCCGCCGCCCCCTTCCGCCTCCTCCCTGACTCCTCGAGGCGGATCGGCCCCGCCCGATGAAATACGGGAGCGGCCGCGCGAAAAAGTTGCGAAACTCGCCGCTGACCGCCGCCGGGCTTTTTGCCCCGCGTCGGCGATCGCCTCTTGGACGCGATGAGGCCGCTCGAGGGACATTCGACCCCTCTGCTTTTTTCGCGGCCTTCGCCACGCGAGATGGCAGCTCGTGAGGGAAGTTTTTGCTTAATTAATTACCAATAACGAGCGGAAGCGTAGAGTAACAGTACTTGGACGTGTCATCGATGCACACACGAGTCTGGGGGGGAGTTTGGTAACCAGGAAAGCGATCCGATTGCAAGCCGCCGCGCGGTTCAAATATAGGAAATTCAACAAAACTCGTACACTGGTTCATAAATAGTGACGCGCCCCTCGATGATAAGAGCGCCCGCCGCGTGGTATATCATGAAGTAGTTATCTTTTGCCACCTGATCAACAATATAGTCCTCCTCGAAAAGTACCGCGGCCAGGATAAATTCCCCGTAAACTAATAATAACTGCTGGCACATCGAGTATCGTTCCACATCGCCAAGTTTCCCACTTATATCGCGGCCCGGGTAATTAAAACAACTCGAGCCGAAGGAAGTGGCGGCCCGACCCCGCGAAATAGGGTAATAATGCAACTTTCTTAATCGTAAAGCGGAATCTTATCTAATATAACTTTTTTTTTTTTCTCATATCTCGGCCGGGGCTCGCGACGCCTCCGCCGGCGGCTCGCTTTTTATACATTCCCCCGGCGGGGGCCCGCGGCCTCGGAGCCGCCAACAACTCAAGAACACGCATCCGCCGGTTGTCAAGCATCCCTTAGCCCGTGTCTTTTTACGACTGCCGAGCACCTGGCCCTGTATACATACACATACAAGCCGCGAGCCAACTTTCCCGGGATCCGCTCGAGCAATTCCTCGAGCGCGGCCGGTTTTTATCACCCCCGGGGCGATTAGGTGGCCCCACCCCCCTGCCAACCCGCTCAAAGTCGCATCAAAACAAGCCCGGGATAAAAATAAAAGGGAGGCTCGCGAGACCCTCGATGCACTCGCCGTCGGCTCGTCATTTGCCAGCCTGGGTATGAATAATCCCTTCGGCGAGGCCATCATCCCCCGATGGGACCGGGAAGAAAAAGCGCCGAGGCAGATCCGCGGGCACAAAAGGCCTCCGCCGGGGCAATTTTATGAAAAGTGCGCCGAAACGCGGCTCGCGGTCTGCCCCGGAGGGGGGAGGGAAGGAGCCGCGGCTCGGCGGCCCACTCGAGGCGGGGGCTTTCCAGCTCATTGAAAAGCCCGGGGGCGATATTTACTGCGCCGGGGGGGGGCCCCGGGCCCGAGGGCTAAACAGAAATAATCCGGGCGCCCGCTCGAAAATCATATTCAATGGCCTCGTTAGTCATCCCAATGGCCCATAAAGCCAACTATCACTGCGGGCCTCGGCCGCGCCCCGCGAGAATTTCATTGGCCGCACGGATAATTGAACCGCCGTGGCTACTCTGCGCGCTTTCGCTTTTTTTTTTTTCGCGTCGGTCGCTGGATGTTGTATACTCTTCTAATTTGTTGGTTGCCCTCATTGCGCGCAGCCAGCGATGCCGCTCCAAGATACACAAATATTTGCCGTTTGATGTTTCTCCGTTTCTCGTGTCCGCGTAAACCGAGAAGATTCTTCCTGCATTTAATATCGCTTTCGTTATTTATTATTCTCAGCGTAGATGGAACTTGCGTACGCCACGTTCCACTTTTTGTACACTTTGTTATTTAGTGGCGAGGTGCATTCGAGTTTTCGCATTTTCACAATCTTCTCTGCTACGTCACTAATCCCATTTATTTGTAATTACATGTAAAATACAGTTTGGTTGCGAAGCTAGATTTTATTTCCCTTTACGCTATTGAATAATTTGCGGGCTAAGCAGGAATCCATTTAAATTGTAAATTTAGATTCTAATTAATACCGTGTGCACTCACTCTTATATAATTATATTACATATTACGTGCAATTTTGTATTATTTTGAAGTTAATACAAATGGATAATATAGTTTGACTAAAACTATTTGACCTAATTAAATAAAACAATTTATTAAGTAGTTAATTCGAACGAACTTTATAAATAAATCATTGGGTTCTACCTAAACCAAGCCTCAACTATACGTACATTTATGTTTAATTTCACGTTTAATTCGAAGTCTATACTTGCAGCGCATTCTTTGGTTTACACAATTTGAAATAACTCTAGCGAAAAGGACGTCAGTCCCGGTAAATCAGTTAAATAATACTACGTTGCGTTAGATTAAGTATGCGAGCATTGGCTAGCTGCGGCAAAAATGAATTTGTCACCGCGACAGCCAGCCGAGAGTATTTGATTTCCCGCCGTTCGGCCCCACGGCCTCCCGCTTTTTACTCCGCCCCCGCTCATATTACCCATCAACCCTTCGTGGTTAAAGGAGAAATCGCGAGCACATCCACCTTCACGCGCTTCCCGGAGTCTTCGACAAGCCCCCACCCCGAAAATTCCTCGTACTCGTTCGCGGAATCTCGCTCTTGCCACCCTTCTCAGAATAACAAATCGCAGGCGGAACTCAGGGCCTCCCCTGAATAGCTAGAAACGAGCGTTGGGACTTCGGACCTACTTTAACTGTCTCCATGGTATGGAACCTCTTCAAGTAAGGCTAACTAGGAGTCAAAACTACGACGTTGCCTCGGTCTTTTAACATCCACGTGCGCGTTCAGCTACGTAAGTAAGTCTAAATTCACTGAACTCCTCGAACATTTTAATAACAAAGAAACGTAACTAGTTGCATAAAATCTTCTCGATATGTGTCATTTTCCTCGCAGTTCCATTTCGAACGTTTTTGTCATATATATTTCAGAGTTTAAATTTTCCGCAACTTTGAAATTGCCATCGAATCGATTGCATTGTTTACATCAGCAGGTCGTGCCACGTCGCGGTCTTGAGGTCCTTCGCTAGCCAGAAATGCAAGCTTCTAAAGATGTAAATATTGACTCGTTGGGTATTTAAATTCTATTTTACTATATTTTACCTTAATAATTCACAATTTTATAGAATTTAAAAACATAAAATATGTTCATTATTAATTAAATTTAAGACAATTGCAAATAAAAATAATACTAATATTTAAACATTAAATACGTTATAAACACTTGGTTATTAAATTGTTACACAGAGAGGAATTTATAATAGGTGTCATCGGTTGTCGAGTCGGTTCTCTATTAACTCTTTACATGTAGATAACTGCGTAAGCGTCAGGTAAGTGTTCTATTCAAGATCCCTCGTCCACTAACGTGCTGATGACTTATGTCGCAATTCACATTGCTTAGCCGGCACTGAGATCCGCTTAAGCGCGCACCAAGGCTTGTATATATCCCAGTCATATTACGGGATCTTTCTATTCCCCCCGGCCCTCGCCCCGGCCGCGTATTTGATGCTTATGCGATCCCGTAATTTCGCTCAAACTATAACATTTGAATATTTATAATATAAATTTACACCAAGGTTTACACAATACTTGCACCCGTTGTGCTTTACATCGCAAACAAATCATTTTCAATTTAATAATATCTTTTACTGTGTCTCATCTCAATTATTATATAATCCTGAATATACAAGAAAAAAGAGCGATACGTATTTTGACTTGTGTACGATGTTAGTAACTAAATCGAGAACCGTGGTCGAGCGCGGTAGTACATGATTAATATGACTTTTAAATTTTATATCTTTTTCAGCTTCAGCTTGCTGCGCTAATACAACTCGTTTTTTAGCATTCGCAGCAGTCTGTTGACCAAGAAATTAGTTTCAATAATTATAATAATTTATTATAATAATTCATCGCAAATTCAATTCTGAATTTGAATTAAAAAAAACGTGCAGTGTTTGCGCAATTTGTAAAGATAAAGCTTAATAAGAGCTGTTTCGATGTGCACAAGAATTGCGACTAATAATATTGATTCGTTCGACCGACGGACTTAAAATAATCCCGACAGCAGCGCCGCTCGCAAAATACATTGCAGATTTTATAAAGCATTCGTTCCGACGTGAGCCGGCGTTTTCTCTAACTTCCGCTGGGCTGTTTATTAATAACCAGGGCGGATTTGGAAAGGCGCCCTGTCAAATAGCGATCAGAGTATCAGACGAAATGGGATGACTGGGCTCTCTTTTGCAAGTGGGCTCGGGCGCGGAGTTAGCTTCCTCTCCCAATGCGCCGGGGCCACGCGCAGCCGATCACAAAATTATACAGGACGCGGGGCGCGAACGCACTCGTCAAACAATCCCCCAAGGCGCATCTCCATAAAGCAGGCCGAGCGGTGGCGCGCGCGAGAATCGCTGTATCGCCCTCCCCTGTAAAAGCACCCTCGAATATGAAAGAGGGACCGATTCATGAGCGCACGCGTACACCCATTAATAATTCATGCGGGGCGCGGCCGCGACTGATCCGCGGGTAGGTGTCGAAAAAGCGCTGAGTTGTCGCGAGGTGTGAGGGGCGGCGGCTCATGCCTGCCCGCCCCGCCCCCATTTCCTCGCGGACGTTTATCTCGCGGGCGTCAATTCCCTAGTTTTCCGACGCACTGTCGATATCTTTGAGTGCTGGCGCCCGCGGTCGTCCTCCCGCCGCTTCGTGTTTCCCGGCGCGCGCGCGCGCGACCCTGTAAAAAATGTACACCCTGCATTATTCGGCGCGTTTCGCCGTCGCTCCGGTCGCCACTGACGTCGTCATTAAAAGTGGAATTTTAACAAAGATCACTTTGCCGCCCGTTGACGTGCGCAGTTTAGAGGGCAGACTGAAAATAGCGCGGATACAGCAGAAACGCTTTGTTCCTGTTCAGTTTAGAATAAATCTCGCGTTTTACGTTGATGCGTGTAACTTTAAAATTCAGCCGCTGTAATCTGCACGCTCTCAGTAAAATATTCATTAAATAACATAATTAGCGTTAAAAGTAAAAATTAATTAATTCACATATTTAATAAGCTGGCACTGAAAAAATTTAATACCAGTACCCAAAAATTACCATTGAATAAAGTAAAAAATTATTTCACATACAAGAATTTGTATGGTCTAGCGAAAGCCTTTCCAGCATACGATAATGACATAGCAAACATACCTAATAAGTTTTTCTGAGTGTACCTAAAACATTGCCCTTGTAAAGTAAATATAAATCTTATAGCTTTGATGCCATATCTACTTTCGAGTTAAAATTTTACTTGCTTTGAAGTATAGTGATTTTTTCAATTATTTTCACCAATTTGTAATACATTAATTTCGTATCAAAGAATAGTATAAAACTCCAAACCTGTTCTGGTTTAAGAATCGTTGTTGTTTGTTAACATACCATGAAACAATAATCATGATCTTTACAGAAATGCCCTTTTGAATTAATGAAGATTCCGTTACGCATATACAACTCGGAATAACTGTTTAATTATTTAAAATGTTCTTCGGCTACTTTTTTGTACATAAATGATTATTTACTTTTTGAAAGAGTGAGCATTATTTGTTTTAAAAATAAGGTATACTTTGAACTTTATTAACAATTAATTATTTAGAATCGATTATGTTGGTCTGTATTCTGAAACACACTTAAATATTGCAAAACGTAAAAAAGTTCATTGCAGCAGGCTAGGGCTGACTAGCAAGCCACTTTTAGCAACATAACCGGCTCCTTGGTGCGTGAATACCTTGAATTTGCATTCTCGTGAAAAATCGCTTTGACGGTGGAAAACACGAGGGAAAATACAGCTGCCAGGGCCAAGGGCGTGCAACGGAAGCGCGGAGAGGCGCGATCTAGCGTTATTTCCACGGTCCCGCGGCTCGAGGCGGTGGGCGCTTATCGACGAGGCGCGTCTCCGCCAAGCGGCGGCCCCACCCCTCCCACCGGCCGAATCGCAGATGCGGCCTTATGTATTGGCCGGGCGGTGCGCGTTTTCACTCGGTCCACAATGGCCCCGAGGCCGCAGCCATTATTTATTTCGCGCGCGGCATTTCTCCGGCCGCCGCGTATGGGGGCAAGTAGCGAGCGGGCCCAGGGCGTGACGGAAATTCTTATGCGAATCCGGTCCCTTTGGCTCGGCGTTCCGCGGGTCGCATTGTGCGAGGGGTAAACGCTTTCCACGTACGCTAAGGGCAAGCCGCGCCGCAACCTCATAGGAATGCAGCGGGAAGCCCGAGGGCAAATAAAAAAGCCGCGGGCCGTCTTGAATCGCCGCCAACGCTGACACGGCCGAACCCTGCGCCCGGGGGGAACAACCGGCCGAACCGCGCCCGTTTTTTTACGACGGCCCGTTCGATCATCGTAATTGGTAGCCTATCTTCCGCTGGGCGTATATAGCCATCGGCGCAGGGGCGTAACCCCGGGCGTAACCTCAAGGAGGTCGAGCAACAAGGCTCGAGCGCGGGAGCCGCGCAAGAGGGCTCAAAAGGAAAGAAAGCCGCAGTCAGCAGTACCAGCCGGGACAAAACCGGCATTTTTGCCGGGCCCCGGATAAGCCCCCCGGCGTATATTCGGCAGGCTGAGTGATTATCCCGTCTCGCGGGCCCGGTGATTCTCGGCTTTTTCCCATCTATCAAGACCACCACCCCCCCGGCCATCGTTCGAGGTTAAGCATACACGCAGGGCCGGCGTCGCTCGCGGAATTTCCCCGCGGGCAGTAACGAAGACGAATGGGCGAGGGGACGGGAGGCGCAGGGCGCCGATCCTTTTAATTGTTTCCGGGGTGCCGCGCGCCCGCCGCGAGAAGGACCCGCCGAGCCCCGCTGCCCCCGGCCGGCCAAACTTTTTCGGGGGATCCGGCAGTCAAAGGGGAGAGAATCTTGCCGCTGGAAGAGTTGGCCAAGTTCATTAACCGCGTCGAGTTATTTGGCCGGCTCTTCCGGGCAGGGCCTCGCCGGCTGCTCCGCCGAAGAAGTTGCCCCGGTTATTCTGCATCTGTAATTGAACTGTTGCGTTCGCCGGCTGTTTATCGGGCTCCTGCGAAACTGGCTTTGTCTATCCCGGCTCTGCAGTGCTCGCGATTATCGCCGCGCCTTTAATTGGAGCGTGCTTTTTCCGTAGACACACTAAATGGTAAAACAGATTATGTTCCTTGGAAATTAACTTTGCAAACAAAGGGGTCGGTCGCTAATGGCTCACCTGGCTAAAGAATCCTTTGGGCCCGGCATTAATATCGTCTGACCTACTTACCAAACGCCATGTATTAATCCTTGGACGGCGAGGGCGGATTTACGAGAGTTGGACAGTAAATCCCAAGGCTGTATGTAGGCCAACAAGGTGGCGGAGTCAGGGCCGCGGTGAATCATTTATCCGAATCACGCGGAGCGTAAAAACGTTTCGATATCCACGGAGAATATAGCCGTCATCAGAATTGAAACATCTTCCGCTGACGCTAATGCATTCGATACAAACGGGAGGGGCGGCCGTCACCGGCGTCCTTTATGGAAGTCCGCGAATGGAAGGATATAACGCATCAATTTAACAGGGGTATCTCTCCAGCGGTCCGCAACAGTGGAGTCGAAATCATGCGCGGGCGAATAATATCTGCCTGCGACTGGGCGCCCCTCTCCCCTGTGCCCCCCCACGCCCCTGCCCAACCCGGCCCTGCAGCCGGCCGACGGAAGAAGACCGAGGGAATAAGTCAACGATGTCCTCTCCCTTCGAACGCGAGGAGGAATCTTGATACCGGCCCGGGAGACTCCGGACTCGAGCTGCCGGAAAGAATATCGGCTATGCGCAGAAGCGCCAAGCGCGCATAATGCGGATTCAGCCGACGTAATGACAATAGTTGGCCCGATTCCCAAAGGCGACCGTCGTCCCACTTTCTACGTAGCCCTAGCGCCCTACCCCCCACCCCCGCTCCTCCCGTCCTAGCTGGAGCGCCGACTTCCTGGGGACTCTTCGCGATACTCTGCTCGTGCGCCCTTTTCCCGACGCGCGTTGCCAGAAGGAATTTTGCCGCTAATAGTTGATGAGGTGGAAGTCGGGCTTGAAACCGCTCGAGTTTCGAATCGAATAAGGACAATTTTGATTCGGACAATGCAGATTCCGGAATCGTCTGGATCAATGTTGGTGGAAACTGATACAAATGTAATTAGCTTTTCTGCATTTTCTGTTTATTTAACATGGACTTCAATGGATAAATTAAATCTGTAATTAATGCACTGAAACATTGTTTCGGGTCACGTGAAACGGTTTCCTTAAAGAGCTTTTTAACGAAATTAGGGATGCGTAATATTTATTGTTAATTTCTCTGAATTATGCCATTTCATCGTTATCGATAGTACTGTGCGTTGTCTCAATGTAGCTATTCTCGAATTTACTGTATATATATCTTTCATATGTACTAATGGAGAAACTATGTTAATAAATAAATGAATAAAGCAATGCTTAGTTCATAATTTCATATTTCGAATAGGATTAGTCACTTTTTTCGGTATACAACATCTGCGAGTTCCTAGTATCTGTCCGTGTGCTATCGACTTCGATAATCCTCTGATGAAACACAATGTCGTTTAAATATCTACTGTTCAAATATAACAAATAAGAGTAAAAACCTAAAAACCAATTTAGAATTGTGTGTTATAACAACTGACTAGAAATTTCACGAGATTTCTATAAGACTGTACCATTTGACATCAATTGGAGTTTTATCAAATATGTTGTTTTCCAGAAATGAGACAAGTTGATATGTCGTAGAGAACTATACGTGAAATTGAAATCTAATAAAGCAGGCTACGGGTAACAGAATTCACGATTCGCTTGCCGCAGTTCGATGATGGATACGATAGTATAAACAAGCTTAATTGCCTTACGCGAATTTCACTGTTATTGTCTATCGAATAATTTAAAGGCGATACCCATGACTATGAAGATAAACGGACGCGTATCATAGCATGATAATAACGTCAATCTAATTCTCCTATCAATAGGACCAATGTAGTCGACTTCGAACCATGTATGTAATTATTGATATTTCACACGTATGGTAGGTATCTCACGTATAATCATATCGTATACCAAACAAAATGATAATTAAAATGATGTAATCGGGGCTGTAATAGGATGCAAAACAGCTTATCTACTCCAATCACATGGTCTATGAAATTTCATGATCAGGCGTTGACCGTCTTGGTGATTCGCTTAGCAAGTCCATTTTATAGAGATTTTTTTATACGTGGAGAATCAATTTACTGAATATTTTGAAGACAGTTTAGCTTTTTTGGTAGAATTTGGTAGAAGCTAAGCGTTACGTATTATAAATTAAAATATTTGATTAAATGTTAGCTATCAGTAAATGGTCATCCGCAATTACATATCAGTTTATGCCTGTGAACTAATGAAGCGCCTTGCGGAATGTAGTATTACCATGTTACGGATCTGCTCTACAAGCATATAAACGTAATACGTTCTAAGGTCCTATTGCTCTCTCGTTTACTCCAAATCTACCTCTCTCTGCTTCGTTCTTCAGACAAAAAGCGCGGTTTTGTGTTGATTTAAATTTCGAACGATTTGAAGGTTATAACATATTGCAGTATAGTCTCAAATTTTATTTGTGATGATGATGGCGAATAATTATTATACTGATGTTTATTTATCAAAAATTAAACAATATGATGAAAAGTTGGATTTGAAACAAAGATCGTAAAAGTTTTGAAGAACGGATATTGAGTAAAACAAGTAAAATTGAGTACCAATTATTTATATACAATCATGTTCTATCAAATACTTTCTGTTCAAGTTGTAGCAGGTAACCGCAAATATTGAGCAAGTAACTGTCATTGCTGAAAGCCACTAAATCAGACATCTGCTTTCCAACCCATGCACAGAAATTGAATCAAAAATATAGTGTGCGCATGCGCAACAACGTTAAACTAATTTCGATAGCTATCTTTAGCTTCAAACCCTATCGTTTTCAGGCCTTATTTTTATTTATTATAATTTATAATTTATATTTCTTATAATTTATTATAAAGTAAGCTACTTTAATAAATATTTAGCTAAAAGATTGTTATAGATTCTACCAGGGTTGTTCTGAACTTATAAACCATACATATAACATAGACGTGAATAGATATCAAATAAAATATCTTATGGTAATATGTATTATGAAAGCTGGCATCAGACGATTTGAATATTGACAGGTACTCCTAACTAAATGCCATTATTGTTCAGTTGTAGGAATAATATCCTTTATAGCTAGTGTCAATGTTTTAACGGTAGTTGTATTGCATTATAATTTTATTTTGATGCATCGCAAATCATTCGAACATTGTATATTTCTTTGGTCTGACCGTCATTAATACTATAAATGATTTGTCTATCCGCAAATATGCATTATATATGCATTATCAATAACATTTTAGAGTGCAAGAAAAACTATTATTCCACTGATATATCGTATACAATTTCTATTAAAAGAATTACTACATAAAATTATTTTCGCCCCGGATAAATTTACAAGATTACGCGATCTGCAAGGCATAAATGGCAAAGTGTTTACAAACAGCGTGAAATTCAATCTCAACAATAAAACATACCAATAATCAAATATCAATTAAATTTTAATTTTATTGCGAGCGCAAATGTCTGAAAAATGACCCGCCTCAACATGAGACAAATACCGAGTTCTCTCATAAATTCGAAACAAAGCTTCTTCGTGCCGTCGACTCGCATCTTCCGCCCGTCTTCCCTCTCGTTTTTACCGTATTCCATTAGGAATCCGCGATACACGGACCTCCGCGGTTGAAAAAGTCGAAACAAGCGACGGCTTCGACGCTCGATGAGTAATCGCTTCGCTGATTCGTGGCTTTTTATCCGCTTGCCCGCGCGCTAGCTTGCGAGCCCGCCCGCGCGAACTTTGCTTTTAACGGGGATTGGGCAGGATATCATTATTTATCGCTCGCCCTTTTTCCACCTAGCGGCCCGATAATGACATCGCCCGGTTTTTCGGTCGCTCGTAAAATCGGCGGCGCGTACCTTTTCCCGGGCGCTTTCATTTTAGAGAAGAGCGCGCTTTCAGCTGCGCATGGCTCGCTTATCACCCGCTTGCCGGCCCAATTCATGTAATATTGTTCACTTGCCCTTTAGAAAATTGGAAAAGTAGCTCGGCTTTTGGAAATGTTTTTAAGCGTGGCGAGTGACGATGGCAATTAATAAGCGTTGATCGCAATGAAAATTCGTTAATTTTGTTTTATTTCAACCTCCACAATTCGTTTTCGTCAACTAGAATAAAACTGTAGCCCTTGACATACATTGTAGCTTCTTTCAATACAGATAAAAATGTTATATATTTTACAATCTCTTTTTACTGTAAATACTTTTATCAAAAATGTAATTCTTTATGTACCTCTTTTAAGCTGTCTTTCTCAAAGGTTAACTTTATTTTATTTATTTCAGGTCGCAATTTCTTTTCTAGTACACTTTTTCAATTTTTCCAGATATGTATGTGCTATAAATTTTGTCTAAAAATAAGTTTGTTTGATGTAAAATAAAAAAATATTCTTTATAAAAAATGTACAAACCGCACATTAAAAACAATTTATATTAAAAAGTTATGGTATTTTTCATTATAATTAGACGATGACAAAATTAAGCCAATGTAATTAAAAATGGGGCCACGCTTTTACAAATATCTTAGCATAATCTGTAGAGACAACAAAAATTAATCGCTACATAGAAACACTTGAATGCTGCTAAAGATACTAGTTATACATTGAGTAAATACAAGAACACGCGTTAATTTGCGCACAATAGCAAGGTACTTTATAAAACCAACAATATGATTATTAAAGTATCATGGATTCGTATTACGGCGAGTCCAAAGGTAGTTACTTAAATAAAATGTTCTCATGTATTTATATGTGTGCGAATAACTACAGCGTATTTACAAGCAGATTATAGAGGAAAAAGCATTATAATAAATGTAAGTGCATTACACTGTCAAATAAAAAAATAAAAATAAATAAGCGTTAATATTTATTCTTGTGCATTAGATTATTTATATATCTACTGTTATTATCCAAGCGCGGAAAAATTCTGTAAGAAAAATAAATTAAAATATCCTTAACAAGATAAAGCTGCCATGAATTACTGTATGTCGAGCGTGTATTCCGATGATCCTGGGATCGATCTCCAGTACTATCGATAAATCGAGCACCACAAAATTTTCTTATTGTATTGTTTCCGATACTAGGTTCTATCGTTGATTAACACCGAAAAAGATTATCTTAAGAAATTAATGATTACTGCTGTATGTGTGTGTGTTTTCAATATGAAGTGTAAAATGCCAAATAATAAATTCTTGAACACCTCGGAGGAAGATGAAAGATGATGATTAGGAGACAAAGAAAATGCTTTTATTTAATTTTAGTGTGAGCTGTTTAGACGATGCTGCTACCTTGAAGGTAAATTATCGAATGAATAAAAACAAAAGTCGCGCGATCGCGCCAACGGACAAAACTAGCCGCGCTTTTCCCCCGCCCGCGATACGCTTTCCCGAATGTAAATAAAAGGGCCGGGAATTCGAAGCCATCATTGTCACTCGCCTATGATCGTGGGAACCCCACACCACTGACTCGGGCGATCCTCTCCTGGCCCGGTTGGAGTCTTGTATGATCTCGTTGCGGCCCTCGGTCTCAACGAACCACTGCGAGCACGAATCGGGCTTACAAAATCCTGCAAATCAAATAAATTTTAAAGAATTAATCATTAGACGCGTCTCACGTATAAGCAGCATCGCCCGCAACTTCCATGTAATTTTTATTACAACAATAAATAATTTTCGTATAAATAATATCAGCGCTGGTTCACAACAAAAATGATTCTCGCTGGCTATTACATATTTTTATATTTTTAAGGATAATTTTCTTTTGTACCAGTAACATGAAGATTGGGTATGAATAAAACAATATTTAAATTATTTTCAATAATTATTTAGGTTTCGGCTTTGCTTCGGCGGTGATCTGTACACTTCGGCGACTAATTTGGTCTAAAATTTTCTCCCCCGCGACCATTAGGCCCTCCCGTCTTTCTTGCTCCTCATTACCCGTCATCCCTCACATTTGAAAAACGCCCGCGAGCGCATTGTCCTTCACGCTCTTTTAAGGACCTTCTACATGCCTCCTCGGTGAGACTGGGCCTTCCCCCTCCGACTTCCTCCCCCCTCAACCGAGTCTCGAGCGCCTTAGGCCCGCTCTTCCCCTCATCCCTCTTTTCGCGGAACTTCTCTCCTCGTAATATATTATTTGTGTAATTTTCTCCAAAACTAAACTATTATTTTATTCAAGGGAGGGATTTTCCAGCTTTCCTCAATGCCAAAAACGAGGCCGCGGGACTTACAGTCCCGTACACTCAAATTCTAGGAGGCTTCGGCTTTAAAGCCTCCACGAAGCTTCTTGGCGACGTGGCCCAAGGCCCTGAAAAGGGTCTTCACACACAGGTCGGCTGTGATGCAAATCCCGCCCATTTATTATTTTAATAACAATGTAATCTCAATATAATATAAAATTAAACTAGAACCGCTGGGTCTTATAATTAAATAAATAATACTAGTAACATAAATATAAATAATAATACGTTTTATGTAAACATTTCTGTCCGTTACAATTACTTACAGAAACTACATTTATAACTGCACCGGATATACGCTTACTAATATTTATGAAAAATAGGGACAAATATTATGCAATACGATAAATTAAAAAATCTTCTTTACAGAAACATTAGCTATTTTGTCTAGGAGAAACTATGTCGCTACTTTCAATTGTGTGGTCTCGCATGAATAAAATAGGTATCGAGAATCGACTATCTTATTAGGATTCTTAATACATGAATAGAATTAATGATTATTGAACAGATTAGTTAATTAAGCATAGCTTGAGAACTGGAAAGACGGTGACTTTTATTCAGTGTATAGGGTACGAGTATGACCTACATTTTCCAAATTGAAAAATACCCTGCATCGTGCAGCATACAAAAGTGTTTTTGCCAATATTAGGGTAACGCGGCTTTGAAGTTGCTAGACAGGCATGGCTCACAAAAAACTGTTGCAGTCGGAAAACTCGAAACAAAAATAACTATTGATTGTTTTCAGTACTCCACTTACCTTCCCTGATAGTAAAATAGCGTACTAATCCAGAATCAATTTCCATTGATTTTTTGCTTTCCAACAATTTAAATTTAAAAGCTAGTTGAATTACGGTTACATAAGCTTTTGAGGTTTTTTAGAAAATGTTGCCTAAATCAAGCTTGCTAACCAGCCCGCGTCCCAACAAAAGCAATAAAAATAATATTCGCACCACTGGCCTGGCGTAAGCCCCAGTAATTTCGAGCAATAGCATCCTTTGTTGCCGAGTGAACGGCTGCGCAGCACCAACGGAAGGGCGTGCGGTGAGGAGCATTAGCCCTTCTCGTGCCCTCTCCACCTCGAGACTTAAAATATAAATGTCACCATAAACAGCAACGCCCTACTGTGGTCGCAAAGGTTAATCGGCGAAAAGAAAGGAAGGATCCCCGCGGTGGCGGGGGGAAAATACAAATCAATTTTGCGGAGGAGGCGAAAGAGCGTTTCTCGATGCGCGGGTGGGCGGGCGCCGCGCCGTAAAATAAAAACAACGGCCCGGGAGATCCGCTCCCTCGGTTTTATCCCCGTCGTATCCGAATTTATGGAAGGGGCCATATTGACTGCCCTCTTTGCCATTTTTTCGAGTCGTGCCCCGGCGCTGTACCGGAGTCGGCTTCGTCAGCGACCGAGCGACGGGGTATTTACGCGGTCGGCTCTAGAAAGGATGGCGGAGGAGATGTGCGGACAATCGTGGCCCGGCTTAACCGGCCTCTTTGTACTTCGCGAAATCGTTCGTTGCTCTCTTTTTCTCATGGTTTTATCCTCTTTCAGCAGCGCGGAACGTCGTATTTTCAGGGGATCGGATGTGCGCTGAAAATTTGCCTCGAAGGGAGGCGCGCGCATGCATTCGGCGCTCCCGTGAGGATTTTTATGTATACTTTACGAGGCATGGGACACGGTTTAGGGGGTGTATACCGCGCCGACTATTCCGCCACTCGCTACTATGAATTTTTACTCCAAGAGTAGGAGTTTTTAACGTATTTTAAAGCGTTTCGCTTGATGTTTGAACAGGTGTGTTTGACTGAGAGCAAGAACTAAGTTTGAGTAGAAGCTTTAAAAACTTTTTTTTAGACACGAAAATTGTAAAAGAAATCAGAGAAACATCTTTTATGAATTTTTTAATTTTCTCTATTAATAAGCGCATTTTGAAGCTATAAGCCTGAGAGCGCCATTAGTTATTATTTAAAGGTCATATAAAATCATGTCCACTTGCATTACTAAAAAACTACTGGACAAACTACATACTTCTAGGTAAAGGTAAGAGGGAGAGACTTGATGCTGCAATGTGGCAGACAAACTTCGGGAGTTGTTAACCCGGTAATCCATAAACCTAAATCGGCTTTTCCTTCATACGGATGTTCGAGATTAGGGCGATCCGATTATAATAACTCATCATCCTCAACCTGCTACCAAAGTTCTACTCTCTCGCTTTCTCTTCTTCTTGTATGCACCTTTAATCTGGTCGCTTCTTATTCTCGATATCTTTTCTCTTTATTGCATTGGAGAAATTTGACGCTGCTATCGTCATGAATATAATGAAATGATGAACAACGATTTTTACAACAGTTTTTTTGAAATTTATTGTATCAATAATGGTAAATATCATTTTTACATGACAGTTTTCAAACGTCCATATGCTTTAAACATTAACAGCACATTATTGATCGAGAAGAAAACAATATGAAAATATAATCAGAGTCAGACCAACAGACAATTTTTAATAAAACAGGATAACTTAATTTGTTCGTGGATGTAGTTTACTTGCTCGTTCACAAATTGAATTTGGTACCATTCTGTCGAATTTGCGTATAAATGCAGAAATTTCAGATTCTGCGATTCTTGTACACAAAGCACAAACAACTAGGTGCAAACACAAGTGTAGATGCATGTATATATACATCAAGTTTGTAATAAAGAGAATTGGTTATGCGTCCTTGTGACACAGCGCATCTCTAGTACTTAATTTACAGCCTTGAATGAGGGCATACAGTTACCTAATCTCAAGTCTTCGTCACTTGGTTCTCTGCAACAAGCTCTTACTTAAATGATATGAATGCATAAAAATACTAGATTATGTAGATAGTGCACTTGAAAAAGCAAGTATGTCATATATCACCTGTTGAAAAATAAATATCTAAATATTCATTTAAATAACCGATATTAAGTTTTGCACTCATTTTCTTACTTTTTTTCTAGATAAACAAGAAAATACGTGGCTCGGAATATGGTCTTATAAAAAACTGAAATTGTCATTATCTTGTATATCAACTATAGAGTTAAACTATTGTTAACTACTTGACAACAAAAGAAGTGTACCGTTACAATACATAATAGTCTCTAGTATTTATTATTGTTATAAATCTCATTATTGAATTTTAACAAGCTCTTTCAGTCTTCACATTTTTTTTATCTTCGACGTGATATGATATTATATATTGTTTTTGATTATATAGTGATCAAATTAACAAGATTTATAATTAGGTATTTTTTCACAACTTTTGCGAGGGAAAAAAGGACAAGGCTTACTTCCGCTTTCATTAAGCCTCGTATAAATTCAAAATATCCTGCTAATTTTTTAATTAATTATAACTTTGACACAATACTTTTGAGCGTAATTAAAAAATTTTAATTGGATCAATAAAGCAATTTATAAAATAAATCCGATTGCATTCGCTCAGCCGTGTAGATACTGTTGCCAACCCGACGCCGACTCTCTGTCGGGCGACCTCGACAATTACGTCAGCGCAATACCCGAGCGAGGAACGCAACCTCGAGGAGTCGAGGCAGGTCAGCGCGCGTTTGTTTTGACGGAGAGGAGCCGTGCGAGCGCGCCGGTAGGCAGGCGGGAGGAACACGTCGGAAGGGGAAAAACAAGGGACGATCGGAAGATGATATCGGCCGAGGGGGGAGTTTTTCCGAGGGAGATTTGGGAAGTTGATAAGGAACCGCGCGCGAGGACGGGTGACGAGTTCGAAGCTCGCGCTCGCTAGCAGACCAGTGGGCAGGGGTTGCGCGGGGGAGCGGGACCGACCGACAGCGAGCGGCGCCGTGGGAGAGCGCACTCCGAAGCGGGCCGCTCATTCCCTCGAGGGGGGACTGTGCCCGGGGAAGGGCGAGGTCCTCCCCGTGGCCTGGAGCCGAATTTCCAGGGGGGAGCGACGGGACCTCGCTTTATAATACATCGGGTGCAGGTGTGGGCGCGAGGCGCGGACCTGCGTGGCGCCTACGCCGAAGCCGGACGTATTACGGAACCCTTTCGTTTGGTTCGTGTGAAAAGCAAAGCATAAAATGAACCCATATGAAAAATGCAACTGGCGTCCCCTTGAACTTCTTGGCTGAATCCACATCAGACACAATCGTAATAAACGAGCAACCGTCAATTGAAACACGCGTCTCGAAGCGATAATTGAACTTTGGCGTAAACGGACCGCCTAAAAAGTAAAACGCTCGGTGGGCGCGAGGGGAAAGGGAAATCTTGGGTAAAGTCCGCTCGAGCGAGTTTTTGCAGAGACACTCGGAAGGGAGTGACGGCGGGGCAGCTCATCCGCAAAGTAGTTGGCCGGGCGGCGCGCTGAAATATTCAGGCGGGAGTTATCGTCGTCGTGGCTGCTTGGGCGCAGCGCCGAAGGAGCCGTGCGGTATACCCGCCCGGGGCAAATTGGCCGAGACGCCGAGCGCCGGGGACGGGCCATTGGCCACCTGGGCACTGGGCGCCCGTAGGCGGGGCCAGGGCTGCGGCCGCCCGCGTCTCCGGCCTGTCCGACACGGGCGCCTCGATTGCGCGCCCCGCCAGATATTGTCCCCGATTGACGCGTACACGCGCCCAAATCGACCGGCACTGCGTCGTGTTTAACGCGCTCGCGCGCTGCCTCGACTAATGTCGCCCCCGAGGACTTGGACCAACTTTGGCGCTCGCGTCCGCTGCCCGCGCCTTTCTACCACCAGCCGTGTGTGTGTCTATAGCGGGCGACGTCCCGTTCTTCACTGGAGGACGTCGGGGAAAATGTGGCAGCGCTTCCTGGCCCCCGCCGTCCCGCCGGTGTAGTGCCGAGGCCGCGAGAGCCGATCGCCGCTGGCGCCACTCGGCCAAGTACTCGAGCGGTCTCGATCAGTCTGGCGGTCTCGGCGGCAGGCGGCTATCCCCAGCTCAGCGAATCCCCCGCGCCCCAATAGTTTCACGCTCCAAGGCGAATCCGATAATGCGGGGGGGGCGGCGGAGTCGGGGGCCCGTCCCGGCGGCCGACTCTGTTTTCGCATGGGCAAATAGAGGCGGCCTCGGGTCCGGGCGAAGATCGCGTTTACGCCGGCGTATTTACGCCCCGGGCGAAGGCGGCTAAATGGATCGTCGGCTGCCGAAAGCCAATTAAAGTGCAAATGCATATATGGAAATGGCGGCGGCCGGGGGAGCCAGTCCGAGTAATCGCCGGGCCCCGTCGAGTCTGCTTGCAATTCGAAATAGATCCATGGCAGGCGGCGCGAGCGACAATGGACCCGATCACCGGCTCTGTTTAACTTACAAATGGACCCGACACGGCTCCCGGCGTCTTAATCGAAATATAGAGGGCTGCGCGCCGCCCCGTGAAAATTCCGCGACTAATCGCCCCGCTAACGGGCGCCAGCGGACTCGCGCTCGAGCGCCGTTCGACGGCCAGATGACGGACCGCGGCCCAATCGATCTCTCGTGACCTCGGACGCTGGCCATCTCTCGAGCTATCGCTGTATACGTACAGTCGCGGGGAGGGCCAACGTCCGTGATGTGGGAAAATCGATGGGGCTCCTAAGAAGTCGGGGCCGTAAGGGCTCTCGAAAGCCTCGTCTTTTGTCTCGCGCGATGGCCCCTTAACCTAAAAGTCCCGTTGCCGGGTTCGCGGGACAAAGATGCCCGTATAGTTTATCGATCGGCGCGCACCACGGAATTTAATGAATGGCGACCGCGTCGGTTTATAGAGGCGCTGCACAGTATCGGGGGCCGATCATTACAGCGCCGGGGAGCAGCAGAGGGCGTTAGGTCTAAAATTAGACTACGTATAACGATTCGCCCGCTCGATTCAATGCCCGGCCACGGAATAATGGATGACCTTTCAAAGGGCCTCCCCTGGCCTCCGTCTATTTTCTGTCCATTATTCCATGGTAATGCATTCGCGATACGCCGCCCCGGTATCAATCGGCCCATCGATTTTATTCCGGAACGCTTGCGATCGAACCTCTCGATTTTGCCTTCCCCGCCCTTTCCCTTCTACCCCTGTCGTTGGAGTATTTTTTAACAGCAGCTCCAATAAAGTTTGCCTTAAACAACCTCTCGAGTACCTTAGGCAAGCGGCTATTAATTGGCGATTATTTCCAGTGTCCGCGAATCCAGTCAGGCGAAGTATATACTTTATGGGAATCGGCAAGCGATCGGATGGAAAACTAGAAGACGCCGCTCCGCCGCTCGGAATTCATCCTCAAAATCGTAATGGATAGGAGAATAAGTGGATCGCCCGAGCGAATTATCGGCTAACCGATGAGCGTAAGTGCAGTTTATAGGGCCGGTCTAGTGCCCGCGCGTAATCGAACGGGAGAAAAATTGGCAAGGCGGTTAAAAGCAGATGCGCCCGCGGCCAAATCAATTATGCCGCAGACAAGCGGGTAACTCGCGGTAATTGCGCTCGGCAACGGGCCGAGCTTTTCCCCCGCGGCCGAGCCAATGCGTCGCTTCGGGCGCAGGCCACGCCGATTCGTCTTAATCCCCGAGCCGTCCCGCGGCTAAATAATTCCGGGCGGCACTCCGATAACGAAGCGGCCAATAAGCGCGGGGCTATACCGATCCTCTTTCCTCTTTCACGGCCGCGGGAATATCCACCCCCCCACCTTTCGCCGGCTTATCCGCTAACGAAGCTGCCGACCCCAAGCGGCCACTTTATCTTCCCCCGGGGCCTCCTTCTTTCCTCTCGCGTGTGGCCGCCGGCGCGTGAAATTAGCAGGCGATCGAGCCTATATACGCGCGGCCGGGACGCGCTCGGTAATTGCCGGCAGTCCCCCGGCGCCGAATCGCCAGCCGATTCCCGGCTCCTTTACGGCTCGAAAAGGAAAGGGAGCCTCGCGGCCCGGGGAAGAAAAAGTGCCGAGTTACCCCGCCGAGTCGCCCCTAACCCTAATGGCCCGTGCGTAAACTTTAGGGCGCGCCTGTCAATCTGCCCGGCGGGGCGCTTCGCGGCCGATCTCGCGCCGCCCCGAACGAGAACAATAAAGCCCGGTTTATTTTTAGCGTCCGAGTGCGAGCTGACGGCGTATACATTGGCGTATATATCGGCCCCCCGACGCGCCGCCCGCGGGAATTTATCGCAGGCCCGTTCGCGGCTTTATTCCGGGCTTTAAGACGCCCCGGCCACGGGCCGAGTCCCTCTGCCATCCCGGGGACCGCCGATGCTTTTTACGAGGGACGCACGCCGGACGAGTCGGTTCGAGGCGGACCGATCGGCGATCGTTAGAAAAAAAGCCTCGACTCGGCTTCATTGGCATTCCCCGCGGGCGGACCGGCACTCGGGCCCGGGCCTTTGTCGCGGAGTGCGCTTTCCGCCGGGGCGCATATATAGACGTCTTGGGTCGCGAGCTCCCGGGAAAACATAGAGAAAGCTCTGCCGGCTCGGGTGATTTGCCCTCGCGACTCGCCCTCCGCGGGCTTGTATTGGAATTCGGTCACGCGTAGGCAGGGGCCAGGGCCCGCGATATTGCGCCCGCTCGATTTTTTGCTCGTCTTTTTCCGAGAGGCTTTGGGGATTGGACAATGGTTTGATCGCCGGGTTTGCCCGGCACTTCGCTAGTCCGCTCGGGAAAAAGCCCGTCGAATTCACGCCTCTGCACCGAGGTCGAGCGCCTATTTTCGAAAAACTATTTTTACTCAGCGATATCCCAAAAAATCCTTCCTTTTATTATTTCTTTCTGATCGATTGTACTTTACTCCCTTTAATTCAGTCGATTTCAATTATTTGGCTTTTTATACAATTGTTGGCTAACCGCATTAATATGGTATCCCGAGATAGCATTTTACGAAATGCCAGTATTCTTGTGTCCGTAGGTTGGAAAGTATATTTAATAAAAGTTTGAGAATTCATCTAATTTTTTAAACATAATACATTCTTAACAATTGGCAGAAGAACAGAAATAATCATTTATTCTGCAAGAGTAACTTAGTATAGTTTGTTTCTGAATATTTTACGTGTGCATTCATTTTAAAGTATTTTAAAATATTAATATTGGATATACGCGTGGATGCGCGCAGTCACTCTGAAGTGAAACGACTCCGCAGTGGGTCAGATGAAGCAAGATGTGTTTTATTATCGTATAATTCCAATATTAAAATGTCGACTTTTTTAACTTTCTGTTTCACCCAGGCTAAACTTTATTTTGACTATTTCAAATATTTCTAGTAAATGATGTTATTCCAGATTTATGTAAAATTGCTAAGAAGGGTAAAATATGTATTGGATTTGAAGAGATTATCCAACTACCCGATTGAAAACATTCTTTACAATAGCGCCGCATATGAATTGCAATCAATAAATCACTCGAAGGAAGCACCGCCGAGGCGTAACCGTCCGTTCAACAACTAATTATTTCGGGTTTTACGTTACAGGCCAAATAGATCTGTGGACCCAGAGCATGACGGGTTGCCCGTGCAGCTTCAACTCGTCAAAGACAGCCTGCGCCTGCTGCGTCCCGTCCGGCGGCTGCAGCTGCGGCAGGGCCATGCCGAACAGGTGCACCCAGTGCGGCCTCGAGGACTACTGCGCCAACAGTGAGTACACATGTCCTCCCGTACCGTCCGGAGGGCAAACACAAGGGGAGAGCCCGCGACACCGTCCCTTCAAACTACTCGCGACGCTCCCCGGCGCCCGGCCGCATTGTCCAAACTCCCGGGGGCCAGGCCGAGGAGCCGGGCTTTTTCTTTCCGAACGACGATTGGGTGCGTTTCCAAGCCCGCGAGCATTTTTTTCCCCTTTATCTCGTTCGAATGCCTTTGTCCCGGACTCGGACCGGCAGAGCGCGATACAATCCGCGATCAATGATGCCGGCTAAAGCCCCGGGAGACTAAGCGCCGCGCCCGACAGTTGTAAAGTGCGCCCCTGTTCCTAGCTGCCCTGCCTCTCGCGTAATCACGTCGCGCGGCGGCCCGTGCACGAGTCACCGGCGCACTTGCCGCGCCCGGAGAAACGGGATTTAGCTCTCCGCCGACGTCGCGGCTCACTCGGCCGTCCGGCGAATCGCATTAGGAGCCGGCCGGCAGCCGCGGCCCCCTCGCACGGGGACTATATCCTTTGTGCGCGCGACCAATTGTAGGCCGTAGTTAAACTCCGCGTTACATTGTTTCCCGTTTCTATGCGGCTGCTTTTTCCACCGGCGCATTAAAAAAAAAAGAAGGACAATTCGCCGTCCGGATAACTCGATCCCATATACGCGTATGCCCGCTGCTGGGGAGTGTTAATTAAGCCGGGCGGTTGCTCATTTGAAGCTGTTGTATACAAACCATCGAATAGTCGGCTGGCAACTCGGTTCGTTATTCAACCTGTAATTCAATCTGTAACGAAGCATTCTTGCGACAAGGGAAATATAATCAAGACGACGATTACGCCCGATTCAGGCTCTCAAGCTAGAATATCAATTCCAAGTTATGGCCGTGCCGCCTAGCCAAATGAATGGAATCCACGAAAGGGCTCTTTAACACATGCAACGCCGGAGCGACGGTTACATTCAATCGAAAACTGGGCTCGCTCGGCCGCTGTAATTAAAAATGTTTCGCGCCACTGCTCGCGAGGAACGCTTAAAAAGCTCGCTTATGATAATCTAATTCCGAGTCGGAAGCTGCACGCGCGGACTACTTTTCACCTCTTTAACGTCGAGTCAGCTCCGAGTGTTGTGCGCCCGAATGACTCCTGCTTAATCGCTTGCCTCTCGCCTCGAGCGTCCTTTTACGAGGACCACAATCGGTTGCATCAAACAAGAGGAAGAATAATGTCGGTACGGTAATAGGTTTTTAACATACCGTGACACTTTGTCACGCTGTGCATTGTTTAACAGGTTGTCGCGCGTTTTCCAATTCGAAGGGTAAAGCAAATATGAGGAGGGAGATAACGGAGCCCAAGCTCCATATGTTAAAGGACGACGCGCTGTAACGATAAATCACTTTTAAATTATCTACCAATTGGAGGACCGCGAGCTATTCGATTTATTGCTTGGGCTTTGTACCGCTTTTATTTACGCTGACGCGTTTGTGTATACCGCATCAATATCCAATAAAGAACCGACTTCTTTTTCAATATTCACTGGCTGCTAAACGATCATTTTTGTTCTTACGCAATAGCGACTATACGCAGTGCTCGACAACCACTACTCGAAAATCGGCCAGCAGTCGAGTCCCGGGAAAATCAATAAATCGTTAGTAAAGACATTGAAGTGCATTATACTCGAGGGTTCATTATCCAGTAGGGCTTTCGGAGTCCGTTCACCGGTCGCTTGCCAGCGGCCCACCGATACTACGCCGGGCGACTTTGTCAAAACCGGCGTCGCGGCCCTCGATATTTGTCGAGGGCACACAGAGTCGTTACGTCGCCGCGAGCTCCCCCACAATATCGAGCTAATTGATAAACGAACTCTACACTTCCGGCTCAGGCGCCGGCTCGATTACTCGGCCGATTAGCCGGCGTAATTGGAATCCCGGCTCGGCTTCCCCATATTTTTCTTTATCTTTTCCTCGCGCGCCTTTGAGCCTCTTATAACGGGGGTCTCAGCATTGAAATCCGATTTAACCACCATTTGATTGCGCCCTTCCTTTATCATTGAGTTTTATGGGCGTGGTAGGATTTTTTCGCGGGCTCGCGCGCGGACAGTTAACCCGGTTGGCTCCCGTAGTATCTCCGCCGCGCTTCGACTTCCGATCCTTTAATCCTCATTCGGGCCTACACCTGCGCCCCATTTTTCACTTAACGATTAATTTGCTTTAAGCGTTACCTTTTTTTATTAGCTCCCTTTTATGCCCGATGCTGTCCAAGTACGGTGTGCGTTTGTCATTAACGACATAGTTAAAAATTGCTGGCAGCGCTCTTTAAATTGCCCAGGCATTGTTTGTCGCTCATAAGCTCCCTTCATCTTTAAATTAATTAGTTTCTTGTTAAGATGATGTTGTTTTCATTATTCGGTATAATAAATGATTTACCGGTACTTTTTATGACCAAGGGAAAAACTGCGCGTGCAATGTAATTAATATAGAGTACTTTTTTCAATATTTCATTTAATATTAATTACCAAAAATTTTATCAAAAGAGTATATATTTTATAACAATATGAACATGCTGAAATTTATGCTTGACCTGTGTCTACATTTTAAAGAAAAAAATCATTAGATATTACAACAAGATAAGCTTTTGTAATTATAAGGTTGTTTTTAACTGCGAATGAAACAACACTCTATTGTTCTAATTTATGGTTCACTTTGACAGGGATTAAATTTCAGAATATTCTTATGATGTTTGAAAAAAAAATGTTATTTTCATTTTAGTTAAAGTTAATCAACGCGAAATACCACTAATTAATGAAATTTATGGATATTAATTAACTGATCAGCTTATAACGGCTTTTGTAAATAGTTGGCGTGCAACCCTCAGGAAGCTTTTACTCGGAGTGACATTGATAGTAAAGCACAAGAGATCCAAACTGCGTAATTATCGGTTTTTCATAAAAAAAAAAACGGTCCAATTCTCTGAAAAGATGGAAGAGCTCGTAATAGCTTTGACTCTGAGCGCGGTTTTGATTTCCCATTTGCCGGGCACGTTTTATTTTCAGTCGCAGGCGCCCGGAGGATTGACCGCGTCCCCAGGGCGATGAATCGCGGGCCGCTAATAAAGCGCAGCGAGCGCCGGTTCTACCTTGCCGCGCGCGAAATGAGCGGCCGGCGGATAAAAGCTCGGGGCTGACGGGTTGGCCCTTGAGAGCGCGAGGCCGGCCGCAATGACAATCGAGGAAGCGCCGCACGTCCCCGCGCGGCTCGCGGCCCAACTTGTCTCGCGGAGAGCTCCCCCCCCCCCTGTGCGAGACAATGGCCCCGTGAAAGAAGCGACGGCTATCTGACGCCCGGCCTCTTCCTCTCTTTGGCAGTGTGCAACGTGACCCTCAACAGCCGGGAGCTGTTCAGCAAATCGGATCGGGGCTTCGGGCAGATAAAGTCGCCGCAGCTCGGGGGCCCCTCCCTCTGCACCTACAGGTTCGTCCCGGACACCGGGCAGCGGGTCGAGCTGCAGGTCTGGCGCATGATATCCATCGGCCGGCACAACGGCACCGCGTGAGTACACACCCACACACTTATTTATATATAGAGGTATCGCGCCGTTTGTACGCGGCGCTTTGTTCCTGGGGCCGACTTTCCCGGCGGCTCTTTTGTGCTACCCCCCGGCGGCGAGGAGCCTCGCAGCCGGGTGTCAGCGGCACGCGCGCCGGCCCGCGAGGCGCCGCGGCCCCATTGTCGGGGCGCCCCGCCGCTGGCGCCCGATGCGAATTAAGATTTGTCATTATATGCGCCGGGATATTTTCGAAAAGGGCCGGGGCGATTTCCCCGCGGCTGACTCGGCCCGAGTCTCTCGCCGGGGGAACCTTTTAACTTTCTTCCCCGGCGCGCTCCTCGTTTTCTTTTTCGCGCTGCCGCTTCTTGAAAGGATTCCCAGAGTGCGAAATGCACTTTTTAATAGCTTCCATTCTCGGGGAGCAGTCGTCGGAGAGAGCTTTGACTCCCGGAATATTATAATGTTTTCCGAGTGTACCTGACACATTATGAATAAAACGCCGCATCCTTGATCGATTATTGCTTCTATATACAGAATGTATCCCGCAGAGGAGCTTTATATTCACTAGAGCGCCGACCTATTAACATGCATCGATCACTCGCTCATCCGTCAAACCATGCCTAACTTTATAATTTACTCAAATTGCTTCTATCATTTTATAGAGCTGTTATCGCGATGATTTATCATTATTGGAAATAGTTCTTATATATTTGTTTATCATAACTTATTGCACGCGATAGCATATATTAAAAATGCTTCTCCATACAGAATGACGTAGTACCCTCGACATATATGGCGCATTTCTCACTCTATATACTTCCTACAAAAGCATTTTTATAATTTTCCGTTTTGTATTTTTTCTTTCGGTTTAGTATGCTAATGTATGTCATTAGAAATTAGAGAACTTTTTCTCTCGTCTTTTTTACCTTATATAGTTTCTACACAAGGCAAAAACTACTTTTTCGTTCATAGTCACACAGTTTTGAGTACAGGTTTCCATAAGACCATGAACAAAGATGATAATGTTTATCTTTTTAATATTTAAGTCGGTGTCAAGCAAAATTATAAATATCATTTTTTATTACTTAATGTACGAATTAGAATATATAAAAATTTTGTATTCGATCTGTAAATTTTTTTTTGGAAATAAAAGGACTTAATGGTGATTTTTGATAAATCATCAATTACGATTAATTATTTAAGAATTTAGTTTTATCTCAATTTTATTCCATTGATTGAGCTATAAAGAACTTTTTGCTTGTGATCATCGACCTATTTCTTCAATTCTTTTAGCTCGACGCGCTCAGTTGGCAGGAAACGGTGGTAACTCACGCATTCCAACAAGCAAAATATATGAGTGAATCGTGCGTTACCGGTACGAAGTCTGTACAATTCGAGGTATCGAATCATCTCTTTATACAACAACGTATAAATGTATAAAAGTTTATTCCTTATTCTAGAAATATTCAAATATCATGTATGTTATAACGTGAATTATTATTCTCAATTACTCATAAATCTATTGTACAATTGGTTTGGAGGACTTATACTTTAACCATATATTAAAAATATTAATTTTTTATAAAAATATAGGAAATATAGAAATAAAAATAGAAAGAACGTAATATAAAAAAAATTTAAACATCAAATTAAACCAATTATTAACCACCCATTAATCTACCTCCCCTCTAAAAATTATAAGAGACTTAAAATAATATATAACTTGTAAGTAAAAAGAATCTCGTGACGTGATTAATGGAAATCGAGAACTAGTATACAACCTGGTATTGTCAACGTTCAAACCGCTTCATCAGAAAAAATTTCAACTTCTGATGCAGTTACAAAATGCTTTGAAACTTACTACAGTGAAGCAAACGAAGCCTGGTTCCATTCAAAAAATTTATCAGACCTACATATTATATCAGTAAATGGGACCAGAGCTTATCACTACCACATTACGGCATCGTAAACGCAAATAAATATAGTCGAAGCGCACAATCACCATGTCCAATAGGATTGCAACTGATATAGATATTAATGTACAAATGGTTATAATATCACATATTACGTAATTAAATAGTAAAATATTTAATAAATTGTAAATTAAGTATGTAATACAGAAACGGTATGTTCATATTTCTACATATAAAACTTTTTAAAGATTATTTTATTTCTGTCACTGTGCAAAAATCTGAGTTCAGCAACTTTATGATTGCCATTTACACGGAGTATGCACTGACCTGTATGTGTGTGTAATGGGGATTTCAACGTAATTCATACGTGTTTTGTATAATACTACTAGTCATTGTAATTTGAAACACTTATCAAACTAGTTAAAGAGTGCATCCTAATATAATATGCCCTAATAAACCCTAATGATTCAGAAAAGTCTTCAATTAAATTCTCTAGCTAAAAAAAACTACTATTTTTAGGTTAGACAAACTTTTTAATTTTTGTAAATGCAATAGCAGTATCTTTCAACAAAAAGATGAACGTGAAGAAAACTAAAAGGAAATGACGAATACAAAGAACAGAATTCCTGGTAGAAATTTCACTAGTAAAACTGGGCGAAACGCCATTTGCTGACGAGTTTTTATTGGCCTGTTATAACTGGTATGAAACTGGTTTGAAACTGGTGCTTTGTCAAAACATGAAACCGGCAAAACGTCTATTGTTTCCTATTTATATATTGTTTATTAAAATTTGCACTAAAACTAACTAAAATAAATAAAATTTAATCCAGAATAAATAATTGAAATATAAGAACAATACTTACAGTACTGCAACAGGGCACAGAGTGAATAGGCTTCGGTTTGCACCACTTAATGTGGTCAGTGCCCCGCCAGTAAGTGTCGAGAGGACATGAGGTATCTGGCCAGCTTTTTCAGGATCTACTAGCCAGTAGTTTAAAAATTGCCCACTAACTGCCGACAAACTGATATAAATTTCCAGCTAGAATACTTTTAGTCTGCGCGTAACTCTATGTTAAGAATCTAGTTAATAAGTTACAACATGCTAGGCAACTGTTTTAAGAAGGGTGTGTACCATTTAGTATACCATGCATCCTCTTGACGCGTCAGAACTGACGCAAAAACACGAGCAAAAACAGCAGCGTAATCTCGAGCATGTGTCATCAACTATAGTACGAGGAAATAAACTGATACCTTATTGACATTCTGATTATTCATTAATAGATTTATATTATAAACACATTTATAAGGTCATTCGATATCAATAGATTCATGTTATTTGGTGCGAATAGAATTAAATTTATTTTGCGTAAATCTCGACTCTAAATAAATGTGTTTTTTGTCAGCATGACTGTTTACATAAAGAGGGCTCTTAGCCTCTTTTGCGACTGCAGACGGGGCGTAGCTCGAGCGGCGGAGCTCAAGACGACGAAAACCAAAACATAAACAAAGCTCTGATCCGTGCAGTTAAAGGTAGCCCCTGCTCCGAAATTTAAATCCAGAATTTTAAATCGCCAGTTTTAGTGAAATATTATAACGTAAACAATGTTTTCAATGTAAATATAAATATTTTAAAGAAATTTATGGGCTAAGACGCGTGTGGCTCTCTGTCTCGTTCTCTGTGGGACATTTGCCAAGTCTGGGTTATGTTTGATTATTTAAAACGATGATACAAAAAACAAGCAGAGTTTGACGAACGGCCGACCTGATGTGTACAAAACCTACGATGGTGTCTCATGCCGCGTCGCCAGGCGTGTTCTTGGAGGCAAATAAGTGCTGTACTTCGGGAGTCAGTGTGTATAAGTCCAAGTGACACGGCCCGAGTCTATTTTGGCGAAACGAGTCGGCAGGCAAATCTTGCGGGAAACTAATTAGTTTCAGAAAAGAGTCGCGTATCAACTCACTCACATGACGAATGTAGAAAGTTGACCGCCAATGCCTCTAAAAAATGGCTAGGTTTAACTTCGAGGACTTAGCGAAATAAAAAGTGGGGGGCAAGCGGGTCGAATGTCTTTCGCGGATTGCAGAGCTCGCGGTAAGAAGCGATGGGTCAGATTTAACTCGCCCGCCAAAGCTTACAACCTAAGTAACCCAAGTATTAATATATAATTAAGTTATCATTAAATTTCACTTGGAATCTTCCGCAAGATTTATTTAGGTTTTTTACTGTTGAAAAAAAGGTCAAGGTAAAAAAACTATTACTACTTATAATTATAATTCGACAAATTAACAGTAATCTAAACTTTATCTATTATTCTTTATTGCAGTTCAAAAATTATATGTATTGTTCTATCTACACACTTAATAGATTATTCCAGATTATTATCGAATATTCCAGAATATTATCAACAATACGATGTTATGCTCTTGATTATGCTTCATTTGTTCAACTAGATAGTTATATGTATTTCAATCAAATCTTTATAAATTTATGCATCACAAATATTGATTGGGATGTTAATACGCGTATAAACATTATTAAGCAATTAGTAAACTGGGTAACTGATTAACTAGTTTTTTAAGTTTTAGTAGTTTAATTATATTAACTAAACAAAACTAAATATAATGAAAGAATGACTTAAATGATATATAGCAACGTTCAAAGTTCCAAAATTAAGGTAAAAAATTGTGATGAAAATGCATTTCTTGGCATGAAATATTTTTAAATTTATTACAACATTTAAAAGACGAAAGTAGCTTAACTTAATGGTTTTTCGGTTCCACAACTCATAAAAATCGATTTTCTTTCCTCTAAGAGAAGCAAAAAATTATCATGCCATGCATTTATGAATCAAATTTTCATATTCACCAAGTCGTCTCCAAGTTCTCGTTTTCACCGTCGCCTTCTCATTCTTTTTCTCTCTCTTGCTATCTCTTTCGGTAACTCTCCATGCAGTTACTTAACCACTTGTACATATGTTACCGAACATACGAAAGGTTATTCTCATCCCTTGCGAGTGCAAATGTACGTCAAGAGCATTGGGGATCATTCCAACCGATAGTGCTTTCAATTTTTCATGCTCGGGGTCCAAGCGGACGACACGCACTCTTAGGTGCGGAAAAATTGCAGTACAGGCCGTCGCCATTTGCCTCCGTCCCTCCGTTAAAACTTGGCCGAGCATCGCGTTTGCTGCTTCCTTTTTGCTTATTTGCGCGCCTACATGTTTCGGCCGTCTGCTTGACGACCCGTGAAACTTTTTACAATTTTTCGCGAGAAATAACCAATGCAGGTGACAGTCTCGTCGTTTCTCGACTTCATATGTCAGCCATGTCGGGCTAGTGTGGACTTTTGCACCCTGAGTTCCAGCACGTCCTGCACCCTATCCTTTTTTTATTAATTCTCTTTGTTTCCGATCATTTCATCTTCTGCGCACCGGAGCCTGGGACTTTTTGTTTAATCTTCGTTCTTCTTTTAACGAGATGCTCTGGGACGAGGAGAAGAAAGAGAGAGAGAGAGAGAGAGAGAGAGGGAAAGTGAGAGAGTGAGCGGAAGGGGATATAAGTTGGAGAGACGAAAGTTGGAAAATAAACGGAATTTCTCGAACCTCGTGCGTCTTTGGAAGTTTTCCAATTTATATAGGGATTCGAGAGCAGGCGACGTTAACAAATATGTGCCCTTGGCTGTGTGTAATGTTATTGGCTGCGCGTCGCTGAGCTTTGTTGCTATGCGACCGGTCGACAAGTGGAAGATTTGTTTATTTTCCAATGATCAAAATATTGGCTAAACAACTAATTTCTCGACATCTGGTATAATATTGATAGTTGAAAAGGATTATTATCGAGCGGTCTCTTGGTTATTGTTCTAATAACAAAACTTTCTCAGGACTTTTTATTCCTAACAAAATTTATTACAAAAATACGAAGAGATAACAGTAAAGTGCAAGTGTGTAAGGAAAGTAAAGAACGTATTTTGTTAGCATGCCTTCACGGATTTGGGGTAATATTTTTCTGCCAATATATTGAAAAAAGTAGTACAGATGTACAGGAATAATATCCAAAGTATATCGAAATTGTATTATATTCAATGTACGTACATTTTTTATATTGTTAAAGTATATTAAATGACTATTACAACAATTGACCTCTTAAAATACTCTTAAAACTCATTTTATTTTATTAAGGAGATACTACATTCGTAATTTATCCTGTGTCGATTGTATTGAACAATAAAATTAACTTTAAAAATTAATTAAGTATATAAAAATATATTGTTTCTGATAGAATGAAAGCTCTCAATAGCCTGCAGTTGATTTTATACTGAAATATAAATACTTGAAAATGTTGAATTCTATGTAGATTTTGGTTTGTGTCGTTTGATGGACTTTATTTTTAAAGTACTTAAAATGTAATAACTTTATGTTTTTAGTTGATTGGTTAATATTTTAATAAAAATATAATCACTATAAATAAATTTTTAACACAAAGTGTAATAATTTTACATTTTTAGTTAAAGTCTAAAGTTTAAACATATGAGAGATAAAATTTTCAGGTATTTATAATTCATCATAGAATAAATTTCAGACATATTGTAAGGGATTTCATGTTTAACTCAAATACTATTAATTAAAAAAATATTTTTTTGCAGTTCATGCAATGCAGGACGAATTTGAAATGGTATTATCGATTCGTTCAAATTAGTAAAATTAATAATCATACATACATAGGGTGTGTGATCTCGTTTCATAAAAGAAACTCTGTTTCATAAGCCTTGAAAAACATTAAATTTAAAAAAAGTTCATCTTTAAAATAACTCAGTTAGCTGGGCAATAAGAAAGGAAAAAATGTTTGATAAAAATTGTTCGAAGAACATAAACTAAGGGGAACAATAGGGGTATCAGAAGATTAAGAAAATATGCAAATAAGCTGGCGATTCGGCTGGGCTGACGCTCGGACTAGCTCAAATTAAATAGGGGCGGGGTTGTTGGGCGGTAAGGACGGAGTTCCTCCGCGCGACAGGATACGTAAGCGCGTAAATTCCGAAGGCTCGGAGGGTCGCGTCGGCGGGACAAGTACATCAGCGGGTGGGCGCGGGAAAAAGGCGCCGCGCGGCGGCCCGGTGGGCCGGGCCCATTAAAACGAGCCACAAATTCGAAAAGCAGCCCGCGACAGTCGGGCGGCGCGCCTCGGGACAATTTCCACGCGCCGCGGCTCCCGCGCAAACAAGGGGCTTCCCCGCATAATTTAAGTTGACGCGAGTTATACGCGCGCCCGTCGGCCCGCCTCCCCCCCCAGCGGGGCGTAAACCGCGCGCGCATTGTTCTCGCGAGACGTCCTCGCGGATCGATTTTAATTAACTCTTGGCCGCGGCGCCGCCGCCGCCGCGCTTATCCCGGGCTTCGGGGCCCGCTGGCTTTCCTAATTAAAGGCGCGCGGCCGGCCGGGGCTTCGGCCCCATTGTCCAAGCCTTTGCCCGGCGAAAAACTTGCCGCGGATTGATTACAGCGCCCGGTGCAACGGCCCTCTTGCCGCGCTGTAATTACACCGACTGGGGGTATTTTTGCCGGCCGCGCGGCCGCCTTACGGCCATTCAATTCCCCACGAAGCGGGGCTATGTGGATCGAGAATGGCGCGCGTCGCGCGTGCGTGAAGATTAATAAAAGTTTAATTGAAAATTTCCCCCGGTGCATCGTTGCGTGTTTGAGAAGAGTGCGGGGCATTATTAGGTTGGCGAGAACACGAGCTAATTGGCAATAACGACTGTCTAGTCGGCCAGACGAGGCGGCGCGGGCCCGGGGGACAAAAGCGCCCGGCGGATTCGGACGGGGACAAAAGAAAGTCTAATTAAAAGATGCATAACCTCCTAAACCAGGGGCGGCGAAAGTTGAAGTGGCCCCATCAAATATGGCGATATAACTTTGGCGGGGATGTTTTATGCAGGAGATTCATAGTCTCGGCTGGTAAGCCGGCCTGTCTCATTATACTTTGACAGGCGCCTACTTAAATTCGCTTGTAGACACGGAGTTGCCAGTCGTGAGGCGCGCCGCATCGGCCGAATTTCCCCCAACTTTTCCCGCGCTTTACATTCAAACAGCCGGGACGCTCGAATTGCCGGGCAGCCGGATTTTTCCGGGGAAAGTCCCGACCGACGGCGTGTGCGCGGGGGCTCGTGATCCCGAACCCCGGGGATCGCGGACGGGCAGCCCGCGGGCGGCAATTAGGTCAGCCCTCGGGCGCGTTTTGCGCCCCGGGCGTTCCCTAAGTAATTGGCCGCGCGAGGCTCCATCGGGAGCAATGGCCGCCTCCGGGACTTGGTTGGCCGAATCAATCTCGCGGCCGAAAACTGCGGCCCGTCGTTAAGTAGCCGCTGCCTCGAGCCTGATGGATGGCCGTAATTCCGCCGCGATTACCATCGGTCGAGCGGGCGGTAGCGCGGGGATTCGCGCGAGGACCCCGAGGGCCGGCAAGGCTCCTTGCCCTATTGTCCCCGCGTAATTGCATGACTCGTGCCTCGGCCGCCATGCAAGGCTAAACAATGGGTCCGCGGTCGCCGGCCCTTTAAATTTACCCGCCATTCGCCGATTGATCGCTCGTGTGGCTGTCCCAGACCAATCGCTTCTTTTCTTGGACTGATGAACTATTTGGCTCGAATTCAGTGCTGCAGTTGGCGCGGGTCGATTGCGGATTTCAAATGACGTCAGTGCCTTGCTATGTTTTTAAATTACTATGGATATACATTGATTATTTTGACGCAGTGTATATGCACGGTCGAATGCATGATTTATGTATTAAGATATTTTAATGAAATTAAAAAATCTTTTTCTGGATTGGAATGGTTTAATTGAAGATATATTTGATTGTAGTAAGTTATGTACATATTTTGTGCTCATTTAATATGAAGATGCTTTACAATACTCTTTGTATATTGACATTTCTAATTATTTAATTTTTTTATTAAACATTCAATTTTATACTTATAAATAAAATTTAAAGACAAAATACATTGTAACTAATACCGGAATATTTAAAACATCTAATTAAAAAATTATCGAGATTAAGTTGCTATTCGATTGATGCGTACACGGAGAGAAATATTTTAAGAAATTATTTACTATGTTTATGAGTAAACTAAAGAAAGACTTGTCAAAACAAAAAAAATACTGTAACGGACAGAAATTAAATATTAAATCTCGAAGCGGAGTGTCGCGTAAGCACTGGTATATGCTTCAGCGATTGAAAACTCAATTTCTGTTCGTTACAATCACTGTGTACTTTGCAGTCAAAACTGTGATTATTTTGGCTAAAAATACTATTGACCAAAATTAATATACTTTTGTAATTTTTGATAAAATAATCACTATTCTCGCTGTAAACTATATAACGTACTAACTATTGTCCGTCCTGGTAGTTGTTTACTATGAAATACAATAAAAATTCTTATAACATTTCTCTCGGCGCATAACGGCATTAAAACTATTCAAATAACTACCGATAAAGTAGCCCACGGGTTACCTATATAGGCTGATGCTAATAAAAAAGCGCGCGTGAGTACTTGTGAACTGTTCGTTCAATGATTGTTCTCAGTGTGATTCGAAGTAGAATAATGCCGATGCGAAGCAAGGTGAAGTTTCCCGGTAAACTGGCGCGGCGCCTTCGAAAGCCCTTCAAAGTTTCGTTCTACACAGGCGCAAGATTGGCGGTAGGTCCAACAATTTTCGAGGGCTCGACTAACAACTGTGGGCCTCGACGGCGTCCCACTTTTAATGCGGAGTGACGTCCGGCGGCGGCTACGGCCAACGCCCGCTAATTCAATATTGTCCGCTTTGGCGGAATTGCAAATCGGCCGAAAATCCACAGCGCGGCCCGGAAGTTGCGGGGGTCGAAAGCGCTTCGGAGACAAATACGACTTAACGAATCGGGCAAGTTGGGGAGGGGAGGCGGCCGCGATCGAGGGCCTCATTGAAAATCGAAGACCGGCGGCCGCGACCCCCTTGATGGATCGGCCCCTCGAGTTTATGCCCGCCGCAATATTTTAGGTTATTGGCTTGGAGGGCGCGCCGGCCCACTAGGCGGATTACCTCCCGGCTCGGCGCGGAAGCCACTGCGGCCGCTGCGGCTCGTTGCGGGAAAACTTTGCGTAAGATGTAGCCCCCGCGTACAAATGCACTTTTCCGCGAGTTCCACGTATAGAGTTATCAGGGCGCCGATTTCTACAGGTTCAAAGCTCGGATAAATCTGCGTGGCTTTGTTTTTCTTTAGGCTTTGTGTTTGGCTGCAGGACTTCTTTTATACGCTGCCTGACACTGTTTCAAACAAAGTGGGCTTTTCTCGCCATTTTTCAAAGGGCGCCCGGGGAAGTTTGCTGCGCAGTCGGTACTTCTTTCCCTTTTGGATTATCCCTTCGGATCATGTATTTGCAGCTGCACTGGAGCAGAAAGTCATTTAGTTGAAAAAATTCATTGACATGTATGTAAATTATGCTCGTCAGAAAATATTATAAATGCATTAAATCCTTTTGGAGAAATTTGAGTAGCGCTTTATTAAAGGAAATTGGTTAAACTGAATTATAACTATAAATGAAAAGTCCATTTTCGTGTATTTTAGCGTTACAGAAATGAAAATCACGATTCAAAATATCTATGTGCTGGATATTCTTGTATGGAATACAAAGGCTGTTTTCATCGTTTTATATTCAGCGGACCATTCTTATGAAGGCGATGATTAACATTATATCATTCCCAATGAATACCCGGGCAAACAAGCCTCTGAATGTCCCCCAAAATTGAAAGCATTCAATAGTCAATCTGAGCTCGCCACTCGATTCCCCTTTTGCTCCCGAAAAAAAGCACCACTTCCTCTCAGCAAACCGCAGAGTTAGAGGACACAAAGATACCCGGGCTCATACTCGCGTTATTTCCATAATTAAAGGCGGAACGCGAGGCGCGTTCAATTAAAGTCCAGCCCCTGCCACGGCGTACACGGCAAACACTACCCGCGGATCAAAGGCCCCCTGGGACACGGTGATTTAATTGATCAGCGCGCGGCAGCCGTCGGGATTTCTTTGTGCCACTCGAGCCGGCGCGAGTATGTTTTCGTCGCTGTGAAGGCCGAGCGGCCCTATTAAGTGAGTTTTTGGCGGGGCTTAATCGATAATGCGAGCTTTCGATCGGACGAGCACTCGAATAACTGCCTGCGCCGGCTATAATCTCATTCCGTTTGTTGCCTGACTGGCTTTACCGGACGGCACGATTGAGCGACTAGTGCACATAGCTAGTCGTTAACAGCTAAACATTTTAACGTCTTGTTTTGTTATACAGAGGGATAGATTGCTGTTGTATACATGACTTTATGTTTTACGATAAACTATGTTTAATGCAATTTATTATTTCTCTTTAACAAGATAATGCAGGTCGCAAGCACATTTGTGTAATACCAGTAGAACGAATCAAGATCTAGTCAGACTCGCGGGACATTGTTCGATTTTTTAATGCACCGAGTTTGACCTTACAGTGAATAATTGAAAAAAAGAAACGAAACAAGAAGTCGGTATCGAATCAGTGATTTAATTTGCCACCAATGCCACCTTCGTTAGGCGTCATACCAATAAATCAAACAAAATCGCGAAGACTCGGAGTGACAATGTGCTAGTTGGCATTATTTCGCAAACAAAACCTTCCTTTGTACGAGGGACCAATAAAACTGCAGGGAAACTCGGCGAATACCTCGCAGCCCCGTTGTTCCGCCGGGGGCATTGTCGCCGCGGATCCGCGTCCCCGAGGAGCACACAATTAGTGCGCACTTTTGATTGCGAGACTAGGCGCAGTCCGCGGTGACGCTTTTTGCCTAGTCTCCCGGGCCCCCGAACCGGCCCGACTTTACGCCCCGCTACCTCGAAAGGCACTGTTATCCGGATTTACCGCGGCAATCCCAGGAAAATGCGCTGCCGGCCAATTTGGATATTGGCGGGACCCGGGGCAAGATTTTCCGAAGGGCGCCGCGGATAAATTTTGAGGAGCGCGGAGGCTTCCGGGGAGCCGGTTATTGCCGGCCTCGTAACGGCGCGTGCCTCGGAATCGACCTCGTAACATTTACCGAGCCAGCCGCCGCGCGCGCTTCCGGCTCTGTTTAATAAAACGAAACCGGTAAATTGTGACGCGGCCCTCGCGCGTTTTAATTAAACTCATTCTCGCGGACGTATATATATATATATACACGTGTACGTCGACTCGTGCCGGGGGCCGATTACCTCCCCGGTATATCGACAAATATTTGAAGACGAAACGTCCGCGCGGCAATTACCGGAAGATCGAGGGCCGATGGGGCGCAGTTTTAATAAAGCAGGGCTGCGCTAATGAGCGGTCGAGGGACAGGCCGGGCGCGGCCCTACCTAGCCCGGCACGCCGGCTGATTCCAATCGGCCAAATCCCCGGCGGAAGCGCCCGCGCAATCGCCCCCGGATTTGCATTTTGCTTGGCGCCCGGCCCCTGATTATACGCGCTTCTCCGCGCGAAATTGAAAATTCTCGCGGCGGCAGAACTGGAGGAGCGATTAGTCCTCGGGGCGCGCAGGGGAAACTCCCTCGTTAGGAAAATGCCGCCTAGGGGCTGCCGGCCGGGCCGGCCGGACCGGCCCGCCCATTTGACGCCGCGAACGAAACTTGTAGCCGCGGCAGTTGCCGAGCGGACTAGTTTCGCGGGCGGGCTTTGTTGTTCGAGTGCCCGGCTGCGGGCCACCCCAGTGATTAACTTTCATCGAATGCCTGCGCCTGCTCGATGCACTCGTGTGCTTGGATTATTGGATTTCTCCTGCTTCACTGACTTATTCACTTACAACCTCATTCCTTTTATTTGGATATTCCATGATGCTTACCGTGCTTTACGGTTTTTTCTATGACTTGCTATCTGTTTTTACACTCATTGTTTTTAAATTTATTTTTCATGTATGGGGGAAAATGAATCAAAAAGCTGTTAGATTATGAGCAATTTGACTTTAAATATCTCGTTTTGTAATCTCCTGTGTTCAAAAACCCTGTTGCACCTCTCGTTATCTGTTGTCTAAATCAAGCTTAGAAAACATATATTATACATGATCATTGCTATTTTAAATATTAATAAAACATTGAAGCATTAAAAAAAACATTGACGTACGCATACGGTTCTCTGTGTGCGAAAGACAGTTGGGAACGGCTCAGATTGCGTGCTCAACCACATGACCTCCACCGTGACGAAGCAGTATTAGCGCGCCCTATTGATAAAATCGCGTCTCGCAAGGGGAGAGTAGAGTCCTCACGAGCAGTCACGACCCGCAGGTCAGTGCTCGTTGAGTCAAAGTTTAGCTCAGGCTAAATCCGGATCGCCTTGCAAGATGTGATGGCGTCTTGTCAGGAGACTCGCGCTCTCGTCACTTCCACGCTCGAGCCTCCCAAGAAAATCGTCTGTATGCAAATTTTATGTTAATTTATTTTGGTTTTTTTATTTTGCACTGATCACCTAACCATCCCTTACGTGACGTCCTTAGAGCGCGGCGTCAACCTAAGCCCATTATCATTGTCATTGTTCTTCTGATTGTGCTTTTAGATTATATTTCATTTTTTCGTTGAGTTATCACATTCAAAATTTGTTTCGTATTCATTTTTTTAATTGAAACTGGTGGAAACAATGCATTAATTTTTAGTCTATGCTGATCGTTACCACATTAATAAAAATAATATTAATGGAGTGCGGTGGTTGTATTGCAAATAACATTATTAAAGTTTGTATATATGAAGAAGAATGTACTAAATTAGCCATTGAAAGCTTTATCACTTCTTTCCCGTATATTTTGATGAAAATGCATTAATATTAATATTGATATTTATATTTAAAAAACAGCATCTGATATAAAAATTCTTTAAATAGACGTCATATTGACCGAACTGGCGGATACCTTGGTAGAAAATCTATCACTTTGTTTATGATCATTTATTAATCAAATCAACAACTTTAAATTTATAAAATTAATGTTAACTTATAATAGTTAAGGTACGTATAGATATTTAAGCACGTAAAGTTCTGATCCTGCTAAAATTGAATTAAAAATCTTTATTTGTTTTGTTTGTTTTTACTTTTCTTGTCCTTAAAAGATTTTTCTTGTTTATATCAACTTCTTTTAGTTAGAACATGGCTGGAAAGTCAACTTCAATTTTTACTTGGGCATAGTTTTGACTTGATTTTATATTCTTTAAATAATAAAAGGTGCAGAAAAAAACTCTTAAAGAACTTTTTTATGTACCTTGAGTATGTATGAAAATAATCAATTATCAGGTATAATCTTGGTAATAATATCCCACAATACTTTTCTCATTAACTAATTATATTCTGTTGAACGGTATTAAAAATATTTCTTTTAATCAAATAATCTAATTAGATAATGATATTGAAGGCTACTCTAAGAAATTAAAAAAGCTGACTTACTTAATAAATCTTGGTTTCATTTTACTGATTGATGCTTAGATCGATATAGGATAATTGCCAGTGTTATAAAAAGTGCTTATTAAAAGGAATTGGACATGAGAAATGAAAGCGTTGGAAATTCATGTCTATTCTAGCCAAATTTGACATACATAAAAACCTTCGGAGTAAGGTAAAGGAGAAAAAAGGGAAAAATTTGACCATCAGCGGTAGAGGAATCAATCTTCGTCAGGGACACGCGAGGGCAAACAGGCAAGCATCCCACAAGCCCGGAAAGCGAGGAAAACTCGGAATGGGACAAAGCCGCCGAGGCGGTAAAAATGCTCTGGGGGAATCGAGCCACGATCGCCGGCTGCGAATTTGATTTCACGCTCGGCGCTTCGGTCCGAGCCGCCGGCCGGCGATGCTTTCCCTATAAATCAGGCGGCGAGTAGGTCGCGCAAGGGTTTTAATAGGCGCGGGAAGCCGCGAGCCCCAAGCCTCGGGGAGTCGGCGATGGGCTCCTCGGGGGGAAAAAAAATGTTTTCTCTCCCGGGGGCGCGGGGCTCTTTTCGGCCGGCGAGTCGACGCGAACGAGGCGTGTTTACCCGCGGCGCACAACGAGGGACAGTAGCGAAATCCGGACAAAAGCCGGCCGAGTGGGCCACTGCCCCGGCAAACGCGGGAATAAAATGGAATCGCGGCCTACAGCCGCTCAGCCGGGCTTGAATATCAGCGGCTCTCGAGCCGGGCCGTAAACTATTCGCAAACAGTGGCTGTTCCGAGGGACGAACTGCCTCCGACGACCCAGAACAATCGCCAAAGCAGCGCTCGAACGGCGCTCGCTCGCCCCCCGGCCCTTCGATCGACTCTTTACACGGCAATGAGTTTTTTTTTTTTGCTTTTCGTTGTTGTTTTTTTTTCGTTTTTTTTTTTTTCGCAAAATCCGGCGATGCCGAGCGAGGCGTCCCCCGACTCGGCGGCCTCGGAGCGCGAGAACACGGGATCGGGGGCGGGGGCCGCGGATCCCCGGGCGGGCGCAGCCATCCGACTCATTACGCGCACGCGGCCCGGCTTAACGAGGAAAAAACAAGGAGGGCCGGGCGAAGATCGGCCTCTAATTCCGGGCGCGCTCGCCGCCCGGCTTCTCCCTCGGGGGCTGCGTCGTTAGGGGGAGCTGCCGGCGAAGGTCCGCTCGAGTGTGTGTCCGCCGGCCGGCGTTCGTTACCGGCGAATCGATTGCGGCCCGCGCCATTTGCATTTTTATCCCGGCTCGGCCCTCGGGCCCGCGTGATTTGATTTTTAATCAGGTCGGAATCGACCGCGCGCCGGGCCGGCCGTTGGCTCGCCTGTATCCAAGGAGCCGGCGCCTCGGAAAGAGCCGCGATTACTCGTCCTTTTGAAGCGGCCAACGAGTCGTGGCTCAAGGCTCCCTTGCCAATTCAAGTGTCCTCGTCGAGTGAGCCCCGACCTACGGCTCGCTCCGTCTCTCGGCCTTTATCCCTTTGGCCTTTTAAAATAAAATTCTAATTGTCCCTCGCTGCGAATATAGTCTGCTGTAGTCTAAGTAGACTCGAAGTGAAACGCCCGTACTTTTCATCGCGCATTGTTCTCTGTTAATGGGCAGTGCGTGGTAAACAATTTTATAAATAGTAAAACATTTATACATCGCTCTCTATCTATATGCTTCTGTAATGTTTACGCGTCAGTTGCACTTTAATATGCCGCTAGAGCAAATCCGGGCACTAATTAGACCCTGTAAATATTTGTCGAAGGTTATTAATGAATTCGCGCGGGCATTACATTACGGGCGGACTGGAGGTTCCATTGGCCGTATTCATTAATACTTTACTCCGCACCGGTGATAAACAGATAAAGCCCATTATTCGTAAGTGAATCGCAACGCGGCGCGGCTCACTTTGACGCGATATACCCGCTGCCCCTCCCCCCATCCCGCAGTTACTGTTTGTTCGAGTAGGAACTTTATGGTCAATTACGTCTATCCAGGTTTCAACTACTCGATCAAACAATGGCATTAGTCGAGACCGCCGCGAGCCGGGTTGCCCAAGTCCCCTCGTTAATCCGCGCGCGCGCGCGGCCCAACCAAGGTCCGCGGCCGCAGGGCGCGCCCCACCCCCACCCCCGTCGGAATAAGGGATTTTCGCGCGGGGCCGGGATTATGCGATATTTTTTTGCCGGCGACAAATTCAAATTGCGCCGCGGGCCGCTAATGGATAACGGCACACCGAGCCGGCCGCGCAATTTCCTTTCAGGGGGAAGGTGGCGGGAGGGGGTTCGGGGGGCCGTCGGCGCGGAATGAAAAAAAAAAAAAGAGAGAGAAACGTTGAAAAAAAAAAAATATGTCTCGTCGCCGGGGTTTTTTCGCGGCCGGCGCCGAGTTTACATTTAAATTTACAATCTTCCGGCGCTTTCGGTAAATTGATTTGGGCCGCGCGCTCCCGGCAGCCCCCGGCGGAGACGGCCCCGGCCGAGCGGTGGGAAGGCAAAGTGCGCGGGAGTGTCGCCTAAGTGATTTCCGGCTGACTGGCTGACTGCAGACGTCAAGCGCCGTTAGGTGCCCGCCTCGCGACTCACATTCGAGGGCTCGGGGAGCCGCGGAGGAGCTCGGGAAACGCGATATTTTGATGGATGGCTGGGGCAGGCTTCTCTAATTTCTTTTTTATCGGCCGACTGCGCGGGACGTTTTCTGATTGACGCGTACGCGCCGCTGCAGCGCCGGGTTCCGGGTAACTTGGCGCGTTTAAGTCCCGGCCGGAGGGTAAGCGCCGGCGCATTGTGCGTTCATCGGTTTCGATCATACATCCGAGTGCAAGAAACATCCGCGGCTTTCGGCTTTGCCATTGAGCAACTTTGGATGAAGCACGCAAAGCCAGGTGAGCTTTGCAATGCCTTGTATTGCGGATAGTCTTCGATTTAACAGGCATACAAGTTAGGTGGATTTTCGGGTAAAAACTGCAGGAGGAACAAGTTGGAATTAACATTCAATTTATGTATTAGCGTTCCCGGGAATCGGCGCTTGTAAAGGATCGCCCGGCCGCAATCAGAGCGAGGGAAGAATCCCGGGAGGGCAATCGGACATAACGCGCCGGGGCCGCGCGCATCGCCGGCCCAATAAACAGGGGCGATAATTCAACGTCGCGTAGTCGCCGTCCGATCGCCGCCGCCCCCTCCCCCACGGCGGAAATCCCGTTTTTTAATTTGGCCGTATAGACGTGATAAAAGAATCTCACGTCCGGGCAGTCAGGATAGGGAGGAAGGAAAAAAAAAAAAAAGTCGACTGTAGGGGGGGCTCGCGACGGGGGCCGAGCGACTGCCGCGCGCCAGATGCGCGGAACGTGAAACATAACCGAGCGAAATGAGGGGGACGTGCTAAACGCGACGGGCCGCCGCCACCGGCGGGACTTTCAATTATTTATACCCCCGGGGGACACGGCGCCCGATCATCTCGCCCCGCGACGAATAGATTGAATTCCCGCGGCGGGGAAAAAAATGCGCCTGTCAATTTGCCCGGGGGAGATTTATGGGCGCGGCGCGCGCCTACCAGTCAAGAAGATGAGCACCGGCCCGCCCGTGTCCTTCGCCAATATCAAGGGCTTGTTTATTGCGCCCGGGCCGACAGCGACTCACGCCTCGCCCGCACCACTTGTTTCCCGCCTCGTGCCGCCCACTGTACCGCCTGCGTGTCCTCGAATGCGGCCGGTAAAAAGGCCAAGTGGCGTTTCAGAGCCGTTGAGCAGCTGTCGAGTCATCTTTTGAATTCGATTTCTCCACCGGGTGGCTACACCTGGCAATAGGAGCCGCCCGGCAAAAGTCCTACACTTTCTTTCGTGGATGTGCATCGACGTGCATCGCGGACGTGATCTCTACCGTTGTTTCGGCATTCCGGTCGTGATAGCGCGTAGGCAGAGCCATTCGGTTTTAAAAATCAAAGCCATCTTGGAATTGGTCAACGGTCAGTTTCAGATCGTTTATGGTCTTATTTAGCTGTTAAAGTCGTCTATAAAAGTCTGAGCGAGTGCGGGGACGGTGTGGTACTCAACTTTTTTGTACAGTCTAGCCATAGCGGAGCACATGAGTAAGATAAAAGGCCCTTGTTTTATGACTTCGTGCTGAACGCGACGCGGAGTTCCGAATCCTCGGCAAGTGCACGCCATCTGTTTGGACTCAGCGCGCCGTGTCCGACGAGAGTTCACCAAGTTGTTGCGACCGATTTTTTTCCTCGCTATGAACTGGTAACTAATATATTGTAATCCAGCGATCAGTAAAAAAAAGTAAAGTATAGAAACCTTGGGAAAGGAATTTCCTTTTTGAAACGAATTGTTGAGGGCGAGCAAATCCTTGTGTTCAACTTTTGTATCCAACTGTTTCGTTTAAAAAGATCTTAAATACCTAAAATAATTACCTTGTTTTTTCCCATTTGCCTTAATTCATGATATTAAAAGTACATTTAATTATATTTTATAATTTATCTGATTTTTTTTTTGCTGACTACGGACGTGACACCGCTCTCGTGAGCAGCTGCATCGACGTTATGAGATTGACGCACGGTGTCTATGGCGACCGATCGCTTCACTTTTCTTTTAACCCTTACTCGTGCGAAAAAAGGCTATCGATTGGGCGAGATGTTAATAAAGATAATTAGTGTTATAGACGTTGACAAGGCCGACGGGCCGTGCTCGTTAACGAGGGCGGATTTTCAATTAAACCCCCATAGAAATCCAAGGTGCGGCGGCAGCGACGGCAGCGGCTCCCGTCTTTGACGTAGGCGGCCGCGATGGAATTCCCCGGGTAACTTGGGCGCCCCGGTGTCTTTTGGTCCCTCGCGCCTCGCCCGATTCCGCCGCATTGTCTCGGTAAACTGCGCGCCCGAGCTAATTGCGCCCCAGATGTTTTTGCTCGTTATACCGGAGCGCATTATGTCGAACTCGAGTCGGTACCACCGGCGCCGCCGCCGCCGCCGCCGCCGCGCTCTATCGACTCGCCGAATTTCCCCGCGGCCCCCGGAAGAGGACGCGGGAATCACGGGGCCGCCGCGAAACGCCCCCGCGCCTCCAGCCTACCCGCGTGTCGCGCGGTTCCCCCAAATTTACCTGCCTTTTGTTCTCGGCCAACACTCGCTGGCCTTTGACGCCGCGCGCAGGGTAATCGCCGAGGCAATTTCCCCGACCTTTTCATCCTGCTCCGGCCTAGCTTGTCCCGCCTATCGTTTCGTCGACGCTGTATCGACTTTTCGTCTTTGACTGCAGTCGGTTTTTTGTCAGGAATTTTCCGCAACGCTGTTGCTCATATCTTCGCCTAAACGATAAATATAAATTTTAGTTTTGACACACTGAGTATATAAACATGAAATAAAGCTAAGAGTCGAACTCTTAAAGAATTTATGGATCTGGTTATTTATGGACGTGTTCAAATTTTTGAGTATGTAAGGAATAAAAATCCGTGAATAATCGCTGCTTTTTTCAATATAACATGTACATTGTAAAAAGCTATAACCTAACTTCAAACTAACCTAACCTATAACCAACTTAAACGATATCGTATTTAAAAATTATTAGTTACACTACAGATGATTCAAATTTAAAACACTTCAATTATAGAAAAATTATCCCTTATTTGAGCCAACTTTAGTAAAATTGTTTATATTTATTCAAAAAATACTAAAAACGCGAATTTATTAAGTGAAACTTTTATCTGAACCGTGTATTTCCAAGTAGAAAACGTTTATGTTTACTCAGGAAACAATCCAAACAAATATTTTACGAATGTTTAAAATTCTATTTATAACAAAGCATTTCAATGTATCTACGGGGCACATTCACATAAGTAACAAAGAGGAATAAGACTGCTTTATTTCTTTGAACGAAAGACATATTACAAAATGTGTACTGTAGTGTGGTCGAAGCGAAGACAAATCCTAGAAATCTATACTACCGTACCTTTCCAATCTGGGCACATTTTATTCTGTCCACGACCATCGTAAAATAAATTTTTTGTTTCTATATCGTAAGGTTAATTAAAACTATATCCCTAGTAGAAATCTTTTCATTAAAAATTCATTATAAGCCATGAATAACAAAGAGTAAAAAGTTAAGAATTAGTTAATTAAGGTAAGGAAAGATAAAGTACTACTAGGATAAAAACGTATCAATTTTAAATAGAAAATAAATATCTATTAATTACTCATAAAAACAGAATAAGCGTTCCATAAAAGTAGTTATTAAGGGGAGTTTACACGTATTTAATACCCGAACTGAAATATATATACCAATTAAAAAATATATTAAATACAAAGAAATGATTTTTGACACATCTTAAAATTTCATGATTGTGAATTATTTGCAGATGTGAAGGTGGCTGGCTACAATTCGAGGGTGGACCAAGAATCTGCGGCCGGGACTCACGGCTCCAACAACCCATTGTGCTATTTTCCGACAAACCTCAGCCGATCCTGCATATGCAGTGAGTATAAACATTCTATTTTGCACCTTACCCAGTTTTCTCTAGACTTGAATTCGAACGGCAAACTCTGTATTAAGAAAGCTTTGAAAGTTTCTCTAAACAGACAGAAAGATATAGGTTTCTAAGGATGTCACCCGAATGTAAAGTAGCTTAGTGTCAATCGATGTGGTAAAATAAAACGTAGGCGATCAATTAAAGCGTGGGTATATATAGAAGACCTACTATATCTTTAATTTAAATTGAACCCTGGGAAATGGGGCCATTCCGTCCTGTATACGGAGCATTACCAAGGTCCGGGATATAGCCAGTAAACATCTTGAACGAGGAGACCCGCTTCGATTTGTAAGAGTCTTTGCTCTCAAGAGTTCACGAACGCCTCTTACCCCGAGAGACCGCAAAGCCCGGTCATAACACCCGGACGCGAGAGTACGGGGGAGGCAGGGGCCGAGCACTTGTACATCCGAGGCGCGTGGAGCCTCCGGGAAAGGACTTCCCACGGCTGGGCCATGTAAAACATTTTGCCCCGCGGTAGCCCCCAAGACGCTACCATCAATCTGCCCCCGATGCGCCTTTTTTTTCCCCGGGGCGCCCGATAATTCGGGGAGCGGCCGGGGAACGAATTACACGCCCGCGGCCGAAAGAAATCAGGCCGGCGCCCGATAATTGAATTGATGGCAAATCAATCGGGGCGTTTAATTCGGTCGACTGCCGGCGCGGATTACTCGTCATAATAGCGCTCGACCGACACATTGCGCCCTTTATCCCCGCGCGCCCGACGACGCGAATAAATTGGCTTTTTTCCGCGATTAACGAGTTACGAGGCTCGGGGCGATTCAGCGGGGAGCGCGAGAGAACTACCCCGAATGGGATTTTACGACTTTGTTATTCCGCTGCGGCCCGGCGCGCGTAATGAGCCCCCCGCGCGCTTGAAAAATAATAATTCCATCGATTAATGCGGTCATGCGGCCGCGCCCGCGAGCGCCGCTTTTAATTATTTACGGGGAATGCGGGAGGCTCGTGCGGGAGGCGGGCCCTTGACTGATTTAACGAGGGCTCGCGCGGCCCAAGCGGAAAATGAGAGAATTAGGTGACGCCCAAACTGGCGTTTTACACCGCACCGCTACGCCCTGGTTGCGATGACAATAATCAAATGTTTTATTCAAGTGCTTTTGAATAGCCGTACTAATTTGCCGCTGACAAGTTACTAATTCACTCATTATATATGGGATGCGCCTTATTGACTTCTGAATATTACATTAGCTTCGTTACGTTTGACAAGGTGTGCAAACGCTTGATTTTTCGCTAAACGAAAGAGCGTAAAATAACGCCGTATGACAATTGAACATTTCTTGTACTGTGTTTTTTTTTTGTACTTTGTACAAACTTAATTACGATGCCGTTGTATTTTTACATTAATTAACTGAGATAGAATCGTTGGAATCCTATATTTTTACAAATTCTCTAAGAAAAATCTGCGATAGATTTTTAGACTTCCATCAATTTCGTTAGACGCCACTAGGCTAGCGGATTCTATTCGCATCCCGGCTTCAATGCCGTATTCGCTTCTCGTCAAAAAAGTTATGAAAGAATATTCTGAGCCGCATCTCAAGCACAGTGTAACTTACTAAGTATTCTGAGGAACTTACTAAGCCTGAACGAGGAGCTGAAAAGTTGACAAGTGCTAGTAGGATATCGGGGCGTCGAATTACCGAGCGCCCCCGAATAAACTAATTGCGACATTAGCTGGCTCTGGTCCAACTCAAATAAGGGCCAAGGATGTCCGCGTCCTGAGAAGGAGGCCAGAATCCACCATCTGCTCACGAAGATGAATTTACGTAGATGCCAGGGGCGGGGACGAATTGATCAAGGCCCGACTCGCTTCTTGCTCTGTCTTGCAGGATATCTTGATTTCAACAAATTCGAATAGTTATTTCGTACATGTTAACAACAATTTTGTTACATGAATTCTGCGAGTTCAACAATTTCGTCTCACATCAGCACTCGTTGCTCCATAGCTTTGACGGTTGTTGGCCTAGTTTAGGGAGCAAACGGTCCGTTCGTTACGAACACTTTTTTCATAACACAAAACAAGTTGATTTACAATTGAATTTTACTCTATCTGTTTCAACTCGTAGTAACAAGAGTCCATTCCCGTGTCTATTTATGAAGTAACTTTAAAATTAATAAACTACCTGCGCCTCGTACGTGCCTATACGTGTCTCTCGCAGCAAATTTTAGACTTACGACAATAAGATTATCTGCATTATAACATCTAGAACAAGGTATTGTCGTAACTTTTCTTAGATTAAGGTACCCACTTCTCAAACTTGCGGCAGTCAAGTTTAAACACTCCTAATTTCTTATCTTAATTCTAGAATAAAATTTACAATCTAAAATAATGGAATTATTGTATTCGTTTCGAAAAGTTTTTTATAGATTCCGGGATGATTCTAGTGACGGCTCTCCCTATTTCCAAACGAAAAAGAATAAATTTTAATGCCATTTCACGTTTTTGCAATACTTTTGAAATAAAAAGTTAATAAGCTTTCACAAAATAGTTTACTTATAGGTTGGTAGTTTTTTTTTTAGTACGTGATATGGAGCTAAATTACTTACTAAGATTGTCATTTATTCTGGAATGAACCCTATCTTGGGTATGCTCACGGCGATAATCAATAAATTCCTTAGAATTAAGTTTTGGTGAAATGTTATTTACAAGTATTATTTTGATAAACACTATAAAGGCTAAACTAGAGTAAAAGACATTAACATTGTAAGTGCAGCTTATAGGTATTACTTTTTTAACACTGTCACGTACGTATAAGTCCGTAAAGTCGTGTCATAGTACACGAAATTCAGTGTGCCGTGGATTAGCCCAGGATAGAGCCGGAGGTAGAATGCTCGACTAGCACGTGAACGGCCTCGGTTCATCCTCGAGGCCTAGCAGACTGCCTTTTTATTGCGTGTATCCGTAACCGCAAGTGACATCCCCTATATATAACGTGTTTAAAATATAAGTCTGCGCTCCATATAAGAGGAATATTAAATATTTTTTACTATTGCATTCCGCGAAATAAAGGTAGAAAGCACACTTTCCTAATAGAACGCGCCATATTTCTGAAAATACAATGGTAATCCGCGCTAATTACACAAAAGGTGGAATATTCGATCGGGTGAAAACCAATAGAACGGAAGACTACAACTCTCGAAATAAAATAAGTCGTACAAGCCGCAGAGGATTCGAGCGCGCAGGGCGGCGGCCCGTCATGGGCCGGAGTGGCAATTCAATCGGCCGATACAGGGGCAACATAATCGGCGGAGTTAATCGCGATAATCATCGGGCGCAGCGAGGCGGGGCCGAGCCGACCGCAAATGAAATTCAGCGGCCCACTCATTGACATGCAGCGCTCGCGGCCTCGGCGCAATTCCTCACTCCCGTCAAAAATATGACGCGGCCTCGGCGGGGGCGCAAATAGGAGTCGATTGAACCGGCTCGCCGGCCCTCCCCCCCGCCGCCGGACCGCCAAGAACCCCTCATTTACATTCTTATTAAATAGTTCCGCGGAAATCGCGAGACGCGCCCTGTCCCCGCGCCGGCTTTTCCCTACGCCCCCCGGGCTCTCATTACGCAGTCGGAATAAATATGTAGGACCGCGCCGATGGCCCGGCCCCGCATAAATAATGCCGATCGATAGACGGCCGGAAGTAATAACCTCGCGCCTTCCTCCGGAGACGCGGCGTCGGGGGCGGCGCATTAACGAGCCACCGCGGCGCACATTTCATTAGGAATTATACGCCCGCGACGGCGCGCGCGCCACCGAGGGCTAAATCATTTTTAGTGCCCGCCGCCGCTCCTCCACCCCCCCGTCCGCGGCCCTGGCTTTTTATATCGGGAGCGCGCGCCGGCCTTGGCGCCGGCAATTTCGCCATCCGACGAATGTTTCGATCTCCCCCGTTATTTCTCGCCCGCGCCGCCGCCGCCGACGACGTCGCCTCGCGCGCCAATTGCCGAGCCCGTAAATCCCGACCCCCACCCGACCTCGGAAATTCGCGCTATCGAACAAAAAAAAAAAAGAAAAAAAAAAAGGTCCCGCTGACGAGCGCGCGGTACGAGCGGCGGTGGCTCGGGCCGGCCGGTTTCCATGTCAACCGAGGCGCCGCGTTTACACATCCGAGGAGGCTGCGGCGCCGCGCCTCCTTGGAGAATCTCACAGCCGCTGAGCGCGAGTCCGCCGCCGATAAATTCCTTATCTTCGCGCAGCTCCGCCTCGGCCGGGGGGCGCGCGGGCTAAGCGAACCGGCTGAAACGGCCCCCTCCCCACGTGGCAAAGAAAATCGGGCCAATCGAGCGTGTAATGGCCGCTTGTTGTTCCTCACGGCGAGTGGATATCCCGGCCCGGCCCCCCGCTTCCCGGGGAATTTCGAAATTTCATAAAAGTTTAAGGGGAAGGAAGCCGAGTCGAAGCCATCGACGCTCCTCCAGTCACTTTAAGCCCCACTTCAAAGGGGATAAGGGAGAGAAAAAGAGTGGATCGTAAATAAAAGTGCGCCAAGCTTGGGCGTCGCGCCTCCATATATATACAGTCAATTTTTATGCTTACTCAAGGGAACGGCGGCGCGGCTTCCATTAACGTGATTATTGAACTCGCCGAATCAAAGATTGTTTATATGCCTACTTGGGCCAATTGAATCATTTTGAAAAAGGCATTGTGCGCCCCCGCCGTGGGAACGCGCCCGTGGGGCGAAAAACCGAGGACAAAGTAAACAACGATAGGCCCTGGGCGAAAAAGTTATGGAATTAATGGTAGAGCAAACACTTTCATCAACGCGGCCTTGCAAAAAAAAAAAGAAAAGTCTCGGGGCCCTCGCGGCAGAGTAATTAATAAAAAAAAAAAATATATATATAAAAGGGCCGGCCGGCCTCGAAAACCAGAGCGGAAGGCAATATTCTAAAAGGGGGTCGCCAGCGCCGGGCTAATGAATTATTTGGCGCGTAATCTATAAATTGGCGGATGATAACGGAGCGGACATGATACGGAAAGCTCGCACTTGATGCCGGCGGCGCGCGAACGCCGAGGCGAAAGATAAATAAAAGAGCTCGGGGGGGGGGAGGCCCCGATCCACTCGGAAGCGGCAGATTCAATTTCGCTAGGGGTTATTTAACGCAAGTTCGTTATTGCTCCTTTTTACTGCCTCTCGGCTCGCGCGCCCGCGCCGACTATAACAGGATTATGCCCCCGGCGGAGGCGCCACTCGCCCCCGCCCCCCCCCCCGGCAGACGACTCCGCCCGACACTTGGACACAATCTCCCGGAGCGCGCGGAGCTTCCTCCGATCGGCCCGGGAAATAATAAGGCCAACGGCAAACAGACGGCGCCTCCGCCGCGGGGGCGTCAAACGCTCGCGCCCTCGCGGACGCCCGGCTTAACGGCCTCGCCGGAATTCGATATAGCGCCGTAAGGACGGCTGCATCGCCGAGGAGGATGTGTGTGTGTGTACGGGTAGGGTGCAGCGCAGGCGGGAAAGGGACGGCCGGAGCACCAGGAGGCCAAGGGAGGAATACTCTGCTGGCCGTAGTTAGACGTAGAGGGCAATGCGGCCGAGTTTGATAAGGGGTACATATATGGGAGATGTGGGAGTGAAAAAAAGAATTTTCGCCATCGCGGCGTTTTATTGGGAGAGGCTCTGCCGCGCATTCATTTTACGCGCCGTCGGTATGGCGCGGACACGTCGTAAGATTCAAGTCCGGCCGAGGCCATATACATTTCGCCGTGTCTTCGAGGCCGGCGTTTTACCCGTTATATCTCTGCCCTTTTCACGATTGCTGACGCGCGAAGCGACTTCACGGCCGCCGCTGCTATCCTACGTACAGCCTGGCAAAGCGGACGGCGCGGCCTGCCAAGTATCGTCCCTTTCCCAAGCTGACGCGGAGAAATTAAATTACCTCATTACATTCGAGAATTATGCCATGCCGCAGACCACACGTTTAGTCCAGAGTATTCAAGTTATGCCTGTTCATCCGAAGAAATGTTATGTCTATATTCGTGTTTTTTAATACAAATAGTTGTACGCTAAGCCGAGGAATGTTTTGAAAGAATAATAAGCAGCAGAGCTATCGGGACCGTCAGGACGCATGAAATAATTAGACTCGCTTCTTCTTAGTCGGCGGAAGGAAACACAATAATTTAACACTGTTTGACTTTACGCTCGATAAATTGTTACGGCCGGCAAAGAACGTAATCCCCTATTATACCCTTCTCCAGCTTCCTTATCCCCGTAACTGTATACCTATAGATTCGCGGCCTCTCTTCTCCCCGTTAACGTTCTTTTTTTTGTTTAACGTTTTTTTTTTCCTATCGGCAAAATGAGGAAAGGCACCTGGAAAAAGGAAGCAGCCCGTAACCCGCGACCCCGTGTGACCTAGATCGCCCCGGCTTCCCGGGAAGGCTCGGGTCAAGGGCTGCCAACCGCCCGCCTCCCCCGTTTGGATCATTCCGCCCATAAAAACCAAGGCGGCGGTTACAAAACAGAGGTCCGATCGCTTGGAAGGGCGCATTGAAAACCCACTTGGCCTGTTTATGCGACTCCGCGAAGGCAGTTTCCGCCCACTCGAATTCACACCGGGTGCACAATGAATTATCGGGAGATACACGGACGGCCCGCGCCAGAGGAACAACAATTTTTCTTTTCCCTCCCGGCGCTCCGATTCGCCGGCGCGGACTCGTTACCCGGCCAGCCGCAAGGGCCGACCGGCAACAACTATGCCGATTGAATTCTGAGAGAGGGCGCGGGGGCCCCCCGTCATCCCGCGGGCGCCCGATATTTATTATTCCCTTTGTTTGCCGCGCGAGCGACTTGGCGCCCGCTAAATCCTCCTTCTATCTCCGAGGCGCCCGGCACTTCCGCCCGAGTGCCGCAGCGGCTGGTCTCCGGAAAAAAAAAAAAGGGGAAGACTAATTGACGAGGCGCAATTACGCGAGCCGCGGTGGGCGCGGGCGTCGCGCCTCCCCGTTCCGACCCGGCGCTTGGAGAGCTCGCGCGGCCGCGGGCGAACCGCGAGGGGGGCGATAATGCCGGATTACCGCGATCCATCTCCCGGCTTCCGCCGCGTGCAGATATACGCTGTTTTTTTTTTTTTATCACTTCCAGGCGACGCTCAGCGGGAAATTAAGGACCTCTTTTTACTGCGTCTATTGTGTATTGCAATTACGTTGAGCTTGATATACAGGCGTCAAGTTTAATAATTCGAAAGTTATGAAGCGAACGGCCTAGTGTCGATATCGCAATGTATATCCGCCTTTCAATCGTCGAAGCTTTTTCTCCTTTATTATCACTTGGAGATGGGCGTGGAGAAACCTTCCGATGGACATAAGCCGATAGTATCCCTTCGATCCCTCGTCTCTCTATCAAGCATCCTTCAATATATACCCGGGAGTCTTGTACCCCGTGTGGCAAGCCCTACTGGGACCTATAAACATGATGAAGGGAGCCCATCTTCGTCTTTGCGCAAGACGTGTTACCAATACAATGATATATCAGTTAATGCTCATTGTTACGGCTCAAGCGGCCATTCATAACTTGGCCAAAGAAAACTTCTAATATCCCTGTTGCGAGCTGGAGACCGCTTCAACGCGCTACTTGGAGCAGGCCGATGACCTCGCTGTGTTTATTATTGCTTGGGGCTGCCGAGGTCACGCAATTGGAGCTAATTGGATTAAAGCGGCGGAAATAATTTAAAAGGCTCTCATTAAATACAAAATTGTCAGGCAGAGGACTGCTTACGGAGAGTATGTAAAAGCACGCGAAAAGGCATCGCAGGAGGCCGAAAAGCACTCATGCACTCCCTCGGCTGTTGAGCATAATGGAGCCCTTTCTGATGGGATCATCCGGTGGGATCATGGGGAAAGTCACTACTAACTGGTGTATCACTCCTGTGCCTACCTATATCGTCGTGGCTGAGTCGTCCGTGTATAGGCACCGAGTCGGAGCGGATCGGCCACTGCTCTCCGTAAGCATTAGATCAAATTCGACTCGGAACCTCGTAAATCGTATGGGGAGAGCGACGAATCCTCGCGGGTCGCGATATAATTAGGAAGAGAGCGAAACTTTGCGGACACTGGTGGAAAATTTGTAAGGAATATTACCCTACACGCGGACGTTAAGCTTAGTGCGCGGAGCATCCAAGAGAAGTCGCAACGCGCGGCAACTGCGCCAAAGGAAAACGAAGGGCCGTCGGGCGAACGACGGCAAAGGGTCAAACGCGTGACACTTGTTCTCAAACCACTGACGAGCATGCGTCTAATTAGTAAAAGCACTGAAAATAAATTCGTATTTCGAAACAAAGAGTCAGTAGATTATTTTAAAAAAAACTCCAATAATCACTCCTCACTCATCTTCATAATCCTGACGCTAAGCAATATTAAATGTCGATTACATGCAAGAGCGCGAATTCAGATGTACCGAATATCACTGAGTACTCGGACGGTGATGGGTCAAAGGGTGCTGAAGGGAGATGGGGATGTCAGAGTAGGGACGTGCGGGCTCTTATCGATTAATTCAGAGCTCAGTTTTCCGTTGGCTTTTTAATAGAGCACTCGCATCGTTCCGTTATAGTCAGTATTACAAATTATCACGTAGATAGTCTAGCTATTTAATTTATTACTGAAAGCATATTTATACTGCACGAAGTCTGCTCTGTTAAAATTTCAATCCATTAACAAACGGATTAGAAACACACTCTGCAAGTGAATATTTCTTAATAGGTCAAAGATTGTTGATAAGCTATGATTATAGCATTATCGTTAGTCTTTTGTTTTTCATGCAAGAGACTAAGTTTACATTTGTATTCAATCATTCTAAACATTCATGGCCTGGGGTTAAACGACTGGGATTTCAGAAATTAAATTGCACCTGAAAAGTTCCCAAATTAGTGTCTAGTATCACGTAATCTACAGGTAAAATTTTTATTGCAAGCTGAACACTGAGTCAATATATGAGTTTTCCTATTAAATAAATAAAAGGTTTTATAGTGCAAAATATCATTGAAATGGTTAAAATTCAGTAAAAGCTTTCTCTACATCAAACTTGATAAATTCACATATCCTCCCTTCTTATCCAAAGGCTTAATTTTTTGATACTAGTTTATAACAGAAAAATACGAATTTTCATCCAGATTTGCTATAGTGGTTTTTGATCCTCTAAAAGTTAACTGTATCGTTGCTTGTTCAACGAGAAAATCCGCAAACAGTTCGTTCCTTGCAGCAAGTCGCCAAGTTACACGAGGAAAGGCAGGCACCTGAATTATATGTGAAAAAATATGCATGAGTATTCAATGAATGGATATGTATGGAAATATATGAATGCATATCTGATTCAATAACGAAGTATAGAAAAAATATGCAGTACAACTATCTCGCAAGAGAGATTTTACTGAACTAAGCTTGATCGTATACATCTCGTAGTCTCCACGCATTTGTGGTTGCCTTCACTCTCTCTCTCTCTCTCTCTCGCGGAACGGTATGCTGCGCTAGGGCTCTATGGCTTGCGAGCTACCATCAACGTCGAGGCGGTCACGCGCTATAGCATTCGAAAATGCTGCAATGTATACATATATACACATCTCTTATACGTAGCCTAAAAGTAAATATGCCTAGCGAAAATAAACTGCAATAAATGCGAGGATACGTAATAAATTTATTTAATCTATTAGTACTTTATTTTAATTCTACGACCGCTCAACTTACCGCCATAAAACTAAATACGTTTAATTTACATCCTATTATCGCTTCTGCGTGCTCCCACACCCTTCTTTCCCGCTTTCCATATGCGCACATTGGCGCTCATTATGGCACTGAACAATGGCACTATAACATGGCCTATTAGAATACAGATAGACGATATGTGTATATTCAGTGTACAAAACTCACACACAAACATGCGTGCACGCACACCAAATGGTATTTATAAAATTTTGGATATTGTAATTATTTTTTTTTGATCCCAAAGGATATTTCACTAATGGTCGTGCCGTCAATACTACTATTAATATTTTAATTTTACATGTCGTATTTTATCTGTTAAATATTTTACAACACAGTATATATGCTTCGTCATCCGACCTTTCACAGTAGTGCAGCATCGCAACAGTCCAATTCCTTTCAGGTTGTCTTTATAGAAGCAGTCGAGCCGGCTCAGACCAACTAAGCAATATTTTAGGAAGCTGTACTGCTGCCGCACCTCTAAGTAAAAGCCCCTCCATACATTATGTATCTGTATAAAAGGTTAATCAGAAAAAATGACAGCTCTTAGCTGAGTCCCTGCCCTATGAGATAGCAAACCGCACAAAACGCATATCTTGTCTTGGCGAAAATGAACTCATTCAAAGGAACTCTTTATTTTAACAGATCTGAAATATGTATAAGTACTGTGGGTATAATTAGAGTTGGTTAGTTTTTGAATTCAAACATTACCAAAATTATATCTTGCAACTACCAGAGCTATAACTTGTAGTAAAAAGGACGCTCCAAAAATGAGTCGCCCATTGACCGAGTGGTCCGTTAAACATTGCCACCGCAGAATCAGTATCCACTGGTCTGCTGCATTACATGGTCGATCGCGCGCGGTAATAGTCGCACGTAAGCAACAGCAGCTGGCCCGCGTAATCGGCTGCGCTCAATGTATCGATACCTAATGTATGATTCGCAGAAACATTAACAGCGAGCGATTTCAGGAGCAAGTGGTGAAATCGGGTTTCTCCTAAGAGTACATGCATCAAGATCACTTTTTGTTTACTACGACTTTAAGACATCGATGCGTTTGTAATTTGACTCCTGATTTTACAACTAGTCATTGGCTGGAAAAGAAATAACCTTATTCCGTGAGTTTCTACTATTGTTTTTTGTTATTAATAATATAAGACAAGCTTTATTTTTTTTTTGTAAAGTGAATTGATGAATTAAAAAGAGATATTATGGACGTCTGAACAATTACGGAGTTTAACTACTTGGTCGATACAGGGATATTGCGAGATAGGATAGAAGCAACTTAGTCATGCCTGGAATTCTATGTACACTTAGTTCTGGTAGACTTCGATTCGATCAGCGATTGTACCGATTGAATAAAAATAAGCATTACTCGAGCAGTTCGAGTGCAATCAACGTCGGATTCTAAGTGATTTGTCGCTCTGCACTGTAATAAAGGTGGACGGCCAGTAAAAATTTTACAGTAAAAAGAAGTCGAAGTGGGCATGTACATCAAAAAGGGCATTAATACCGTTCAATAAAAGCGTATACGAGCTTTATAAATTTTAAAGAACAGCGGATTTATCGTGTACTTCATCCGTGCGCCCTCATAAAAGATCTAATTTCTTGGAGCGCTTAATTTCAGGGAGCCGAGGCCGCCTTCAGAAAATAGTAGCCAAACTAATTACTCGGGTCAACAATAAGCAACGGTAAAAGCGAAGGAGAATTCGGGATAGCCGCGGACTCGCTGTCTTCCACGCGACAGATAATGAAAACAATTAGCCCGGCTCCCTTTGACTGAAAAGGAAGCGAAATGAGTGGGAGGGACCGCGATTCAAAGGTAGTGGGAAGCCCTTTGCGGACCGAGTCCTTTGCCGTTAAAGAGGGTTTATATTACAGGGCTTTTTATCCTTTATTACTCATTCGCTAGTTTTTTTATCGTCGGTGCGTTAATCGCCGATTATTGTATCGATTGCAAGACAGTGCAAACCCAGGCTTTTAAATTTAATGTGTTGAAATTCGCTAATTATGTTCTGACGCAAGAGTTTGAATGATTTCATATCGGTTTGCATTTTGTCGAATTCATTTGCAGTGAAAGTCGATAGGCACTTTGGAATTTGTATTTGCTTGATGCTGGCGTGTCAATGGAGTTACGTAATCAATACGGTAACGCGCGAACGAGCCAAATATTTATCTCCTCCCGTTTTGAATTAAACTTTTAATATTGATTTTGAATAAAAATGTTTAATAAAATGCCAGGGCACGTACATCCGTCGATAATTACTAGGAAAATATATAAAGAAATGTACAGGAAACGCAATAACGAAATTCCTGTTGTTATACGCAGAGTCTGTGCAAAAGTATGAAAATATACTTATAAATATGGCAGGCGAGATTCGCTTAAAAAATGAAAAAAAAAATTTTATCAAACGCGCAGTAGAAGAAAAAAGAAAATTTTTTTACTTTCACGATTTTATAAATGTAAAGTATTCACGGAAATAAGCAAGGCTACCGCGTGCTTACAACGAAGATTGCCCTTTTACCAGAATACTTTAAAATTCCTTGAAAAAAAACTGAAAACCTGCAATTATCGGCTTTCTACAGGATATCTTATCTCTTACGCCCGAACCTTGTCGAATGTATTACCTTCACGCAGCATTTAAATTTTGTTGAAAATTTCAATGTAATAACTGGCTGATTAATCGACCGGTTCCATAAAGTTGACTGAATTAAGGTACGCATTATAGGTCTAGTTCAACTTGTATATCAAAGTTGTACCTCTCGGTCTGGGGGTCTTTGATGTCCCCGAACGGTGGGTGCATTAACTCCACAGGTCCTAGCCTTGTCTCGCGGGAAAGAAAACGAGCCGCGAACGATATCCCCCTGTTTCTTTCATTATCATGGGCGCGTACATAAGCGGCGTCACCTTGCGCCAGCCGGCGCCACTTATAATGTACTCGGGCCCGGGTCTCCCTCCGGTTCTATTTCGGGAGCACTCGTTTTCCCTCGCGGCCCGCCGCCCCGAGCCGAGGAAGAATTTTTCCCGCCGCCCGCTTTTTTCCTCTGCTCTTATTTTCTCCCGCTTCCCGCGTTAACTCAGCCGCGCGCCACCCAAATGACTATTATCTTTAATTAGTCGACTATGCCTCGAGCTCGCGCCCTCCTTTTAACTCTTTTTAACCCACGGAGCTCGCGTTCCTCGCGGGCACGCGAGGCGGGCCCGAAATTTTGCGGCATCAATGGCTTCTCGGGGGCTTAATTTGCGGATCTGTACCGCGAATGTCTACGTCCCCATAACCCGCGTTATTTATTCGGCCTGGGGAGAGACACGACCCTCGCGCAAATTACCCGGTAATCCGAAAGGAGCCCGCGGATAACCGATGGGATCCCCCAATTTACATTCCCGCGATAAAACAAAAATATTTTTCCCGGGCGTCTTGGGGTCTCGCGTGAGCCGGCCGTGGCTTTTCCCTCCCCCCGGAGATCCGCGGACCGCCCCCTGGACCTCTTACTCGGCCGAGGCATCGCGGCGCCCGGGCGTATATATAATCCTTGGGCCGTCTTATCTCGGAGCTTTCACCGGCTCCTACCGCCACCGATGACGCCAGATCGTTGTTTATTACGCGCGACTCTTTGGTTTTCCTCTGGGCCGTTGCTTGTTTTTTTTTTTTTCAACCCGCGCAGGCCTCTTACACGCGCCATTGAAAAACGAATTCGTTCTCGGGCGCGGCCTTATTTACCGGCCGGGGGAGCTCGCGCAAGCCGTCGCGGAATCAATTATGACGTTAGAACGCGGGCGGAACGCCGGAAAAACATCGAGGCCCGAGCGGACTCGTATTTTTTGCACGCGGCAGAGGGGAAAAAAAAGGCTGGGCTAAGGAGGCGCGGCGGTGTGCGAGGGAGGGGAAAACGCGGCCGAGTGTGCACAAGATAAACTTTATTTCCTGCGCGGCGAGTTAAACGCAAGAACAACGTTCGGGGTGGAAAAATGCAAAGAGGCAGCGGCCCCGCACGAAGAGCCGGTATAGCCTCCAGTAGGAGCGAGGCCGTTACCTTGGAAAATAGGAGATCCGCGATCTACGCGGTCCACTAATTATCACCGGGGGTAACTTCGGCCCGGTCGTTAAACTGTTCGATGAAGCTCGCCGGCGAGTCCCTCGCCCCTCCAGGAGAGCATAATCATTCGGATGGCCTGTCGCCGGGCCGCTTTAAAATCGGGACCACCCCGACCACCGGGTACGCGAGTCGCTCGGCATTTTTCCCGCGATATTCGCACCTGCACCCGCGAGGCCTGGGGGAAGTCTGCGCCGCCGGTGCACTCAAGAGCCGGCAAAGTTGCCGGCCGAGTGGAAATCCCTTTCAGGCTCCGGCCCTTTCCCGGTTACTTTAAGCCCTGCACCTGCGGGCCTTTGCGCGCCCGCAGCGATATCCCCAGTCTGGGCCTCCCCGAGATTCCTGATATTCGCCGGCTGCGATGTGCATATATAGAGGCGGCCCCTCTTTGTCGGCGGGACTCGCCTCCGCGCCAGCCGCGCGGATTAGCGAAGGGGCCGTCGGCAAAGGCGCTCTCTTCCCCCGGTGATGATTCGCGGCGGAAAAGGGCGCCGGGGGTGCCGGCTGCCAAGGGGCTCTGTTCTGCGGGCGGCGCGCCGGCCCCGGGGAAAAAAACTCGGCCCATCGGTTAAGATGATTGAACTATAAAGCAGTCGATTCGCCGGGGCAAGTGGAGAGCCGGCGAGAGCTTTCCTGTTCGGAAATGATTGATTGCTGCGCTCGCGCCCGCTCGCCCTTTGTCCTCGGTCCAATGCCACGAGCTTTTACCCCGGGCATTCGACTGCCGTGTCCTGCGGGATGCAGGCTCCACCGAGATTCGCTGGCTTGTTCAAATTGTCGCAACTAAGCATTCGTTACGAACGTTCCGGATCAATTATTCTTCCAGTTCTTCTCTTTCGTTTATCTGGACTAGCACTTCGAGAAAATTTCATCATGCGCAGTGTTTTAACAAATTTGAATTATATTTTGTAACTCGATGAGGATATTAAGATTACGATTCTCATTCAAGTCAGACCTTGTGATATTGATGTCGAGCTGGCATTTCATCTTTTAATTATTTCAGATTTTTATAAACTGAACCTTTTTTATCTTTCACGTATAGATCGAGTAGTTGGCAGCTTCAATAAGCATTTCCAATATACTCTTCTCGTTTTACGTAAAAACCTGCCAATTTCGAGAACCCTTACGCAGCGTTTTTCAAATAAAATCTGTTATTTCAAATTGCATATTCATAGGTTAACATGTTTTATATACTAATAAGATTTTAAAAGAGTACTATGAATTTACAATTAATGCTTATATCTACCTAAACACATTCTCGAACAATATGTAGCTTACGAGCTTATTGATGCCTTAAACACCATGAATTATACAATTAATATTCATAATAGCTACTACCACTGAAACATATTACTGCGCAGGCACTGACAATGAAACATTGTCATGTACGAACGTACTATTCGTGAAACTGTACAGTGTGTATACGTCATTCATACAGCATTGAACCTTAGTTGTAATGTAACAAGAAAAATGGATCTCGAGATCTAATATCCTTATTAGATACGGTATCAGCTTGAAATATGAGAGATAGTATAAAAAAAACTCTATCTTATGTCAGTGGAGCAACCTTGGAACAAAAATCTAACGATACTAATTTTAGTAAGGCCTTCTTAGAGCTGAGTCGATAGAGCTTGCTCGGGGCGAAATGTATTATTGCATTCACAAGAGTCTTTTGTGGCTGCTTCCCTCCCTTTTTCAGAAGTAAAGTATGGGAGAGATGTTCTCCTCCGGCTATTCCACACGAACTTCTATCCGGGTTGTTAGTTTGGCTGAATGGAGGGGCCTGCACGTGAAAAAGGATGCGGCTGAATGGTTCTGAGTGGAACGGGGCCAATTTGTCAGTGATAATTTTCTTGCGGCTTACGTAATCTCGTGCTGGGTTAAGAAATACTAAAAGGAGCTTAGAGAGTTAGTTGCGCAACTGAAACATGTACACAGTTGCGTAGGCTCTGTTGAATCGTTTCGTTATTATAATGATAATACGTGATAGGTAGAAAACAACAATAATATGAAAAGTTGGTGTATCTAATGCTTAGACCACTTAGACGAATCCGCATGATTTGCCGAAGATACAATTACATCTCCGACGCTAGCAGAGGTTTCAGAGGTATGCAGCCACTACATGTCCTCGCGTAATTAGGCGCGCATTATCAAGGACCGACGAGCATCGAGTCTCGCACTCGGCCTGCAGCCAAGAAACAGCATCTCCCCCGCAGACTGTATACGTAGATTGCCAACCGAATCGAAGATTGATTGGTCGCGTGATTATATTCCGCTGCGCCGAAAGCCAAGAACTTTGCTGGGAAAGAAGCGCGGGAAATTCCTCATCCCCGCGAGGACAAAGTTCCCGGGGGCGGGGCTGATAGTCAATCGGCCGGGGCGTCGTTCGCGCGCCGGAATCAGCAGTAATAAGCGCGCGCTCGCGCATTAATATTCCCGCGCGCGTAAGGGAATTCCGCGATAAAGCCGAGTCGGGCGGCGCGCTCATTGATATTCGCCGCGGCTCAAAGCCGCCGGGGCCGCCCTTGGCCTCACGCACACAAGCTAATTAAGACATTCGAATGCGCCGAGATAACGAGGCCCCTCCCCCCCCGGGGCCGGCACTTATACGCCGGCAGCGACTGGCGCCCGGCCGAACTCGAGCGTAAGTTGGCGCGATCGCTAGGCCGCCCTCGCCTCGAGCTCCCTCCCCCCGCTTGATACTTTGCCCCGGGAGCTTTCGAGGGGGCTTTTTAGACTGCTCATCAGTTCCGAATTCAGCGGCCGGCGATCCGACGGCCCGCGCCCCCGAATTCGGCGACTCGCGCGATGAATGCGTAATCGGCGAGTCGCGCCCCGCCGGGGAGTCGAGGGGCCGAGTTTGGGGGGAGGCGAAAAAAAAAAGTGAAAGATCGGACTAATTGAATGGAGAGCCGGGGAGCTTGAGGCGGATGCGGTCCGAGCGCGCAGTCGTCAAACATTACAACGCGCCGGTGCAATTTCCGCGGCGACGCGTTTTTTCCAGGCGCCTGGGATTGAAATTCGATTCGGGGGAAAAAAAGAAAGGCGAGCTCGTCGAGCGGCGCGGGCACAGGTGGGAGGAGCGGAACTTACACAGCCCTTCCCCCGGAAACGTAGACATACAGATTCCGGCGATAAATCACGAGGTCGCGGGCCGGCCGACTCTATCAAGCGACCAACTACCCGCGAAGCCTCTCGCAAGACGGACGAATCTGTCCGGCGCACTCGCGTTTAAGCGGATTAGCGGGGGGCGGGCCGCGAGGTGTATATATCCTGCGCGAAAGTCGCTCCCCCCGGCGGGCCGGGCGCTAATTATGAAAAGTTCCGAAAGCGCTGAGTGGGCCGGTGATCGATCTTCATGAACGTCGGGGGCCGACGGCAGAGTGAGCAGCCCGCGGCGGGCCGGGCACAATTGCCGGATAAAAGAGGGGCCCCGGGGCAATCGAGGCGCCGCGAAACACGCGGGGCTAATTCCCCGGGCTAACGACCGCGGGACTCGCGGCCCCGCTAATGAGCCGCGCACCCCTCCCCCCCCGGCCCCTGAAATATTTATCATCGCATTATGAGGCTGTTCGGTAACTCCGCTGATTACGGGAGAATTAGCGAGGCTCGCGGCTCTCAATCTCCGCGGCCCCCGTGTCTCTGGGAATGGCCCACTTGGGGATCCGCGGCACGGGCCGCTCGACTGCTGGCGCCCTCGCGAGAGCCCCCCGTCCTCCCCCCCCGGCAGGCGGTGCGTGCACGTAGCCGAGAGCTGCCGAAGTCGGGGGAGAAGCTCGGCTGCGTGGGCGCGGGCCCCGCCTCCCCGATACTTTCGACTTGTTCCTCCCGGGGAATAACTCCGTGCCGGATCCTTTTATAGCGGGGGATCACAATTAATTAGCCGGTTTAAGGCAGCCCGCCAGGGCCGAGTGCCTCGGGCTAAGTATCCCAAAGTATTTCCGGTGGGGGGTGGCGAGGCTCTTCAAAATATGCCGCAAAAATATTGCTAAGTAACTGGGCGGCGAGTGCGAACGAGCGCCGCGGGGGCCGGGGAATAAAGTACGATTAAAGTATGGCTAAGAAATCGCAACAGAGCTTGTAAAAACTTCCCGAGTAATTTAAAATACCATCAACAGTTTTACCTAACGGCCCTCGCGCCTCGCCCACCCCCCCGGCTCGGCTCTTTCATCGCGTGTTCGCGCTCTATTATTTTCTTCCTTCCCTACCCGGGACGCTAGTCGGTATTCGTCAGCCAGTTGGGAACTTGGCTGTTTGTCGACGTCAACGGCATTGATTTATCGCGCCCTGGACCGGGCGCGCCGCCATCGCGGGATAGGCAATTGTGCAGTTCTTGTTCGAGACGGAAAAATTTTCGCTAACGACCGAAAGTCCCTCCGAGTCGACGCACTCGCCGCCCGCCAGCCCCGCGGCTATACGGCTGGGAAGTTCGCTTCTCCCGGCGCGCCTACAGCCACTGCGCGAGAGCTCCGCTCCTTTTTTACCCTCGCGATTCCATTGCCGCGAAGTGAGTATTTCAAAGAGGCGAGGAACTTCCGATTGTGCTCTACTTCCACGCGTGCGATCCTTATCATACGTGTATTCGATGGCTGTTTGCATCCGGTCTTCCAATTGCATCATTCATCAAGCTTTGTTAATTGCCTTCTCTCCTTCTTGCCAATTTTCATTTCAATTCGTCTTTTAACTTTGACTAACTAAAATCTTGTTATCTTTGTTAAAAATACCTACGTGTTTTAAGGAGTGCTCGAAAGGCTTTGTATGGAAATTCTGTTTACTATAACATTCGACACGCTGCTCCATTTCAATAAGCACCATCGGAGGCTCTTCATACAACGATGTATTTTAAAAAATTACATACGATGAAAGTTTTAGAAAAACTCAGTTTCGTTAAAAACTATAATCTCTTTGCTTTATTTTTGTTTTATATTAGACCTTTAAAAAATAATTGGTCGAAGCAAAAACGCCTACCACTACGTCTTTTGACGTTTAGTGATTTTTTAAAAATACCAAAAAGTTGCTTAAATACAAGATTTTTTAAATACATCTTTTCTGTTTACTTGTTAAGATGCAAGCTCGCTTGAAGGCGCCTTAAGTTGGCACAGTAAATCAGGTGGCAGCCATACTTTTCATCAGTTCCCTTAATTAATTTTAATTAAACTGCGATGTTTTTAATTTAATTAATGGATTCGCTGAAAGAAGAAGGGCAGGTGGTCGAAAAGGTCGGAAGAGCCGAGCGGAGAGTCCCGGGGATCGCGGCGCGGCCTAATCCGCAAGCAGCATAAACTCCGGGCCAAGAATTCTGGTCGCGTTGTGAGAGGAGGTTCGTTAAAGTAACGAACCTGTAAAGCCTTCAAGTCCAAAAAAAGGATTTCTTTTATAGCAATAAGAAAGCCGGAGATGGAGAGTCCCTTTGACTGCGGGGGCTCCTTTTTTATACGGCGATCCTTTGTTTGTAAAAAATATTTTTCCTTCGTATATACCGCTGTTATGAAAGAGCGAAGGGTCGTGTGCCACCGGAGCACTTCTCGCAAGCTGCTTACACACCTTGGGATCAAAATGATTAACGCGGATCATTCAAAAAGGATGCCCACCGAAAATTGAAGATCGATCGCTCGCCAGCAGAGGGCGCGCACTTTGCAGAGGGCTCCGAGGCCACTCGGTCCGCTGACCACGATTCAAAAATCAACAGCTTGCCGGTCAAGAAAGCGGGGCCGATCGAAAGGCAAAACACGACCCGCGAAAGAAGACAAACGGAACTGGCCGGATCGAAGAAGCGCCTAGGGAGTTAGAGGTTAGAATTGCCGGCTAATCAAATACGCGGCCGAAGTTGACGAGGCGCTCGGAGCCGCTGTGTGCGCGCCCCTCTACACGCGTACGTGTATCCGAGCGCGGGGCCCGAGCGAGGGAGGCTGCGAGAGATTTATTATGGGCAAATACAATTAGGAGTTGCCAGTGTCTGGGAGAGCGGAGAGCTCTGATCCCGGACGGCGCGCGGCTAACTCGACTACTGCGGCTCCTAACTGAATAACCGAATTAGCAGCCAGCGGCGGGCCGAGCGCCGACCCCCGGCCCTCCCTTATTTCTAATTCGACGCGCTGCCCTTCATTTCTTCGGCTTCTTTATTTCGCGGCCGACTCCCCTCCGGACGTATACGTAGGTGGAGGCCGGCCCCGCGACAGGTAGACTCGCGGGATTCGGTTAGCCGGTGGGCAGGGATGAATTTTCGGGGGACGCGCCCCGGCTCGTACGTGCGTGAACGAGGGGAAGGCGCGGGGAAATATGAGGGGCTAACTAGCGCCCAGCCTGCAATTTAGTTTGCCTTTTTATACTGGCACGATGCTATAACCTCGATGAGTTAAACAATAACGTCTGGTGAAAAAAGCTCGCGCTCCTAAACGAGCGGCTCGCTTCATTGGGCGGCCCGGCCCATTGTCCGGAATTCTCTTAGTCATACCTGTACACGTGCACTCTTCGGTATAAAGACCGCATTAAAATTTAGCTGCGCAAGAAAGCGTTGCGCGGAAGTTTATGCATTGTACATATAGGGCAACCGGCGATCACCTTCTCGTAATTACGCTCGGTTGCCGCCCGCTTAGCCATCGATTGGCCCGCTGGTTAATACCCGAGCATAATACACGGGAGGTCGGAAGAAGTCGATGGCTTCGGAGGCTCGGGTGCAACCGGCCCGTCATCCAGGTCCTTTTTCCGCGGTCGACCGAAGCGGAATTACGGCCTGGCGCGCGGTGAATGGCGCTCGCGTGCCTTTTCCTCCACGGAAGCACGGTGACGTGGCGCATTACAGAGCGTGCGCCAAAAAAAAAAGCGCGGCCTGTTTAAATGCAGGGCGGGGGGTTCGATAAACACACGGGGTAGGCGGGCGACTTCCCGCGCGCCGACATATATATGTGCTTACATGGCGGAGCCGGCGGTATGCGATCCGCCAGACAAGGCGGCCCGTAATTCTGAACTCTTCCGCTCTGTGTGTTGCAGGATCAACGAGAACACCGGGCGCTCGCAGGTCTACGCCTTCTACAGCTTCGCGGACAAGGCGAGCACCTCCGTGGGCTGGCCCGCCCGCGGCGGCCGGCCAGTCAATAACACCGGTAAGTGCCCCACACACGCTCTGGCAACGCTTTTCCTTCCCGGTCCGTACCTTTCAAGTCTGCGTTTTCTTTATTTTTTAAAAAAAATAAAAAAAAAAGAAAGGGGGAGGCCGCCGGCCGACCGCGCGCGCCTTTATTCCGGGTGATTAATATAATCAATAGGGCGCGCGCTGGGCTTTGGCCCGGCATTGCGCTTATCATTTTTCAATCTTTATCGGCCCTCCCGGGTTACGGGGCCGGGCGACATTTCGAGTATCGGTACTTCCGAAATAAACCTGCCGAAACAGCCGTGCGCAGTGTTGCCGGGCGTCGGATTTCACCGGTTAACTCGATTGACAGTTATTGCGATTGGCCAGCGAAGATTGCTTTTCATGAAAACAAAAAAAAAAAAGCGCGATCGCCGTGCTGCGAGTACGTGGACAGGTATCGGGGTCGGGGGCTAACGCGTATATGAATTTCACTTTCCCCGCCAATCAATCCTTGCGGTGCTATATAATCATCGCGCGGGGATGCAGATAGGCGTTCGTCACTCGGTGCCACTCGAGCGGCAGTCGGGAAACACGGGCGGGTCTTCATCGCGGCGGTGAGGCCCGTTAACCCCGGGCATTTGGCCGACCGGATAAAGACTTGGGCGTGCCGGCCCCCGGTGAAGAAGGCCCGGCGCGATCGGCCCCCCCTAATCCGCCCATTGCAAATGACGCGCGCTCTCGCGGGCGCATTATATCGGAAAAGGCGGCGATAAAGGCGGGGGGCGCGGCCGGCTGCGTGTACGCCCCTGTAAAATCATAATCCGGGCGGAATTCGCGGGCGGGGGATTTGCGCGGGGCGTCGCGCCGGCGACTTTGTCGGGGCGACACCGCGGGCAAATATTGATCTACCACGGTTATCGGCTCAGCTCCTGTTCGGCTACTTTATCTTCCGACTGGCCAACTCCCGGGAGTTTGCCGTTCAGACCGTGTCCTCGGCCTTTGTAGCGCTGTTAGCCTATGGGCTAAAGCGCGGGATTACTCGATTAGCCGCTGCGGGTGTCCAAATTGCCTCGTAATCGATACCTTTCCCCGGCCTTACCAGCCGAGTAATAAATATTCCCGTGTAATTGCAGTCAAACGTTTTATTCGACCTTCCTTTCAGTGATTCGGTCTAATTTCTTTTTTTTTCTTTGATAAACTTTGAAAGTTTTGAGAGCGACAAAATTCTTGTTAATAATTTGTTAGTTTCGAGCCGGATAATCATTATGATAAAGTCGTAATAATTTTAATTGCTGGTAGTACATAACTTGAAGCATTAGGCCGGGAGATAGTCTGTATAAGGAGCGTTAAAAGCGGCGGAATCCTTCAGTTATACCTATCTCAAGCAGCTTTCTCCCTCTGCATCTTTATAGCCGAGCGTCTATCCTTTTTGCCCCTTTTGGCTTTTTCTCGTTCATCAACGTCCCGAGCGCCCGCTTCGCTCCGGCTTCGCTCCGGCTTCTCTCCCGGTTCTCCGCTCCTCCGCCGGTTCTCCGGCAGTCGTCCTCTCCCTCGATTCGACTTGGCCCGGCGCTTTCCTCCCTCTCTGCCCTCTCTTTTCTTTGAAACATTTTTTTCCCCTTTACCGTCCGTTTTTCGATTCCCCGACGCTCCGGCTGAAAGAGAGAATCCCATCGATTGGATGTCCGACCGCATCTCAAGTCCTGCTGCTCGTAGCTCTTATTTTCACTGGAGCGTTATCTTGTTCTGATATCTCTATCCGTCCCTGTCTCTATCGGTTTCCATCCCCCGGGCCCGCCCCCATCGTTTAATCTCTTTTGTTTTCCCCGAACTCCTTTGCTTTATTACCCGCGGCGTCCTACCGCGCCCGGTTATCCCTGGCCTCCTCCTCCCTTCTAAGTGTAACGCGAGCGGGGGAGATCAATTTTTGAACGGAAACCCTAGCGGCGCACTTGGCAGACCGAGCCGGCCTTAAATCCAGGCCCGCTTCCCCCCCCCTTCGCGGCCATCCCCGCGGTGATTATTGCGCGCCAGAAAAAGTCCCCGGAACTATCAAGAAGCCCGGGCTCCTGAAGCCCTCGCCGCAAACCAACAAAGCGGCCCCGCGTACGGCTTAACCTATGAAAGGCCGGGGCTGCGCCCCCACGCAGCCAATCATTTAAACTTGTAAATAACAACTCCTGGACGCTTTCCAAAAAGCCACTAGAGCCAAAAATAGACCCTTGTCAAAACGTATCCCCGGGGCGGCGGCGGCCGCGCCGAGGCGCCGGCCGAGCCGGCACGGCGCGCCGTTTTTTCAAGCGCCAGAACGCAATTTCGAAAACTTTTTCCCGGCCCGGGCACCTCGTGCCCCACATGTATATATACACTCGTGTACAGGGCGCTCGCGGACTCTCTCTTTTGGCGCCCGGGAGTTTTTCTGCGCCCGGCAAGAAAAAGGGGCAAACAGCGAGAAATACACTTACTTGAGGATACCCCGAGGATAAATTTCAGCGGGCTAAACGAGCTCTCATTCTCAACGGTACTTAGGGCTCCTCCTCCTCCTCCTCCCCCCGGCCTCCGCGAGGCTCCGCGCGCGGAGGGAATGGCGCGCAAACTGTTGGAATATCCTCGACGTTAGTCATAGTTATGATGCCGCCTTTTCTAGCCCTAAGGCCGAGGTATACCTGTAGCTGCGCCGCGTCCTTCCGCCCGCGCCCCGGTTTCATTTAAATCCCCTGTCTCTCTGGGCCGCCGGCGAGGTCGCGAGTATCCGCGGAGGAGCCGCGCCCGCTTCTCACCCTCCCCCCCCCACCCTTAATACCGCGATATCCCTTCTAAGTTCCCGCCTAGCCCGCGCTCCTCCGAGCGGCCCTCGAGCGCATTGCTTTGTCGCGCTATTTCTTCATCTGCTCCATATACATGATCGTCTTTATCTCTCGGCTGGCGCCTAGCCTCCTCTCCAGACGTTCACTACCCCGCGAGCCTCTTTAATACCGCGCCCTGCGCTCGGCACATACACTACCGACTCACCGGGGGATATTTACTCTCTCGACGCTCGCGCACTCGCAATACCAAATTTTCCGGGGGGCCTCTAAGAGCTTACGTATATGATGAATAGATAGTTAATCAGTCCTGAGACGGCTGCTATAGCTCGGAATAAAAAATAGCAAATATTTGTTGTTGTACAAGCGCTATGTAGCCATCTAATTCGAGTAGCGATAGAGATTTCAACTGGTTTATGCTCCCCGCTCGTAATTAATGGTTTAAAGTTTTTCGCTTTCCGGCCTAATTGAATAAACATTTTAAACGGCCAAAAATTCACATGAATTCATTATATTTCAACCTCATTTCAACCTTAACCAAACTAAGAAAACTACTTCACCGTGAAACCTTGCACTAAGTAAATTCATAAAACGAGGACGAAAAAGTTATTATATTAGCTTAAATGAATAATTTATAACCACTTGCGGAAAGCTTTTCAAATTGTCTTCTCAAAAATATAAACGGCATGTCATTACCAAGGAAATTGTACAAAGTCCAGCAGTTTGCAAGCCAATCGCGTCAATAGGAATAACCGAATTCTCGGTCTAAAACAAAGATTTTCATAAAGCGGGAGACGGCCCCTCGGCACATAATTTCTCAACCCAAAATTGCGGACCAGGCTTAAGTGCAGGCAACTGCAGCGCGCGCGGTCAATGCATATATACATGCCGCGGGCAAGGATTCATGCGCGCTCTCCCGAGCCCCGGGAAATTCGCGTCATGGCCGCTTAGTCGCCCGGGACTAAGTGTTAACGGCGCGCAATGAAGGTGCCCCCAAACAGCCACACTTTCGAGGTGCTAGCGTCGTTAAATCAATGTACAACTATTACTTCCGATAATAAAGGCCCCCCGCAATCGAGACCCGCCCTGCCGAATTATTAACCCCCGCACTTGCGCCCCGAATGGAGACAAGCGACAAGCTCGCAAAACACTGCATGATAAAACTACCCTCGGTACGATGTACGACGAAGGTGTATTTGCGCTCGTTACCGCGGTCCGATTGCGCCGATTATATATCCCGCGAGCGGCGCTTCTATATGCGCGAGACGTTCGGTCCGGGCCGCAGACGTGACTCTGTCAACCTTTTGCCTCCGCGGATGCCGCGCCCCCTTCCGGCCCTCGCGCATCCTTTCCCCCCCACTCGGCCGGGGAATTTTATTCCGAGAGTGAATCTGGGATTCAGTGCGCCGCGCGGGCGCATTGCGGTTGCCGGCGCTGAAAGACCGCGCGCTCGTCCGCTTTATCCCGACTTCTTCGAGCCGCGCGAGGCGCCATGGGCTTGTTTTCGCGGGGCGGGCGCTTTCGAGGCAGTCTGCCCGGTAGATTAATTACAGGTGGCAGCACTGGGCGAGCGGGGCGAGCGGGGCAACCGAGCGCCGATTTCAGCCCGTTGAAAAAAGCTTTTTTGATGCAGGAGAGGAAATATATATACATTTTTTTTTTTGGAGGCGCACTGCGTTAATATTTATGGGGAGGACAGTTAAAGTTTCAGGGAATAATATATTTTTAGGAAAGTTTGTCTAACGCACCTGCAAACAAATTATTAACTTTAACGGTCTCGAAAGTTGCGTCGCGTTACATTTGGCCAAGGCACTGACGCGACAACTTTTATTTGTCCGCCCCATGCGAACAAATTAACATAGATTAACTTTTGCAAAAACGATTTCGTAACTTAAGCCCCCAACTTCACTCTTACGCTTTATCACTTTGTCCTACACGGCATTATCCCGGGCGAGGGATTAGCAGACCTACAAGTGACATTTAAATATCTGAGCTACTAAAAATGCCCCCCTCGTCTTACCCTTCACGCGGTTATATATTCTTTCAGTCATTTCATCGTTCCTCTGATAATAATCTGACACCCGGGGATAAAAACATTAGAATTACAGGTAGACTTTTGAAGGGTATTAGCCGCTCAGAGCAAAACGGTAGTGACTGAAAGTTAATTATTAATAACGACTTTAGCCCGGTTAAAAGTTTAAATTATTTCCGGCTCGCGGGGTTTATGAAGTTCATTTAACCTTTGAGTAAAAGTTAGATGTAGTTAAATTGAGAATTAACCAGAGTTATTAATAACAAAATGAAAAGTAGCGGAAATTTTGTAATTTAACAATCATTCAACTCAAGTTCACGAATTCTGAATAGGACGTCAAAGCAGTATTAATTACTTCTTTTCTCAACTATTGTATCAGGCGGAAAAAGAGAAAAACGAAACTAATTTTAAAGCGCCGTTCGACTAGTTGAATTCAAAGTCAGATAATAAAGCTAAAAACGATCGACGTATAAATTCTTCTCCTAAAAGAAGCATTAGCGGATGCAAGAGCAATAGAAAATAATGGAATCCCGAGCGAATAAAAAGTAGTCGAGTAGAGCAAACAGGGAATCGGGGATAGTGAGGGCCGAGCCGTCGAAGGGACAAAAGGAGCAAGAGGGAAGAATGAAGGGAAAAAACGAGCGAGGGAGTAGAGTCTCGCGCGCTCCAACAAACAGATCAATGAAGACAGTTTACGGTCGATCCATCACTTCCATCGGCACTTTTCCCAGGCCAACTCATTATACCGGGCGACTCCTCTCACTTCCACATTTTTCTTTTTACGTATCCCCGGTATATAAGAGACGCGCGCGCTCCTCGACATTGGAAAAATAGACACACCTCGGCGAAAAAAAAAGACTATAAAACTATAAGACGGAAACTCGAGGCCAAAATTTAATTGTCGATAAAAGAAAGGCTTCGACCGGGCCAGAAATGACGTCGCTGCCGCAGATGAATTAAACTCGTTAAAATTACCAATGGTAAATCCACCGAAGCATTGTTTGCCGCGGAGCTCCGCCGGCTAACTGAAATTACAATCCCCATTGAAGGAAACTTAATCCCCGGAATAAAGGCTCGAAACAAGGAGGAAAGCCTTTCCAGCGCGACTCCTGTCCGCGGGAGGAAAAAGCCCGGGCCGAGCGTCCCCCCCCCCCCCCGGCCGCGACGGTCTGGCCGGCCAAGCCCCTATCCGCCCGCATCTCCGACGCCGGAAGGGCGGGACGAGCCCAAGATAGCGCCACTTTCGCGCGGGCGCCGCCTAAGTGCTCTCGGTTTTTCAGGGGCGATATACCCGGGGCGCGGGCCACTCCGCAGACCTGCCAAACTTCATTCACGGCTAGTCGCCCCCGATCGCCGGGAAATATGCGCGTCTCCCGCGCGCCCTCGAGATTTCCCCTGAAGCCGGGGAGGGCGGGAACGCGCGCGGGCCGTCGCCGCATCCCGCGGGGGGATGGGAGGATTTCGAGGGCGAAATAAAAAGTCGGGGCGGAGAAACAAATGCGTTTGTCAAAATGAGGAACGCTTCGAGTGAAAAAAGCCGGCGCTTGAAAAATTTAGAAAATTTACGAGGGCCGTTACAAAGTTTTATTCATGTAAATTGCGGGCGACTTTCGTGGCGTATCAAATAATGAAGAATAAATTCTTGAAAATTTATTTGGTATAACTTTTATGGCCTGTGGTTTCAACGGTAATTCGAGAATAAAGATCGATGCCGCCTCCGAGCACTCAATTTGTTGCACGACCAATTGATTGTTTTATTATTTATATAGATTACCTGTTTCGTGTGCGAGGCTAGTTATCTCATTGACTATGCGGTAACCAACCAAGTTATACAAACGTCAAAAACCTGATTTAAACAGTTTCTAAAATTTGTTTCGTAGGTGCGATTCATCGTTTTAATACCAGGCAGTAATAATAAAAAGCTCTAAAAAAATTTATTCTAAAAATTTTCATTAATTCTCTAGATTAAAATGGACTTGCTTAAGTATTGCATCATAAATCTCTTCCTGTTATTATACTATAAGTGCGGTGCAGATGAAAAAATTTGTCCACGGGAGAAATTATCCGAAAGCGTGGCGGGAATATTAAAAGGAAAATGGAATAAATAAAATTATTTGGCATGCAAATTCGGATGTTGGAAAGTTTTGTAACTTGTACAGGAGAAATTAAGTGCAAGGAGAAAAAAATCTGCCGCATGAATTCGGAGATGCACGGGACCAAAAAATTGTTAACCGCTACGAGAATAACTTGATTTAAATATCTTTTAAGTTTAATTCTTGTTTTTTAGTATATCTATGTAAATTTGTCAAAGTCGGTAAAAATCTTAAAATTTAATCATTTTCCGTACAATGTAAAAGATATTAGATCGAGAAAAACTGGAAAACAATTTATATAAAAGAAGGCAAATACAGGATGAAATTAAATTGTTGAGTATAGTTGTAGAATTGTATGGTGGATAGGACAAAGAAATTGTTATATTTAAAAGTAACACAAAGAGTTGAATTTAAATTATAAAGTAGATTTATTTGAAACAAAGGTTTGAAAACAAAGCAATAGGTAACCTCGCGCTTACTTTTCCTATCGGTCGGCCAAAACAATAATAAAAGCCCGAGCTTCGCCCTCGATCGTCGCTCCTCGATCGCCGCTCGCTATCCCCACTCCCGAGTCACGCAGGTAGCCCAATTTTCTCGCGCTCACCGCGAAGCCCTGCCCTCGAAGTCTCCCCGACTTTCCCCGATGGGCCGCGATGCCTAATAGCCACGCATGGAGATGTCTCCCACACGCGCACAAGGGGCGGTCTTCATTAACAAGGAGTAACTCTAACGTCTCGGGCAGACCCTACGACTGCCCGAGCGGAACGGCTAAGTCACGAATCCCTTATGGATTCGCACGGGCGCAGCCCGATTTCCATGCATTTTTACAAACTTTATGTATTCGAATCTAACTGGCTTTCTTCGTTCCTCGAGGCTAAGAATATCGAGCAAGCTTACAAAAAGTATACATTTTAAATTTAATCGAGAACACATAAAGAATTGAAACGTAACTAAAACGCACGCATTTTACAATGGTTTGATATATAAAATAATTATTATATTACAATCAATGTCGCAGTCATTCATCGCAAATTGTGTCGGCTTTTTTCACTAACTAACGAGATAACTAATATCTCGCATATCGAGATTGACAAAATAAAAGTAATTGAACATTTCCGACTTAGTAACCATGAGCACAGCTTTTCGAGCGAATATGTACATAAAAGTGCATCGGGGGTGAATACACTGTATCGCTTTCATATGTGTCTTTCAACTTTGACGTAACCGACAAGTTGAGTTCAAAAAATGCCAGGCTGTGAGATTTAATTCAGGCTTTTTTCCCCCCACGATGCGGAGTGCATTACAAGCTGGAAAACACGCGGGCCGCGGCCTTGGGCGCGCATTGCACGGACATAGACACCCGTACGAGAGGCATTTTGACGGGCGTCCATTCTCGCGTCAGTTTTAATGAACCATAACGGACACGCGCACGAGGTAGAACTCGGTGGGCAAGAGGTGAATTAAAAACGGAAATGCGACGGACTCGGCATTAATGTTTTTATTCGCGAGCGCGATGCGCGCGGCGAGCGCCGGGCGCTTATTCAATAAATCATCGGCTCGTCGAAGAGCACAAGTTTTGACCCGCGCATCCCGGCCCTTCGAAAGAGTCGACGCCGGGCTTTCACGGGCGTTAATTGGACTGCCTTACAGCGGATTTTAATCGGCCCGCCCGCTTGACGCTTCCCCCGCACAGCTGGAGCGCGCGCGCGCGCCTCGGATTACCAAATGAATTCGCGTCGAATCCCAGCCGGCGGAATGTTAATTGAAACGAGAGATCGGCCGCGGGGAATCTTGGCGAGATCAGACTCTCTTGCGGGTATTGTGCTCAAAGTCGAGCGGCGATTTAAATCAATCGCGGCGCGCTCGATCCTCGCGTCGGCATGCGCGGCCGGGCCCGGCCCTCGAGCTTTTTCCCCATTCCCGCGGCTTTTCGCCCAGGCGAGCTTGCGCACGGCCGCGCAAACACGCGTCCTTTGCCAGCTCTTCCGCGGCGTAATTCCGTTCCGCGGATCGAGAGCTTTTATCCTCGCGGCCGGCCCGCGGCAACGCTAGTCGCTGGCCGGATTTGATTTTCCGCGGGCCGCTCCACCTAATTTTCTCCCCCGCGCGAGCGGCCCTTTCGCGGCAACGCGCCCCTGTCTCCCCGCGGCTGTTATTTTTTCCTTTTTTTTTTTCTCTAGTTTTCCATTCCGGGCTTCGGTTTTCCGCTTGGCGGGCGCACACAACAGTCATAACGGCGTAAGCCGCGGCCCCGCGCTAATTGTAATCAAGAGCGTTTGGGAATTCCCGGGAAGCGGTCGCGATTATAGTGGGGCGCAGCTCGCCTAAACCGCTCGAGTTTTATTATTTTCGCTAAAGTTTGGGCGCAGTTTGACGAGGAATCAAGTCCCGCATCGTTTCAGAGTGCGACTGGGTCTACGAGGAGAGCACGTGCCCCAAGGGCTGCACCATCGCCAGCCCAGGGTACCCGGGCCTCTACCCGCCCAACTCGCGCTGCCGCTACCTCATCACCGCGAGCGCCATCATCTCCATCAACATCTCCTTCTCGGCGGTCCTCATGCCCACCAAGTAAGTACACCTGCAGCGCGCCGGTCATCTCGGCGACGTACATAGTTCGGACTGTAGCGGCGGCCTGGAAGAGGGTAGGCCAGCCCGGAACCAAAGGGCCTTTCACTGGCCGCGGGGGAAAAAGCTCGGGGATTCAAAGACGCTCGCGCGGTCTAACGAGCCCCGAGTCTCTCCGGGCCCCTTTCAAGCGCCCCGGCCCCTCAATGGGCCGCGCGCCCTCGAAAAACCGGAAAAAACTCGCTGATTGAGTTGCGTCGTTAGTGGGCGGATTATCGATCGCCCACCGCCCGGATTATTGTGCCCGGCGATTTGTTTGCCTTCCGCCAACAAATAACACCCTAGGCCTCGTTTTTTCTACTCACTAGCGGGGCCGCCCCTTGTTTCTACCGCACAATGCGAAAACGGCAAGGAACGATTCTCCGCGGGGAGGCCGGCACGATATCGCCGGAGAATCGACCTTCGTTATCGGAGTCCCACCGAGCGAGTCGTCCTGCTCCGAGGCGCCTTCGTTAATTTTGACCATATTCTCGTGGCGAACCGCGCATCCGCGGCTCCGGCACAAAGCGCCCTTGAGAGGGCGCGGGCGAGGTGCACCGAGTTGGCTGCACTGAGAAGGGGATAACGAGTTGGCAAAAAAAGTGAAAAAAGAAAAAAAAAACGCTAATTCACGCGGTGTGGCCTGCGACCTAACGAGAGCGACGGCTTTGACGCGCGACTCACGACACGGTTCCGCGGAGGCCGAGGTTAAGCTGGATTGTTTGTTCCTGAATCGAGGTCGCAGGTCGCCCGGATCTTTAGGCGCGGGAAAACTCGAGGAAGGATCGATTTCCCCTTCGCCTTCCGTTTGTAGTTTGATTGCTGCTATTGAAACGGCGTGTGGTCTTGCAATTGCCGCGTCACAAATCTGGCATGCTGTAGCCTAGTAAGGTGAGGGAGCGTACGACTGGGAACAAAGGTTATGCGTCAGGGTATAAGTCGGAATGCCGACTACTTCCTCACTGACTTCCAATCTGACTTCACTTATGAAATTAACGGTATGTGCACGGCTTTCAATTAAGATTTGAACGTAAATTAATTGAATTGGTTATGCAAACATGCACGTGTTTATTATTTTTCTATACTGTTTTACAAAGTGCTTTCATTCCGTTACAAGAATTTGTTCAATATTGTATTGAAAATTTCCCATATTGAATTACTAATTAATGACAAGGTTATTTCATAATATTCTATTTTTTGCTTAAATTACCGTGTATATTCTCAATTTTTGGTACAAAATATGGAAATTTGTTTGATGCATTATACATATGTACGATTATGTTCATATCCTGTACTATTTCAAATATTCATTAATTCAATAATTAATAATAAAAATTCGTGTTCACTTTTTGTCAGTGTAACAACGTATATATTTAAATATACCCTAAATTCGTTCGATATTTTTTAAAATGATTTTTTTAAAGATTAAAAAGAAAAACTTGGGCATTTTTTCAAAGAAAATCCGCACTCAATTTACTTCATTAACCATCATTTATATTGTCGGCCAATTTGTAGCGAACAATTCAATCGAACTTTCGCGAACTCACGCGAATAATTAGTTTCCCGAATGTCTATACTCGTCAAATTCCCATCGCCTATATAAGATCTATTATATTACGGTTCGAGGAGATAATACGACTGGTAATGGAATGAAGGGATTTCGTGCACACCCTTCAGAAAATGAAATTCCCAGGCGAGAAAGACAGAGCGCGAGAGAGAAGAGAGAAGAGAAAGAGAGATGACGACCGATGAGATCCGCAAAGATAGAGGCAGAGGAGAGAAAAGCTAACAGAACTCGATGGAGAAGTTGCAGTCGCTACCGCCGTCGCCGCCACCGCCGCCGCCGCACAAGACTCTTTAAAAACTTATTGGAGTATTGGGTGTCAATAGATTTCACTATTCCGGAATTAAATGCCGTTCTCTCGTTTTTCAAACTACCCTCGGCTTACCGAGCGCCAAGCTTAGAAGCGTCTCATCCTTAACGACGCGGGATAATTAGATTCTTTATAAGAGTATGTGGGGGTATGAGGGGCAGGAACATTTCACGGGATTTAATTCCAGGGTGAACCGAAAGATCGGCACCGAGTTTTGTAACCCTTAAGATCGAGCCGATAATAAATCGATAAAGAGGAAGGCCTACGGGGGTCGAAACGGGGGATAGGCGAGCAGATACGCCGTAAGCTCGGCTTGTAATTGTTGAATTTTCCTTAAAGGCCCCGTAAAAGTGCGAGTAGGGGTCGATTTTACAAGGGAAAAAAAAAATTCGAGTTTTATCAGCGGGGGGGTATAATCGTTGGGGCGGAAGGGGCTGGTCGTCCAGGGTAAGGCAGCGATATGCGGTTAGCCGAATATGGAAGCGGACGGTCTGTTCGGAGGCAGGGGGTTTTAAAATTAATTAAGATAAAACGAAATGAATGGGGTGATTAGAGGGGCGGGGAATCGAAGGTTTCCGCGCGGCGGTTAGAGGTTCATCTCATTAGCGTTGTTTATTATGCAGTCGGGCCGACGTGTATCGATCGACGGCCCCGGGCCGCCGAAGACCGAGGCGAGGACGCGACGTCTGCCCATAATCTCGGGGCGGACTTCTGCCGGCGAGTCTTTCCGCGAGCGGGAGAAAAAGCCGAGGGCGATACGTAATTAAGCGACGGGAGCCGTCGCAGTCGGGCATAAATAACGTCCCGGGGGCGAATCCGGGCGAAATTTACGGGCTCCGGGGCGGCCCGTCTTCCCGGCATTATTTAACGCGCGAGCGAGGCGAGCCGCCCGGCTAAAGAGCGACGTAAGTGGCTGCTCCGGGGGGAAAGCCGCAATTACACGCGAGCGGCCGCCGGGCCGAGTGAGTCGCGCGACTCGCAGGCCCTTTGAGCGGCCCGCGCAACAAAAACCCGCGTCGAGCCGCAGCCCTCGGGGAAAGGCGCGCGCGGTCCGATCGCTTTCCCCTCGCGGCCTGTCGCGCCGAGGGCTCGGGAAAGAGGCCCGCCGGCCAATCCAAATCACTCGACTGGCTGTTCTTTTTTGCCGCTGGTCAGTGATATTTTCGCTGTGGGCTAAAGCACTGTAAGATAAAGTAGTGCAAATCGGGGAAGCGGAAAGTCGTCGGTGGCTGAGTTGTACTGCGCGGGCTAGCGCTGCTCGCGCCCCCTGTCAATTGAGACTAAAATATTGCGGTGGTATTCCGTCTATGCGGTGAGGATATCGTCAATGTTCTACGCCCCGAAATCTCTTCTGCCGCGTCGTGAATTTTTCACAATAAGCCGCAGTGTGCGTTTCGCATAAAGTGTATTTGTATTTATAATACAAATATATGTAGCTAGAGGTATACACGCCTAGGTAGAAATTTCCAGCTAGAATTGGGTGTCTTTCACCATATTGACTTAGACACGGCTTGATCGTTTGGACTTATTATATTTGAGCTGGGTGAAGCGTGGGTAAAACGACCTTTTGATTATAAAACATTAGAAGGAAGGAAGCTCTCGCATTTGATGCCGCGACTATTGTACCAAGGTACAAATACAAACAGCGGCATTAATGAGGCCTCTGATTACGAACCGATGTTCACTTGGATGTAACCCAGTGTACACAAGAGCCTCGAAAGTTGGCTGCGGCCCTCGCTCGCGATTCAACGATCCGAACTTGATTTACGCATCTGCTGTTTGCAAAGTGGACAATTGAAAAGCGGGCATTAGCCGCGGGGTAGCCAGCCGGTCGCGGTCGATTGTCCGGCAACGACGCCCGGCAAACTTGCCGATCGCGCACAACTTTAGCGAGGGGTCGGAGGCCAGCGGGCGCAAGGGCCCGGGGAGCATGAAAATTCGAAGGCGCCCCGTAAAAGGTATAGGCGGCGGACCCTCGAAGCCCAGTCGTTGGGTTTTATAATTCAGAGACCGTTCGGGGAGGCCCCGGCTTCTCATTAATGCAAACGCCCGAATTATACGGGGGGGCCGGCGGCCTCGCGGCCACTCTCGGCCCGCCTAATGGATACTTGGCCCACATAAACGGACAAATATTCATTCATACATGGAGGCGCCGCGCCCCGGGCGAATTTACACGCGCGCCTGCGGTTTATCGGCGGGCGCCGATATCATATCGGCCCCGGGGGTATTGCACGGCCCTTCGGCCCCTGCCCCAGCCTTGCCGAGCCGCCGGAGAAAGATATGCGCCTGCAGCCTTCCTGCCCGCCTTCCTGCCCGCCGGATCAAACCGCCGAAAGCCGCCTTGTGTACATACATCTCGGCTGCGAGTTTCATCGCGCCTCCAGCCGCACACGTATATATTTATCTCTTGTACATACGTGCAGCGCCGGGTCGGTCTTCACGGTGGACGTCCGGTAATTCCGACTGCGGGGGTGATAGTAAGAAGTGGCTTGTTTCGAGAAAGGCCGACAGGAGGCTACGGCCAAGCGGTGCTCGAGCGGCACGTGGGCACATTGTCCCGCGGCCGAGTACAGCGCGATATCGCCGTGTGCGCAGCGGCCGTCTTCGCTATCGCCCGATCCCGCGATCGCCCGGGAGACTTGGCCGCGAGGCTTATTAGTTTTGGCGCCACACCGAGGCCCGGGCAAGTTTTCAATTCCTCCCGGAAGCAGGCCGGATGAAAAACTTGTCCAAGTTTCGGTTGGGGCGCGCGCGCACCCGAGCCGCCGGATGCGGCATTCGAGTAGATGCGCGGCCGATGTATCGAGCGCTCTACGCTCGCCCGTGAAACGACGATCACCCGCCGCGGGCTAAGGATGCGGATGCCGCGCCTTGGCCGCTGCACCGCCCGCGCATCCGCTTACATTGTCCCGCGCGTATTGCGCGTAAGCCCTGCGCGACTATCGAGCGACGGTATACGTCTCTGACATTCCTGCCTATACGTATGTCGAGGTGCGTCCTCCTCCCGGAGAACCGACTTTCCGCCGGCGATAAAACCCCGGGGAATATAATCGCGCGCGGAGAAAAGGAACAGGAAACCCCGTGGTTTATTCTGTCCCCAGCAGCCGGCTTCCCTGCGCGAGCTTCCCCCGCTTGTCCCTCTAGCGGCGATCGGCAATGGCGCTCGGGATCCGGCTTCGATTCGCAGATTGCGTTAAGCGCCCGCCGCGCCCCAATATACCCGGCCGCGCAATATCCGACATCGCATTTGGCCGCGCGGCAGGAAGGGCGGAGCCGCGGACGGAAGCCCAGCCGGGCGGACGTGTGTGCGGACGGAAGGGCGTTGCAGCGCGCGCCCGGGACGAAATAAGAAAACGGGCGGCGCGGGGGGGGAGGGGCAGTGAGGGATGCGCCGAGCCCGCGCCTGAAAAGTGTATTCGTCTTCTCGCGCGGGCGGCCCTCCTTTGCATGGGAGCGCTGTGACAAATCGCCGGCAGAGAGATTGCGCGGCCCCCGCTGGAGCCGCTGGGGGGGGGAGGAGAGGATAATGGGGCCTTCGGAGAATTTAGGATCTTTGGGAAAGTTCCTTTTTTTTTTTTTTGCCGCGGGCGGCCCCAGAGCGCCCCGCTCGCGGATTTGTACCGGCGCGCCCGCGTAAATTAAATTCGTCCCGGCTGGGGATCGAGCGCGGCCGGCTTGTAAATCGATTGCCGACGTTTACGTCGCCGACACTCCCGCACGGAAGCCCATGTATGGTATAAAGCCACGGCTCGCCCGGGGTAATCTGCAGGATTTTTTGAACGCCGCTTCGATTGGGACTTGGCTAGGGGGGACATTGTTCAACTAAACTTTCTGCCAGCAGAAGGATAAAGTTAGCGAGCCAACTCGTGTAAGAGGGATGCCTCTAAAATGGCACTTTTTAAGACTTTTAACAATTTTTTATAGATCTCTCCATCATAAATCTCATGGCAGGTACTTGTAGTTGACGCTGTTATACGATTACGCCGAGTCGTCTATTGCACCGATGGCAAATTATAACGATGTAACTCCGCGTGAATTTGTCTTACCGAGGGCGCCATTTTTCTTTTTATTCAATATTGACCGTTATTTTAAATATTTATACTTTAAAGAAAGGGTATTAAATCATGCGAGCTGTACGCATAAATGTTCGAACGGATCTTCCGCATCGAAAGAATAGAGAAAGTAGAACGAGCAAACCGGCTTCTCGAGCGCCGCGCCGCCCGGTTTTATCGGCGCGGCATTTTTCAGCCGCGCGGGAATCGCGTCCGCAATTATTTATTACATTTTTCTTTCGTCCCCGCGTTCGTAAAACACGAGGGAAAAGGCTTGTCCGCGGCGCGCAGGTCGCCGGCAAAAACCAGTCGAATTTTAACGAGAAACTCCATTACGCCCGAAATAAATATCCGTGGTGCGGCGGCCCGGGCGCCGTCCAGAAAAAGGAGGCGGCCTCCGAGAGTGACGGACCGTCGCTGCGGCCCCCTGAAAAAAAAAAAGAAAAAAAAAAGGGGGGTCGTCCGGGGAAATCGCGGCCTAGGCTTGATATCGGCCCACCGCCTCGTTACTGTCCGGATAGTTTATCGGCGTCGTCGCCTCGAGAGAAAGAGAGATTTCGCGCACACGCCGAGCCATTAATTCGCACGTGTAGGCGTCAGCCAAGAACGGATAAGTGCATCCACTGGAAGATATATATTTCCATTTGGGCGAGGCTACAGGGAGTCTCTCGTTAAAAAGTAGACCTTGCGCTGCACGAGGGAGAAGGCCACCGGGACCGTTAATAAATTCTCCAGTTTCGCGCTGAAAAGAGAGACGATAGATAAAGAGGGAGAGGGCCATGGGGCAGGTTGTAAGGGTGGGGGGAGGACAGAGTAAAGGAGAATGATGCCGGACGTTGTTAAATTCCGCCGGGCGAAAATATATGACGCACTCTCTGTAGGTAGAATAGAGTTCATTAATTTTTGTTTTCTCTCGCCAAGCTGCGAACACACGTTTCCCCCTAAAATTAAATTTCTTCGATTCTGTTGACTTTCGCGAAAAAATCGGAAGAATCTTATTTGAACGCGAGCTGAGGAGCTGATTCTCTAATATTAAATGTTGACTTTAATAACTCTGCTGGATCCGCGCCGCAAAGCTAGAAACATGAGTGTGCAGTAGGATTTAAATGCAGCCATGTTGATTCACCTACTATAAATCCACACGATAATTTGGCCCTACTCCAATGTTTAAAAATAATAAAAAAAAAAGTACATGGTAAAAAAAGAACTTTCAACTTAAACGATCATCAAATAAATTACTCGAGCTAGCTTCAAACTTACTTTGTATCCTCTCAGCGCGAAGCCTCGCACAAAGCTCAAACGTGAATATCTTCAAGCTCCAATATCAATTTATGCAATTCTTTAGACCAAATTTGTGAGAAATCGAAAAACTTAAATTAAAAAAAAGGATTCAAATAGAAAAAATATTTAAGTGCCTCCTTTGGAAATGAATTTCTTGATTCTTTATAGTACGCCAGACAAAAGTACAAGGATGCTGATAATCTTATTAAAACTTTTTTACAAAGCTTTTATCCGATCACTTTTTTAATGAAAAAATTTCAACGTGTAAGTTATATAGGCTGTGGGTTTGTAACAACTTACGCGTCATCTGCAGAAATAAAATAATTACTATTTTGAAATTAATAAGTATACAAGTTGCATTATACGATTTTTATATGAATAAATTCGGAATATTTTAATTTTTATCATAATTGCATAATTAAGTGTTAAATTATAATAAGTTTTATCTATTTCTTATCATTTTAATTTAATAAATAGACAATTTTGGAAGCTTTTTAAAACAATTGCTTGGGGAAACGAATTCCTGGTTCATAATAGACCCACAGATGCTTTGCAACAAATGCTAATTATAGCATATTTTTTTATTATGTGTAAACCATGTACAATCTGCAACAGATGAACAAAGAAATTAACTTAAAAACAAAAGAAAAAGCTATGCATCCTTTCCTCAT